>CM032393.1:4899275-6099275 GCA_019049475.1 Eueides isabella
TGATTTATATTAATTTTTTATATAACAATAACTACATTACCTATAAAATGCTGAAAAAATACAATAGGTACGTCTTATATAGCGAAATAGAAAAATAAAAATTAAATAAAAAAATGTCGTACAAGAAATCAACGCTAAACGACTATAGCTGCTAGAAGATCATCATTTATAGGAATGACTGATCAACTCATTATAATGTAAAATATAGCGAGTCTGGTTAACGTCATGAATTTAGTTTCCACTCGGAAGAAAGAATTATTTTCACTTTCACGCTCTAATAACAATGTATCTATGGTATGTAATTAAACAGAAAATAGAATTAGAAGGCCGCGACAAAAATAGCCAACACAGTGTGTCAACACTAGATCCCAGCTCTCAAAAAGAGACAAATTCCGTACGATGAGTCGACGGCGGGTGACTGGAGCGGCGCGAGGTGTCCTCGTCGTCCGAGGAGTGGCTGGAGGCCAGGTCCAGGCTGCGGCCCGACGCGTCGCTCTCGCTGGTCCGTGCCCTCCGCGCCCCCCGCGGCCCCCCGCGCCCGCCGCGCCCGCCTCCGCGCCCGCGTGCGCGCGGGACTTGCGCCGGTGCTGCTCATCTGCCATTATCACAATTAAAATATACATACATTTTCGCGTCTATTAAGTTATATTATTATGCTTCGTTATCGTTAATTCTTAATATACGACTTCGATAACCGAGAGACATCCTATCCTCCCCTGATTTCGACTCCTGAGATGCCACCTCGGTTGCTGGTCGTATAAACCGGGCCTCCCCCGGGCAACCGGAGGTTTCACCCGGCTGGACTGACCGCCCAGGTGGCATACAGCTCATCCTACCTCTCTGAATCCTGTCCCCTGCACCTTCGACTTGATCACACAGGTGCTTGTATTCCCCCGGGAATTGCCCACCCAAAGACGCGCTCACATTAATGAGCGCAGTTTGAAACCGTTGAAAAGAGTGGTCATAAATTCCGAAGAATCCGTTTCCCTGCGCTCGTGCAGGAAGGAAGATCATTACCCCCATTACCCCCTGACTTCGATAATGGCATTTGCTTATAGAATTTTGCTTTTAATTCTTGCAGCATTATTATAGCGGTAGAGGTGTCGGTAAATTCATTCATGTCATTTTGATTCATTTCATGTTATTTTGATTAAAGGGGGCATTGACCCCTTCATATTTTTTTGCCAAACAAAACAAAAATAAAAATTAAAAAATAGCAATGCATATAAGTAGAATAGTATTTAAACTAGAGAACCGGGTATTTTCACATTGGATATTCTCGGTTTATCTGAAAAGAAGATGTTCCAACCACTTACCCTCTTTCCTGGTACGTAAGGACGAATCAAATCCTCTCAAGTAGGCCGGCATGTCGCTCGCGCTAGTGTTGTAGTTGGAAGTAGAGGTGCTCGTGTGACGAAGCTGGCCATCACTACGACTGTCAAACAAAAATTAATAGTCATTTTATTTTAGATATTTATGAATAAATATTTCAAGTATAATTTAATAATATATACAAATATGTATATATTCGTTTTATGATTTTTGCATAATAATGATTCTTTCAGAAAAACAGTTCCAAACAAAATTTATTAACAATTACATTAAAATAATATAACACTAACTAACCTATAAGGACTAGAGCTGGTTTTAGTCGTGGACCGAGATGTGGTAGATGAGGCGGAAATGCCAATATTCCGTAACTGCCTCCCGGGTTCCGTACTGCTATGGTAAGCGAGGGCAGATCTACAAAAAGAAAGATATACACATTTTTTTGTTAATATTTAATTATTGTTTTCTTCTTTTATTACGGAGTAGTCACAGAGAACTTAGTGTTAAGACACTCCGTTTTACATGCAATACATTGTGTGTTGAGTGACGCAACACCGCGTTTTTCCTATTACCGTGGAAATAAATTCAACGACACGCCAAATCTTGCTAGAATAGAGAGATATATACAAAGCATTTTTCCAAGTAGAGATCGAGCTTATAACCATCATGTTAAGATCTTGACGCATTAAGAAACGATAGTCTTAATTATATAGCATTTTCATTTACCTGTTTACTTGAGATAAATTTTGTGCGCTGGTACTTATTATAACCGAAGTGTCTGCGAGTGGCACCTTCTTACCCATACATCTTAGTATAGTTCTACAACAAAAATTTACATTATGTAAATATAAAAATGTATTGAATAAAATTACAAGTATTTCGATGTGGAATAAATATGATTATTTTGATGCCTACAAAAAAATATTTAGCTATATTACCTTGTCCATTATTTTGCATAATTTAACAAAGAATATTTTATATTTAGAATATGTCAAATAAATCTTAATTATTTATATAAATATTAAATTAAACGGTATTCATTAATAGAAAAAATATACAATAATAACTAACCTTTTCAAGTTATCGCGAACGCGTATATTAAACGCTATGTAGCCCAAGCAGGCGGCGGCCGCGTGCAAGGCCACTGCGCCGGCCAGCACTGAACTTAGGACGTTCCGTCTGTCGCCCGCCTCGCTGCCCAGGATGAGGGCACTCGCCCACGCCACGCACAGCAGCGGCAAACATATTATACTGACCGCCAGTAGCATTCTGAAATAACTGTTTTGTGTGTATTTAATGTAATTAGAAATTATTATTTATGAAAACAACACTAGTAGCTTTATTAAATAAATACTTAATAAAATAAAAGATGGTTCAATTTTATAGGGTATATATTTTAGTTTGTGGCTTTGGAAAAACTAGAAACAAATTAAAGAAATATATACTTTATAAATAATGCTAAATAAAATACAACTAAAAACTCTCGACATAAAAACCACAAAAAAGTAGAAAAAGAGCTAATTATCTTCCAACGGCTAAACATATTTTCTTGAAGCAAGACTAAAGACACTCTATGACGTCATCTTTTGTAAAAAAAAAAACAAGATCAACATCGGTTTATCCGATTGGGAGCTACATTGCCTCACATGCGTACACATAAACACACACATGTATACATACTTACCAACCAATACCACGTAGAAACATCGCATTTATAATACAATACAAGAAATATTTATAATAAATGACATAACCAAAAAAAAATTCAAAAAAAAATGAGTTCTCACCTCAAATTCCCAAATCCAATGACGTGATCGCGCACGGTGAAGGCGGCGCGCGTGGCGCCCGCCAGGAACACGACGGCGGCCGCCGCGTACACGCCCGCCGGGACCACCACCCACCACACCACCGCCTCGTGGCAGCTCACCCAGCAACTGCCCCAGGGAACGGTATTGAAGAAAAGAATGATCTTTTGTAGATAGCGAATATACTATCTACCATATAGTTTATTATATTTATAGATAAAACCATATAGTTTATTATATGTATAGATGAAGTTTATTATATTTATAGGTACATACTTTTGAGTGACTCATATAATAGGTGAAATAGTTGAATATTATTAAAATATTGTTCTTGATTTTTTAGTATATATTATAATGTTTAAGTATATTCAATAATAATTTGACAATACATTTAGTTTGAGTAGGTAACGGGCACACTCACAACAAGGCGTTCCCGTACTGGTGCTGGTGGTGCGCGGCCGCCAGCGCCAGCAGCACGGCGGGCGCGGCGTAGGCGGCGGCCAGCTGCGTGAGCAGCGGCCCGTGGTTGACGTCGCGCAGCTCGCGCACGAGGCGGCGCAGCTGCCACGCGTCGCACGCCGCCCACGCCAGCGCGCACACCCACCAGTAGTGCAGCCCCATCGCCGTCAGCTTGCACGCGAACTGCACACGCGCACCGAACACACGCACCACATGTAGCGCGGTAGGCAGAGGGCAGAGCGACATTGTGTGTTCAACACGGTGAACTCAACGTCACGGTTAATCTCTTTACCGGAGCGAGCAAATGTAAATTATTAATTTTCTCGTGTGGAAATCTACTCCAAAATCATCGGGTTTTTAAACGCTCACTATTAAGCGTTGATTTATTGCCAAGTAAAGACAAAAAATTGATAAACAGCGTAATCTAATATGTCACTGATGCTAACTTGTTTACAAATATAAATATACTCAAATATTCATAACCAACTTTATATTTTAATTATAACAACATATAATTTTCAATATCTTACCTCATTCTGAACCAAGGAACTTCGAGCCTTCAGAGCAATTAAATATAGCATTTCAGCCATAAATACGCAGAATATCAAATGTTTGTGAATAGAATTGGACACTGTAGCCGCGCCGCCTCGCATCATACACAGCGCTACCCAAGTCCATACTAATAGCGGTAGAGATATACTAAATCCAGTGTATGACGTCACTGATTCTAGGAGAGAAGGTTCTGGAATAAACTGTAAAGAAATATTGTTTTTCTATATTATTTAAAGTAATATTTTAAGCATATATTGTGTTTTTACTATTTTTTAAAGTGTTATTCCACACTTAGGACAGAAAATACTAAATTTAAAGCGTATATAAATTTTGAACGAAGCAACGAATCATAAATAAACACAGAAAATCAATGTTATGTCTAGAATTAGACAATTATTTTTCTGTATTAATGATAATGATAATGGTTGACATTATATTATGTGGAGATCCCTGGAAAAAGATTCTAGAATAAAGTTTTGATTTGTAGAGGTTTAAAATAAACTATATATATATATATATATATCGTAGTATTGATTAGTTGTAATATTTATAATTGTTAATTATAATAATAAATATGCAAATACTGTATCAAAAGTTTCTAAAAAAATTGTTAAAAAAGGAAAAAATAAACTTAAATCTACCTCAATATCAACATCGTCGACTAAAACAGCAAACGTAGAAAGATGATTACAAGTACAATTGATAAGCAACGGCTCGTTCGAATATGGCGACCAATCGTAGTCGATCTCAGTGTGGCACCCGACGCGGGACCATTCACCAGGACTGAAAGTAAATATGCAATTAAATAAGTAAAACTATAGTAACTGTAATAACCGCATGTATTACATATATTTTAACAACTCAAGAATATATACTTTGTATAAAAGTTTGCAGTATTTTATTAGATAACAGTAGTCTCAAATATCAATACAGTTAATCTTGTTAATTATGAACAAAATGTGTAAATGTAGGAAATAGCAAAGTCAAATTTTTTTATACGGAAATTGAAATATTATCGGAACAAATGAAATGTTTTTTTTTTTTTAATTTTTACATTAAAACGATATTTGCTTAGATTTAAAATCTTCAGTCAATCACTACTGAATACTAAATTGAGTGATAAACTACTTATTTATTGTAATAATAAGTTCGTAACTGTTAAGATGTTATAAACTCTTTTTGTATGTATTCTTATATGAAGAGGTTAATAATAATGTCTATTGATAAATTTAAAAAAAAATTGTAAAGAATTTCGATATTTTAATGTAAAAAAAGCGATATACCCTCTCAAAGTAGACCAATGTACACACTGCGGGTTGGTCCGCGATCCGAACGTCTCCCTATTAATATCCAACCACAATTGCAATCTGATCGGTTTCTTCAATCTAACGCCATTTAAACTTTTATATATTAACTTTTTCTTCACACCATCTTTAGTTGAATTATCTCTTTTCCCATCGTTATCCATTGTTAAGGCCATGACTTTGGGACCTTCAGAGTTTTCTTGTCGTTCAGCAACGTATGAAGAATCATTCTCTTGATAATTATCATTAATGTATGCTTTTTCTTGTTTTTTGTAAGCGGGTTGTATTACTACGGGGCCGTGATTGTCGTTAGAATTCTCGTCCTCTGCTTGAGGCCATGTTGGATGTTTGGAATGTACGTTAACATTTTGATTCTCAGGTAAATGTTTTTGCCCTTTATTGTTGTACACTATGCCTGTTACGTAAAATTGTGTTTATACAATATTTATATAATAATTATTACAAGTTAGAATAGAGTAAAATATATTTATTATGGACACAAGAAATATTTTCTCCATTACCATTTTATAAATGATATATAAAAGAAGGTTTTAAGTAGCGGAACTTAACGCCGCGCTTTGCCTATCAGTGTGAAGAAATAAAAATATAAATATTAAATTTCCTCGAGTGAGGATCGAAACCACAACGCGTCACGTGTTAACAGTCGCACGTTTGTATCTCTGCGCCACGACATGCCTCCATTTACATATTTAATATATATATAAAACAGTCAAAATACACTTTACTAAAAGATCTTATAATAAAATTATTAAATTACCTTCAAAATCCCCATTATCCCCCTCCTCGTTGTCCTTAGTCTCTCTATACCAGACATATTCAGGTACAAACAAGGCGACTTGCAGTATCGGGGATCCTATAGTTATATTGACCCCCCAACGTCTACTGACCGACTCGTCCATGTGTAAAGGCATCAGCTGAGACGTGTTCCTTGAATATTGGAGATAGGAAAAGACGGCACGTGATTCGTAATTTGTTTCTAGATTTTCTGTAAAAAGCATTTATTTTTTTTTTAGATTCAGGATGTATCCCGCACAAGGCAGGGTAGGCAGAGGGAACCCGGGAACCTAGTGATAAGACACTCCGTTTTACTTCGGTTCCCCACTTTCCACAGAATTTGAGGCATTGCGTGTTGAGTGGCGGAACTCAACGCCGCGCTTTACCTTATTACCATAGCGAAGAAATAAAACATTAAATATTTAAATTGAAAATATTAAATATTTTATTTCCTCGACTGGGGATCGAACCCAGAACCTGTCGGTTACAGTCACACGATATATGATATAAAATTGAAAATATCAAATAATGTATAGAACATACACTCGAGGAAATGAAATATTTAGTGTTTAAATTTCTTCGCTATAATAACAAAGCAAAGCGCGGCGTTGAGTCACTCAATACGCAATGCCTCAAATTCAACGAAAAATGGGGAGCGGAACGGAGGGTTACACTTAACACTAGGTTCCTAAGTTCCCTCTGTCTCCCCAGCCATATCCGGGATACAGCGTCAATCTAAAATATAGTATAGATTAATCTGTATTTTATATTATTTATTAGATATAATATACCAGATATATGTTAAAAATATTGTATATATTAAATATAAATATATAGATTCGATTCGAAGAATTCATACATACGTACAAAGCTTTGTATAAAGCTATGCATATTAAAAAAGATATTACTTTACTATATTTATAAATTAAAGTACTGAAATTTTATGTGCATACTTATGATTACCATAAAATTAATTTAAATAAACTTACCTTGTGCATTACTGATTCCAATCAAATCCAATGGCAGAAGAACCCTCGAGAATTTATCGAACTTATTTTTATTTCTCACGTAATTATTATACTTTGGGAAGGACACTGTGGGGCTTGAAGGTTTCCTGTTTTTAGTTTTGATTCCGTAATATCCCGGTGTTTGTAATGGAGAATGTATGAAGGAAGAAGTATCGGGAAGTACGACTCGCTCAGTAGTATACGATTCACCATAATGATTTAAGGTGGTAGGTTCAAAGCCGTATATCGATTCTGCTGTTACTATGTCAACGCCAATCACTGAAATTATTTAAAAATTATAAAACTTCGTATTATATTATAATTATTGATTATAATTTCGAAACTTCGAATTGAATTGAACATTTGAATTCTCTAATAATTTATTAAGAAAATAATGTAATAATTATCATTTTTTTTTTTTTTTTTTTTTTTTTATTTTTTTTTATGGAAGAGACGGCAAACGAGCGTACGGGTCACCTGATGGTAAGTGATCACCGTCGCCCACGGCCCCGTGTAACTTCAGAAGAGCTACAGGAGCGTTGCCGTCTTTTAAGGTGGATGGGCACCGGGGCCCGGCATTACCTAATGCGAAACGCAAGGGCCAAAGCCACTACTTAACGCCGGTCTTAAATGCCGGGGGTGGTAACAATCCGGTCGAGTCTGCCCATGCGTGTTGCCATTGCTGGCAACGTGACTCTACCACACGCACTTTAGTCGCCTCTTACGACACCATCAGTACCAGGGTGATCCTATTCTAAGCCGGGATCACACGGCTAAAAATATCATATCATATAGGTAAATCATATCATATAGGTAAATGCATTTTTTCTTTATAAAATGAAAGTTTTTTACAGATTTTTTAACGTTATGTATGTTATTTAGAAAACGCGCCTCTTTGAAACCGGCAAGGACAGTTGGAATGTATGTTTTGTAAATCAGTATTTTTCATTCCTTAGTGTGTATAACAACTTTAACATTAGTAAAAATATTATGTATATTTTGGTTTTTAAATACAATATATATATTTTGGTTTATTCAGCTAATTACTGCTAATAAAAAAATATTCTGAGATCAATCAAGTATATTTTAATTTTGAGTGTTTATAACTATTTTTTGCTTTGCTAAATCCATTTAACACTAAACTCGCACGTCGTCGTTATTCCATCACTTCTTAGGGAAATTTCAAATTATTTTTGTGTCTCCGCTCTAGAAGGCAAAGTACGACGTTAAGCTCCACCGCTGTATACACAATGTCTCGAAAATTGAGCAATAGAGTATTTAAACACTAACTTCCCTTCCGTACTCTGCTATGATAGATCGTGTAGAAAACTGTCATACAATCGATACATTACCTAAATCTGATGTAACAATCTCAAAAGGGCTAGTATAAGTATCGTGTTGACTTTCTGCTAGAACTGCTATATATTTGTCGAATTGCTGTAACAAGTGTTCCACGCCGCGCCCCGTTAGCTCCTTTATACGATTCCATTCTTTATTGTACTGTCTATTTAATATGGTATTTGATGATCTTATGATATTCTGAAAATTGTATGTATATTAAAAATTGTAGTAGTAATTACACTATGATTTTGGAGCTAGCTTGAACAGATTATTTAAATTGACTTTGAACACTCGTCAATCATATCATGAAAACATTTTTGAAGAAAATGTGTAATACTATAGTTGTATGTATCCTATGCCCATAGGACATAACTATTGAAAACTACTGAACCGATTATAGTGAAAAGGTAATTTAATTTTCAAGAAAATTGGGGACTAACATGAATAAACACGTACTTTATGAATGATTATTCTTTTATGGCCATATGTGCAAGTTTTCATAAAGTAACTGTATTTTTTTGTTTATTTTTATTGAATACTAACATTTCCACATATAACGAAAGTCAAACTCAGGACCACCTTTCAATTTATAATGATATTACGTAAGGCCTGTCGCGGCTCAGTGGTACAAGCATGTGACTATAAAAACGCTACAGGTTGGTTGTGGGTTCGATCCGCACTCAAGGAAATGAAATATTTAAAATTTTCAAATTAAATATTTAATATTTTCATTCCTTTGCTCTGGTAACAAGGCAAAGCGCGTCGTTGAGTTCCGCCACTTAACACGCAAAGCCTTAAATTCAACGGAAAGAGATGAGCTGAACAGAGTGTCTTAACACTAGTTAGTAAGTTGCGTGAAGCTGAGTGAGGGCATATTACGTAAAAAAAACTTACCCTAACATAATCCTTATCCTGACTGTGCGTTAAATTCAAACCACCTTGTTTCAGTTCATATTGTATTAGTTCTAACAGAATGCCCTCAGCGACGAGCACGTCCGCGCCGTACAGAGTAGGCGTATTCAAACACGCAGAGAATAAATCTTCGGCCAAACGTACACCCACGAATGTGTTCACTTGCAACTCTGATGTTTCTATTTTGTGTAGCTGGGGACAAATTATTAAATAATATATCTGGGTATTTAAAGCGCGGCGTTGAGTTCCGCCACTCAACAAGTCATATCTTGAGAATTCGACGAATAGTGGGGAACTGGCGGCCTTCCTCGATAAATGGCTATCTAACACTGAAAGAATTTTTCAAATTGGACCAGTAGTTTTTACAATGTTTTAAAGTGTTATTCCACACTTAGGACAGAAAATACTAAAGTTAAATTTAAAAAACGTATAAAAATTTTGAACGAAGCAGGATTTGAACCCGCGCCTCTGGAAAACCGTTCCAGCGCTCTGACCAACTAAGCCATTCGTTCTCAACAAGCTCCGTCGATATTCTTATACGCTTGTTACAACTTATTTATGTTGCTAACAACATAAATAAGTTGTAACATAATAAGTTGTAAGTGTTGCTAACAACATAAATAAGTTGTAACAAGCGTATAAGAATTTCGACGGAGCTTGGTGAGAATGAAAGGCTTAATTTCATTTTTGATACATTTAAATATTTTTTTTATTATATATAATTATCATTATTATTATTATTATTTTTTTCTTGTTTATTACCTAAGTGCGCAATAAAGAATTTGTATATTATGTTATGTTATATTTTTGAAATACATTTAACTGACGGTAGATTGTTTGTTGTACACTAATATGTATATTTTGTATATAAAAAACCATTCTTACTTGTTTCCTTAATTGATAGAAAGTAGAAGTTGTACAATTAAACATATCTGGTTCATTCCAAGGTATTACTCGACTTTCGTCACACATACGCGTTGCTTTACCGCTGGAACCTTAAATAGAGAAAAATCCTTACTAGTGAAAAAACTTTTAACTTATTTAAAAGTGATATTGGAATATCATTTAAATATAAGGTTTATAATAAAATTAATATAATATAGTTAACATTTAATATTACCTGTAGGACAGTCAGCTACAGCTTCAATTCCAAATTTGGTTTGCGGCCACCAGACTCCTCCCGCAAACGATCTCGGGCACCCGTCGTATATTACTGTCAAGAAAATAAATGCATCGCTTATTCAAGACAATAATTACAAAAACATGTGTATAGTTGCCTGTCGTGGCGCAGCGGCACAAGCGTGTGACTGTAACTGACAGGTTGTGGGTTCGGTCCCCACTCGAGGAAATGAAATATTTAATATTTTCAATTTAAATATTTCATGTTTTCATTTCTTTGCACTGGTACAAGGCAAAACACGGCGTTGAGTTCCTCCACTCAACACGCAATTCCTGAAATTCGGCGGAAAGTGGAGAACGGAAGTGGAACGGAGTGTCTTAACACTAGATTCCCAAGTTCTCACTGCCTAACCCGCCGTGTGCGGGATACAGCGTGAAGCTGAGTAATGAGTAGTATAACTGGATAGATAGAGAGAACTTTAGGATTTATTGTGCAAACAGACAAGTCTCCACTTCCCGACGAATTCAGAGAGCACTGCGTGTTAATTGGTAAAACTAAATACCACCATTGATATTGTATAAGAGTCTGTCCGCTACATTAAAAAAATGGAGTTCTAATAACATTTTCTTTTTCTCTATACTTTAACTTTCAGTGGTGTTGTTATTAACTTATTTAAAATCAGAAGTCAAATGCATATTTCAGGCAGTTTACTTCGATGATGAGATGTACAATTCTAAGTAAGCTGGTTGGTAGTGGATGTGATCGTGGTAGTGTTAATGATAGAGGTGGCGGTAGTGGCAGTAGTATCATTATTACTGTACTATACTAATATCACTACTACTGTACTGTACTGTACAGTACTATTAGTAGGGACTGTGATAATGATATTAGTAGTGATAGTGTTATTGTTAATATTAGAGATAGTGATGGTGTTAGTGGATGTGATGGTGATATTGGTAATAGTAATTATAATAATACACACATACACACACCAACTTATTTTTATTTTTTACTATTATTATTATTTTATTATTATTTTGTAGTATCAACATTTCAGTACATTAATTCATGCATCAACAATACACTACGCTTTTAGTGAATTATTTTTCTAATGCCCTAATACCCATACCACAAGTTAAATCTTACTTTGGGTATCAGTGGTTAATATAACTATTGCGTACTAGTTAAAGTTAATAAATCTATTGCTATGTATCTCTTGTGACAATAAATGATTATTATTAGTGGTTGTGATAACGTTAGTGAAGTGGTGTAAGGTACCGGTGCAGCCGGCGGCGGGCGCGACCTCCGCGTAGAGGTTGGCGCAGGAGTCGCAGGCGCGGCCGATGACGCCGCGGCGGCAGTGGCACTGGCCGGAGCGCGCGCACGACCCGTTGAGCGAGCCCGCCGCGTAGCACTGGCACGGCACGCACTGCGCACCCGCGCCCACACGGTAGTGGTTCTCCTGTACGGCCACTCTTATATTACAATTTGTCACCGTAAATGGAAAAATATATTGATTGCGAATATATTTTAGTTTTCTATTAAAGATACAATTTAAATCTATTGCTATAATTATTATATAAGTGTATAATGTTTCATTAATCTTACGTTCACTGGTCATCCATCCAAGATTTTTTTTTGTATAATTCGTAAACTTTCGTAAATATTTGATATATACAAAACCAGTCTCACCTTACACCTGCAGTGTCCAGTGCGCGCGTCGCAGTGCGGGTGCAGGCCGGGCGCGGAGCACGAGCACGGCCCGCAGGTGCCCTTCTTGGCGCCCCACCACCCCCCGGGGCACTCTTGCTGACCTTCTGGTACGCAAGTGTTGTCTGAAACATTTGATTAATGTTTAAAATTGTACAAAAATATATGTGGTTAAACAAAAATTAAAACGTATGGAATGAAAAGAATTACACCTATTTATAGTAATAACGGTGAAGCTTTCTGAACTACTGCACGTTATTTACACTGGGAAAAAAATAATCAATATCAACGAAAACCTTAATCAACTTCAAAACGACTACAACTCGTAACACGTATATAGATGTAATTTTTTCCATCCATTAAATTTAAAAAAATATGTAAAAATACAAATCAATGCTAGGCACTAACTACGTAACGACAAAAAACAAAAATGCTTGATTAATAAAAAAAATTGAACTGACCACTGATAACGTGTCCAGGTGGGCACACACAGTGGTAGCCCCTGTCCGAGTGGTCGGGCACGCAGCGCGCGTCGCCGCAGGGGCGCAGCTCGCACGCGGGCGCGCAGTGCGGGCCCACGCGGCCGCGCTCGCACTCGCACTGCGTACTGTCCCACGACGATGTGCATTTACTCTGGAATTCATTTAGTGAATTATAAATCAAATTCACTACAATTCACTCTCACTCGCTCAGCTTCACGATGTATCCCGCACATGGCAGGGTAGACAGAGGAAACTTGGGAACCTAGTGTTAAGATCATTCCTTTTTCGTGAAAATATAAAATATTTCATCTCCCCGTGTAGAGATCGAACCCACAGCCTATCGTTTACAGTCACACTCTTGTGCCGCCACTACACGCCTCACTAGAATTCAGAAATATTTAATATTTTCTTCGCTATGGTATCAAGGCAAAGCGCGGCGTTGAATTCCGCCACTCAACACGTCACTTCTAATTCAGCGGATAGTGAAGAATAGAACAGAATGTCTTATTACTAAGTACCCTTTGCCTACCCTGCTATGGGTGGGATACGGCGTAAAGCTGAAATAAAAGCAACAGAAATCTCATTAAAAAAAACAATAAAAGTTTTTTTAGGATTATAATAGACTTAACAAAGTCAAAGTAACTAACAATTATCTTGATTATATGGATATTTGTAAATAAATAGCGTTACTCACGAACGGCGGACAAATAGACAGCAAGCAATCGGCCCGCGATTGACATCCATCTACTATATTTTGTCTTACAGTCGGTCTATTTAACAAGGACTGAGCTGTTCCAACGCGAACATCCTAAGAAATATAGTATAAACAATTTAGGTAAAACACAAAAAATGTTGTGAAGACAACATACATACGTACAGAAAGCATACTAAAATTTTTAATTAATTTAACTTTAACATAATGTTTTCATTTAATATATATATTTTAGAACAAAACATATAATTGTTCATAATTAAAGTATTTGTAATGGTTTCTTTCAAAATTACATATATTTTCACCTTATCATAATACAAGCATGTCATGAATTTCTATCAAGTAAGGCTAAAAAATAGAAAAAAATAAGTAATCTTTTACAGAATTCATTCTCTTAACCCTTACTGTAAAAAAAATACATAAATCGTATCACCAACCTGTATACAACCTTCAAAATAACCAACATCCGATGCCAACAACCCGGCAGTCGTATCAAGTCCACCAATCAAGATCTTCCCAATGTATTGCCCTTGTATTTTATTCGCCAGCATCGGTAGTAAGGCATTCCTTAATCCATAGTCGATACTGACTGAAATATCTGTTCCTAGCCATCTTATTTCTATACGATGCCATTCTCCATCAGCTAATGTGGTAGATGGTAAGAACATTGTTTCTCCATTATAAGAATAGTGAAGAAGACCAGATTTGAGCTGTAACGAGAGAAAAATTGTTTACAATATACTCTTTTATGCAGCTTCACGCTGTATTCGCATAGCAGCGTAGGCAGAGGGAACTTGGGAACCTAGTGTTAAGACACTACGTTTCACGGCAGAAGTGAACGCTGCGTTTTACCTTGTACCAGAGCGAAGAAATGAAAATATTAAGTATTTAAATTGAAAATATTAAAATTTTCATTTCCTCGAGTGGTATCGAACTCAAAACCTGTCGGTTACAGACACACATATGTAGTTAATTATATAAATTTAAAAATAAGATAAATCGTTTCATAATAATATTAATACAATTGATGAATATGTTCAAATGTTATTTTACAAACGTTTATATTTATAAAATATCCCAACTTGAATAGGCATAATGGTGGCATTGACATGCGTCTTCTACTCTATAAAGTATTTAATTAACAAAAAAAGGTTAAGAATGGGGTAGTTTATATATTATTTTCCATCGCTCAACTCCAAATAAATGTACCAAGAAACATTCAAATATCTTAAAATCAGTGGTGGCGTCCTTTTTTTACCCTCCCATATGCAGTATACAGCGTGAAGCTAAGAAAAATCTTTAGATACATTTATACTTACACTAACAATAACCGAACTGTTCTGTCCAACTTGTACGGACATCAGAAAAGCGTCCTGTTGCCGTGTCCTTATTGATAGCGCGTTGAGCCACGGCAGTTGTATCGGCCTGAGTAGTGGGTTGAATGACAACATGCCATCACCATTGAATCGCCATGGAGCTGTTGTTGCTATAATAATAATTTTAAATTAAATGTTGTTAAAATTGTAGTTTCGACGAGTTTCAGTATAGATGATTGTATGTTGAATTTCTATATTACATGTAGGATTTTTTAAGTAGATAACGATGCGATAACTCTACAGCACATTAACAAATTTCATTCTGGAGTTTCTATATAGGCAAAAGAAGAACATAAAATGGCAAGAGTTGCTGTGCTCCATGGTTCCCTTTTGCAGTAAGATCCTCAATTTCAATTAAGATAGTTAAAATTTTATAACAAATTAAAAAAAAAAGAACATATATAATCTTTAACTATCTACTATTAATCTAGTTTAATGCATATCTATTTGTCTATTACTAATTAACTAAGAAATGATCTGTAAATGACTTACAATCAGCACAATCTTTGCCAGTGTACCCTTCTTTACACTTGCACAAGAAAGTATCCCAAAGGTCCAAACATTCGCCATCATTGTAGCAGGGTGCGCTACTGCACTGGGAACGTTTCTCCGGACATCCGGCTAAAGTACCGTTGTCTGCTACATAACTGTTTAAATGTTAAAGATAATTTTACTAACAGAAATATCTTCTGGTATATGAATGATTATGTAATTAAATATAATAATTTATGTTATCTCAGCACAACTTGAATATATTTAATATTAAATGTATTTATTTAGTGTGCATATATTTAGTGCCTGTCGTGGCGCACCGGCACAAGCGTGTGACTGTAACCGACAGGTTGTGGGTTCGATCCTCAGTCGATGAATTAAAATATTTAATATTTTCAATTTAAATATTAAATATTTACATTTCTTCGATCTGGTAAAAGGTAAAACGCGATGTTGAGTTCCGCCACTCAACACGCATTGCCTCAAATTCGGCGGAAAGTGGGAAACAGAAGTGGAACCGAGTATCATAACACTAGGTTCCCATGTTGCCTCTGCCTACCCTGCCATGTGCGGGATACAGCGTGAAGCTGAGTAGAGTATATAATAAATTTTCTTGTGATGAAAATTCGAGCAATTACTACTACAGTACAAAACAAAAATATATAATATAGTTAATAACTAAAAGCTCACCTATTTAAATCAACAAATTTATAATCAATATATAAATCCGATATACATCCGACAAAATCTTTGTTCTTCACTTGGAAACTGCTAGGTATGTTCGGGAGGCCGCCCACTTGCAACGGACCCGTCAAGTCGAGAAATCTGGCAGTAAATGAAAAACTGTCCATACATATTATAGTACAAGAGAAATGTTCAAATATATACAATATATAAGTTAAAAATATAGTAGAAAAATTTAAACGTACACTTTATTCAGAAATTGCTTTGAGATTTTGCTTAAACTGGATTAAAAATATATGATGACAGAAAACCAATAGAGGACATACACAGTATGTCTGTATTAACTACCTATGTACAAATTGATTGTCTGTTCGATTCCAACTTACTAGGTATTTTTATATGCATATTTTGCTTGAAAATAATAATAATTATTATTGTTTATTTTTATTATTTGTACTTTACCATATATTGACTATACATAGACATATCTTAAAGTATACAAAATACACAAAAGGCGGTTATAATATTAATAACTTTCTAAAAATAAGGTCGTACTGTAGTATGCAATTATGTATCACTACCTGTTATCTCTTATTTTATGCTAAATTTGTAAAACAAAAAAAAAAAACAGCTGTGCCTTATTATTACGCCATTCAACACGCAATGCCTCAAATTTCTTCGCGGATATTGGCCTTCAACTTTGCAATCGTGGTCGGATTATTACTGTAGACTCTACTTTTCATGTAGCCCCACAAGAAAAAATCGGGTGGAGTTAAATCCGGACTCCTCGGTGGCCATGGAATGTCACCTCGGCGCGAAATGAGTTTTCCAGCAAACATCTCCTTTGCGGCTGCCAAACTCTCGTTAGAGGTATGGCAAGTGGCGCCATCTTGTTGAAACCATGTCGAACTATTGTACCCTCGAAATTCTGACAGCTGTGGGTAAAAGAAATCGCGCAACATGGCTGTGTATCGCTCAGTATTAACTGTCACAGAATTCCCTCGCTGGTCTTCAAAGAAAAAGGGTCCGATGATTCCGTGTGCTGAAATAGCCGCCCAAACTGTCACTTTTGGCGAATGCAAAGGCTTTTGGTGTTTGAATTGTGGATTTTCTGAGGCCCAATAACGACTATTTTGTTTATTTACGTGCCCATTTAAGTGAAAATGGGCTTCGTCTGAAAAAAGAATATTGTTGAAGCTCCGAAACCGCTCAAACATTGTTTCGACGAAATCACGTCGTAAATTGTGATCATTTGGCTTCAAATCTTGCACTAGTTGAAGTTTATACGGGTGCAATTTTAAATCTTCCTTCAAAATACGACGCAAAGTCGTTCTTGATACAGATAGCTCTGCTGATCGCTTGCGAGTTGATTGCCCAGGATTGCGTAGTACGGAAGCTCCGACTTCGTTTATGTTTTTATCTGACCTTTTCGTCCTTTCGGGCCCCTTAGGTTTCTGATTAAGGGTCGAACCGGTAGCCTCGAACTTTCTGACCCACGCCCTAATCAAACTTTCACTCGGACACTGTTTTAAATCATGCAATCCATAGTGGGAGCGAAATGAACGTCGAACAATAACGCACGAATCAGCATTTTTGTAATAATTTTTTACACAGAACGCACGCTGTTCACCCGTGAAGTGCTCCATTGCGACTAAATTTCCAAGGCCCGAGTTACAGATCCCCACCTCCCGCGCTCCGCCCCCCTCCCCCGTTCCAACGCTATGGCGATTTCAAATTCGCAAAACTCCGAGGCCCACTCTGTATATAATGTTAACTTAAATAATTTCCTACCTGTGACAAGTTTCTGTAGGGTCATCACAACGCGGAGGCAACACTTTTTTGGTGAAATTAGCGCACGCGTATTTTACACCGAAGTCCGCGGCTCCCGCAAGCGATAGATCTTTGTCACAATTATCCAATATCATTGTCGCTGTCTGTAGGAAAAATAATAAAGTATTTAAAATGAATAGTAGATTAGAAACATTTCTATGTACAACACTGGACGGACGTTATCTTGGGAATCATTAGATTGTAAACACTTGGTTCAAATCTCTGGGAATAATTTTTTTTTACTTCTTCACTTTAATAAAAAAACAAGCCTTAACACTAGGTTCCCTCTGCCTTCCCTCATGAATGTAGGATGTAGACAGTATAAAAAATAAACAAATGCTTACCCGGTTATAATAGTCCACTTCCACGCTATGCCAGCTGCCGTCCGCCACGGCCGCCTCCACGGTGAGCTCGCTCCGGCCGCCCCCGAGCGCGAAGGTGAACCTCACCCCCGCGCCGCCGCCGCGCCCCGCGCCCGCGCCTATCATCTCCAGAGCTACGAAGTCATGGCGCTCGTTGTATCGCCCGTTGTACACTAAAAGGCCGGAGGTGGCTTGCGTTGCGAATCTATGGGGATTTAGAACAGATTATTTTCAGTTTTTTTTTTTATTTTATATGTGTACTGCTATTTGTATGCGCATTAGACAAATACTATTCAAATTCGATATTCAATACATAGAAGAACCAAATGTTGTATAACAAACCATATTATAACTTAAAATCTTACTTTAGAGGCCTGTCGTGGCGCAGCGGCACAAGAGTGTGACTGTAACCGACAGGTTATGGGTTCGATCCCCAGTCGAGGAAATGGAATATTTAATATTTTCAATTTGAATATTTAATGTTTCATTTCTTCGCTCTGGTAATAAGGCAAAAGCGCGGCGTTGAGTTCCGCCACTCAACACGCAATGCCTCAAATTCGGCGGAAAGTGGGGAACGGAAGTAAAACGGAGTGTCATAACACTAGGTTTCACTTCCTTTCCCTCTGCCTACCCTGCCTAGTGCGGGATACAGCGTGAAGCTGAAAAAAAAAAAAATAAACCTTACTTTAATTTCAAATGGAACCGATGCCGTTTCTTCAAGCCAGGAAATGTCAAAAAAGAAGTCGCAGGGAAGCTTCTAGCCTTCAATTCGCACATATCAGTAGTGTAAGCAGCATCTATTGAGCACCCCTGGCAGAGAATCCCGCCTTCACGTCGAGCTACACACTGTGCCCCACTACGACATATGGAGTTCTCGCCTTTTGTATCACAGGTTGCTTTTTGTAGGATTGTTTCGCAATTCGTTCCTGGATAGAAATTAGAGACATTATAAAACAATCTGTTAAATATTTATAAAACATTTTCAGCTTGACGTTATATCCTTCACTCGACAGGATAGGCAGAGGGAACTTGGGAACCTTGTGTTAAGACACTCCGTTCCGGTTCCCACTTTTCACCAAATGTGACACATTACGTATTAAGTGGTAGAACTCGACGCCGTGATTTCCCTTGTTGCCAGAGCGAAAAAATAAAATTATTAAATATTTTAATTGAAAATATTAAATATTTAATCCCCTCAAGTGAGGATCGAGCACAACACAACACGAATCCTGTAGTGTTACCCGTGCGCCACGACAGGATCCAAATATTTATTTATTATTTAACATCTCCAAATATTTATTTATTATTTAACATGTACGATGGGGCTATGTCTAGCAAAGGACTTAGGACGAATAGACGACGAATGAACATAGTGAACATAGGGAGCGCAGTGTCTTAACTCTAGGTGCCCGGGTTCCCTCTCCGGGGATATAGTATATAGAGTAAAGTATTCTCCTACCTGTATACCCCGATTCACAAACACAAGTGTATCCACTTTCCCTTCGTATACAAGTGCCGTTATTCCTACATGGCGATGAATAGCAGAGGTCCACTTCTGTATCGCACATGTAGTGATCTCGGGAACCTTGAAAAATTAATTTCAATTGTTAACGTTAATGAAAACTTTTCAAAACTTTATTATTATGTATATTTTTTATACAGGAGTAGAGTTTTTTATAAGGAGAAAATTGATGTGAGATATATATTTTTTTCTATTAAAGATATTTAGTAAAATTTTATGAAATTCTAGTTAAAATACTCAAATACAATATCTAAAAACCAACTGTCAGAATAATTCTATTGTTTCTTTAACATTTTAATAATTTGATGTAGGTACTAATAAAATAAAATTGTCGCCTAAAAAAATATTACCCAAGCAAATAGTTTTAATCCAGTTTTACCTGTAAATCCTTGAGGACATTGACAAGTGAACGTAGTAACAGGATATATAGGACGAAATAGTACTGAATCGCTGTGTATGAAACCGGAAGCGTTGCCGAACTTCAGTACTGTTAGACATTCCTCAAAGTTCAGACACGGTTCATGAACACATATGTTATCATCAAACGGCAGGACCTGAAAGGAAAATTAAAATTGTAGCTTTACGTTGCAACCAACCCGTTTGCCATTTTCCCGCCTTATTCTGTGGGCATTGGGAATTTAACGTTGTTTCAAAATGAAAATATTAAATAATTTTCTTTATAACCTGTCGCGCTGGCAATTGCATGGCGATAGGCCTCAAATTTATATAGTATTATAATAATATATAAGACGTAATAATAATATATAAGATGACTAATGTTATAATAATAATAATAATAATAATAATTTTAGCAGACAGGGGATCAGTGTTTAGATTTATCGAGATAGTATGAAATGTAATATGACACAAATATATTATTCTTCTAAGAAGAAACACAGTCTCGAATTTGCTACAGATTAAGCAAATTCGAGACTGTGCTTCTCCTTAGCCTTAGAATAATATATTTGTTACATATAACATTTTTTTTGTTTGGTAGATAGAGAGAGTCTAGTAATATAATTACTAGTCTTTTCTCTTAAATCATTTAAAATCTTTATATAATAAGGTAGAAGTTTATTGCATTTTATTTGATCAGGTACATATTTAAAGAGAGAACAAGAGAATTTATGTTTCTGGAGTTATTCAATATTCACATATTTTCAGTAATTATCTATAAATTCTAGTTTAAATTCCTATGATTTTTAAGTCAATATATTTTAATTAAAACAATATGTACAAACTCACCTGTACTGTAGCCAATCTAGCCAAAGTAGCTCTATGCAAATAAACGCGTTCTCGCAAATGTGTGGGCGAGTAATATTGAGATGTATCTCCATTGATACCGATTTCCGCTTCCGGTCGACGAGCTGAGAAGGATACGTTTAAAATGTTGCCTGTTACGTCTGTGTCGTCCTAAAATGAAGAACAAAAGAATTTATTATATTAGGTATATCATATGGATGATGATAAAACGTGTCTGTTTAATCTGTATTGCAAAATCAACGTCGGCAGAGTTTTTTACTGACTTTTTTTTAAAATTGGAAACCAATAAACACATTATTAAAGAATTAGTCATATTGTACAAAAGTGTTTGTAAAATATGACTAATTCTTTAATATTTTTTGCAAAATAAAATAATAAGTATCAATTTATCACAAAAGAGGGAGTTACATTTATGATATAGAAATTCAGAATATATTTGAGGCCTGTCGTGGCGCAGCGGCATAAGAGTGTGACTGTAACCGACAGGTTCTGGGTTCGATCCAGTCAGTTCAGTCGGGCAAATGAAATATTTAATATTTTCAATTTGAATATTTAATGTTTCATTTCTTCGCTCTGCTAATAAGGCAAAGCGCGGCGTTGAGTTCCGCCACTCAACACGCAATGCCTCAAATTCGGCGGAAAGTGGGGAACGAAAGTAAAACGGAGTGTCGTAGCACTAGGTTTCACTTCCATTCCCTCTGCCTACCCTACCTAGTGCGGGATACAGCGTCAAGCTGAAAAAAAAGTAAATAAAAATATGAATAAATCATAGTAATAAACTCTCTATACAATTACAAATAAATTAAACCTACTTGCACACTAAAAACATAAATATTCTCCTTCGGACAGGGTATAATAGCTGCAAGGCCATCAATAAAGAATCCAAGTAGCGGGGACAGGAATTGTTCCGCCGTCATATCGTTCAGACGAACTGTGATCGAACTAAACAGCATTTCCTCTGTTATCAGTCTCACAAGGAGTTGCATTACTGCTTTTACCTCGTTTACACCATCTAAAAAAATTGTAACATATAAAAATATAATTAATAGTAGAACATAAAAAATTTTGTAAAGCAAGCGTGTTGGACATATAGTGTATGAATATACTTTTCATAAGCTTTTTTGATATAATTAAAAGTGTTTTTTTTTTTTCAGTTATACGTATTATCCCGCACATGGCTGGGTAAGCAGAGGAAAATGGGAACCTAGTGTTAAGATATACCGTTCTGTTCGCCACTTTGCGTCGAATTGAGGCATTGCGTGTTAATAGGCGGAACTCAATGCAGCGCTTTGCATTTTTACCAGAGCGAAGAAATAAAAATATTAAATACTTTCTTTCCTCGAGACACCTCACAAACTGCCGTACTTACAGCACACGCTTCAGATAAGAGTAACAACTAGTACTATTTACCAATTCTCTTATTTATTAAAAAGTCAACTTATTCTAGTAATCTTTCAGGAAATCAAACAACAGCATATTTTTATGAATCTCTGTATTTTTTAACAACTTACCAGTAACAGATATCTCCATAGTTGCTAATTTCGGTACATTTGTGTTCAGTTGCGGTGATAAGGTCATTGAACCAGTTGTCTCGTTGAGAAGTACCAAGTTCGCATTATTACCAGATAAGATTCGATACTGCAACTAAAATAATAAATAATAAAATTAAATCACATGAGATTAGTTTATTAATAGACAAACAATATATACAATACATGGTTTTCAAAATAAGTCTCGATTTTTTTTGATAAATAATCGAAGCCGTGGTAGATTTTTTTGTAAATAACATGAATTCGTCAAACTTGTACAATACTTAGCTTCACGCTGTATCCCGCACATGGCAGGGCAGGAACAGGAAATCTAGTGTTAAGACACTCCATTCCACTTCCGTTTCCCACTTTTACAAAGTATCAAAAAAAAGCATATATAATAATAAGGTATCACTTATGAATTTAAAGTTAATGACGTTTAAAATAGTTCAATTCTCTTTTCATCCCTCATCATTCAATTAAATAATAATTTTAAATTTATCACAAATCTTTGTAATATATGGCTTTTTTTTTTATCAACCTATCTTTTTTGAACTTACCTTATCAGTGACATCAGCATCATACGCCGGAACCCTCCCAAATGGTCCAACAGGGAAACAATCTTTATAATTATTAAAGATAATCTGAAAATCCTTCATCATCGGCGCGTTATCATTCATATCGGTGACTAGAATTTCTACTCTAACGTCATTCCATAATGGCGGACTTGCCGCTCTTATTACCAATTCGTATTTCTTTCTGGGACTTTCGTAGTCCAAGTCTACCATTGTTACTAGTTCGGCTTTATCTGAGCCTTGGCGTGTTTCAAGAGAAAAGCTGTTCGAATCGTCTCCTCCTGTTATAAATAGAAACAAAAATAATAAAAATAAAGTAAATCGTATTATAAAAATACTCTTTATAAGCTATATAAATATTATTTTTACAAACCTTACTAATGAGGTATGGCGCAGATACACAAGCGTGTGATTGTACACGACAGGTTGTGGGTTCGTTTTCCACTTGAAGAAGTAAAAATTTAATACTCTATAAATAATATTATATATTCATTTTTTTTGCATTGGTAACAAGGCAACACACAAGGTGAGTTCCACCACTCAACACGCAAGGCCTCAAATTCGGCGGAAAGTTGGAAACGGAATGGAGTGTCTTATGACTAGTTCCAATCTCCCTCTGGCTACCATGCCATGTAGGATATTATTAAAATCAAACTTTACAAGCAGTAAAATACAATAAATAAGTTTCTATAAACTTTGACTAATTATATTGTTTCTTGAAATATTTAATATTTTCAATTTAAATATTTAATGTTTCATTTCTTCGCTCTGGTAATAAGGCAAAAGCACGGCGTTGAGTTCCGCCACTCAACACGCAATGCCTCAAATTCGGCGGAAAGTGGGCAACGGAAGTGGAACGGAGTGTCATAACACTAGGTTTCACTTTCGTTCCCTCTGCCTACCCTGCCTAGTGCGGGATACAGCGTGAAGCTGAAAAAAAAAAAAAAGAAAATATTGTTTCTTGTAAAATTAAATATATTAAAGGAATAATGAAACTTAATATAAGTCAGCAAAATCTATAAACTAGAATACGGACAACACTTTCAAAGTTACTTACTTATACATATAAAACGTACCTTTAATAGAATAATGTACAACCGCGTTAGGACCTTCGTCTGGATCGTGCGCGTAGATCTCTCCCACGGTCGTCCCTATCGGACTGTTTTCAGGTATGTAGAACATTAGACAATCACTTTCAAAAACTGGAGGCGAATCGTTTATATCTTCTACCTTTATGTGTACTATTACCTAAAAGCAATAATTATATATAAATAAGACAGTACAGTAACAATGATTTGATTAAGCTTCTGAGTCTTCACAAATTCAGTAATGTGTATTCTCCGTTTTTGGAGGATACCATTTTTTTTGTTTTACAATTACAACAACAGCCAACCAAGTTAAACAACAGGGAAAGCAAAAAGATCCTAGTGTGATTGTCTTTGTCCCCTACTTTGCTTTTCATTTTCGAGTCGTTGCGAGTTTAGTAGAACTTAACGCCGCGCTTCGTCTCGTTAATAGAACCAGGTAATGGCAATGATTCTCTCTCTGGTGGAAAACCGGACATACAGTCATCGCGTACAATCAGAGAATATACTGCTACGCTCATGAATATCATTTTAGTTATAATAAGTAGAGTGAAATCTCTAAGGTTATATTTAAAAAGCGTATCAAAATTTTGAACGAAGCAGGATATGAACCCGCGCCTCTGGAAACCCGTTCCGAAAAATTTTTTATACGCTTTTTAAATATAAGTTTAGTATTTTCCATCCTAAGTGTGTAATAACACTTTAAAACATAGTAAAAATAGAGTGAAAACTCATCTACTTCTTCAAAAAATATTTTAATTTAAATAATTTATCAAAATATAAAAATGTATATGAGAAATACACTCAAGAATTACTTACCGTAGAACTTTGCGGTGGCGTACCGCCATCTATCGCTAATGCCTTCAAATCATATATAGCCACAGATTCCCTATCCAAAGCCTTGTTAGTCCTTATAACTCCTGAAGCCGGGTCTATTACGAAAGAACCTTCTTCTCTGTCCCTTGATTCTAGTTCGTAGTGCACTCTACCATTTAGACCTACATCTGCATCTGTTGCACTCACTTGTGTTACTGATGTACCTGAAAGTATTTGATTTTTTTTATATAGCTCCACGCTGTATTTCACTTTATAGCCTAAATTAAAGCAGCGATAAGAATTGACATATTAAAACTTAAAATAATTTTGATTCAAAAAGATTCTTGCGCGCTATAGTCGAATGAATATGAAACTAACATCGGTTCGCAGGCAGTTCTGCTGAGAAAATATGCAAAATTTTTTAAATGAATAAATTTGATAAATATGTATTAAATTTCTCTATCTGTGTGTGAAAAATTACTCTTAGTCGCTCGCTCTGAAGCGGAAACTGATATCCGATTGTAACAACTTATTTACGACAATATATAAGCATCTGTGTAGGGAAATTTTAACAAATTTCCGCTGCCTAAAGATTAAATTTATTATATTATTTTTACATTAAATTGTTATCCTGGTTAAAGAAAAATACTTTTTAGAACATGTTTTTTTTATGAAAAAGACAAGGCAAACTCGCGTACGGGTCACCTGATGGTGAGTGATCACAGTCGCCCACGGCCACGTGTAACACCAGGGGAGCTACAAGTGCGTTGCCGGCTTTAAATTACATGTATAAAAATTTGAAGCTAGCAGGATCTTATTATAATTATATATGTTTTCTTATAAGTGTGTTGCTTTCCTAAATGTGAGCTAACACGTTAAAAATATTAAAAATTAGTAATTATTCTAGTTAAAATTAGTCAAAATATTCCAGAATAAAATATTAATTGACTCCCAAATATGCTTACTAATTTTCTTTTTCATACACAGTAACCTACCAACTAAAGCATCTTCCACAACCGTAGCGCTGTACAATTGCTGTTTGAAAACCGGCTCGTTGTCATTCACATCGACCACCGATATCTCAACATCGGTGGTGTCCGAGAGGGATGGGATACCGCTATCACGGGCAGTCACGGTTAGAAGGTAACCTGTAGAAAAAATATTACTGGATTAATGTAAAATACTAATTAATATACTCAGCTTCACACTCCCGCACATGGCAGGGTAGGCAGGGGTAACTTGGGAATCTAGTGTTAGGACCCTCCGGTCTAAATCCGTTCCCCACTTTCCTCCGAGTTTGAGGCATTGCGTGTTGTGTGGCGGAACTCAACGCCGCGTTTTGCCTTTTTATCAGAGCTAAGAAATTAAAACATTAAATATTTAAATTGAAAATATTAAATATTTCATTTCCTCGAGTGGGAATCGAACCCACAAGTAGCGACATTTGAACCCGCGCCTTTCGGCAACCGTCCAAGCGCTCTGACCAACTAAGCATTACGTAACTATAATAAATTTCATCATTATTAAAATGAGATTTTTTCTTAATAACACTTTAAAAATAGTAAAAATAATTAAGTAAAGTATCTTTTTAGAGAAAACTTCAGAATGTACATATGAAAATGATAACACTAGACATGGTCATAGAGGTATTTAGGGATCGTTGCATTTGGGTGGCTCTTTTCAAAGAGAAACCGAATGGGAAAACATATTAAATGGGGCGAATTATTATACTTATGCCCCAAGAATGTAATTATATCCTTATATTATCCATTTTTTCATTAACTACATTACGTGGTTGGTAACATTGACAGAATTCAATACAACTTTGTTTAACTATACTCTAGATATAAGAAACAAATTATATATAACGATAACAAATGATATTATGTAAACATTTTTCTCAGTGGACTACAACCTACAACAATAAAGTTAACAATTATAAATTAGAAGTAATTTGCCATCCAAATGTATTATTTCATGACTTACCACTCATAGTTTCTCTGTCCAATAGTTTATTTGTCGTTATGGCACCGGTTTGTGGGTTAATATGGAATTCCTGTTCGTGATGGGCGACAGCTTCATTTGATATTTCCGAACTAAGTGTATACGTTATTTGAGCGTTCACTCCGACGTCACTGTCTGTTGCTGATACAACCAATACTGTTGTGCCTACTGGTGCGTCTTCGAAGACCTGGCAAAAAAAAAAAATGGTAATCTATGTTATGTTACATATATCTTGTTTATTTTAGATTCTTAAATAAAATTATGTGGTCACGCTGTGCAAGCTCTAACTTTTTCGAAATATGTCACGATTGTGTCAAAGAAAATATATGCGAAGGAAAATTCAAGCGACAATTTCTTAGTTATAACATTAAAAAGAAATCCTAAAATTACAGAAAAGATTCCCATAATCAAAAGAAATGAAGTTTCTTTGATATTTTATTAATCTTAAATGTTTTAAAAATATATGTAAGTATATAAGTAAGAAATAATAGAAAATATTTTAATACATTGTGCATATATACATATATATTAATTTATTTTTTATTGATACGATAACAATTAAAAGCATTACATCAATATGATAAAATAATTTAAAAAGTAAAAACTTAGTCGATGATGTATATTTTAGACCGAGAATTAAATTTTCAAGTCAAAGAGGCAACTGACGATATATATTAAACTTGAAACTAATGGCAATACTTATATTGAGTGTACTTAGACTAACTTACCACATACACTGTCTAGAAATATTTATTCTATAAATTATATAGGAACAGTGTAACATTTCCAATATTGATTATATTAATATTATTTATTGTTTATTTTTATTAATAGAGATTCAAATTTTCCAGTCTGGTTACACTATGTTTGCACATCCAACAATTATTACTCTAAATAAAATAGACTGAAGTTAGTGTAAAGCTAGTAATAAGTAATTATCAAAAGTGAACCTTACCGAGGCTGTATAAGGAGCATTTTCAAATACCGGCGCGTAATTATTGGCATCAGTTATATTTATATGGACCATCGCTGTATCTGATCTTCCTCCTGAGTCAGTGGCTGTAACGGTGAGAACATATCGCCTTTCCTGTTTGAAATCCAAAGGTTGAGCCACAGTTATTAGACCGCGGCCATTTTGCGATGTTATTGAAAATCTCCCACGCGTATTGCCTCCTGTTATTTCATAGTGTAACCTGTAAAGAAGGTTAGTTGATATTTAATATTATTTTATGTTGTAAATAGATTTTATATTGTAATAATTGAAAATATATTCACAAAGTCCGTTTTGCTTACACAGAGAAACGGATACACAAAAGATATATGTAAAGCTAAAGAAATATACACAATATAAATAATTTCACCTATTATCCTCATCAGCGTCTGTCGCAGTGACCGTAACAACTGGTGTGCCAGGAGGTTCATCTTCAGCCAGTTCCACTTCATACTGCGGCGGTGAGAACACCGGGTCGTTGTCGTTGACGTCCTGTACCACTATTATGACTGATGCTGTCGCTGAACGAGGTGGAGAACCACTGTCTGTTGCTGTTACCTTTTAAAAGGAAGTATTTTGGTAATAAGATCTCTGAATTTTAAATTATTTTTTTAAGTGGCAAAGATTCCCAAAGTGTGGCAAAGATACGTGCTTCGTTTTGATGTTCAATTTAAGCTATTGTTTAATTTGTTTATATGGCCGTACAAGAGGGAATCTTAATATATTGAAAGGATAAATGATTCGCATTTGATAATATGGTTTGCAAAATTGAAACTTTGACAGGCGTAGTGTTATCATACCAAGTTTCGGTTAAGAAAGTTTAAAATTTGATATTAAATGTACTTATTAATACTCAGACAAACGCTGTTTGGTATTTCTAAGTGCATCTGTAATCCATGATTATACAACGTATCTATTAATAAACATTTTACAATGCTTTACATTTAGGACGTGTCGGGCGCAGAGGCACAAGCGTATAATTTAAAACACGACAAGTTGTGGATTTGATCCCCATTCGAGGAAATGGAATATTTAATTTTTTCACTTCTTCGCTCTGGGAAGAAGGAAAAGCTGTGTTCCGCCACTTAATGCGCAATGCCTCAAATTCAGTGAAAAGTGGGGAACGTAACGGAGTGTCTTAACATTTCGTCCCAAGTTTCCACTGCCTACCCTGCCATGTGCAGGAGTGAAGCGTTACGTTTTAATACCAAAAATAATTTTATTTTGATAATACCAATGGTAAAAAAAATATAACAACAGTCAACGTTCAACAAATTATAACGTAAAAGGAAATTTAGAATAATAAATATTTGACAAAAGGAATATTTCTAAAAATATCCGTCACATTTGTATATCTACGTTATTAGACTAATGACGCTTCGGATCAATACACGACGGGTTAAACCATATACGATGTAATCGCATCGCAATCATTAGGCGATCTCATTAGATAAATTGGTTAT
Source organism: Eueides isabella (assembly GCA_019049475.1). Taxonomy (NCBI): domain Eukaryota; kingdom Metazoa; phylum Arthropoda; class Insecta; order Lepidoptera; family Nymphalidae; genus Eueides; species Eueides isabella. The sequence continues at coordinate 4,928,796 of CM032393.1, forward strand.
AATTTTTATATTCAACGGATGGTAAGCTTAAATTAAATCTAATAAATGGTATAGAATAACTGTTTTCCCTTAAAATCAATGTACATATTATATGTAAGAGAAATACGGCCCTCGTTATGCCCCTTTAAAGATAAATATTTTTTAAATTATTCTTTATCGTGATTTTTACTTGAATATTTTGCATTGAATGCTTGATACGTTAAATTATTTTATTTTTGATCAGGTGTTTATCAAAAAAAAAAAATTGCATTACCTATATCTGGGAGTTGTCAAGCGCAAAATTAAATTTACCTGCAGTTGATATTTTGATTGCACTTCCCGATCCAACTGCCCCGACGTGTAAACCCATCCCGAACGAGGATCAATGGTGACTGGTAAATCGTTATTACCATTATAATCCTTATCCGTTAACGTGTAGGTCAGTTCAGCGTTAACTCCTTCATCTGCATCATAGGCTTGTACCTAGAAATGTAATTAGGATATTTTATTTCAAAAATAATAACTTTTTGTTTAAACTATTTTATTAACAATAGGCCTGTCGTGGCGCAGCGGCACAAGCGTGTTACTGTAACCGACAGTTTGTGGGTTCGAAACCCACTCGAAGAAATGTAATATTTAATATTTTCAATTTAAATATTTTAATGTTTTCATTTCTTCGCTCTGGCACAAGACAAAACCCGGCGTTGAGTTCCGACACTCAACACGCAATGCCTCAAATTCGGCGGAAAGTGGGGAACGGAAGTGGACAGAGTGTCTTTGCACTAACTTTCCAAGTTCCCTCTGCCTACCCTGCCATGTGTGGGATGAGTATGAGCTGAGTATTAACAATATTAATGAAAACAATATATATATATATATATATATATATATATATATATATATATATATATATATATATATATATAGATATATATATATATATATATATATATATATATATATATATATATATTATATATATATATATATATATATATATATATATATATATATATATATAATATATATATATATATATATATATATATATATATATATATATATATATATATATATATATATATATATATATATATATATATATATATATTGCTTTGACTTTCTTGGTTGGATTTAATTTAATATTAATATTATTCTGGTGAATTTTGTGACTTACTAATTCTATATTAAACTTATAAAAACACATAATTTAGATAAACTTGTCAAACACTTACTCTAACAATGCTATAACCAACTGGAACATTTTCGCTGACGGACTCTTGGAACAGCGACGTGTAAAATCTCGGCGGGTTGTCATTGACATCCTTTACGTTGACTAACAACTGCGTAGTATTTGACCGTGATGGACTGCCCCCGTCTAAATTGGGATAAGTTAATTATATAATAAATAAATTTCAGTCTAGATATTTCTAAAGTTCTTCATTCTTCGTTACTAAGTAACCATTAGACAGCACAACAATTAGGCGTAGATTGCAGAAATTTAGAATATAGGGCCCTATGGTATTGTATGCACGGGAGTACTAAACGAAATTTTCTCCAAAATCCTAATGAAATAAGAACAAACTTTAAACAATGTTTCAAGTGTGCAATTCCTTAATAAATTTTACAAGTTATGATAAATGAAAAATGCAGATATCTCATCTTGACGCTATATTTCACATATGGTAATGTAGGGAGAGAAAGTTGGGAAGTAGTGTGAAGATACTCCATTCCGTTCCGCATTTTCCGCTGAATTTAAGACATTGCGCTTTGTCTTGATTCCAGAGCGAAGAAATGAAAACACTAAATATTTAATTTTAAAATATTAAATATTATATTTTTCTCGAATGGGAGATCGAACCCACAGCCTGTCACGCTACCAATCAATCGCTTGTGCCCATTTACTAACACAGGCCTTGACAGATGTCTCGGTTCATTTAATAACACAGGAAGAAAGGTCACGTACAAAATGTGAGGATCTATCGAAGAGCATTTATGAAGATGACTACGGATAAACGGAAAATTCTATGATGTGACCGCAAATGTACCAATCTATGTACCCATGTTCTTTATCCGCTTTATACTTTTCTAAATTAACTTGTCAGGTACAATAATAACCTGTACATGGAAGATATATGAAAAGTCTTGTATTTTATATAAAATCTTTTTTTTATAGTAATACGACCTAAAATAGTGTTTGTCTGTGCGTTGGTACGCAGAAATCTGGGCTAACTAGTTTTAAATGCAGTTTTCGTCACTACATTTTAGCAACCTTCATTTAATATTTAGTGTTTTATTCAAATTGATTTAAAAATAAAACAGTACACAAATTAAAAATATTAAGGTCGACAAAATTGCTTCAAAATTTTTATTCATTCATCTAAAATTTATGTTTCCAATGTATACATATTGTCTCATCCTGATAATTGTTGATGAAACAATTATCAGGATGAGACAATATTAGAACAAGAAATTAGAACAAGAAAATAATTGAAATTAGTAAACAAAATACTGTAATTTAAGCGGGCGAAGTCGCAAGCAGGTCGCTTACTAATAAATAAAGCTAGTTCTATTTTTCAATATATATAAAAATATTAAATAATTAATTAATTAACAATATAAATGATACTCCTCTATAGGTAGCACTTAAAGATATTATAGAATTGAGTATAAATATTCATTCAACTTCTTATATTCTAGCTCGTAGTTCAGATACTAATGCGCTAGTTGTATCAAGTGGCAGTACCGTGTGAAGCGCTGCTTATAAATAATGGAATTCTCACACTAAATTATTTATGAACGGGACGAACTAAGAGTCACTGTAGAAATACTTTTAAGTTTAATTTCAGCGTAAAAAAAAGATTTTTAGAAGTATATTTTATCAATAATATGATAACAATAACAAATAAGTGGGTCAGCGCCTATATATAAAAGTGATACTTATAAGTGCGATATTTCTAGTCTGTGAATTATTTTAATTAATTTTTTTAATTATTTTAATTTTTTTATACATGATTTATTTTAATTTAAGTTCCCGTAATTATTTAATAATTTAATTTCTTTGCTCTATGCTTTTCTTTCGCAGCGGCACAAGCATGTGACTGTAACCGACAGGTTGTGGATTCGATCCTTCCTCTCGAGGAATGAAATATTCAATATTTTCAATTTAAATATTTAATGTTTTCATTTCTACGCTACAAGGCAAAACGCGACATTTTGATTCCGCAACTCAACACGCAATCGGCTCAAGTTCAGAGGAAAGTGGGCATTGAAAGTGGAACGGAGTGTCTTAACACTAGGTTTCCAAGTTCCATCTGCCTACCCTGTCATGTGCGGGATACAGCGTGACGCTGAGTTGAGTTGAATTGTACTGTTAATAAGATAAACGCGACCTATGTCATTAAGTTCCGTCACTTAACCAGCACTCTCTAAAAATTGGTGGCAAATCGGTAACGTAGTGACTTAACAGGCCCCCTTGCCTTCCTTTCTATATGCGGGATACAGCGTGGAGCTACGAATAATAAACGGTCGCCAAGTCACGTCAGATGTCACCGGATACCACTGCATGCCATTGCATCGCAAAATGTAAATTCTGCTTTGCGAGTAAGTAAAAAGCTTAAACGGTTATTCTTTGAAGTTTCTTATAGCTATTAACTAGTAAACTTAAAAAGTTCTTCGTATCATTAAGCTAATAAAATAATATAAAGTAATAGTCCTGAATACTTTATGCATAAATGATGTTTTTTATGTAACTAAGTAAAGGCCGGTGGCGGTGTAAATTGGTACAGTTAGAACGTATATGACGGTTGGCGTAAATCTACAGACGAGCATTTTTGTTGTTTAATGTCTTAGATAGAGGTACGACATAAGTAACGAGAATTTTAATTGATTACAAAAAACTTTAATAACACATATTAGACATTTCTTTGTTTACAGTACACAAGTAAATATACATATATTGATGCTATATTAAATGAGATATGACAGAATGATCAAGTTAAAATAACATAAAATGTTAAGATATGACTTATATTTGCGATAACATTATATACCATACCTTGGGCTCTTATCACCAGACGGTAGCTCCGCACTTGTTCGTAGTCGAGAGGCTTTACCAATGAAACGTCTCCACTTAGGCTGTCTATAGAAAACTGCATCTGAGTGTTTCCGCCGATGATCGCATACCGTATTGCTGCATTTGCACCTACATCTGCATCCGTTGCTCTAAAATTTTATAAAAAATATAATTTTATAAAAACATCGTTATAATTAAATTAAAATTATATAAAAATAAATGTCAAGAAAAAAGTAAAACCTCCTTCTTTAAAGAAGTATTGGCCAAATATAAGGAATTAACTGATCATAACCATATTAATGGTTATGATCAGGTAGATTAAAATATAAATGCTGCTATATTTAATAAAGACTACCATAATTGGTACTCTTTATTAAATATAGCAGCATTTATATTTTAAGCGACCAGAAATAAAGCGTAGAAAAGCATGTAAAAGTATTGACTTCGCTTACATTTGAATTGCCGATATTAACATTATTTTTTTTATTGTATAACAATATAATGCAAGTATACGTACGTATACGTGGCATAGAATACTTAACAAGCCTTCTACTACATTATATAATTCTTATATAAATATAATCAGTTAAACAGAGACATTTTGTAGCCTGTTTCAAAAAGATCAGAACACAATTTTATTAAATATTACAGAAGTTCCATGCGATATTTCTATTAGTGAAATTGGCTGCTGTCATACCATGAAACAACTACTGTCGTAACTTTAAAGTGTAACCGACGGCTAGTCACCCTTAAAATAGATTTTATACCGATCTAGAGTAGTTGAAAGTTCTACGATTTTAGAAATTATTCTTGTTTATATACACTTTATAAAATAACATTAATCTAATACTGGTCTAACTTATTAATCATTTGTGGAAAATAAATAATATTTTTGTTTGAGTTATTCTAAGAACAACAATGGTAGACCTATTGTGATATAATTAACGAAGTTACTCGACTGCCTAATATTTTAGTTGGAGTTGAAATCAATTGTATTTGGTTTTGGTATAACAATAATTGAAAAAGTTTTTTATACGTATCCATTATACTTCTGTAAGTTTTTTTGAAAAGCTTTTAAATAAATATAAATGAACACAATTAAGTTTATTACTACCACTTTTTAAAGAAGCCGTACATAAATTAATTTACAATCAATACTCTAAAACGTTAATGTTATATGATTTTTACATATAAAAAAACACTCAATGTTCTCAACATATAATGTCTCAAGTTCGAGGGGAAGTGGGCAATACAAAGTGGAACGGAGTGCCTCAACACTAGATTCTGAAGTTCCTTCTATCTAACCTGCCATTTGGGTGATACAGAGTAAAGCTGAACGAACATATATAAAAAAAATAACAATCGGTATACCTGTACGAACGAACAAGAGCTTTCAAAGCTTTTGTAAAAAATAGCAAAAATATTTCACAATAGGTTTAAACTACATATTTCACTTTGTACATATCGGAAACGCAATATCCATAAACAACAATTTATTCCAGACCCATAAATACGAAAATGCAGACGGCGTTCTAACGTTTAAAAGGATGCGAAGAAATTGACTAACATATCTTCTTTGCTTTGTAACTTAAAAATAGTATTATTTACATATTGAATAACTCACATCGTACTGAATTTAATATTTTTATTTACAAATCAGGTGTCTCATATATATAAGAAAATAAATACATATGTACATACGAAGAACACTCTACTAGCGATTACTCTATATAGAGTACTCTACATATAATTATAACGTAACGCATAAAATAGATAAAGTTTTAAAAACTGGTTAGAAATTAAACCAAAGTAAAAAATAAAATAAAAAGAAAATCCATACATATTTAGTTTTATTTATATGTCAAAAGGAAAACAGAACATATATTTACAAAGCTGTAAAACAGAAATCAGTAAATATTTCAACGTATTCACAATAACAAATGGTCTTAATGAAGTCCCCAGTGTATTTCTGCAATATGCTGCTTTATATATTAAAATGGACTCAAACTACTTCGATATTGAATTAGACTGTTGTTTACTCTTACACACAGAGCGGCAGTAATCGTCTTCTAATTGCTTTAAGCGAGATGACTTGAGTTCCGCTTGTTTATATGAGCTTTTCTATATACATTTAAAATCAACTTTAAAGTAATTATTTTATATTGAATCAAGCAGTAAATATGTAAAATTTATAGGCAAGTAATTTCTCATTTAGAGTTAATACTATAAAAATGTAAACATAAAAAAAGACAAGCTTTCATCATCTATGATTCTTAATCCACGGCTAAGGACTCTCGCATTAAGTCACATTTCAAATAAAAAATATCTAGACCGAAGTTGGTTTAACATTTTTGAAGCATACTTTATATTAATTATGAAGTTTTATTAAAAAGATTTTCGCTTGAATTATATCTTCCTTAAAATAGGGTAACTTACTTTATTCTGGCTATGACAGGATTGTCAGCGACGGTAATATCTTCATCAACATTTACTGTGTAGGTTTTTTCACTAAATTGCGGGTAGTTATCATTATCATCCAAGATGTTAACGTGAATCGTTGCGCTAGAAATATAAGGAATGATTATTGTAATAGATTTTTTCCTATAGTTTATTAAATAAAAAAAAATAACAAAAGTCCAGAACCATACAAAAGTTGATATTTTTTAATCGATCAACCTTATTTGAACTTTATAAGAATAAGGATATATATTGTTATTATTTACTAAACCAACGGAACATAATATAGTATTAATAAAATACTAAAAATTTGAGGCCTGTCGTGGCGAAGGGGCATAAGCGTGTGACTGTAACTGATAGATTCCCACTCGAAGAAGTGAAATATTTAATGTTTTCATTTCTGCGCTCTGGTTACAAGGCAAAACGTGGCGTTGAGTTCCGTCATTCAACACGCAATCAAATTCTGCGGAAAGTGGGGAAGAGAAACGGAGTGTCTTAACACTAGGTTCCCAAGTTCCCTCTACCTACCCTGCCAAGTGCGAAGCACAATACAGTGTGAAGCTGGGACAGAGTATAAGTTACTAGAAGCATGTCGTGGCACATGGGCACAAATGTCTGACTGTAAACGTGACGTAGTAGGTGCGATCCCCATTCGAGGAAATGAAATTTAATATCTTCATATCTTCGCTTTGGTATCAAGACAAAACGCGGCGTTGACTATTGCTCTAGTAACAAGGCAAAGTGCGGTGTTAAGTTTCACCACTCAACACGCAATATCTCAAATCAATGGACAGTGGGAAACGACAATTGTCTTAATACACTGCAAGTTGAAAAAATATATATATTTTGTATTACCGCATAGCATTCAGTACTCAAATCTAAACAATTTACGATCATAAATAAATAAATAACAAATAATTCAATCACGAATTCGGATAAAAAGTCAACTCACCTGCTCGACAATCTGTCAGACAACGGATTTGCTTGATCCGTAGCTTTCACTATAACAGTGTATCTTGAAACTTTTTCCCTATCTAGTGAAGATCGCGTTAGTAAAGCTCCACTCCGACCATCCACTCTAAATACATCCTGAGCATCATTTTCTGTATCTGATTCTACAGATTCGTTAAAGTCTTCCGGATTCAAGGTTTCCGCTTTTACCGAGTCTATAGAATACTCGACCTAAAAAAAAAAAAATATTTAAAATTGTTAGAAATTTAAGTACTAAATAAAAAAAATAGAAAATATATTTTTTTCTGTGAATGTTTTATTAAAAAAATACTTTGATTTACGAACTAGGTAAAGCTTTGTTGACAAATACTAAATACGATTGCAGATTACTTTAATTGACCAATTATATACAATTTAAAAACTAGAAAAGTATATTAGTTCATTCCCTTTGAAATATCACGTTTACCAATTACTAAATCATCTCATTTTATGATAGACCTGTTTTACATATATAAAAATTATAAGTATATCTATAGCGAACCTGTCGTGGCACAGGGGCACAGGGGCACAGGGCTAGTGACTGTAATCGCTAGGAAGTGAAATATTTAACATATTCAGTAAATTCAAATTAATTATTCCATTGTTTTTTTGGTAACAAGGCAAAGTGTTTGAGTTTGAGTTTTTTTTTGAGTTCCGACTCCCAACATGCCATACCTTACATTCGGCGGGATACACGTTTCTTAAGGAAACACCTACGTCGTTAATATGAGAATAAATGTCTAATAATTAATTTAAGAATGATCGTATTTTCACTTAATTAGATTTAAATAAAAGTTCGTATTCTCGTTTTTAGTGTCATTTCTTGCATTATTAAAAGTACAACGTGTGTACAACGTGTGTTAACATTGGTGCATTACCACTTAGTATTTACTGCGACCCTATTGCCATTGGTGTATTCAAATTCAACAAGATGTTTTATTGTCTGGTAAAATAATAATATGCAATGCAGAGTTACGTTATCCAGAACATAATTTTACTCAAAGAAAAAAATCCAGGAAAGTGCGATTTATAAGTAAAAAAAACATGTCTGTTACACGGGAGCTCCCTTTAAAATATATTCTGTTTTATTATTAGTATATGTTGTTAAAAAATTAAATGTGAACATAATACGGTTCATAAGGTAAGATGACAGACAGAAGGACAGCAAAGACCCCCGTTTTAATAATTTGGCGCGGAACATTAAAACGTAAAAAGCCATATATTTATCTATGAAACTTTATTTATGACAGTCTCATAACTCATTATTACTGTATACGCAAATTAAATTCACTTTCGCTTAATAACAGTGAGGTAATAAATATCAATGCACCGAAGAAATGTCTTTATTATACCAGGCCCATGGTAATTATTTTGCGATAACAGGCCAGCAACACTGGTTGTCAAACCAGTTAATGATGGAGCTTGTATGCTGACGCCCATAATTTATGATGCAGTAGTAAAACAATTAGAATCACAGCTTTTATTTAACACACGTACTTACTGTATATTTCTACGTCATGATATTTCCTAGTAACGATTATTATATCACCTTTGTACTAAAATTATTATAGCAATAAATATTTTTTTGAACTCAAGAAAATCTTACCTCTGCATTCTTTCCTATGTCTTGATCAGTTGCTTTAAGAGTCAGTACCGTGGTTCCAGTACTCGCGCCTTCTCTCACACTTGCTTCATATTGTTGCATCTCAAAGACAGGTGCGTGGTCATTGCAGTCCAATACGTTGATCTGGGGATAACATATAAGTTAAAGCACAATTTAGCGACCCGCTAGAGACTTCTTGATGTAGTATCTATAATTATTTATGTACTAATACCATTTATTTCCGTGTTGAAATCGAAAGTTTCATCCAATTTAGTAAATATCTTCTAAAATGATGTCAAGAAACTATTATTTTTAATTTATATAAGTTTTTTATTTATGGATGGATAGAAATAATGTACCACCTACCTATATATGCATATATAACTAAATATTAAGGAAAGTTTACCAAAATACAATAGCGAAAACAGCATTTAAATTGGTTAAGCCAATTCTTGGAACAGCGTGCGCAAACACCCAGACCAACAAAAAAATTAAAAAATACTATTTTTGGTTTTGTTCCGTTGATATATGAATACTACCATTAACAAATTTTCTTATATATCTTCCATTTATAGACAGAGTAGTTCAGTTACAATTTTATATGATTTATTTAGCATAAGAACTAAACTACATTTTAATTGTTGCTATTCTTAACGCTTTTTATAACTTATCCATAAGTTTAAAGTTGTATTAATTTTTAGTCCTACAAAAATCTCGATAAACAAAATGGTTTTATTTTTAAGACTTTTCCCTGGTATTATTTGAACTAAGGCTATCTATACATATGACATTAATATCCAATAAGAAATACTCAACATTCAAAAATGCTATCGAATTATTAAAAGTTTATTAAGTGCAAAACTACAACTTGAAACATTTTTATAAGCAAAAGTTACTTCAAAAATATTATTAATTCAAAATATGGATATACACTTTAAAAATAGTTAAATATTTTATCTTCATATTTGTACAAATATTATTTTGACATTTATTAATAAACATATAATTACCTGAAGCGTTGTAGTACCGCTTCTCGGTGGGAACGTATCATCCTGAGCGACTACTCTGAAGTAGTGAACGTCAAGCCTTTCTCTATCTAAGCGAGCCTGAGTTGTGACAACGCCGGTCCTCGTGTCAACCGCGAACATTCCAGCTGATCTAGAGTCTAAGAGACTCGACATAGAGTACGTGACTGGACTGTTTTCTGGATCGCTGTTAAAAATCACATATAATTATATAAAAAACTTTAGAAGCTTATTTTATTATGAGCTAGCTATTGCTTTATTATTTTTTATCTCCAGCTTGTATACTTTATATAGACAAGGAGGAACATTTTAATTAAAATTTCTAGTTTTTCAAACAGATAAAGTAAATAAAACTTTCAGTTTGCTCTTTCTTTATGAATATGCGCTCAAAGTAAAGTATTTTCCTGTAGTCTCGAATATGGCAAATTAAAAAGCAATCTGTGATTTCTGTGAAAGAATCTGTAAGTTAAATACTTATTTGATTTTGTTCGTAAAATTTTCATACTTTACTATGGTACATGTACAGACATGTATTATAACATAAGTACATACATGTATGTACATTTTTGTACATAATGTTTTAAAGATTTTAAGTGCATAGACTAGAGTAAAAAAAAACAAAGATAAATTCCAGGAATAAGGAAAACCAACTAAATTGAAATTCCCATTTCTGTTGCATATGCAAAGGTTTCCATTTAAAAACACGTTACAATCCCATTAACTGAAGAAAACTGCGAACACAAGTTCCTACACCACCGCATCTAATTATATGGGCGGCGGCGCAATAACTCCGCAAAGGAAAATCCAGTCACACGGCGGTGAACCCAGGAAATTGACTAAATTGTCGGATCTTGTCGACTTGATAAAGGTGTTAGTTACATGCTATTACATGGAAAGAATATACCTCTATGTGATTATTATTATTGCTAATGTAGCCTAAATTAGACAATATTAGATGTCACGCACGAGGCAGGGTAGGCAGAGGGAACCCGGGAACCTTGTGAAGACACTCCGTTCCACTTCCGTTCCCCACTTTCCGCCGAATTTGTGGCATTGCGTGTTGAGTGGCGGAACTCAACGCCGCGCTTTTTATTACCGATATTAGATTTGAAATTTATGTAGACAATAATTTTATCTACTACGTAGGAAGAAACAAATAATTTTAACAATAGACGCGAGGTAAATGACAATTTTCCTGCCTCATGCCATTTTAATTAATATTTGAACTGTAAAACTATTCATAACTCGAATCATTATTACAATCAAATAGGTAATTTAAAAAAATAGGCTGAATAGGCTTAATAAAATAGGTAGTTATGAATTTAATTACGACTTTTTGCACTGACTATACAAAAGACGAAAGAAAATCGAGATTGAAAAAAAAATAAAAGCTAAAACTTTTCGCCATATAAATAAAAAAATAAGAATTCATGCATGATTTGTAAAAATAACAGTTGGCTCTTACAAAAGACATATAGTTATATTTAAGAAATTCTTTAGATTAGAGTCAACTTCGTAGTAATTAAGGTATTTTAGCTTTATAACCCTCCGCCATTGTTATCCGTCACGATTACATTGTTTCCGGACCGCATAAAATAGATGAGATCATAAAAGCTCAACGAGCCAGCTTAAAGTCAATTAAAGCAAAGCAGATGGTTTACGATCGGGGTGTTACTTCCTTGGCATTCATGACTCATTGATTAGTATAATTTGGATTAAAGACTGGAACGATATTTGACGCAGCTTGCAGTATAGCGCGGTATAGGTAACTGCCCTTAAATAACTATAGGTAAAAAAATACATACCGCGCCCTTACAGTTGTGACGATAACTCCGGGAGTTTGTTCCTCAGCTACCGACGCTACATACAGAGCTTGTTCGAAATATGGTGACTGATTTCGTAATTCACGCTTCACACGTTTAGCTATGTCAGTATCATTCAGTTCTTGATGATGATATACTATTTTTAATCTATGATCAGAGTCTACAATGTTAGTCCGCTCACAATTGAACGTAAAAAGAATAGACACTTTCCACATCGGTTCTTGAATACACACATCATCACTTGCCACTAAATCACCTTGACTATTTTCGATAACAAAACGAGGGTCACTTACATCCAGAAACTGAACTCTACACTTTTTTTGAACAGTTCGAGGTAGAAAAGCTGTTAAAGAATTTACAAATTGAGATCTTTTTAAACAAATTCCTTGCCATCGGTCAGTTGTAGGAATTGCAAAGCTGGCGTAAGTTTCAGAAATCCATTGTTTAGCTTCAGCTATTTTAACATCTATGGCCATGTCAAACGGAACTAACAGTGATCGTTTCTTCCTTGTTTTATTAATAGTTCCAAAATCTTCAAACATTTCATTAGACCATGGATACGCCGTTGATAATACATTATATTGACTAGAGCCTAACTCATTTTCTTCTAACAACCTCCAATCTATACTTTCAGAGAAAAATACTTGTCGTTTATCTCTAGGGTGATCATCCTCATACTGGGCAGCGGCGTCATTTTGGTCGTAAACACGATCAAAATCAATATCGTACAAATCTGCATGACGCCGACTGCAATCTTCTCCAGCCACTAGAACTCTAATGGGCAAACTGTAATAGTCAATGTCCCGTATTCGTTCGGATGTAGAGTCTACGTAGAACGTAAAGAGGTTAGGGTAGAATACACCATCACACCTCAATCTTTTTCTCAAAGTTACAAGACCCGAAGTTCTGTTGACACGTAAGATGTGGTGAACAAAGTTAGCAGTTCTGTGTACGTCGATAGTGTAAGTCCGTTCAGATCCTAGTTTGTATACAGCTGCGTCTAATACGACGTGGCCTGGAGGTGCTGTGTCCGGGACGATGATGAGGTAAGCGTGCACGGTTGAAAGCGCTAGAGCGGCAATGACCGCCTGCGCCCACCGCGCCATCATGTTCGCTGTTCACCTACAACAACGCCGCCTCGTTCGCCATAAACTTCGGTTGCCCATCTGTAAATAAAATTTGAAATTAATATCAAAATATTTTTAACATAAATATTTCGATAGTAGTAGTAAAGTTTTAGTATAAAATGTCTGCTATTAGCCGATTACGGTAACGGTAAGCCATAATAGGCATCAATTTGCTACAGTTAATTTTTATGAGATTAGCTCAGATATAAATTCTAAAATCAACATTAAGTTTTACGTTGCAAAAACCAGTAAAAATGTTTTATATTAATATGTAGCTTTTGACTGACTTACATAAAGCTCACCCAAATTTACTCTGATGGGAAAAAATGTTACATAGCACAATTACATTTATATTTCATGCACGCCCTTTGTGGAGTTGACAGAGGAAAAGTTACGTTTCACTTAGTTATTCTATATCATAATTACGTAAAGAAAGTTTTAAATTACTTAGCGTTATAATTTCTCTTAAATCAAAAATAATGAAATAATCGTTTGATATCATTGTCTCTTAGCCTAAGCTGCTTAAACAAACATAAGCTTATTTGAGATAAGAACCTCGATGTATTTGGTCTCTACCCCCTAATCCCTTGTACAATTAAATTTGTCGTTGTTTAGAAAGATCGGGCGTTTTCGGCAAATTTCGGCCATTTCAGCAGGAATCGGCTGAGGTTCAAGATTAATGGCGGCAATTAATGGGAGTGCGTGGCAATTTCCGTTTACAATGTATTTATTTGATAGCTATGGAATAGATATTTTTATCATAAAAAAGTAGTAGATAAATACCATCATTAAAAAAGCACATTTTTTTATATCTTGCAATTTAGCTTTCTTTATGATAGACAATTTCTGTGATAAGCGACATAGATATTCGTTATCTTAACATAAATATAAAAAAAAAATAAAAGTAACACATAATATTGTTTGAAAGTTATTAAGCTTGTACGCGAAAACTTTGTGCTAGAGTAAATATTTCAGGCGTTTATTTCCAAGCTTTGTCGGTAAAATTCAGGTGTCAAAATTTGGTTATGGCAACGTGCATCTAATACAAACTAAAGTTTAAGGATATATGTTATCAAATAACAGGCAGACATTTGATATTATGTATTTATTTCTAGATATTTTAATAAATTATATTTATGAGGCCTACCGTAGCGCAGGGGCACAAGCGTACGAGTGTAAACGCGACAGGTTCTGAGTTCAATCCCCCCTAAAGGAAATGAAATATTTGTTTTCATTTCTTCGCTCTGTTAGCAAGGCAAAATTGCGGCGTTGAGTTCCAGCCCTCAACACGCAATGCCTAAAATTCAGCGAAGAGTGGTTACGTAAGTGGGAACTTAAGTTTTGTAAAGGCGAAAAAGTATCTTAAGACTAGGTTAACAAGTTTCCTCTGCCTAGCCGTAATATATATTTTTCTTGTACAGCGTGAAGCTGAAGAACAAAAAATATATATTAACAATAAAAAATAATAACACTTTCGAAGCAGTTAACACACTTATAGATGAAAGAAAACGATAAAATTAAGTTAAGTTTTTAATCATGGTGATTTTTTTTATTTTAGTTGTATTTTTCGCTTCAATAATATTAAAGCAAAAATACTATTTATATTATGTATGTTATAGAATAAACTTATATGAAATGAAAATAGAACTGCGAAGAAAAATATCATAGTACAAAATTATGGAACCAAAATAGATAGCAGTAACGATTTCGTGGAATAAAATAAAATGCTGTCGTTACTATATAGTATCTACTGCGGTTAAATGTAGAGTGTCAAAGATTTAGTTCATACTACGGACAGTAAACTATATTTCTTACTGTCAAGTAAACATCCCGGAATTGTTTTTATACAACAGATTGTAACAGAATTTTTAAAAAATATGTATATATTTTCCCGCTTTTTATAAACCTTCAATATAGATATAACAAGCGTCATTATGTATCGTTCTTATGTTTACTTCTGATTTAAAAAGAATCGTGTTAGATATTCATTTGTTTCACACATAAATATCTAACATTTAACATACTCGTATATACCTAAGCGTTAATTATACGTATTTATAATTGATGGGAATTTCATCGCTACTTACTGATTTCTGACTTTGATAATATTTTTGTGTGATGGAATATACATCATAATATGAATACGTAAAGGTACAAAATGTGAGATTGCAAACGTGAGGCTTCTGACTGCAAACGCGACTTGTTTGTTGTAGTTGTAGGTTTGATTTCCGCTCAAGGTAATGAATGAATTACGACAATTTCCTTAATCAACATTCAATATTTCGAAAAATAGGCGGAAAATGGGATATTAATGACACACAGACAAACAGAATGTCTTAACACTTGGTTCCTTCTATCTTTTTTACTTTTTTGTAGTTAAAAAATAAATAAACGTTGTCTGGAAAAAGGAATATATCCCCCAAAAGTGATGGTTTCCCATTGCTAATGGCGCTATCTATTAAACGTGTTCGGAATTGCCGATTCAATTGCTATCCCCGCCCTAAGTCGGTCATTTGATATGTATACGCGTTGACATCATTACATTTAACGTCTATAATAAGTATTTAAATTTTATAACAAATATTGCAAAAGTGCCTTTTTACCTGAATTTCAAATCAATGTCTTTATGTTTTTCATTTATATTTTTTTTTAAATATACAGATTTATAGATTTTCTGTAGTTAGGCAATTCTTATATGTAATTACTAGGTATATAAATATCCTGTCTTAACTAACTAGTTCACTAGTTTCATAAAGAAAAAAATGTAATCGATAAATATCCGAATGAAACTAAGCGTCAGAATATGAAGAGGGTAAAACTTTATCTATGATTAACTGTTGCTCGAAGGCAAGATTGCTTTAATAAAAATATAGGTTTCGTGAAATACAGCTTTTATTAGAAAAAATATTATTTCAAATTATTCCTAGTCGTATTACAATACCAACTGAATATGAATTAATTTGATGGTGTTTTTTACTTTATTCCGCACACATATTTCGAGATATTGTGTTGAATGGAATTCAATACTATTTCTTTTTCCATTTTTTTACCATAAAAAGAAAATAAAAAGAAATATTTCCTCGAGTGGTAATCGAACCCACAACCGTCGAGTTTACAGCCCACATATTTGACAGTGTTTGAATAGCCATTTTTTTTTATATTATCAAATTACCAACCTTATATAAAGCAAGCTCGTCTTTTCTTTTATGTGGTCATTGTCACCTGCAACAAGAAAACAGTATTTTTTTTCATTGATATTAAAGTAATGTTTTCGATTCAGTCTTTATAATTAATACTAGTATATAGTTACTTATATATCATGTGAATCGACTCTAATTAGACATATATTAAGATATATTATGGGAAATATTTTTTTTAACTAAACAAATGTGCACAAAAGTTCATAGCTCATAATTGAAACCTGACCTGCGATATCTCGTTAACCGCTAACCAGTAAACCAATAGAGTAATGAAATATTACAAAAAAGTAAGCTTCGCAAACTAAATATTGGTACACTACCCCAAAATTAATGAAATGATTAACAAAATATTATTACGATTAAATTAACGATGGAAATATTTGCCTCGTAATGCTTTAATGAAACTAGAAATTCACAAGAATTAACAAGAACAAAGAGGGAGATTTTGAATATAATTAATGATTGTTTTTAGACGAATGGTAAATGAGCGGTTGGTATCAAATTTTAATTTTTATATAAAATTACGTTGAATCATATGCGCGTTTTTATTTAAATAACTTTTTTTTTATCACGTATAAAGCACTTGGGAATCTAGTGATAAGACACTCGGTCCCCCAATCAGCTGAATTTGAGACATTGCGGGTTGAGTAATGTCTCAAATTCAGCTGAAGGTGGAACTCAATGTCTTGTTACCAGAGCAAAGAAACTAACATATTATATACTTCATATCCTCCAGTGGGTATCGAATCTACAGCCGATAGAGTTTACAGTCGCACAGAGGTTACAGTCTACAGCGTTTATATTCAAATTCTCGTAAAAGTTCCTGCAAAAGCTGATTTAAATGTATTTCGGCCACTCGCAATTTGTCAAGCCCATATAGGGTAGCAAACGTGTGGAGATCGTTGATATTATACTAATTCGGCCTAGGCTTGGCTATAAGCTTGACGAATTGTACCCAATCGTCGAGGAATAGAAATCGTTTGTCACGCCGCGTGATTTACCAGCTTATTTCCTTATAGGGGTCTCATACAGATATATAGAGTCTTTTATTAGTATTGATTTATGTATTTTGTAATTAAAAGATAATAATCATTTACCTTATTATAAAAAAATATTACCAATCGAAAGGCTATCAAGACAGCAACGAACGAATCGAAGTTTAAATAATATATCTCTTAAAAATGCAATACCAAAAATACTATATAGATAAAAAGTTAAACGTTATAGTAAGAGAAAGAAATATTTTCCAAATAATTTAAAACATTTTTATACCTATTACAAGTGCTATCTATCACGTAGTGTCTTATCTAATAATCTAAACGACACTGTGACGCCGGTGAAAAATCGATCAAGTATATAGCTACCTATAATGAATGTTTATATTCGTCTTTCCTAAATAACATAATATTTTATAGTAAAAAACTAATTATTTTTAAACTCAATTTCACAGCAGTAGGTAAGGTACATGTAAAAGGTAAATACTTAGGTAAGCTCTTTACTTCAAGTTCTACTACAGGTATCCAACGATTTTGATAAAAAATAATATCAAAGGGTTTCTACTTGGCTAGGTTCAATTTGCCAATGAAAAATTGATACTTAATCATAAGACACTCTAGGTTATATAATGTCAGGTGAGAAATCGGGTGGTCACAAAACGAGCAGTCCGGTTCAAGTCCAGATATCTTCTGTGTCCAGTCCGATTATTTTTTTTCTCAGTATATAATTCGTATTTTAAATTACGGATTTAAAAATTACAGATCAATGCGCAATCATCCAAATACTTCATATAATATGAGTAGGTATGTAAAATTAATATTATCGACTAAAACTGGCAAAACATTGTGCTTTAAGAAAATAACATAACACATTTTTACTGGATTCCTGATAAGTACTACGAGTACAGCACGGAGTATATTCATGACCTCTTAAATTCCAACAGAATAAATAAATTAAGTATGAAATAATGAAACCTGAAGTTAAGATAATAATTTGGTTAGACCACTCTTAATTGTATCACAAGTGGCACGAGTAGAGCGTCGTTAAAAATTTAAATAATTATATTATTTAATCCGCTTACCGTTTTAATCGCTACCGACTGTTACGTTTTATTGCATTTTGCCAGCTTTATTTGTGTGCTTACAACGCGTCGCGTCGTGACATCGTTTATAAATGATCGCGAAAACATTAAATTTTAACGAAAACTTAATTAGTAGTCATAATTTCTTTTTTAGATTCACGCTTTATCTAGCCCATGGCAGAGTAGGGTAGATGGAACTTGGAAGTCTAGTGTTAGGGCATTTCGTTCCGCTTACCACCTTTACGCCGGATTTTAATTGTGCGTTGAGTAGCGGAGCTCAAAACCGCTTTCCCTTTTTACCAGTGCAAAGAAACGAGAACATTAAATTTTAATTTTGAAAATAATAAATTTTTCATTTCCCGGAGTGGGGTTCGAACGCACAACCACGCCTTTACTGTAACACATTTTTATCATTTCGCCACGACAGGCTGCGACTAAAATTCAAAAATGAGGACGGAAACGGAATGTGTTAACACTAGTTTCGGAGGTTTGTTTTGCATATCCTGCATGTGCGGAATACAGCGTGAAACTGAAAAAAAACTACTTTAGTGATTTTGTATTAGAGTGGCTTTAGGTCAAATCGATAAAGTAAATACACACAAGTTTCAAATTACCAATTTAAATGTTAGAACTATAAATATTTATCAGTTTCAACGTCAACAAAATTAATTAAAATGTATCAAACTGAAAATACAATTATATATTTTCCAATTGCGTCAAAGGATCCATCAGAAACAGTTTATATTTATTTAAAATTGATCTAAATGCGGCGCTTTTAATTTCCCCAATGATACCCACCAATAATTTTTACTAATCAAGTCAAAGGTCAGATTTACTTTAATTAGGGTTACTCATAGGTATGCTTTTTCACCTGATTCTGTAATGTAAGTTTAATCAGACGTTTGATGAGTAAACAAAGAACGATGCAAGCTGTTAAGTATGCAACGAGTACAAACTGATGAAGTCACTGCACTTTGTACAGAGAAAACATAACCATAGTTGTAAGTTTGGTGAGACTTTTCTATGTAATGATACACACAAATATAGCAGCTACATGGGGTACTAATAAGAAGAGAATTGACCCAAAGAAAGACAACAAGTAATTTACGCCATTGTATACATTTTTTTAATAGCAAAGTAAAAAAAATTTACAAAGTAATCTTTATAAAATATATTTAGTTTTTCAACACGCAGTACCTTTTGGCAGAAGCAATGGATTCATTTATTACTAGGCTTTTTATCTCATATATCATAAATAAACATGCTAGTAAATTCCTTGTTTCTGATACAAGTATTTTTATTCATTGAAAATTCCATAACAAAAACCGTTCTACATTACTACAGATAAAATAAAGAAAATAATGAAACTTTTTTTTATGAATTTTGTTACTTATTTATTGAATAATATAAGTTTAAGGAATACCTTTAACAACTATCAATAATAGAAATTAAATATTGAACATTCGTAACTTACACAATGAGTGCATTAACTGAGTACATAAATTAATAAAACAAAACCTTATCGACCGGTGGGGTCGCTGTACTATGATTATAGTGTAATGACGAACTGCCAGTGCCACTTATAGGGAATTTTTAAACAGAATATTAGAAACAACTCAGTTTTCATGCGATCGATCTGAAGAAAATAGGTTATGCGATATTCTTGGAACCCTTTGCAAACTTACATTATATTGAGTATTATGAAGCTCAGTTTGTATTTTCAATTGTATATGTATAACTCCAATGCCATTAGGTGAATCAAATTGAAAATAGCCACAGATATTTTTGTTTAGCTTTGGCAAAAAAGCAAGGCACTTTCCATTGAATTTGAGGCTTTGCTTGTTGGGTGGCGAAACTCAAAGCCGCGCTTTGCCTTGTTACCATAACGAAGTTTCCTTGAGTGAGGATTAAACCTATAGCCTGCTGCGCTAACAGTCACACTGCACCACGACCCGCATTTACAAAAAAATAAGAAAGGCTCTTATTTTTTTCCTCTTTTCGAAGCATTGTTTTCTTCACATGCAATTAAATTAAAATTTTTACTAATATAAAATATTATAAGTGAAAGTATTACAAAATAAGCTTATTATAAAAAAAACTGTAATTTCCATCAAAAGTTTTACAAATAGGTTCACTGGGTATGTAGTACAAACAAAAATAGAATAAATCATCTGTGTTTATTAGACATCAATAGTACGGAGGTTGTACGCCAAGACGCGATGAGTCATTGACCGGAACACATTACAAAGTTATAGACAGCGCTACAGTGTAAAGAATTGGATATTTCATGGATGTACCTACCTAATACGTATAAATGTCTATCTTTTGCTTTGCATATATTTCCATAAATTCTTTTACTTTCATGATTTGTATAAAGTTTACAAATAATATGTCTGTACCTACTATAGTTTATTTTAATAATCGTCAACTTTTCACATTCAACTTTTTTTTTAGCTTTACGCTCCCCTCATATGGCAGGGTACACAGAGGGAAGTTGGGAACCTGGTAACCTAGTATACTCCGTTCCGCTCTTTTTTTCGCAAAATTTAACGCACTGCGTGTTAAGTGACGGAACTCGACGATGAATTTTTGCACTGTTAGTAAAGAAATGAAAAAAAATAAATTATTTTTTCTCTAACGGAACACAGAACGATAGACCTCATTTTTTTAATCAAACTACAAATAGACACAAGGAAGATAACATTTTGTTGTGCGGATCATAAAATTTTAAATTAATAACCTAACTAGCTACCTGCTTCATCATTTCACTCGTTAAAGACTTTCAAATTTTGCTCTTACACAAAATTGTTTATTATTTCCTTAAATAAGGTAAATATTATGCTTTCGTCATTTCCTTACAAAATTTGCTGAAAGTGTAAAACATTTATCATGTTTTGTTCCGCAACGCTTTCTTAGTCAAAGGGTCTTTGATAGAGTCATCCGCAGTTGCTTTGAGTTTAAAATAATGAGACCTGGTGTAAGGCATGACGTATAATAAACGTCTTTATTATTTTACGGTACTCCTCGGGATAATGGTGTAATATAGTATATCTAAGTAGGTATCATTATTAATAAGTATTAATAATGATACGCATAAGACTCGTCTTTCTTATAATATGTCAATTGTGTAATGGCAAAACAAAAGTGTTATGTACATATACAAGTATATTAAGTACTTTAAACAAAAAGTGTATGTTTTTTACTCCTCGATCACTCAACCAGTTTTAAATTAAATTAACCAAATATTTACAGAATTAATTATTTCTAGAATTCTTGTCGAAACGTTCACTTCCTTTACATCTCAATACGGTTTCGATTTAAAATACATTCTTACTTAAAAGGATGTCTATATCATTTATATTCAAACGTTATTACTCGATCAATAAACTCTTACGTTCCACACTGCACTTGTATGTAAGGCTTTACGGCTGTGAGTAAAAAGCGTAGATGTTTTTACGGCCTTGGTGCAGCATTCTCGTTTAACTATTGGCTGCTAACGGTACACCGAGACCTAGCTCCGTGCTATGCAATTACAAGCCGTATGAATGAAATTTAAGCGTAATTTAAAAATAATGGCGATTAAGCAAAAAAGGAGTATTTCGAACTTGGAAAAAAACGTCTTCTACTTATATAGCAGTCGTAACTTTAACTTTTTATGTTCTTCTTAGTGGATCATATCTAAAGTGATGGTAATAAAAGTTTATCAGTTATATTGCATGTTATTTAAATGTGGTATAATAATTTATACGTATAGATGGTGGAAAGTCTTAATTATGGGGAGTTGAGGTATAAGTAACCTAAATATACATTTAAATTGTATGATATAAAACATTTTAAGTAGAAGATACTAGAGAACATGTTAAACTCACAATACACACTTTGTAAAAAGTCGGATCACATTTCATTAGGCTAAGTGAGAGAGAAATTGTTAAATTTTGTTTTACTTTAATTAAAACTTTCTTAAAATAAAAGTGAGAATTTTTTTTAAAGTGTAAAGCAGATTCTATCTGATTTTTGTTCAATTTAAAATAGGGCGACAGCGTCTTAATCAATCATTAACATATCGCCTAAGAGATATTACTACAAACATAAAGTAAATATATAAATACGAATTCCAAACAATAAAGTATACGGGAGATATATAAAAAAATATCTTAAAGGGGACGTTTCTCAATATGATATGGCCCAAATAGTGAAATTTTAATTTTTATCTGTGCGTATGTACGCGCTAAACTCAAAAACTGTAACCAGATTTAAATGCAGTTTTCACGGTAACCAGATTTAAATGCAGTTTTCACGGTAACCAGATTTAAATGCAGTTTTCACGGTAACATTTCGACAGCCCTCAACATTTTGTGATTGTTTTATTTAAATCGGTTAAACAACAAAAAAAGTTAGTAGTTAGTTTAATTATCAAGTTCGACAAAATTGCTACAATATTTTTATTTATTTAGTTGAAATTTTAGTATAAATATATCAAGCCTGTTATGGTGCAGGAGCATGTGACTTTAAACGCGATACGTTTAGGGTTAGATTCCCAATCGAGGAAATGAGATATTTAATATTTTCAAATTAAATATTTAATGTTTTCATTTCTTCGTTATGGTATGGCAAAGCATCGCGCTTTGCCATGAGTTCCGACACTCAATACACTAGGCCAAGTTAACAGAAACATTATGTTCCCAAGTTCCCTCTGTGTGTCCTGCCAAGTGCGAGATACAGCATGAAGCCTATTAATATAAACGTATTCTCCTAAAAGTGATAATATTATTAGGACAAGAGTATAGTTTAAATTTGTAAATAAAATAGTCTATTCTAAGCAGCCGAAACTGCGGGCAGGAGCTAGTATACAACATAATATCAAAATGATTAGTTAAAATAACAATTTTCGTTTCGGTTTTTAACCTGCGGTAAATATAAATAACATATTATTTTCTTACCATCAATCGCAGGTTATGCACGGTTAATATCCGATTATCACGACCGCAGAGCTATGTTTTATTTGCCTTACGTCAAATGAGTTCGAAGAAAAAATAAAAAAAGCACAGACAATACGACGTACTTTTTTGAAACAATTTGAAGAAGCAATGACACAATTGTATACGGGCTTGTTTAATCAAGCCGTCATTGCAAACAAGTGGAGCTGCGAACATAGATAAAAAATGAAACAGAAGTGTAATAACCGGGAGAGGTTCGTTATCTCGTCGCAGACGGCACATGTCTGAATGGGGCTATTCGACGCGCTAGGAGCATTTGAGTATTGCCCCCCTTAATTAAGAGGGACGTTGAGTGGTCTGAAGCGTCTAGGACGCGCACAATGCCTATCCCTACACCAGTTATTTTGAGCCCTCATTGTACGCCGCTTTCGTACGCCACGTGGAAACGATGGAAATCTAAACTGTTGGTTAACTTGAATGAAATGCTTTCATATTCGCGTGAAGCTGCCCACTTCAAACACGATCAAATGTTTGAAGCTTTTTAAAGTGTGATAAGATTAATCTGTTCTTTTTAGGAAATAGTGTTACATAGAATGATTTATACGTGTGCATGTATGTATATGCAGCTACTACATATTTACAAGTAGGTTTTTTTCAACTTAACGCATAGGTCCGGGTACGCAGAGGGAATTTAGGAACACTAGGTAGTGTTAAGACACATCGTTCCGTTCCTTACATTTTGTCGAATTAGAGGCATTGCGTGTTGAGAGACGGAGCTCGACGACGCATTTGCGTTGTTATCATAGCCAAGAAATGAAAATTTCATATCCGCGATTGAAAATAGAATTTTAAACCAGTCGCATTTACAGTCGCACGTTTGTGCCACTGCATCATGATAGGCCATAATTCAAATCTATATTATAACTTAAGGGATGGAAACTTTCAGGGATGTCATTATTATTAATAATTAATAATACACTTTATATGCAAATAAAAAATAGATTTTTTAAAATACAAGCAACTAATAACACAATATATAGTAATATTATGTTACAAATATTTACAGAAAGCGTTATAACAATGTATAAGAATCTTTATCTATCAAAATTCACTTTTATATTTCTTACGAAATGATATAATATACACAATAGATTTCTTCTGCAGAGATCTAAGAGGTTTATCGGATCCTATTCATTCGCCTTAGTTACTTTTCATGGCGTTAAACCAACATAAGGGGTGCTATTCAAAAGATTCTTTTGTGCTGTCTTTAAGTAATGGGTTATGGGAAATTCTAGATGATATTCTGTAAACGTTTTTGCTTTTGCAGGTAACTTTTACTTGAACTGAACTGATTTTGTATGATACGGCTTTAATGAAAATTTGAACCAGGACTGTTAAATTAGTAAAAAAGATCGATATTCTTTACCCAAAAAAAATAATCCTCACAATTACTATCTTTGTAGCTAGTAAATAATATTAGAAAACTAAAAGCTGCTAGTTATTTAAAAAATTTATTATGATATGATATATATATATATATATATATATATATATATATATATATATATATATATATATATATATATATATATATATATATATATATATATATTTCAGCTTCACGCTGTATCCCGCACTAGGCAGGGTATGCAGAGGGAACGGAAGTGAAACCTAGTGTTATGACACTCCGTTCCACTTCCGTTCCCCACTTTCCGCCGAATTTGAGGCATTGCGTGTTGAGTGGCGGAACTCAACGCCGCGCTTTGCCTTATTACCAGAGCGAAGAAAATGAACCATTAAATATTTAAATTGAAAATATTAAATATTTCATTTCCTCGACTGGGGATCGAACCCAGAACCTGTCGGTTACAGTCACACTCTTGTGCCGCTGCGCCACGACAGGCCACATTACAGTAGTCCGCGGTCACGGGTAGACTACTGTAAAGTGTTCGAAACGTCGGGTTTCCAAAAATGCTTACCAATCAATATACGCAAATAATCCGTTTAAAAGTGTTTCATTTAAAACGTTTAACAATCGCGAAAATCAAAGACATTATAACATAAATAAGTTGTAACAAGCGTATAATAAATTCGACGTAGCTTGATAAGATCGTATGGCTTAGTTGGTCAGAGCGGTTGGATGGTTTCCAAGAGGTGCGGATTCAAATCCAGCTACGTTTAAAATTTTTATACGCTTGAAAATTTAAATTTATTAAGATATAATACTGTCTTGTCAGATATAAGAGTCGGAGATGAGAGAAATAAAAACGAGAACCGTGAATAAAAAGTTTTATCACCAATTCGTTTTGTTTCTTAAGCTGTATAAAGGGAAATCCGTTTCATTTTCATGAAAATTCTTTGATATAATTTATTTTATAATGAATGTAAATTAAATATCCTACGAGAATTCATGTATAAATGGACCATTGACCATTTGTTGTGGTTGTCCAACATCTTTTTAGCTACGCTATCCTATATTTAGAGAAAACTTAGTGTAATGTCATTTTCCACTCTCTGCTGAATTTTCTATATATCGTGTACTGAGTAGCAGAACTCATTGATTTATTGCTTGAACCCACAACCATCGCCTTACAGCAACACTTGTGCAACTTTGCCACAACGGCCTCACATAAATAATAATTTATTATTTAATGTTTTATTTGTCACACGCTGTGCTACCATTTAATTTTTCATGTCAAAATATATCTAATAAAACGTCTATCTGAAATCCCGATATACGGGAATCCGTATTCTATTGTGCTTTGGCGCCCCATTCAATGTATTGTCCGAAGCTGAATCACAGCAATTCTACACCGACCATTTACGTTGAACCTCCTGTTCCCCGAATAATAGGGCAAATTGATACAGTATAGAGGAAGCGCACGCCTTTTTATGGATCAACTGAAACTGGTACAACCAACCATGTAATTTGTTCTGCCTACACAAAGGTGCAAAATTTATCTGTATGCTTACCCTATATTGGTATTTTTCTTTGTCCATTTGACATATTTTGTAATTTGCAATGAATTACTCTGTATCTCATTTGTAATTATCGTGTTCGCCGTTAAAATTAATTTTATTATATCTATTATATGTGTGAGATATGTATGTATGTATTGTTATGTATATATTATCTTTACGCCTGTCGTAGCGCAGCGGCACAAGCGTCTGACTGTAACCGACAGGTTGTGGGTTCGATTCTCACTTGACGAAATGAAATATATAAAATTTTGCATTTCAATACTTAATGTTTTCATTTCTTCGCTCGGGTACAAGGCAAAACGCGGCGTTTTGTTTCGCCACTTAACACGCAATGCCTCAAATGTGAAAGTGAGAAACGGAAATGGAACGGAGTGTCTTAACACTAGATTTCCAAGTTCCCTCTGCCTACCCTGCCATGTTCGGGCAAACAGCGTGAAGCTGAGTATCTTTACCTAAGTCAAATATCATACTTCTGTATTTTAATCCTTTTTGGCTTCATCGAATTCTTCATTTACAAAATTAGAGCAAGTCACATGAAATTTACATTACATTTTGAGCACGTGAGGGCAAATATCCAGAAACCCGCGCAAAAAGTCTAAGACTGCACCTTTCAGCCTCTTTCATTATTTTTAACCTTTGATGCAATTTCCCCGACTGTCATTTGCTTTACTTTAATGTACGTACGAGTGATACTCATTAAAAATAATTGTTTTCACGTATCTTATGCAGCGCTTTTATTACAATATTTAAATCTAAGTATTGTGTGGGGACTTTAATGATGTATTTTTAGTTCACAATACAAACTGCGTAATAAGCAAGGCGTTTGAATATATAATTGTTTTTGCAATGAAAATTATAACTTTCAATACAACAAAAAATATTATGTTTTCTCTTTATGTTTATTTTATATCGCCCGCTTGAAGTATACAATTATTACTTTTTTAATCTCAATTACTTTCTTGGTCTATTAAAATAATCACTTTTTGGACAAGAAAAATATGTAGAACATTGAAAAATAAAATTTTAGCAAAATGAATAAACATTTAGAAGTTATTTTGTCGAACTTAATATTTTAAATTAAAATAACTTGTTTATTTATGAATGACAATGAATTTAAATAAAACAAACTTTGAATGTTGCGAAAAGAGCATTTAAATCTGGTTAGCCGTTTCTGAGATTAATGCGTACAGACTCACAGATAAACAAACAACATTAACATACAAAGGAACAGGCAGAAATTTTAAAAACACTATTTTGAACTCTATGAAGTAATAAATGTATCCTAAAAGATTTTTTTAATATATTAGATTTTACTCATATACAAACAGTGATCATTTACAGATTTATGATAGGTATAGCTTATTTTAAATGTACATCTACAATAAAGAAACTATTTACTAACAGTTTCGTTATATCGGAATAACAAACAAGTATGAGTTCCTAAATGAAATTAATTGATTTATTTTTTGATATCATACTTACCTGGAATATATCCTAGATATGTTCTAGATATCTATTGTAGAATAATATTATATAGAGTAAATAAATTTTCCATTCTAAGCAGCAGTCTCATTCTTAACGTATTTTATAAATAGGTTTCAGAAATATGGCGTATAACATCGATTTCTTACAGGTCGTGTTGTATCGCTCCTCTAGGAGTCAAGAGGCTCTCTCCCTTCAAGTGGGGGTTGCCATAGAATCTCACTTATTATGGTGCAGGTGTTCATATACTGCTTATTTATGTTTATGAGTTTCCCCCACAACGCCACGCCGGCGCTTATTAATTTGGCTTATGATAAAATATCGTTTCTCGTAATTATTTATTAAAGCTCTTGGACAGATGTGATGTGAAAGCTGATATTAATAAGACGAACATTAATAAGACGAACTGAACGAAAAAAATATTCATTCAGTACATCTTGTACTGAATGAATATTTTTTTCGTTCAGTTTCCAGGATGTTTGAAAGCTATCTGTACATAAAATAATGTAATAGTAAAAACTGAATATTATACACACACATTTTCTTATTCACTTCCTTTATAGTAATAGCGATAGCTAAACGTACTGCTGGAGGGGGGTGGTATTAGGGTGTGGATAAGCTTGACAACCAGAACACTCAGAGCAAATCATAGCATACCAACAAAACGAGAGGATAATAAAAAATACTATGGTCTGGACATGTAATGATGATAGCCATAAAATAAACGCGAAAAAACTTGCGGTCAGCAACTGGTTTGTAGTAAATGTATAAAATGTATTTATTACTTCCAGTATGAATATATATGTATATGTATAAATGTATGAAGCTGTTACATTGTGATAATGTGATAATGAACAGTTGTTACAGTTTGTAATGACACGTAAAAAAATGTTCAGAATAGAAATTAAGTCTTTAGAAACAAAGATTAAGTAGAGTATCAAATATTTAATAAAACTGGCTTCCTTTCCTGTGATCTAACTAACCTAAATATAGAGAAATTGGGCTGAAAGTTGATACGGGTAGTAAGTAGCTATAGAGTAAGTCAGTAATACGTTATATTAGATAATTTAACACCATACATACATTCTTAAGTTACGCATTTCCGCTATGGTTTGAAATGGCTTCTCAATATGATAGTGTTTGTTGGTATTGATATCTTAAACAATATTAACAATTAATAGAATATATTTTATTTAATATCAAATTTATAAAAAAAGCATTTGTCCGTGCATAAGTTTCCTTCATTCTATAGGTGTTAATAATTGCTAAAAATGTTAAGCCATTGCAAACCTAGGTTATAGTGTTATATATAGTTGATAATCTTACACAACACTGATATTTAGAAATATATGAGTTAAAAAAGATAAGGGCCCCAGGAGAACCTGTACGAAAAGGTTGATGAAGCGGAAGGATATTGATAGATCTCCTTTAAAAGTATCTATCTTGGAAATATTCGTTCAAAGATATATATTTCATAAAATGTTACAAGATTTAAAAATCGTTATATCATCTATAATTTCATTTTTAAATAGTTTTTGGACAGAGTGTGTCAAATATTTAAAACATTG
This sequence comes from Eueides isabella, assembly GCA_019049475.1. Taxonomy (NCBI): domain Eukaryota; kingdom Metazoa; phylum Arthropoda; class Insecta; order Lepidoptera; family Nymphalidae; genus Eueides; species Eueides isabella. The sequence continues at coordinate 4,958,121 of CM032393.1, forward strand.
AATACGTTTCTATAGAAAAAATATTACTCATTTGACTAATAGCAGCACTGTTTGTAACAAAATTGTATAAAAGACGATATTAATATAAGATTTTTTTTTGATAAGCCATATTAAGTCCAGGAACTGCTTCAAGCTCAAGGGTAGTATTATATTTGCTGTAACATTATAATAATTGCAAAAACGATAATTATCTTCACATCATTAGAATACTGACAATTACATTATTTGAAGTCATTATTATTTTATTTATTACCGTCATTGAGGTCTGTCGTGGCGCAAGGGCACAAGCGTGCGACTGTGAAGGAGACAGGTTGTGAGTTCGATCCCAACTCAAGGAAATGAAATATTTAATATTTTAATTTCTTCACTCACAAAGCGAGGCGTGACCTGAAGCTGAAAGAAAGAATTCATGAGGCCTGTCGTGGCGCAGCGGCACGAGTGTGTGACTGTAACCGACAGGTTCTGGGTTCGATCCTCAGTCGAGACAATGAAATACTTAATATTTTCAATTTAAATATTTCATTTCTTCGCTCTGGTAATAGGGTGTTGAGACAGCGTGAATTGATTTACTTATAATTAATATCCAATACGTAGGTGACACATTCACGGATTATTTCACTTTACTACAAGCCTGCAACATACATCGTACACAGTACACTGTACAAGTGCTTTGTCATGACATGGTCGAAGAGGTTGACAAATTTGGGCGCAAGTTATCCTTTGAGTGCTCTCCATTATGATCGTTAAATGAATAAGTAATATAAAGCTATAATATATCATGAGTATGTACGTTCATACTAAGATAAATGTTTAAGGAGGTTTACCAGCTTTTTTTAAATATTTATATAATATTAATATTAGATACATATAGGTATGTATCTACATTTTTTTTTCAGCTTCACGCTGTATCCCGCACTAGGTAGGGTAGGCAGAGGAAACGGAAGTGAAACCTAGTGTTATGACACTCCGTTCCACTTCCGTTCCCCACTTTCCGCCGAATTTGAGGCATTGCGTGTTGAGTGGCGGAACTCAACGCCGCGCTTTGCCTTATTACCACTATGTATCTAATTTACCATTAAAAAATTGTAGAACGAGAAATGTCAATCAATATAAGCGGTACATGCATGAAATATGAAATAAAACACTTCAGGCATATATTTAAATATGTATTCTCTGTATATATAATTTTATTACGTCGTCGTGTGGTAAAGCATATATCTCTTCATATCATATAATCACAGTCATGTGACGATATATTGTGATGAGATATACATATACAAGCGGCCATTTTAAGAGGCTGACAAATTGGATCGCGGATTATCCTTCGAGTGCTCTCCATTACTGCTCGAATTCGGTGAATTCGTTGAAGGGCTACTTCAAATAATTTGTTAAAAAAATATAATATAATACATTTGGCCAAAGTTATTTATTATGTCGCCTTTGTCTTCCCTTCGTAGCTATACATATTAACATATATAATTAAATGTTGAAAGAAAAAATGATATCATATTGAAATTAAATAGCGTCAAGTCTTAATAAATAACGCTGTTAAATCTTATCATAATGGTAGATTATGAGATTCATAATTATATATTTTGAGATTTATAATTATATATAAAATATTTTTTATGAGATTTATAATTATATATAAAATAAAAGAAATAGCCGTCATGGGACGCCTGGCAGATGTGAAACATTGTGTATGACCAAGTAATATGCATAAAAGATAATATTATTACAGGAATTAAATATATCCTAATGAGAAAATACGAGGCAACCTGCTTCATAGATGTGCACCCACCTCCCCTTGCTGTTTCGCCGTGCGACATATATCGGCCGGCGGCCATCATTCATTTTAATACCAATTACAATTTTAAATTCGTAATATCTTTTGACTGGATTGTCCGATTTGAATAAAATAAAAAGTTGCTTATAGCTATTGCAACAATCTTGCTCAATAAATAATTTATTTGGATATGGATTAATATTCGATGATAATATGATCAATAAACTTAGGCTAATAATTTTAATTACTTTTATTCTATGGAAAATTGGTTATAATGGCTAAAATATAAATGTTTGGTTTATACTATCGCGGACTTTTTTGTAGGCATTATTGAGTTCTACAACTTTTCTATATAAATCAACCATACATCTCTAACCATTTAGGCAGCGTTCGCGAGAATCGCTAACATACGGCAGTTTTTTCGTCGACTTACTCCACAATTTTCACTACCACGAAAAATCCTATCTATTTTTCGGGATAAAATATAGCCTATACGGATTCGGAAGAGTCCCTCTAAGTAATCGTAAATGAAATTTTGAAATCGGTCCAGTACAAACATACAAAAATACAAAGGTTTCCTCTTTATAATATTAGTATAGATAGCAATGGCAAGCGTCGCCACGCCAACATTTCAGTTTACAAGTGAGCCAATAGATGTTTCACATCAAAAATCTATCAAGATTCAAGCTTAGGTATACTTCACGTATTTCTTTTCTAAAGGAAATGACATCTGAAAACAATGGTACTATCAACAGAAATCTACGAGACTAGGAACTCTGCACTGAAATTATTGCAAGACAATTAACTTTTCTCTTTTAAACTTGGTGTTTATTTGTTAAAGTGAAACTTACAGTCAGTAAGTACCCTTTGTATTGTACATTCCATTTACTTAAAGTGAAATCTTTTCAGGGTTGCTTAGTCAGTTAGTTTAGTTTAATAAATAGAATATAATATAGGAACGGAATGTCTTTAGAATAAGTTCAGCTCTCTCTACCTACTCTGCCATGAGCGGACAGCGAAAGGTAAAAAAAAATAATAAAATTATGGAGCAGAGTGAATGTTACTTGGCTATCTTTGCCATCACTTTATTACCTGATGCACAATACTGCATAGTACTGAGTATTGTGGAAAAGTGTAAAGAAGCCCAGAAGCTAAACAAAATTAAAGCCTTAATTTGTCGTATTACCAAAGCCAGGAAATAAAATAATTAATTATCCTTCGTGAATACGAACCCATAACCGATTTAGTACATAGTGGCGATTTTTTTAATGACCTTAACGTTTCCTGATTTTCAAAGAAATACCAGTGAATTTAACTTCACTTTGCTTATAAAAACAAGAACTTGTTGTTTAAAAAGTACTTAAGTAATATATATTCGTTTGGTGATTTCATTACTGCACCTCGTTTGAGACCGGCGTAAATTCCTTACGAAGCTCTTAGTGGCACGCTCCAGTACAAAGCGCGAAGAAACTTGAACTAGTTGTAAATCGTTGGAAATTGTGTTGAAAGTACCATGTTTGTAGTTGGAAAGACTTAAGTTTCTTTGCTTTTCCGTTTTCGTTTGGTTGTTTAAAATGTTACTTTATGTAAGTCAAAAGTTAACGTTTCGCCTACAAGGGAATTAAAATTATTTTGTTGTTATATGTATGCCGACGTAAACTTTAAAGTTATATTTTTAGCGTATAAGGTATATAGATAATAATAGGTTCATAATTATTTATGCAGAATACGTTGCGTGATGTGACATATAGAGGTAATGATATATAATTTAATATATAATTATTTATTTATTATTTTAATATATTATTTAATAAATAAATATGTATATAATTTTTAATACCAAATATGTATTAACACTATTTCAACTCGATATTATGGTAAATTAGTTTAGAAGTAGTTATATATACCTATAGCTTCACATTGTATCCCGCACATGGCAGGGTAGGCAGAGGACACTTGGGAACCTAGTGTTAAGACACTCCGTTCCCCACTTTTCGCCAAATTTAAGGCATTGCATGTTGAGTGGCGGAACTCAACGCCGCGTTTTGCCTTGTACCGTTAAATACTTGGCTTCCTTAATTTAAAACAATAAACATCTCGTGCAACGACAAATCAATATGCAATAAATAACTTGCAATAACATATAAAATACACAATATTAAAAACAAATCGACACATAAAATTATCTTGTTTGGAAATTAGTACCAATATATCATACGCCGCTTTACAGCGATAGTCCCGATAACATACAAGGTAGCAAATGAGAAAGTTATTCAATTCAACGAAGTTACAAGATAAAAATAATTTAATACAACAAATTAAAGTATTCCTAGTAATCTTAAGATTTATATTGGCACTTTAATCATTGGTCTTAATAGCTCTGACCAGAGAAGTAAGCGGCAGTAAATTATATGTAATTTAACTCAATTACTTGCGTAACTGCTCAATGAAACTCGTATTGAACTTATCGGTAAAAGTAAGATTTATGGGGAAAAAATCCAAGCAAATAGAAAAAGAAGGAAACAGATGTAGACGCAAGTTTTAAAAAACGATAGCATTGTTAGTGCATTTGGTGTTTTCTTTTATCAAATGCAAAAACACACGCACGTCCTGTAGACATTATAGGTACAGCAATTTGAGCAAATGGGGCTGTAATATAACAGGTAGAAGATGTAGATTCCTTTAAAGGGACAAGTGTAATTTGGTAAGTAATTTCCGTTAATGCAAGCCTGAGGACCAGTCGCGTCTGCGTTTACCTGCACGCATCTATACCACATTTATTTATGGGTTTTGTTTCTCTGTTTTAGTATGTTATGCTAAAATTGCGTATATTCACTTTAACAATAAAGCTCAAGTTTATAAAATCGAAGGAACGGAAAATGGGAAAATGGGAACGGAAAATCTTGGGAACCTAGTGTTAAGAGACTCTGGTCTCCGCCCTCTGTCTTTTAATCACAGCGAAAAAATGAAAACATTTAATATTTAATTTGAAAATATTAAAGATTTCATTTCCTCGAGTGGGGATCGAATCCAAAACCTGTCGTATACCGTCAAACGCTTGTGACGCTGCGCGCACGACAGGCCTCAAACTGTACTGTATAATAACATATTAATGTGAAACAAGGTAAATTCTTCTCGCCGTCATAATATACAAAGTAATAAAATTTTCTTGGTTAATGCTTTAATGGTTCAATGTAGAGCATATCAAACTACACCTCGTCCATGTACATACATACATGGAATTACTATTTAATAGGCCTGTTTAGCTATGACAATGCTATTTAAGTAGGCACAGCTTGGAAATTATATCTAAAATTTTGTTTTTCTTCTTATTTTACTATATTTAAATATTACCTTAGTATTTATTAACCAATAAAATTATATGAAACTCTATATTTTTCACGGGACCCTGTACACCCGTTTTTGTAAACGGCAAATACATGTTATGTTTTTTACCTGACAGCTCGTTTTACCGTAATCAGCTCGATGCAACCTCCGTTGCTCATTGGTTTCTCATAAACGCATATTTGTAATAGTGCTCAGTCACATATGAGAAAATAGACATATACGTAGGCGTTTTCCCTTCAAATGATAAAAAAGAATGGTATTAGATATTTTTATGCTATCAGAGTTAGGTCAACATAACTATTAGCACTTCTTTACTATGGTTATACAGCAGTTACCCATTTATTCAAAAATTTATTCAAAATATATTCTATTAATTAAATCTTACTAATATTATAAATGTGATAGATTGTGAGTATGTATGGATGTTTATTGTTCTTTCACGCAAATACTACTGAACCAATTATGTACTGTGAAATTTGGTATGTAAGTAGCTGAAGGCCCAGAATAACATATAGGCTACTTTTTATACCGGAGTTCCTTCTGAAAACTGAATGCGCGATCTAGCGGCACGGCGGCGCCGAAGGCGATAGCGGAAGCGGGAGCGGGGCGAGCGGTCCGACGCACGGTGCCTGAGATGGGGGAAGAAATCGCTCATCGCTGAGTATGCAGACAGACGTATGAGGCGGCTGTGGACGCCCCGTACAAATCGCAGCGTTAAACCTTGAAGGTAGCAGGCCTGCATTTAGGGACACCATGTTTTTGAGCTTTGCAATACTTAGTTACTATATTTCTTTATGTTGATAATATTGGGATAGGTAGGGTTTCCACGCGGACGAAGTCGCGGGCGGCCTTTTGTAGTAAAAATATTAATCAAAATATTTCATTTAAATCAATACTGAATATAATTTATCAGCACATATATAAATTGTGCTTATATGAAACTAAAACACGTGTGTGAATGTTGACATTAGACAGATGTGGATAAATACTATGAATATGAAACAGAGGCGACCGCTGCAAGCGTATAAGAAATTAAGATATTTATTTCGATTAATTTGTGGGGAACTGGACCTTATATTCAATACTACGTTCTTACTCTAAAAACTTTACAAATCCAATATTAATCCATAAAACAAAAAGCTTAAAGAGCTCCTATTCTAGTTAAAAGTTCAAACATAATTTGGTCGTCCAAGTGATAATTGATTGCTTTAAAGCTATACCCTATACAAACATTAGGCACAAATAAATGCCGCTAACAAGGAGCTGAGCGGGTTTGACGGGAAATATGGCAGGGACCGCATCCGGTGCTCTAACTTGAAGCCTACCCATTACGAACTGATAAATGCGTGTAACTGATCATGATTAGCTTTGATTTACTGCTCTTTTATGTGTATAAATAGTTTAATATGTATGAAGTATAATCTTCTTTCATTAATTCTGTCACATATAACTTAGAGTGTATTTTTATATTAGACTAGCGAACCACCCGCTGGTTTGCTCGTTTGAATTACCCTATATAATTTGTTAATCTCAATTACTTTCATGTTCTAATAACATTTTCACTTTTCAAACAATATACATATACATTGAAAATTTAAATTTTAGCCAAATGAATAAAAAAAATGTAGCAAATTTGCCATTCTAAATTTTTAAAATTGAGGTAATTTTTTTATTGTTAACCTACTTAAATAAAACAAAGACTATATGTAATTTAAGCGTCACATTAAGCTTATTTTTTTTTTATTAACGTTATTTCAAGTTGAATATGAAGTCGCAACCATTACCTATATTCAATAGTACCTAACACATGTCGACGGCAGTATTTCATATTGTTGATAAAATCAATTACTTAAACAAATACAAGTTAAGTCATACATTATAAACTAAGCTGAAGCTTTATGTGATATATTGATATAACAACTTTAACAACCACCATAAACTGTTGTAAATCAATACACGGACAGATAATGCATATACCTATACTGTTTATAAGAATACAAATTAATCAGTGTTCTCCATAATCCCGGACCATTAATAAAGTACGGTATGTAAGTTTCTAGGGCTTAAGTTAAGCTTCCTTCATATTACTATGAGTAATGGAAATGTTTTTGATCTTTTAAACTTATCAATAATAAGGCCATATTGACGCTGCCCACTGTATCTGATGCCGGTTCGATCTCTGCTCAGGGGAATTAGTTATTTTAGTTACCTTGCTCTGGTGCGACGTTGATTTCCGGAGCTCAAGACGCAAAGTTTTAACTCATATGTGGGATAAAAAGCACAAATATATAACATATTTATAGTATAGTTGTAGCTCGATAATGCCTATCGGGTGAAAGGACCACCCACGTCACACTTTATGTAACCAAAAACAAACGTACAGCGTTTCTAATGAAATTAATATAAAGTCAACAATGAACCCCACTAAAACTAATAAGGCTGCAACAGTATGATTAACACGTTGGCCGCGTGTTATTTAAATCACCTCTTAATTTCTGCCTATTCCGATATGAATTATGCATTCCGTTTCGTTGTATTTCACCTTCATGTATTAGGGAATAAATCACTACTTTTTGTCAATTTAGTTATTTCTTTTGGTGGTCCCACGACAACGTCCTTTTCTGCTTAGGTAATATAGCTGGAGACATGAAGATAAGTGTTTGTAGGAAATGTGAAATTCTTTCACAAGTATCAAAAATGTGTGTTATGTTTAATATACATTTTTCAACTTCGCCACCAAAAGTTTTCTTCAAACGTGATTTATAAAAATGAAAACCTTTAACTACTTTACCTTTGAAATACTCATTATAATAAAATAACGATGCAACATCGCTACATTTTACAAGGATCATCGACAACTTACCGATTAACTATCAAAAACGTCGATATTTTTTATATCGAGTATTTTAAAGAGATCGTCGCGGTGATTCTTATTTCTATAGCCATAAAAGTTATATTCCAAGGCCATACTCCCTACATGCGGTATAAAATGCCATCGGCATTAGTTACACACGCGTGAATGCTAGTCAGATTTATTCTGAAGTGACAAAATCTGCTTGATCTGTACTGCTCATCTACTTTGCTTGAAAAACTAAATTAAATATTATTTTACATTTATATATTTTTGTTCATTTGTGAAAATTCGTATGAGGCCGTTGTGACACATAGACAGAGAGTCACCTGATGGTCATCACCAAGTGATCACCGCCGCCCACGGCCCCGTGTAACTCCAGAGGAGCTGCAGGAGCGTTGCCGTCCTTTAAGGTGGATGGGTACCGGGGCCCGGCATTACCTAATGCGAAACGCAGTGGCCGAAGCCACTACTTAACGCCGGTCTTAAATGCCGGGGGTGGTAACCATCCGGTCGAGTCTGCCCATGCGTGTTGCCATTGCTGGCAACTTGACTCTATCACACGCATTTTAGTCGCCTCTTACGACACCATCAGTACCAGCGTGATCCTATTCTAAGCCGGAATCACACGGCCAAAGTCTTTAGTTTCGACCTTTCACTTATTAGTTAATAAAAAAAATGGTGTAAATAATTCTATAAAATATAAAAAAATTGTTAACAAACCCGTTTCTTACTAATAACCATTTTGTATAACCCACGCTGTAAATAGCCACTCAGTAAGGACTAAATATGAAAACATATATTCCTTTGTAATCTCATCACACACATCGTACACAGTCAAAGGTCGAGACAAACTACCCACAAACCGTTACGCGCAATATATAATACTCAGAAAGTACTCTAACGGAGATGACGTTTATATACGTAATGATGTCTGTACGTACATTTATGAAGATTTGTTGGGTTGGATGTATCGTCCGTTGAGAAAGGTTGAAATAGTGTTGGAGATACGTTTGAATGAAATATTACACACATATTTGTTAAAAGAAATATATATATATATATATATATATATATATATATATATATATATATATATATATATATATATATATATATATATATATATATATATATATATATATATATATATATATATATATATATATATATATATATATATATATATATATATATATATATATATATATATATATATATATATATATATATATATATATATATACATATATATGTGTGCATAGTCATAGTAAATAATCTTGAAAAACATTTTATATTAAAACATTTTAAGCATTCAAGTTTAATCATCATCATCATCTGAGCATTATTCCCGGTCGCGACCAGAGCCTTCACTCCGGTGTCCGGGGTCCGCTTTCCGGCTCCGTTTTCTCCTTTCCGCCCGGTCGTCGGCGTCTTTGCTAGTTAGACCATTGGCACGCATATCACCTCTTACGACGTCAAGCCAGCACTTCTTGGGTCTTCCCCTTCTACCGGGGCCCGGCGGAGGTGGCATGGTCAGACATTTGTTACCCACATAGCCTGGCGGCTTCCGCAAAACGTGACCGTACCAGCGAAGACGACTCTCCTGCATTTTGTCAGCGATGTCACGGACATGAAGGCTGCCGCGGATACGGGAGTTCCTCACGCGATCCTTGCGTGAAACCCCACACATCCACCGCAGCATATTTATTTCCGTGACTCGCAGCTCCTGCTTGTGTCGCTCCAGCACCGGCCACGCTTCACAGCCGTGTAAGAGGACAGGTCTAATCATAGTTTTGTAGACCTGTCCCTTCAGCCTAACCGGCATTTTGGGGTCACAGATGACACCAGTCACCTCACGCCACTTGGCCCACGCGGCAGCAATGCGTGCCTTGACGTCGCAATCGATGTCACCAGACGCGGGAATTACAGATCCCAGGTATTTCACCTGATCCGTGCGCTCGACCAAGTCATCGCCTATGCGAACGGATGGGGGATCTGTAGAGTTTAATGCCAAGTACTCGGTCTTCGCCACATTAAGTTTCAGACCACCGTTCTCTAGCGTCTCCTTCCAAACCTTCACGCGTCGCACCAATCTGCCCCTATCCGAGTCTGCCAGCGCGATATCGTCAGCATACATGAGCAACCAGGGAGGCTGCTCATGTGAGTCCCTGATGCTGTCTGACAAAACGTCTAATACCACGCTGAACAGAAACGGACTGAGTACAGATCCTTGGTGTACCCCGACGGTGACAGGGAAGGGTTTCGTATCGCCAACAGCGGTCCGAACTACAGAATCGGAGTCATGGTACATGTCTCGGATGATGTCAATATAAGATTCCGGGACCCCCTTGGATCGCAGTGCCCACCAGATCATCACCCTAGGAACACAGTCGAAGGCCTTCTGCATGTCCAAAAATAGGCAATGCAGAGGCGTATTCTTCGCCCTGTATTTCTTGGCGACAATCCTTAGGGCAAATACGGGATCCATGGTCCCATGACCGGGGCGAAATCCATATTGACACTCCGAGAGTGTACACTCCTGCCGGATACGGGAGTCAATTATTCTCTCGAAGAGCTTCATGGTGTGGGACATCACCTTTATACCGCGGTAGTTACCACACTCCTGCACCGACCCCTTGCCTTTGAAGACTGGAGTAATGATACTCAGCCTCCATTGGCTTGGGTTCTTCCCGGTGAGGAGTACGCGGTTAAAAAGGTGAGTAAGGATGCCCACACCACGGGGACCCATTGCCTTCCAGGCCTCAATGGGGACTCCATCGGCTCCGAAAGCCTTCCGATTCTTCATGCGGCGAATACAAGCCTGGACTTCTGCAGGCGTAATAAGCGGCACTAGTCCTTGATTCGGAAGGAGGTCCGGAGGCTGCACCTCTTTGTGTTGCTTATTAAGCAACTCGTGGAAATACGAGCGCCATCTCTCCTTCACCGCACGCTCCTCGTACAGCAAGTTGCCACCAGGGTCTTTAACACAGCGGCACTTGAAAATATCGTGTGTTGCTTATTAAGCAACTCGTGGAAATACGAGCGCCATCTCTCCTTCACCGCACGCTCCTCGTACAGCAAGTTGCCACCAGGGTCTTTAACACAGCGGCACTTGAAAATATCGTGTGCCGCTTTGACCCTGGAACGCGCCAGCTTGTAGATGAGCTTCTGCCCCTCAGACGATTCCAACTTATCAAACAAGGGTTGTAAGTGGTCTCGTCTGGCTCTGGCTACAGCTCTCTTAGTGGCGCGCTTTGCATCTTTGTACACGTCGCGGTCTCCAGGAGATCTGGACGCTTGCCACTTCTTAAAGAGGGCTTTCTTCTCCCTAGTCTCCTTCTGGACTGTGTCGTTCCACCACCATGTGTCCTTGTCATATTTGCGTCCGCCCTTGGACACGCCCAGCACTGCTTTCGCCGCCTCAAGAATCGCTGACTGGATATTGTCCCAATGGTCTTGGACCAGTTCACTCTCAGCATCAGCGCACTTGTCGCCGATGGCTGAGGCGAACTTCTTCGACCTGCCTTCATCCAGTAGCCACCACTTGATTCGGCGCTGGCAGCGCTCAACTGGCTTGTCCTTGGGCTTCACACAGAGGTCCATGACAAGGAGGCGGTGTTGTGCCGTGAGACTCTCTCCGGGTATGACCTTGCAGTTGGCTACGTTGCTGATGTGGTGTCTCCTCGTGAGTAGGAAATCGATTTGGGTAGCGTGCCTCCCGCTCCTATAGGTGATGAGATGTTCGGGTTTCTTTTTGAAATATGTGTTCACGATGGCCAGGTCAGCGGCCGCACACGTTCGGAGGATGTTCTCCCCCTCCGTGTTGCGGTCCCCGTACCCGGAACCGCCGTGAACACGCTCAAACTCCTTACTCTCACCACCCACGTGACCGTTCAGATCACCACCCAAAACGATTCCCTGCGACAACGGAATACCACGAAGCACTTCCCCGAGGTGGCTCCAGAACGAAATCTTGACGGCTTCGCTACAACCGACCTGAGGCGCGTAAGCACTTATCAGATGGGTAACTATCCCATCGATAAGCACTCGCACGATCATAAGTCGGTCGCTACAGCGTTTCACCTCCAAAATATCATCCTGGAGCTCCCCGGAGAGTACCACGGCTACCCCGCTCTCCCCACTTGGTGCACCTGTGTAAATCAGCTTGTAGCCATTCCCAATGAACCGGGATCTACTGCCTCTCCACCGAGTCTCCTGCAGGAACGCCACGGCCACCCTACGCCTGGAGAGTACATCGGCTAACTTCCTCGCGCGCCCGGTCAGTGTGCCTATGTTCCAACTAGCAAAGCGGATCTTCTGGGTTGGGCCTAACGTCTTTAACCGTGCCCGTTTCTCGTGTACTGTTCTTCCCATGTTGAGTGGCTAGTGTGGCTTTTTCCGGGAGCGACTGCCGTCTGACCTCCCAACCCAAAGGGGAAAGCCTGTGCCAGAGCCTCGTTCGTTATTCGGCAGGAGCCCCAGCTAGCAGGTGAGGTTGGCTTGGGCCCAGAAGATCTCATTAGAGCCCATTATCTCCCAATAAGCATTCAAGTTTAATAAAATCTTCAATTTCATCAATAAATTCCGATGCAAAATTTTATTATTCACTCGATATTGCATTTTACATTCGGAAGCGAAATAACAAAAGTGTTGGCAGTGCACCGGCGCGGTGAGGCGGTAAGAACGAATGTCTTAAGTAGGGTTGCCCAGTGATACTTTAATAAAATCATACTATATAAAATTTAGTTTTAAGGAACTAATATATGAAATATACTAAATAATATTAATAACTTAAAGTAACAAAATTAAATGATAACAACTTATTTTGAATGTGAAATTCAATGTAGGTATAATAGACAGGCAACCCTCAGAATACAGAAGGCAAAATTGCCAAAGTAAGTTAGGACTTAGCAACGAGCGTCTGGTATGCGGCACGGACATTGAAAATTGTCTTTAGGTCGCAATTTTGCAAAGAAAATTAAATTGCTTATTCAAATGACATTCCTACTTCGATATTAAAAATGATAAAATTGAAAGTTCTTCAATAAATATAGGTGGCGTTTAATAAGAAAGCTATGGTAGATATGATAGTTATGTGTTACTTGGTATGTGTGCAATTAGCGAACTACAATAAAAATGTTAAATATTATTAAGAATATATTATTATTAAAAACATAAGTATCAAAGTTTAAATATAATAAAAAAGTATAAATAATTTTAAAAGACAAAACTATTTGGCCAAATTAATCTCATTTAATTTAAAATTGTAAATTATTGGAAATTCAACGTTTTGAACACTGCAACGGTGAAAAGTCTGTTTCAAAGCCCTTAAAACCAAACGTAACATAAAACGTACGCAAAAATGACAAAAAATGGACAGAAAAAGAAAAAAAACTAAAAAAGGAACCACTAGAAGTCAAATTCTCCCCTAATTCGTGTCCGGACAGGAGATAAGTGGAACGTAGGCTAAGATAATTACTAGGTACAGCATGAAAGGATGTTTGGTCAGAGTTCAGAATACACTGGCCAAGTTCTAACCGAAAATTTACTCTTTAATTAAGTAGCTTTGAAACCCATTCACTTTGGGAACTTCGACTCTGGGAACGATTTTGTAAGTTTTAGTTTTGGACCAACGCGCCCGCAATTTGTTTTAGGTTACGGAAAGATCAATTTTGTCGAAATTAACGAGGCAAGTTTAACGCCGTATGCGTCTGATTGTTTGTGTAATTTTAACAACTAATAATTGTTATTCCTCGCCATTGATTTAATATACTCAATTTTTTTTCACGAAATGTATTATGAAAAAACGATAACTGCATATATTCAAAATGTAATTAATCAATGTCATAATCTCTATATATAATAAACTTTGTTTACCCTGCTATGTGCGGGAAGCTAAAAAATAATAATAATAATAAAGAGGTATGCATGTGATATATGGGTATTCATCAATATAATAGAGCCAAAATATGTAAGATTATATTTTTTTTATTTACACTTAACCTTATGTACCTTTTGTATTGTCAGTGAACATAGATCATAATACACCAGACGAGAGCAAGACCTTTAAACAGATTTTATCACTAGTGAACCAAGTGTATAAAGCAAATCCTATAATTGCAACAGATGCTTAATCTACTTAGGTACCGAGTGCTTCTGGCGGCATTTAAACGACGTGACTTAGAATAATTTTGTGAGGCAAGAAGTGAATATACGTTAGACAAGTCGGAATATTATAGATACTTGTTTGTTATGAAAACTAGTTACGGGTATATTAATTGTGGTACATTTTTTTTTTATTTTCAAAAGGATGCAAATCTTGCGAGTTTAATAAAATAATAGAGACCACAACTCTCGTTTTTCTTTACTTTCTATAGATAGTGTGTTACTGTGTGTACTAAAAAGGTTGTGTCCATAGCCCTATCCTAATCTAAGATGGAGAAGAAGAGAGAAGAAGAAGAAGTGAGAAGGCCTTACCTGTAAGGGTCCCGAAAAGATTAGTTTCACTAACCAAGTGAGCCCCCAAAACAAAGTTACAAATAAGATTCGAAGCGAACTAACACCAGTAGCTAACATTTATACTGCGTTATCAATAACAACATCAACAACTTAATAAATGATTGGCAACAGTAATACAAGAAGAATTGGCGTTACAACTAGAAAAGATATTTTGGGTTTCCCCATTTAAATGAAACAATTTTAAACAGATTAATTGGGTATATTGATATTTAAACACTGTTGAAAACCCATTTCAAAAGCTTTATTGTAGTCCGTAGTCCGTCCGTAAAGGGTAGAGAGGTGGCAATCGTCTGTTATTGAATCAATCATCGATATTTATATAAAAAGATGTAATTTTGCGTCCAATAGTCCGCCAAACCGATACACCGACACCTAAACTGGCTCAACACGTCGCGAAAGAACTCTTTTCACTGCGTGGCCGCACAACATTCGTCAGGGATTCTTACCATTTTGAGATGAACTCATGATGTCAGTTTTGATATCCAATTACTGTTCACTAGTATACCTATTTAGAAGAGCATCAGGATTGTCAAGCTACAGGAGACCAACATGCTAATGTCTTACATCTGGATATCTAAATGCATTGCTATGGGTTTGTCTATATATATTCCTTTGCAATGTCAGGTTTATACAAACTTGATTGATTGTGACTGTGGCTTATCTTATTTAACGTGAACGATCACATCCCCGATGTCAAGAGCATACAACGAATAAATCCCCTTGCTAGGGTAAATAGATATATACTTAGAATGATCCGCGAGGCTATTGAAATACAAAAACATCCTTACTTCGATAGAGAAGATGGTTGGAAACTTTTTAATCCCCCATTTTTAAAATAATTTAAGTCTTAATCACACCACACCAGAGGACAAGATACAGTAAGCTCATTCTGCAAGAATCCAGGGTAGTGCGAAAGGCAATTATAAAATCGTTGGCAGTTGTTTGATATAATAATTACGAGTATGTTTAATGAGACGAATGCCAACAATTTACCCGTGACCACGGACTACTGTAATGCGTTCGAAACGTCGGGTTTCCAAAAATGTTTAAATATCCATATACCTGACTAATCTGTTCAAAATTGTTTCATTTGAAATGTTCCCCATTTATTTATTGGTCCTTTACTTGCTAGTAGGTAATCAGATTATCCTCATATCACGTATTTCATGTACCTTTGGACATGACTGACTCCAATTACGCTATGGCACGTAACGTGGGGACTATTAATAGTGTACGGTCGATATGTCTGTCTGTATTTATGTCAATATTAAAAGATATGTTATATATAGGGTAAACAACTTTGTTTGAGAATAGTTTTTAAGAGACATATAAAACGAGAGTAGGCGAGTGTGTCAGTGTTTATTGTTTCATAAAAAATAGTACATACATACGTAAACGTATGTTGTATTTATTAAAGAGGTTATTGTTATAGTAACGTTCTATGGTTTTAATTTTAGAAAATGTTTATTTATTCCACATATATTCTGACACTCCATGCGCTATGTCCTGTTTTTAAATGGAAAGGTAAGAGCGGAGTAAAGTGAACTTTAAAGTTATCTTTCCCTAACATATTATTTGAGACAAAATGAAAGAGAGAGCAGATCAGAAAAATATTGATCCTGCATAGATATTATTTAATTTTAGGAAAATTTAATGATCGACAATTAGAAATCTGTAGTGGCATAGGGGCACAAGCGTGTGATTGTAACGCCACAAGTGGTTCGATTCTAACTCGTGAAAATGTTATATTTCATATTTTAGGATTTTGGTCTAGTACAAAGAAAAGCACGGCGTTGGTAACGTCACTCAATACACGATGCTTCAAATTTAACGGGATGTAAGGGACAGTACGTAGTGTCTTAATACTAAGTTCCCAAGTTCCTTTTGCCTGTCCTGCCATGTATTACATGTACATATACTATACTATTATGATTTTTATAGGTTTTATTTTATTATTATAGGCTTTATACGTTATAATTTATTATATATACATAAATATCTATAGCGTATATATATATATATAAAAAATATAGGCACAGTCAAAGGGCACGTGAAGCAGGTGTAGTTGGTTATGTCTCCAACAGTAACGAATTGTCGCAAGCCTTAATCATTGCGTGCGAAATACATTACAATATCTTATTAGATAAATTAAATTGGATATATAAAGAAATTTCATTTAATTATTCAAGAGTAAATAATAAAAAACCCTATCGTGGCGCAGCGGCACAAGCGTGTGACTGTAACCGACAGGTTCTGGGTTCAATCCCAAGTCGAGGAAATGAAATATTTAATATTTTCAATTTAAATATTTAATGTTTCATTTCTTCGCTCTAGTAATAAGCAAAGCTCTGGCAAAACGCGGCGTTGAATTTCGCCACCCAACACGCAATGCCTCAAATTCGGCGGAAAGTGGGGAACAGAAGTAGAACGGAGTGCCTTAACACTAGGTTCCCGGGTTCCCTCTGCCTACCCTGCCTCATGCGGCATACAGCGTGAAGATAAAAAAAATATTGTCAAGCATTAGGTATAAAGTAGAATTGATAAGATTTTTTATAGCACATGTATCATGAGTACCATTGATAAATAACCATATACCAACCATTGACGTTCTGTCTGATTGACGTGGACCTAATAGATAGTTAGCTTACAATTATTCTTATTAATATTGAAGCTCTTATAATAGAAAAATTTAATTGTTTTACATTTTTCTATTGTGCTTTATATAAAAGAAAAATATATATTTCCATATAAAACTAAATTTATATAAGGATCTTCACTTTTTTGATTAGCCATAATACCAGAGCACGTAACCGACGCTACGTCTCCATAAAACAAATACGTGTGCGTAACTGAGGCCAAGAGTGAATGGGCGAACTCATAAAATTACGTAGCTAATAAATCGTTCAACTTCTACATAAAAGTTTATGAAATATTGTATATCTTTTTGTTTATGAATAATAATGTTTTGCTTTTTTGTTGGTACAGTTCAATTTTGTTTTGTTTTCTTTGAATAATACAACTGCGAATTAGATGTGTAAAAATATGAATTTGGAGTAAAAAACTGAAACAGGTACAAACATTAAATATGCCTAATATGGATGTAATGTTGATTAATTTCTATTTTAAATAAGATATTTTGAATAAAGCTACTTGGTAATAAGGCAAAGCGCGGCGTTGAGTTCCGCCACTCAACACGCAATGCCTCAAATTCGGCGGAAAGTGGAGAACGGAAGTGGATCGGAGTGTCATAACACTAGGTTTCACTTTCATTCCCTCTGCCTACCCTGCCTAGTGCGGGATACAGCGTGAAGATGAAAAAAAAAATAAAGCTACGTTGTTAACATACTACATAAATCCTGGAAGAAGTAACGTTATTTTGAGTATACTCCATAAAATAATACTTAAGAGATCCCCTCTCAGTAGTATGAATTTCGGCAGCTCAAGCAGTCATTACGGTTAAATTCAGGAATTATAAGTGCCTATGTCAAACATAATTAGATACGGGACAAAAGTCTAAAAATATATTGAAATAATTATGTCAGTAAGAGCTTGAAGAATAATTCATTTAATTAATGTAACTCCAAGAACATGTTTTTAAGTTCATGCATAGAAGTAATAGAGTAGAAGTCATCATAGTCCTAATCTCATTGAGGGATTACAAGTGGAGGAATTATTCTATTACTATTTAATTATAAAGCAAATCATCAGGCTGATTCAAGTTAAGATAAACTTGTATCATGTTCATGTATTATATAGCAGCAAAATTTTTATACGCTTTTTAAATTTAAGTTTAGCATGTATTATATAATTTACGTACCTGAGCGTACAGAATTAGCAGGACTTTAAGATGAACAGAATGTATGGTTACTGTATTCAGTAATGATTTCGGTATTGACATATATATTTGTAAATATTTTAGCTTTACACTGTATCGCGTAAATTTGACCTTGTCATAGCAGGCAGAGGAATAGCCAACTAATGTTAAAAATCATTCAGCTTCACGCTCTATTCCACACTTAGCAGGGTAGGCAAAGGGAACTTGAGAACCTAGCGTTAAGACACTCGTTATCAGAGCGAAGAAATGAGAACACAATATTTAAGTTGAAAACATTAAATATTTCATTTCCACGAGCGGGAATCGAACCCACAACCTATATCTGACAGAATGTCGGCCTCAAAAGGCGGAAAGTGGGGAACGAAAGTGGAACGGAGTGTCTTAACACTAGGATCCCAAGTCCCCTCTGTCTACCCTTCCACGTGCGGGATACAGTGTAAAGCTGAGTATTAAAAAGTATAATATAAGTTTCCCTAAGTTCTAATAACGTATGAAATGTTCATGATTTTTATAAGAGGATATAACAATTGTTTTATTGTTTCTAATTTACACTATTAATTAAAACTTTTACTCATACATATATATACAATGTAAGTAACATGAAGCTTACTACAGAAGTCAATAATTGATTATATGATGTAAAATTTTGATTAAAAAAAGACATGTCCCGCTGAGTTTCTTTCGCCGTTTCTACTCAGGTCTGAGGCAGTAACTTTAGTAAACTGGTGGTATTTTTTTTTTTTCTTTTTTTTTTTTCATCTCCACGCTGTATCCCGCACTAGGCAGGGTAGGCAGAGGGAACGGGAGTGAAACCTAGTGTTAGTGTTAGGACACTCCGTTCCACTTCCGTTCCCCACTTTCCGCCGAATTTTTGAGGCATTGCGTGTTGAGTGGTGGTAAATTGTTTTCAAAAAACAAAGCTTGTAACTTTTTATTTTGAATAAAAATATTTGAATTTGAATAACACTAGGTTCCCGAGTCCCCTCTGCCTACCCTGCCTCGTGCGGGATACAGCGTGAAGCTGGAAAAAAAAATAAAGCATTTTTGTCTCTTAAAATGTTTTCCATAAAATATAACTAAGAACCACCGCCATGAACAAACACTTGGATTAAAACCGCACTCAAATTGGTTCAGCAGTAAAATGGTAGACTGTCAAACAGGTCAGACTTATGAGACTTCATTTTTAACATAGGGATTTTAAAATATAACAACATATAGGTAGCCAAGTTATGAAACATTTTATGAAACTTATAGCACTACATAGATATTTTTATCTTGTAGACCCAACAACAATGGACAAATCACGTAGTTCAGTATTTAAAGGCAATAATTTAGCCGGATATTACAAAATAGTTAACAGCTCGTTGCAAACGCTTGCTATATTTACATTAATATTAACGAGAATAATTATTTAAATCAATTTATTGAGAAGAATAGCGGTAAAATATAATTTCGATTAAAAATTCATCTGTACATGCTGTAAATGTGGTCGTATGATATTAAATTTCGTAATACCAATAGTGTGAGACAGTAGTGTTGTTATATAACATATGTTATATATATATATATATATATATATATATATATATATATATATATATATATATATATATATACATTATTATTTAAGATACATATTATGCATGTGTACATAAATTGAGTTATAGAACTTAACTAAAGGATAACTATGGCCGAAAGGGCAAAAGGGGGTAGAATAAAATTGAGAATAATAGTTTCATGTTTATCAATATACTAAAATCATAAAATTATATTCTATAATTTATTTTAAGTGCTTTACTATATAGTTAATTAATAATAAAATTGACCTATAGTAACGGAGTAACGGCGCCAAATATATAACTTTATAGCGCTGTAAACAACGTTATAGGATCGTGAATTCAACGGCATTTAATTCGAGAGGACGTATTCCGAATAGGCGACAAAATGATTCGGCTGAGAGAATTTCATTATACTGTGTCTTTGAATGATTTATAAGCACTGTTGTTTGTATTCATGAGAATAAACAAGACATTTATTATGTTATTGCGTTTACTTAGCGGACTATAATTTGACTTTGGAAAGTAATATTATTTTATCTTCTGGTTTTTATTGAGGCCACAAAAAGCCCAATGGCAAGTTCTCCGTTAGTTTACTGTCTCCGTTAACGTAAATTATATGTAGTAACTCAATACGGAGCACAGTGAATAAAAATAAATTCGAATCAAAATCACATTTCCTAATTGCGGCATGACGACATCTCATATACATTATTTTATTTCTGACAATACTATTATCATTTGTCAAGAACAGTTGTACTAAATAAGAAAATTTCTTATGTCAACTCTTCCAGGTCGTATGGGAAATGTCAACAAGACTAGCCATTTTAGAGTCTTTAGCCAATTATTAGCATATCCTGCAATTACATCATGTTAAGGAACCAGCATGCAGTGTGTACTTTTCGACGGAACAAATTATCATATTAGATCATATGTATATAATAGCAAGTCCATAAACAAATAGTTGAAAAACTTAACAGCATATTTTTATCCTTTATTTTTAATCTGTGGAGACTTAGTCGTCCATTATTTACGTTCTATGGAAATATCTATAATCTTTATATTATAAATAGCATTGTACTGCACAGGACGTTGTGGTAACGTCATAGCGTTGAAATATTCATACAATTAACCAAATATAATATAATTTAACGGTCGTGGATCCATTGCTTAAGTAAACAAAACAACTATGAGAGTGGCTATATAAAACGAAACAGCTTCACGCTTTTGCTGCATAACAGAATAGGCAGAGAGAATGAAGTGACAAAACACTTTGTTTCCCTATTTGGTCCACAGTCTTCGAGACATTGCATTGAGTGGCGGAAATCAACTATATACTATATGGTTCAACTTGAGCGTTAAAATTAAAATTAATATTTCACATGAGGGGAGTTCGAACCCATATAGGTCGCGTACACGCCGGCCACAATTTTAAATATAAACAAAAAAAAGACATTTGAATGGACAGACTCATCACTATGATCATGCTAATACGTATAAATATATCTTCGAAAACAAAAGGCATTTAAGGAAATTGCGTGCCATGTCATAATTTCATCGAACTCCTTACTCTGAAACTATAAAAAGTTATTGCCTCTCATACTTTACGGCAACCAGGAATGGTGTGTCATTCAACTCGGCAAAGTTGCGATGGTAACCAATTTGCATGTAATTGAAGCAAAGTGGAGCTTATTTATCCCGGGTTGGATTAAATTTGTTACAAGGAAGGTATCATGTTTTCTTAGTTAGTTGGCCTAATGTAAGTTCTTCCTTACGAGGATATTAATTACTTGACCAGTCTTGTAAAGATACTTTACAGAATTAAATAAATATAGCTTATAATATGCTAATATTTTGATTAATTATATGTAGAGCTTTAGGTTTATAATTTATATAGTTTTTGTTAAAATTTAATTGATTACACATACAGTTAACTGATTTTTTTTTCCTGGTAACCTAGCGTTTAGATACTCTGTTACGTTTCTCACTTTTCGCCATATTTAAGGCGGGTCGAATGGCGGAACTCTACGCCGCGCTATTCTTTTTTGTTAGAGCAAAGAAATGAATATTTTATTTCTTCGAATGGGAATCGAACCCACAACCTATCAGGCTTACAGTCCCACGCATTTTCCTCTGCGCCACGACAGATCTCTACTTATTTAAATTCTTTACCAAAGGTATTTTTTTATTAAATTCTTTTGATGCTCTCATTATTAATAATATAAATGTAAACACTAACATTAATAAGATTTTTAAATTTTAATAGGAAAAAACAACACAATACCAAATTAATATTTTGATCATTTTGTTTATATTACAAAAAGAATCAATATATTAAATTATTAAATATTTACTTATTTGAAGTTTATTTATGTCTTTCCCTTATTTTCTTGGACGTATCGAAGGCAATAACTCTAGCCAACATGTCTGTCCATTACAGCTGTTCGGACGTAGGTCTTTTTACTTATTGCTATTTCAGAAGCAACAGTACGAGGTATTTTAGTGCTCTTTGCAGTCTGAACGTTGGACCTAAAGCTTATTAACGAATTTTAGAAAAGTAAAGTAACTTTCAAATACGCTAGTACATTTCAATGTTACGTATTTATTCATATTTATGTTATTAATGAAGATTTTTCTTTGATTTGATAACTTCGATAATTTCATACTTAAATAAAATTTCTCTCTCTCTCTTTCTATACTTTAAATATACTAAAAATAAAACATGTGAAATTATATATTTCACGTTTCACATGTTTTATTTTTAATATATTTAAAGTCGTATTCCATTGACTTCGAAATTGAAACCTGCGCGTGCCTCAGATCGGGAACCAGATCTCACCCAGTTAAAAAATGTATACGTTTTTTAACAATTAATACTTTTTTTAAATAAATACAACTTTAACTACATAAACTTTCATCATTATAAGTTCATTTTTTCAATATGTTAATTATGTTATAACATATTTACATATAACAGGTACATATATAGTTGAAGCCTTTCGCAATTGTACGTACTTACAAACGGAATTCCAAATCAAATATTAAGTAAGCTGCGTACCTGTAAAAATAAAAATAAAATGTATAAGTACACTTTAATTACTTTAAGATCAAACAAAATTTTCTCTATGTTTAAATTTTATACATAAAATTAAAAAAATCGCATGTGTAAATAAAATTCGGCGAAACAATTGAGCGTGAAATTTAAAACTATTATATGTTTGAAAAATTCTGGAACGTTAATTGCATAAAAGTTTCAGCGGCGTCATTAAATCTCGACGCGATAGTAAAGTCCCATTGAAGGAACTCCCCTCGGAAATAAAAATTCGGAGTGCATTTAAAATTTTATGAAGATAAATTATATAAAAATGGAGGGTAAACGGGATAAATGTAAACTGTTAGCTTTGAGTATCCCGAACAAACAGCAGGTTTGTTAGCTAATTACTGAGCCGTGAGATTCAATGTAAACAAATTGCAGAGTCCGGAAAAATAAACGAAATATTTAATAAGTATGGTAGCGAAAATAATTTTAAATATTTTTTAGCTTGACGCTATTATATACTATATACCGCATATAGCTGGGTAGGCGGAGGGTACCTAGTGTTGAGATCCCTACTTTTCACACGATTTTCGTGACAGCGTTTTGAGTGGCGGAACTTAACGCCACGCTTTGTAAATCGAAAATATTTTTTAATTATTCAGTGCCTCGAGTAGGAATCGCAACTACATACGTCTTAGAGTTGTTCTGTTAAAATTAATATGACAAGTTTAGTTAAAAAAACCTTGATCACTATATATATATATATATATATATATATATATATATATATATATATATATATATATATATATATATATATATATATATATATATATGCATATTTGTACGAATATACATACGTTATATAAAAGAATATTGCTTAGTGAATTTAAATATCGTTTATCGCTTATAAGCTTTTGTAAATACATAAATATAAATGTTTAATATACTAGTATTAAAGTACACTGTTTATTTACTAACGGGCAGTTACACCTGTTTTTCAAGCCTCATGATGTTTATGTTTCAACAAAGTTTGTTATCCAAGTGTGAATTCACAGATATGCAGTAATGTTTTTCAATATATCTAATTGTATTTTAAAAGTTTATTTAAAATATTTTTTTATTGTCTATATTTTTTATTGTCTATATTTGGACAGAACTTTCCGTAAAGCCGAACTAGATAGATGAACCAAAAATATCATAAATTATAAAATTAATGATACTATAAAATATACATTTTTTTTCACCTTCACGCTGTATCACGCACGAGGCAGGGTAGGCAGAGGGAACCCGGGAACCTAGTGTTAAGACACTCCGTTCCACTTCCGTTCGCCACTTTCCGCCGAATTTGAGGCATTGCGTGTTGAGTGGCGGAACTCAACGCCGAGCTTTGCCTTATTACCAGAACAAAGAAATGAAACATTAAATATTTAAATTGAAAATATTAAATATTTCATTTCCTCGACTGGGGATCGAATCCAAAACCTGTCGGTTACAGTCACACTCTTGTGCCGCTGCGCCACGACACGAATAAAATATACATAGCCAAAGAATATTTTTCATATTAATTCACACTCAAATTTAATCCAAACCTCTTTTCAGACCTAATGTTTGCATGATACGATTAAATAATATGACACAAACCGCAGACATATTTAAATTATTAAGCGCATAAATAAATATTATATTCATATAACTACAATAGATGAAGCTACAAAAATTGAATTTGATATTAATTTGATATCAAATTATGAACAGTAATAAAATTTTTAACTTACTACTTGTTTAATACAGTATTCATCACTGAATCGTTGAACGGTATATAATTACTTATATATTTTTTGAATATCTATACTTCATCATAATAGAATAGAGAATAAATTTTAGTTGAATTGGACTTGGTGGTAATACCAAAAAAAAAAAAAACATTTTCAATTCCCATGATTACCAACGATCATAGTCTGTCAACATACAGACATTGAACTATGTCATTGATGAATGAATCCAACTATAAAGTCAAGTTTTAATTTTAACCTTACCGCAAGTAGTGAAATTTTGGAGTTGATTATACTTTCAGGCGAATGTTGTAATTACAACCCCAGAGTACATTTTATAGTCAAAGTCTACGTAAGAATGTCGAAATTTTGTGTAATATTTCCCTTGTGATTAAAGTAATATTGGATTTTTCATTTACGCCTGGGCGTATATAATAAAGAATATTATGTATTATTTTATGCCATTTATACGTTTCAACCTGCAAAAGAAATTTATTTACATTTTACTATAAAAAAGAAATAAACAGGAGAATCTTTTGTTTCACAAGTTTTCAAGTCAGATTTACTTATATTATAATACAAGGTAATAATAGAATCAGAGTAAATTTAGTACGAAAATTATTTTTGTCTAAGTCAAATACCTCTAAGCCTTGAGTTAAAAGCTGAAAGCTTTGTCTCTTGTAAATAAGTAGGTCAAATATATTTGTCTTCTTCTCTAAACTGAATATTTATGGGTTTTGGTTTAGTATACAAATACTGAGATTTTAAGTTTTCAATTACACCCAAAAATTGCTTACTGTTTTGTTTATACATAAAAAAGTATATCTACTTGATTAATTAAGTTAATAATAGTTATAGCCATTGAGGCCAGAAGTATTGTATCCTAAATATAAATAAAATAACACTTTACTTAAACTTACTTTTAGCTTCATACACACATACATAGTGTTAAGACACTACGTTCTATGCTTGCCTCCTCCTTTATTATTATAAATTTATTATTATAAATGTTATTATTAATTTTATTGCGCGATAAAGTAGAGCACTACTCAGTACTAAAATTTTACGAATTCAGAAGCAAGCATAGAACGTATTGTCTACTTTTGTTATAACTAAAAAAAATCTTAGTCGATTCCTAGTTAAGATAAATAGCATAGAGACAATATTCTTGCCATGTGATTTCGGCTTAGAGAAGGATCACCCTAGTACTGATGGTGTCGTAAAAGGTGACTAAAGTACGTGTGGGAGAGTCACGTTGTCAGCAATGGCAACAGGCATGGGCAAACTTGACCGGACTATTACCACCCCTAGCATTTAAAACCGGTGTTAAGTCGTGGCTTTGGCCACTGCGTTTCTTGTTGGGTAATGCCGGGCCCCGGTGCTCATCCAGTTTAAACGCCGGCAACGCTCCTGTAAATCCTGTGGAGCTACACGGGGCCCTGGGCGGTGATCACTTACCATCAGGTGGTCATCCGTACGCTCGTTTGCCGTCTTCTCCAAATTTTTCTCTCTACTACAGTTTTACAATAATATGAATATAAAGTTCTATATATTTTAGTATTCCGTACTTAAAAATCATTGTACAATTATAATTTTAGTTGTCAAATAAATGATATCCGATAGATAGAACGATAATCGTTATATCTAAAGCTGTTAGGCCGCCATTTGATATTCACCCATAACCGTAAGGTCTAACACCGGGGACGTTAATTGTGTTTCTAATTAGCGGAGCAAAGCAATTACTTGCATATTTTAATGCCTTTATCCCGTTCCGCCATTGTTATCCTTTGTTTGTATCAAATGAAATGAAAGGATATTTGACATTATTTTAAATATTAGGCGAATTGGTTCCTTAAAAAGAAAAGTTCATTTAATTATGAACTTGTCAGTGTAAGATAACTTTGATAATGTTAAAAAACTATTTGGCTAATATACACTGATGGTGTATATTTATTTTTATTTTTATTTTTTATTTTTTTTTCAGCTTCACACTGTATCCCGCACGAGGCAGGGTAGGCAAAGGGAACCTGGGAACCTAGTGTTAAGACACTCCGTTCCACTTCCGTTCCCCACTTTTCGCCGAATTTGAGGCATTGCGTGTTGAGTGGTGGAACTCAACGCAGCACTTTGCCTTATTACCAGAGCGAAAAAATTAAAAATTAAATATTTAAATTGAATTTTTTAAATATTTCATTTCCTCGACTGGGGATCGAACCCAGAACCTGTCGGTTACAGACACACTCTTGTGCCGCTGCGCCACGACAGGCCTCTGTATATTTATAGATATTAAATATTAATTTTGCGCTTTAATTTGCGTGCAACAAATGATTTATAATTGCCTGTTCTCCATTTCTGAAGCTCAGCATTAAAAATTACAGAGTTTATTCTCACAGAGAAACGTTACTGTAAATATATCGAAACGATTTAACGGTAAGCAAACGTCACTGATAGCTGTTATCAAAACAGGGAGACGCCAAAGGTATTTTGAAACGATAATAATATTCCGCAAAGTTACCACGACAGCTCGCGTCCCCCAGTGCATTATCAAATGTTTCAGACCCCTGCCATATTTCACGCTGTTTCGCATTTCCTTTTTGAATAAGCGGAATGGCGAGCTCGTGCATTTTTCCATTTTACATAAACGAGTGGTGACATAGAAATTGGTTAACTTTAGACCTCTTTTGAAGTTTGATTACAATTTTATATAGATACATATATATGACTTTTATGTAACTATATCTAATTATAGTTATCTAGCAATCAATCCTTAATAAGTGGCAGTAAGGAATTGACATTGTTACTTATATTAAATGCGTTTTGCGTCATTATAAAAAAAACTGGTATTTTGCTAATTTACATTTACTACGTAAGGAATATATTAGGAAAATAGCTTTGTTTTCATTTAAATTTTGTGTAGGTATTTTGAAGATAGCTTAGGACAATATTAGATTGTCCTAAAAGCTTTCTCTCGTCTTTCTTCAAAATTAGCTTTTAACTCAGGCACGTAATGACTCTAACGACTAACCTTTTCAAATAAACGTAAAACTTTAGACCGTAAAAACTGTACATACTTACGAGTATATGGTTTATATGAAACACTAGTTGATGCCCTTAAATTTTTCATCGTTTTATTTTTATCTTGTTTCTGCAGAATTTTTATAAACTTATTTTGTGCTCCCATATACTACGTAACCTTTATACATATTGTATTTTAATTTTCTAAATATAATATTTTCATGTAATATGTTGTTAATCAGCCACTGACAAACAAAAACGGTCTCAAATTCGTAGAGTCAGTACATATATAAATGTATATAGGCATGTTTGAAGAATATCAGAGCTAGAAATATATCAAAACCAATCTTATAAAAGTAACTAAATATTATATTTATTTAACAACTAGAGCGTTGAGTGTACATTTCGAAATTGAAATATTCCTTATATGTAGTTTATATTTATATGTATGTATGCGTTCAATGTTTGCATTCCCGCTAACTTGTTTAGCAGTTATGGTATGATTGAATAACACGTAATTAAAATGATTGAAATGGATCATTCGCAAACAAAGTCTACAAGCGAATATTATTGGTTTAAAATAAAATAAATAAATATTTAACTAATTAATAACGTAGTGAAGCAGATTGTAGATACGACCTTTACTCGAAAAAATATTTATATAAGATCATAATTAAAAGTAAGTTTACAAGGTGTACAATACTTTACAATCCTTTTTTTATTATAAGGTAACACTAGAGGAAAATATATTAAAATGTGATTCCAAAAAAAGACTCTGGAGGTTCTCGAATTCGTTCAAGACGATTTCCATAATGTTGGTCCTCTTTAATGCCTATATCCTCCATCTGAGTTGAATACTGATATAGTCGCGTTTGTCTTTTTTCGGTTTTACGATTGTAATCCCCTTTTACCGACCGTAAAACGAGTAGCGTTGTCTGCAGGATTAAAATGGCACGAAAGCCTATTTCATCCACTAATTACACGCAACATAAAGTGTTTTGCCTGTTTATTGGCGGTTGGCTCTTCGTAAACATTGTGATTAATCGAAAAAAATATTTATTAAAAAGTTTTTAATGAAGAAAATATTTTTATCTATGACTATATGAAATGTATTTTTTTAAGTTTTATAATTGATTTAAGTTTTAAGTTTTATCTTGAGACAGATTTGTGAAAAATATACCCAAAAAGTTATATAAAACGAATTTATTAATTTAACATATTAAATTGGCATAAAATATTGATTGATTTTGATTTGATAGATCCAAGATTACACATATTTTTGTATAGAAATTGTAATAAAAAGTTCCTTAAGTTCAGATTCTTAAAAGTCTTTATCTAAAAATATACTGCAATTAACGTGAAATCTTGTGGAAAATCCTTCAATTAAAACTCTTAAAACTTTACTTTATTTACTGCGGAAGTTTGAGGAGTGTTAAAGTTGATTTGCAGTAGCTGGATCAGTTTTAAGAAGTGTTGATACTGCATTTCCTTTCCAAAGAGATTTTGAAATTAGCTTTTATTTTACATTGCAATTTACGATGTAAAATAAAAAAGACCTACCTTCTTGTGTTCTATGAAATATAATGTTGAAAATATTATGTAAATTAAGACATTAATCAAGTTAAAGTTGACATTTTCACTTATGATTAAATTTAGTTTTTTAAATGAAATACTAAAACTATGAAAACCGTTCAAGTTATAAAAATGAAAATAAAAAAAGAACAAAATCTACATACACATCTCGTGTCCCAATAATATCGTTACTTCTTTTACGCGTCATTCGAGCCTCTGGGACCGTTCGGAAAAAGGAAATTTCGCCCACATCGATACCATTTTACCTTTACCCTTTGCTTTGTTTGCGACAGGTATATCCTCAATTTGATTATGAGACTGATTGCGGTTCACTTCTTAATTATAGTTCTGGATATATATGTATATATATATATATATATATATATATATATATATATATATATATATATATATATATATATATATATATATATATATATCTGCTGTGGCGTTAAGTGCTACTAAAGACAAAGTTCTCTCTGTCAATCCTGGTCCATTTAGGAAAGGTCTCATGTGACTTTTTTTAGTTTCACGCTGGTATCCGCATATAGCAGGGCAGGCGGAGAGAACTCGGTAATCCAATGTTAAAACAATTCTTTCCTATTTAGACACTTGCATTTCCTACTTTAAGCCGTATTAGAAGATTCATTGTTGAGTGGCGAAATTCAACATTATAATTTGCCTCCTGCTCTACTAAAACAAGGAAATGAAAATATTTAATATTTCATTTCTTCGAGTGGGAATTTAATCTGTCGCTTTTACAGTCTATGCCCACAATAGGCCCAAAGCTCATCGTTGCGTCATTAAATTAAGTATAAAAACATATTTGAGTAATTCAGTCTTTGTGGTAATGAAAAATGTCAACGGAACTGGAATGTACTTTTCGAAGCACTAAAGTGCTTTATTGTACAAATAGTGGGAAAGGACAAAAAGTATAAAGCGAATTAAAATAATTGGTTGTTGTGGTCTTCTTTACGGCTTTAATATAACAGTTATTTGATACCACAAGATACCATTATGAATAGCAGAGCTGTACAAAGTCATAGAATTATTTGACTCCGCCCTCCTTGCAATTCTTTTATAAATTTCTGATTGAAAGAAAGAAAAAGTTGAATGGTAAGTTATAAATACGATTTATGCATGTTACATTTATTTGAATAATTTGTCTAAATAAAAATGAACAAAGATAATGTGTGGCAAAAATCATATAAGTTTGGTGTGCTTAAAGCTTATTACAAAATTGTACTGGCAGATATAGACTGAATTTACATACAATATATTGTCTTGTTAATTGATGTAAATAAAGCATTTATAATCAGTGTATGGAGGCAAAAATTAGCACGCTATTTTTATAGCATGTTAGTAAATTTACTTTTGAATGTTTTAAAATACAGCTCTAAGTTTCTCATTTCTTCCGAAATATTGCTCAAATATTGAGCATTTCTTATTTTAGTATAATAAAACGATTTGTCGAGATACATATAATACTTATTACAGAATATAAAAGGCTTTTAGGCATAATGTAAGAATGCCTCTATCCTTTGATTTCACATAAAACGGTCTTATTAGGTTTTTGATGTACATAAAACCTTGTTTATTTATATTCTTTATATAGAGAATGACAAGCCGAAAAGGGTTCAGTATTGATTAGTTTTCTGGATAATTTCGACATTGAAATGGATCGACTTGATTTAATGTCGCGATAAGTCTCCATTCTGTGTGTGTTTGAAAGCAATAAATTATTAAGCTAACCATCAATGTATAATAAGTTGTCCAATTATTTTTTTTACATATTTTTGGTATTTTCAATGGTTAATCCTCACCTCCCTTGGAAAATGTACAAAAATTATAACGTATACCGTTACGTTTAAATTTTTATACGATTAATCAATAAAATATAGTTTATTGCATTTTAAAGGTTTAAACCTTAAAACATTTTGTAGATCAAATAAAAAATGGTTCATACATAGAAACTGAAACTATTTAAGTATAGATACTGTATAATTTCCATAAAAGTAATTTTTATCAGAATTAAATGTATAATCAAGAACAAATACTTTGCAAGTGTTTTCTGGACTACCACCATTACGCACAATGAAATCTAATCAAGTGCATTAAACATTTTCAGGAAATCAATAAAGAAAAAGGAAATAAAATTTCCAATGGTTATAATTTGGAAAACCTTCTGGGGTGCGACGCCCTTGAAAACTGCCTCTGTATTCGTTAGCGCGGACAAGTTATGAATAATTCATACACTCTCATACGGGACGCTTATTCTGAATTTAGGATTTTTTTTATTAAATAACTTTATCAAACTTTGTTATATTAAAAAGTGTAAGTAGACTGATTTGATGAATGTGATATATTTTTTAATAATATATTTTTTAATAATAATAATATTATAACTATATTATATTAGTTTGGACATTTAAAAGTCTTAGTATAATTCAACGCTGTAATGATGTATCCCGCATAAGCATTAGTTTAGGCAGAGACCGCGTTTTGTCTTGTGGTATGGAAATGGTAAACCGAACCCACAATCATCTCATTAACAGTCACACATTTGTGACACTGCGCCACGACGGCCTTATTAACAATGTTAAATAATAAACTATTTACGTCATTGTTGGATGATAGTACTTACTTCTCACTACTTATAGTCTAATAGGTACATGAAAAACAAATATATGTATTTTCTATGTTTTCAGAATAAGCACAGTGCTTCCAGTAGGTGGATTAAATGTTTTTCTTTTCCCATCCCGACTGAACAAAAGTATGACGTCATCATGATTTATACAGGACATTTATTTTATCGTTAGGCATATGGAAATTTGAAAATGATTGTGTTATATCAAAGATTTTGATTCTTATAATAGTGTATTATAGCAGTTAGCAAATCCAGTCGGCAAATCCAGTTTTTATTTTCCCCTAAATAGATGGAATGTACCGGCCGACCATCGTAATCACAGTCGTATATGGTTTATCCACACCACGATGGCTTCATAAATCAATGGTTTTATCTTAAATTTTTACTAGGGAATTGTTTATATAAAAAATATATCCTATGTAATTATATGACAATAATTCAATATGAATTATTTTATGTAAACTAAAATATAATTTAACTATCGATACCGATATCAAATTCAGCATAAGTAAAGAAATTTGAAAGTTAGGTTCTTAAGGCTTTTAACAAATTGATAATTAAACAAACCACCAAAATAAGAGGTTGTTATTTAAATAATATGATCATTAAAATCATTATATTAATTAGTAAATATATAAGAATTATAAACTTAAGTCAATATGAAGAGCACTTTACTCGTATGTAAGTACCAATATAATTGATGTGGGTAAAAGGACGGTTATCTTTAGGTAAATATTAGAATTGTATAGAAATTGGCATATTTTTTAATAACAGAAATCGAAAAGAATTTTGTTAATTGAACAAGCAAAATAATTAGACTTTTCAATTAATAGGTCTGTTTGAAATTGCCACGCCGCAATCACAGTCAAACTTGTATACACCTGCGTCTTGCAAAGGGATATTAGAAGTATTACTTTTCACTGGTCCCAAGAAATGGCTCACTTTCTTGTTAGGCTTGAACACTGACATAATGGAAGCTCTTGTTAAAATGTTGCCATTCTCATCTAAAACCCTGTTCATACATGACAACAGTTGTGTGGCTTATGATATATTGGTCAAATAAAGAGAAGCATTGGTTCGTTAGGGTGAAGTACAACATCTCCGATATCAAGAAACGACACGTATCAAAGCCGGCTGAGTGAGCATACAGCGAATAAATCTAACATGCACCAGGTTTGATAAACTCAACATCCTTGCTAGGAATAATTCGGGAGGCTATAGAAATACACAAACATCTTAATTTCAATAGAGCAATTAAGAAATCGTTGGCGCCAGTATAATAACTATGTCAACTGATAGACGTATTCCACTTGAGTTTACCCGTGACCACGGACTACAGCAAACTGTACGAAACGTCGGGCAAAACGCTATTTATTGAATTGAATTTGTTTAATTTGATTATTTTGTAGTTGAGAGAGAAGAGGGCATTGGCGGCTCCCCTAACAAGTGGGTTCAAGATTCACAGTGTCCAATTTTTGTATATTTAAGAAAAATGTTTTACTATCTTTCGTATGGAAAAAGAGACTATTTTACTTGTAAGTAAGTATTGAAGTATCTTCAAGTACAACTCGCAAATTTTGTCATTTGCCAAAGTGTGCAACATATTTTACAAATATTTGAAATTTAATTAACTATTCTCACAAAATTATACAGTTGACAGTTAATACCTTTATATCGCATCTATCATATTGTTTTAGTAGGCACGTAAACAATCCGTACATCTCCTATTTAAGGGTTGATGCCTGAATTTAGCTCCATAATCTGCTTTTACGTTCATTGTATCTTTATATATTGACATACGTTTGTAAATATTGAGGCTGTCCTCAGGAATTAATAAGAATATTTACCCGTGACGCAGGCTCACATTTATGTGACTGTAATCGCGATAGGTTGTGGGTTCGATCCCCACTCGAAGAAATAAAAATATTTTCAAATGCAATGCCAAAATTTCGGTGGAAACCGAAACGGAGTGTCTTAACACTAGGTTTTCCATGTTCCCTGTTTCTACATTGCCATATGCAACGCAGAGCTGAAGAGATGTGATGTGTGTGAGTTTTGACTTAAAATCAAAAATTATTAGTGAGAAGTGCCTTTAAAAAATATATTATTTATTTAGAATAAGGTTAAACAGATATAATTCAATTACAATTATATATATATATATATATATATATATATATATATATATATATATATATATATATATATATATATATATATATATATATATATATATATATATATATATATATATATATACTATATATATGCAAGCATTTTATAAGAGTAAAGTTACAATTAAATATTAGCAAAAAAACTCTATTTGTTTGTTACATGATATCTTTTGAACAAATTATTAAAAAGTAATCCACCTAGATAGAAAGATCTAAAGAATAAATAACAGTTTCAAAATTTCATACACTCAGTAATTCCATGTCCTTTCAGTTATGAGCTTAATTTGAATTATGTTGGGACAGACGGCGCGTTGCGGACGTCGTTCGATATGTATATTTACGTTTATGCTCCCCATGAGGTACAATCACAATTTTCGAATATCAAATATCTGCATAATTTAGGACATGCCCTTACCCTGATGTTATGATACTCTGTTCACTTTTTATTAGAGTGTATAAATGAAAATATTTTATTCCTCTGAGCGTGATTCGAACTCATAACCATCATATCTACAATCAGCCACCATTTTTCATTATCTATTATAAAATACGCTTCAAATAAACATTCATTATAAATTATTTCTTATTTCTTATGTGCCTTAAGTATAAAAAGAAAAATAGTTCGCTTTCTTACGCGATATAATACTAACAACAACAAGCTGACTTTATCAAGTACTCTGTTGAGTTTTTATATTCCACTTGAAATGCCCCAAAATCGGCGAAATTGGCAAACGAAACGGAGGTGAGAGTGTGCTATACAAGACATGGAAAACAATCAAAATATAATAACTAAGTAAATAAGATGAGAAATTGCACTAAAATGAATCATTTCATGTTTTATTTATTTATAGGTGGTACATCATAAAATTGCGATATCACAAATAATTGCAACATTTTCAAAAGATGCAAAGATTTTAGAAAGCATGTATGTATTTAAATATGATGACACCACTGGCTTATACATTTAAATATAAAATATAATTATTATTATAAAAGATAGAATAAAAAAAACCTACAACATTTACAGACTTAACTCTAAATTATATTAACGCAATGACTCTTAGTATGTCTATAAATAAGTATAAAATGATAGCAAACTTAACTTGAAAAGCGTGTCCACATAAATATAATCATTATTAATGTCATGCAATTTATATAGAAAAGTCTGTTGTGCACGTCTCCAGTATCCGGACCCCCGACAAGGGATCTTTGCGGGGGGTTGGAAATGCGTATCGCATACATTGCAATATATAAATTTAAACTTTGTGTCTAACCATCCAAAACGATTACCGTCATAAAGCAATAATATACAATTTATCTATCTCTATATTGAGGCCTGTCGTGGCGCAATGGTCATAAAAGTGCGACTGTAAACGCGACAACGGCAGTTGTTGGTTCAATCCCCGCTCGAGAAGATGTAATATTTAAAATTTTCATTTCTTCTCTTTGGTAAAAAGATTAAACGCGGCGTTAAGTTCTTCCACTTAACTAATTTCACTAGGTTCCCAAGTTCCCGGTGCCTACCCTGGCATGTGTGGGGTACACCGTACCATCAAATATCAATCATATATCAATATTTTAATATGCACAAAATAACTTTGTAGTATTTATATATATTTCTGATTTATTTCTGACAGGAAATATATTTATTACTTGGCATATTTGTACTACTGTCGCCATTCAACACACAAGTACACAAGTAGGTTACGGAAGTATCTTAATAGTAGCGGAGTCTTTTGATACGTTCTCATACCTACCGTGCCATGTGCATGAAGCTTAAGAATAAGGTTGCCAAAATGAAACGTTAAATAAATGGTATGTTAACAAATATAGTCTATAATTTTTTAAAACCATCATTAAACCGATAATTTTTTTAACAATCAAGACAATTAAGAACGTTTGCTTCGTCTTAATTAAGAAACTTTTGCAATTCGAGGCGCAAAAACGAAGCGGTATCAAGTTCTATAGAACAAGTTCCAGGGAAATTAGTACCGCTTATGTGAAAAGCCACATATGTGAAAAGCCAGATATGTTTTTATATTAAACAATTTCAAAGTTCTTGGTTTCGAATGTTTACAATTTTAATTTAAGGTTCAATATATAAACATTAATTATGATCTTTGCTCAATTTGTCGGTAAAACGAATTAGGCCTGTTTGTGCTTAAATAACAAGTATAATCTACAAAATAATAACTAACACAGTTAGATATTTATATAGAAATGGATTACCTATGTTATATTTTCGTGCCCCGGATCTTTTCAGGTCTGAAGGAGTAATTTTAGTGAACCTGTGGTAAGTTGTTTGACGTTCAAAAAATTAACCTTCTTATTTAAATAGAAATATTTGAATTTATCTATAAATTCAAAAATATTAAATAAGTTGTAAAAGAAGTGATTTTATATTCTTCGTAAATATTGTTATAATTATAAAGAAGTTTTAAACCATATAATATAAATCGAATCAAGTTATTCGATCGTTGACTCTATTTCCGGCCGCAAAGTTAATTTCAGATAAGAATTCAGAGTGAGCAAGAAATTTAACGTCACCTATCAATCAGGTGTACTTTATCAAGAGAAAACCATTTTTTACCTTTTTTTTTTCTAAATGCCTATTAACAAAATAATCCTATTTTTTTGGAGAACAATGTTAACACTCAGGTAACAAGACAAAGCGCCTCGTTGAGTTCCGCCACTCAACAAGCAATGCCTCAAATTAGGCGAAAAATAGGAAACGGAGAATCTTAACACTTGGTTTCCAAGCCCCCTCTGCCTACCCTGCTATGTGCGGGATACAGTGTGAAACTGAGAGATAAATAAACTCCATTTTAATTTATTTAGTGTATTTTAGAAAAGGTGTGCAATACCTTAGGGAGGTGGATTACCCCCGTCTACGGGACGCCGGCTATCCGGCTACCCGGCTGATTAATCACATATCAACTAACAAGCTTCAGCTTTCACATTAAGCCGATACGATGATGTGTTGGATTTCTTAGCGAACGTAATTGAAAGTAAAGCTGAGTGGATAAAACTTTTAATTCACATATATATATATATAGAGTAGCAAAGAATACTATTCTGTATTACTTTATATGACAGTATTCCAAATTCATATTGTGCGCATCAAATCATATACAATTTTATTTTAAATTCACAAGTAATATACATTCATAAATATTTTTACTAACTAAATTACAAAAATAATGTTGAAAAATAATGACGAAAACCGCCTCGAATTCCGGTAGAAAAACGAAACATTAGAGTATTGAGAGCAACTTCTGTACATAATATGCTAAAAGGAATTAAAATAAATTACCCAGCAACTGCTAATTTAAAATAAATATATCATTAGTATTAGGCGATAATACTAAGGATATACAGTATTATTGGAAAACTACTTCACATACACCGAATAATATATGAGATTGTAAATCTATAACACCTTTGCTCTCCTATGCAATTTCACAAACCAAATAAACTGATAATAGACTATTTCAAGGCAGTCTAGTTAAATTACTGTAGAGATATATCGACGTAAAGAACCTTAAAAGAATTCCGCAAAAGAAATATAAAATAGGGTTAGAGGCAAATTCAGCACAATATCGCTGAATGAGGGGAGGAAACTAAATTTAAACCACACGGTTAGAATTGGATCTGCACGAATATGGCCGGGTTTTGTTTATAAAGTTGTATAGTTTTCCCAGTAAGTATCGACTCTTAGAGAGCGATATTGATAAGACGATATTTTACTAAGAAATATATCTCAATTTGAAACGGAGTTTATACATAGCATGTTAGTTTTTTTGATCACATACTCAATGTAATATTGAATACGTAAATCAAATTAATTGGTTATTAGCAGTTTAATAATAAAGACCACAATATATTCGTCTTAAAATTTAAAAAAAACAACAGTCAACAATACAAATATAAATTGTTTTTTTTTTTTATTTAATTAGTGCAAAATAACATAGAAATATAAAATAGGTATTTATGTAACATTTTGTCGTTTGATATACATCACAAAACGAACTTTGATTAAATTAGATTAGACAAGGCGCATAGTTGTTACACGTTATAATCGTATTAAAATTTTGTGGGAACATTTGCATGTAAAATAGATTTAAATGCTTAATGTTTAAAATGAAATTAAAGTAAGTATTAAATTTATCAAATTACATTCAGTTTTTTTTTTTTAAATTAAGTGTCTGATCGTTTCATATTTTTTTTAGCTTCACACTGTATCCCACATATAGCCGGGTAGCAATGACTCACCACTGTTCGCCGAATTTGCAGGCATTGCTTGTTGAGTGGCGGAATTCACCTTTCGTTACCAGAGCGAAGAAATGAAAATATTACATTTTTTATTCCTTCGAGTGGGGATCGAGCCTGATGCGTTAACAGTCATGCTTGTGCACCACGACAGGTTTTAAATTTTGTGTCTTTATATCCGAGTATGTATCCATGTCGTATGCAAAAACTATTTCAAAAGCACAAGTTATTTTATTGATGTTTAGTGAGTGAGTAGCAACCATTTTAAAAACTGATACGGGTATCAGAATTAAAATTTACTCTTAATTATCTGAATGCTCTCGGTTCTAACCGATTGAACTACAAAAACACGTGGCGTCGCTCTGATTGATTTCGCTGTCAGCTTGACGAGCGGACGCGATGATCAATCACGCTGGCTGTAAAATTTATTTGTAGCTCAATTACGTTTTAAACGGTACAATTTGTTTAATGAAAAAAAAAAAACAAATATCCACACGACGACAACGTAAGGAACCTAACGAATCCATAATTTTATTGTCTAAATTTAATAACAGTAGTAAATTGATAAACAAATGTTTCTTATTTCCTATAAATATATAGGTAGCAGGTGAAAATGAATGAAATATAATTATATTTTTAGCATTTACAAATTAAATGAAAACTTACAAGCACGACTCCACAAACCAAACAAATATATTTTGTTTTGTGACTATTTTAAGTATTCATTTTAGAATTAAAATCTATTAACGATCGTATTATCAGTAATGACCATGAGCAGGGTCATAGAAAACGTAAGCGTTACAGTTATGTATGAGTAATTAACAACGTAATATTAAATGCTTGGCTAACAGAGCAGAATACCCTTAGCCTCACTATGCAAATATGTCAAAGCTATTGCTAGCTAGAGTTACGTAAGTGTATTTGTGATTGTTTGGTAAATATAACAAAAATATTACGGATTAGCACATACTTCTATTAGAGAAGCTTTTATTACCATTGTAGATAAGAATGTGTTAATAAATCCGATAGGTGTAGGTTATCATAGATAGATGATACATTTATAATACCTTTAACTAAATAAGTTATAGTTTAAAATATAAACACATCTATATATAAACAAAATAGTTCGGAAATTTGTCGTGAAGTCGCTGTCAGAGATTGATGTTAAGGACGCGTCGCCAAGGGCTCGATATCCATCAATCATGAATTGAGAAATTACATACCATGTAACACCTAATGTAATTGGCAACGCGATATATGCTTGGTATGGTTAGTAAAGCGTATTATTACGTCACAGGCTCTGCCTGACATGACCTCTTTACGGTATACCCTTTGTCAAGGAAATTCATAACTGGTTTATTATTAAGGAACTAGCGCGCTATAAAGTTAATATATTTGAAACGAGGATAGGAAAATAAGGTATAAAATATAAAAATTATAAAATATCGTGACATTTTAGATTATATTTTTATTAAAATCTTTCTAACACAACCTAAATTATCTCGTAAGACAGACTGAGAATGAATAGAAATTATTTTTTAGTCTATGCGACGCTGTCATTTTGCACGAAAAAATATATAATTTATTAACAAGTAATTAGGTTGTTCGCTTACGTTTGTTTTGGTTGACACACGTGCTAGTGAGAGTTTTGTTATTTTTATAAAGTTTTTATCATTTACTGTTGTGAAAAGTTATTAAAAAGATCTATATTAACAAGGTGATTGGTTGTAGTGTGTATTTGTGCCGTATTTCATGTTAGAGTAGCTGTATTATAGTTAGGTTATTTTTAGGTAAGTTTGAACAGTTTTATTTAAAATGGAGCCGGATCCTCCTCCCGATCCCCCTGATCCAGGTGGGAATAAAGAATCTCTCTCAGTGGCGTCTAGAAAACGACAAATTGGAGACGCATCCAGCAATAATGAAGGTCTTATTAAAAAGACCATTATAAATCCCTCAACCGCTACGCCCTCAATCCAGAACCTGTATGTTCATCCTTCCTTAGCAGAGAACCCGAAATCCTATTTAGATTCCGACAAAGGCCCTTTCATTGTGTATGTGTCAAGGGAAACTCCAGACCCGGCTTCGGGTACCTCCATCAAAGCCATTAAGTTTGGCCAGTTCTTACATAGGAATAAGGTAAATGGTATTACTAACGATGGTATTAAGAACATTGGCCGCAACAAAATAAGTGTTCAATTCTCAACTCCTACTGCAGCGAATGATTTTATGTCTAACCCCGTGCTAAGTCTTTGTAAATATGTAGCTATTATTCCTACATTTAACATCACCCGAATGGGTATAATAAGAGATGTCCCTGTGGACTTTTCCCTTGATGAGCTTGTGGAGTCAATGGTGTTTCCCTCTGGTAGTGGACTAGTATTGAAAGCAAGGAGATTGAATAGAAAGAATGTTAGTGAGGGAGTGACTACATGGATCCCGACTCAGTCGGTTGTGGTTACTTTCCGTGGACAACAGTTGCCTGATAGGGTCTTTTCCTATCATTCCTCCCTTCCTGTGGAACCATATAAATTTCCAACAATCCAATGTCTAAACTGCTGCCGTTTTGGACATGTTAAAGCACAGTGTCGATCAAAGCCCAGGTGTTACAGGTGTTCCCAGGATCACTCTGGTGATTCATGTGACACGACCAAGGATTGCTCAAAATGCTTGTATTGTAGTAGCAAACATTTTGCTACAAACAAGGACTGTCCTGAGTATGCAAGACAACAGTCTATCAAAATTGCAATGTCTCAAGAATGTATATCTTACATAGAAGCCTCTTCCCGATTCCCTCCTGTCAAACAATCTTACTCAGAAATTGCTAAAATAATGTTTGCACCTTCAAATGCCACAAATTCTTCCCCTCAATGTCATTCCCCT
Source organism: Eueides isabella (assembly GCA_019049475.1). NCBI lineage: Eukaryota > Metazoa > Arthropoda > Insecta > Lepidoptera > Nymphalidae > Eueides > Eueides isabella. The sequence goes on from CM032393.1 coordinate 4,999,388, forward strand.
GCTACTCCTACTAAGTCCTATCGTAAGACCATTGTTCAATCCCCTCGTCCCCGCGCTCCTGTTGCAAAGGGATACAATAGACAAGCTCACCAATCCATAATTGGTAATTGTTCCTCTCCCCTTAATAATGGTTGTGCTCTCAACCAGGATGTTGATAATCCAACAGTGGCTACAAAGGATCTGTTAGGTGCACTAACAGATATCCTTCTGAGCATAATTTCTACCTGTGATGAACTTCCTTTACCGTCCCACGTTGCCTTAAGTCTTTCCAAAATTTATAAAATCCTCCATAATGGCCCCACTGAAATTCCTGCAGTGGAATAGTAAAAGTATTCGGCCTAAAAAGCATGAACTACTTAATATTATTTCACTGTATGAACCTATCATTGTTGCCCTCTCGGAAACATGGCTGTTGCCTGACTCTTCTTTCAGAGTGTCTGGTTTCTCATGTTTGAGGGAGGACAGAAGTGATGGGTATGGAGGTAGTGCCATCCTCATCCGGCACTCCTCTCCTTACTCTCGTATCCCTCTCCCAACTCACAGTCAAGAGATTAATGCTGTTGCTGTGAGGTCCTTTAATATCTCCTTTCTCTCTGTTTATATCCCCCATCCTTCTTCCTCCATCGTTTTAGAGTTTAAGTCTATTATCTCTTCGCTTCCTGGTCCTGTGCTGGTCCTGGGTGATTTTAACACTCATCACACTCTGTGGGGGTGTTATTACTGTGATGGATTTTCTCCTTTGTTGGTGGACATGATTGATGATGTTGATCTCTGCATTCTCAATGATGGATCACCGACACGTAGGGTTAATCCTAATCAGAATCCTAGGACTGCTGTTGATCTTTCTTTATCATCTCCTTCTCTTGCCTCCCAACTATCATGGTCTGTACTCTCTTCCACCCATGGTAGTGATCATTTTCCAATTCTGTTATGTCTTAATAATAGGTTTCATCCTACATATAGCCCTTACCCGCTTCCTAAATTTAATTTAAAAAAAGCTAACTGGAATGAGTATGCCGACTCTGTGGATTGCATGCTGTGTAATCTTCCTGAGTCTGCTAATCATGAGAATATCTTTCTTTCCTATGATTGGTTTGTCTCTGCCATTTTGTCTGCGGCTGACTCACATATCCCTAAGAAACACTCCATTCAGAATTGGAAGCATTTCAATCCATGGTGGGATCAGGAATGCTCTGATTCTGTCAATCGGCGAATATCTGCCGAGGTGTCATACACAGCCTGTATGACAATGGAGAATTACACTGAGTACAAACGCTGCGATGCGAAATTTAGAAATTTGATCTGGAAAAAGAAAAAACTTGGTTGGGTCAATTTTTGTGAGTCTCTTAATCCACGCTCCTCCTCTTCCATTGTCTGGACAAATGTTAAGAGATTTCGCCGGTCTCTTAACAATGTCGACAGCCCTAACTCCTATAACCCTTCTATTTGGCTTAATGATTTTGCTGACAAATTGGCTCCTCCCTTTGTGCCATCCCAAGATCTCCTTATATCCACGCCGGTAGAGTCCTCAGAGGAAATGGATGCTCTGTTTTCCCCTGAAGAGTTCAAAAATGTTATAGCTAATTTAAAGGACACTAGTCCAGGTGAAGATGGTGTCTACTATTCATTTATTTTTAGACTTAATGAAAATTCTAAGCACCACTTTTTAAATTTACTTAATAATATATTTTTATCAGGCAACATCCCAAATTCATGGAAATCCCAAATTATTATTCCTATCCTTAAACCTGGTAAAATTCATCTGATCCTAGTTCTTATAGACCCATTGCCCTATCTTCAACACTATCAAAAATTACTGAACGGCTTCTCAAAAATCGCCTGGAATGGATAGTGGAAAGCAGAAATATCTTAGCTCCCTCTCAATTTGGCTTTAGAAAGGGGCTGAGTACTACAGATAGTCTCAGCATTTTTACTACAGACATTCGGAGAGCGTTTGCCAAGGGAGAGTATTTGGTGGGCGTTTTTCTGGATGTTGCATCTGCATATGATAATGTTCTTCTTCCCGTACTCAGGCAGAAGATGCACCAGCTGAGTATTCCGCCGAGGTTGAATCATTTTATATGTAGTTTGCTAACCGGTAGAACGGTATCTGTTAAACATCCGCTACTTACAATACCTTCCAGACAAGTCTGGAAAGGTCTTCCTCAGGGTTCATCTCTTAGTCCTCTGCTGTATAACATCTACACTCATGACCTAGAATTGTCTGTAAATAATTTTTGTAATATCCTTCAGTATGCTGATGATATCGTCCTCTATTACAGCTCAAATTCTGCGGAGGACATTACTTATAGATTAAATACTGCTTTGCACTATCTTAACCAGTGGCTCTCTAATCATGGTCTGGCACTATCTGTAGCGAAGTGTCAGGCGGTGGTGTTTACTAAAAAGAGAGTTATTCCAAATTTTGAAATTTCTTATGATAATGAATCCATAAATTTTGCAGATAATGTTAAATTTTTAGGCATGATTCTCGACAAACGACTGAACGGAATTGCCCATGCTCAATATCTCACAAAAAAATGTGAAAAAAGTATTAATGCTTTAAGAGCTGTATCTGGTGTGTGGTGGGGTGCACACCCTTATACTCAAAAACTGCTGTACAATGCTGTAATCCGTAGTCATATTGATTATGGATTATTCGTTTTAGACCCCTTCAATAAAATTGCTACGGAAAAGCTCAATAGAATCCAATACAAGTGTTTAAGAATTATATTAGGTGCAATGAAGTCTTCTCCCACCAATGCACTGCAGGTGGAATGCGTAGACCCGCCTTTTCCTATCCGCCGTCAATTCCTTTCTGACCGATTTGTAGGCAAAATGTTACAGCTGGCCTCCCATCCCCTATGGTCTAGGTTATCGGACTTAGCCCATCTCATCCCTCGGGGCAAGCCCCAGCCTTACCTACTCATTAGTTTCCTAAAATTTACTTCTCTCCCTCACCCCTTATCTAAGTATCCATCCAACCCCTTATTTTGCACACGCTATAAAGCTTTAGTATTTAACCCTCCTGTCATCACTAATCTTGGCCTAACCAAGGGAGCTGGTGACACCAACACAAAATTTCAGACCATAGTAAATGAAAATTGGCCAAATCATATCCTCATCTATACAGACGCATCGAAGCTTTCTAAGGAAAGCTGTGTTGGTGCAGCTTGCTGGATACCAAAATTCAAAATTATATTACAATTTAAATGTCCCCCCGAATCGACTGTGTTTACAGGAGAGGCTGTTGCTATTTTAGAAGCAATCCTGTTCACATCCTCCCACAATTTCAAACAGACTGTTATTTGTACTGACTCATTAAGCTGCTTACTGGCTATAAAGGGAAATCCGTTTTGTAGTAAATTAAGATCTTCAATTATTTTAAGGATTCGAGAAGAATTGTACTCATGTCATCTAAAGGGCTTGGATGTTACTTTGGCATGGATTCCAGGTCATTCTGGAATCTGTGGGAATGAATCTGCAGACTCCTGCGCAAAATTAGCCATCCAGTGTGGCATTTTAGGTAACTTCTCTATTTCGGCCCAAGACTTGTTGTCTCTTGCATCTTCTCATTTGGATACATCCTGGTCTAAATTCTGGGATCTGTCAAAATCTCAGAAAGGTAAGTATTTTGCTTCCATTCAACCTAACATTCCAAGGCGACCTTGGTTTTTTTCTCATAAATTTACTGAACGGAGTGTTATAACTTCTATTTGCCGCTTGCGCCTTGGACATGCATGTACTCCTGTTCACCTGGCTAAGATCAGGGTCAGGGACCATTCACTTTGTGAATGTGGTCTAGACGACGGTTCCCCATCTCACATCCTTTTCTCCTGTCCTAAGTTAATCCACCCCATATATGATGTTCTTCCTTATAAAGTTCCCCGTCCCCTTAATGTTCAATGTTTGTTAATGTTTGTGTTTAGTCCTTTATGTAAATTTTTATGTAAATATATTAAGTATAACAAAATAAAATTGTAACCTAACATTATTGTAAAATATTATCTACTACTAACCGTCTATGTTTATTTTTTTATATAAATTTATTATTTTGTTTTAGGTGATGGTAATAGTAAGTGGATCTTTTTTCTTTACATGCATTCTCTTATCGTTTAATTTTCTATATATTTTTTTTTTTTTTTTTTACCGTACATTCTCCTTCGTGTGTTCTCCATTCAACGTGACATTGGCGAAGTGATTCTGTGCTCAACTGGCACGCTCGGAACGCCATAACGAAAGAACTGAACTGAACAAGTAATTACACGTTAATCTTGCAGTTAACTTAGCGAATTCTAATCGAGATAAAGTAAAACACATTTATAAGAAATTGTTCATATTTACGCAAATTCACATTTATTTCTCTTTAATGTAAAATAATTACATAAAAGAATTCAACATAAATATTTGCAAAATGTAAATATATATTCGTATTTTTTACAGTTTTAACACTCATAGAGTTATATATGAGTATAAGTTTATTTAATGATAAAAGCGAAAGCACCGTTTTATTAGTGTTTTTATGGCACGAGGGAGTGTGATGTATGCTTGGCTAGTAGTGCGAGGATTTACTCTCGCTTTATAAAGAGATTGCGATGAGATAACTTTGTGAATTACATCATTTACAAACAGCTGCTATATGTTCTATTATTCATTCACTTTTAAACATAACGTATTGCATTAAAACATTTAATTTTGCCGCCATGTTGCGTAAAAGATAATGAAAATCTATTTATTGAATGAAAAAATGAAATTGACTACAGTCAATCGATGTTAATTCTTTTATAAATACTACTCTTTTCTCAAGTAATAATTTACCCCACACACATGGTACAGTTCAGGCAATATGTTCCACAAAAATTAAATACAAAGTTTTACGACGTCGTTTATTTATTTGCATACTTTTTTGCAGCTTAACGCTGTATTCCCCACAAAAGGTGCGGTAGACTTATGAATTCTAGTGTTCAGACACTTTCGTTTTCCCTTTCCCATCTGTTGAGTGGTTGAACTCAACGCCGCACTCAGCCTTATGACCGCAAACGGTAAGAAAATTTAAATATTATATATTTCATTTTCACGTGTAGGAATCGAAGTCACAACCTCTCGCGTTTAAATCGCCACGACAGGACTGATTTACTATTTATACTTGTAGGTACATATAAAGATGCACAATACATATTTATATACAAAACGACATTTTAAACATGGAATCTCGATTTTGATTTTGACTTACTTTTGATTTTATATTACTTTTAAAGTATAAAAGTAATATAAAATCAAAAGTAAGTCAAGGAGTATCATTTCGAATAGAACTCGTGGAGTAACAAGTATTCTGAAGTATCAGATTTACATCATCATTCTGTGGAAAAATATTATTAATATATTGGATCTAAGAAACATTGTGCTCATTTTCGATGAAATTCACAGGTAAAAACTTTGTCTTTAAGTACAAATTAGTGGTGATTATATAAATTTATCATAATATTTTTAAGTTTGTTGGGTCATTTCTTAGGAAAGGTACCTTACCTAATTTGTATTACGTTATACTATAATAAATTTAACCTTAGGTTTTAGCTTAAAATTGTAAATAATCTTAATTAAGTCAAATTAGATTTTTTCCTTCTGTTCGAATAATACGTATAAAGTGTTATTCCACATTAAGGAAAGAATAATACTAATTTTAAGAACTTATAAAAATGTTGTACCATCCAAGCGCTCTGACCAACTTAGTTGGCGTCCGAGCGCTCTAAACTTAGACGGTTTCCAAAAAAACGCAGGTTCAAATCCCGCTACATTCAAATATTTATACTTTTTTAAAATAAGTATTATTCTTTTTTAAGTGTGGAATAACATTTTAAATATTAAAATATTAAATAAATAGCATTTTCCAAAACGATAATTCTAACAAACTGTCTTTCGGTAGCTCAATTTTTTAAAAATCTCGTCTGTAGAGATACAAAGACGTTAACAACATAAATAAGTTGTAACAAGCGTATAAGAATGTCGACGTAGCTTGATGCGTACGTATGGTTTAGTAGATGGTCAGAGTGCTTGGACGGTTTCCAAGAGGCGCGGGTTTAAATCTCGCTACGTTGAAATTTTTTGTAAGTTTTTGAAATTAGTATTACACCATCAGTTCTTCAATGGTTTAAGCAGTTAGTGCAAGCTTATGTAATAATAAAATGTCATTTCTATCGAACCTATTTGAAGACAAGACATACAAATTGCTATGTTAAAGAGAAATGTAATGTCTTCGAAGACTATCTCAACCACAAATAAGGTGGCGAATGCCTCGAGATCTGTTTTAATTAAAATAGCGCTATTACTGCACTACGCTAAACCCTAGTTTAATGCTGTACAAGCGGTTGTAGCAACAGATTTACTAAGTAAATACTCGGCGTTTTCTAAGATTACAGGATTTGTCTAGTATTCGTAGTGTTGAAACTTTTATTCAGTTTTGAGTTGAATTTATTGGTCATGACTATAGTAACCATATACTTGTAGGTATAACATATTTTTTTATCTTTTAAAAAAAGGGCTACTTCTTTGTTTATTTAAAAGAATTTCAATCAATCAATTTATTTTATCACTTGTTATTATTAAAATATTTTTTATACGTCAAATGGACAGAAAATGTGACATTTTTTGTAATATTCCTATTTTTCACTTTACACACACAAAAATTATTTACAAATACGATTTCTACCTAATTTTTAAGTAAATAGCGTTTATTTGTAAGTTCATTTCAAAATTTTATTTATTATAACACGGGATAATTAAAAAAAAAAATTTTAGCTAACTTGTAATAAAAAATATATTATTCTTTTTTTAAAAAAAAAACACTTTCCATATAATTTCTATTTCCTATAAATTAAGAAAATACATGTGCCTTCTTTACTAAGAACAAAGTTTTTAATGAAGCCAACGTAACGCAAGAAGTGTTCACAACGCACAGCGCACCTAAGTTTTAGATCTGGTTAAGCTAAACTGGTTACTCGTAACTCTATCTTGGGACAAGTAGTTAAATCGCGTGAATACACTCTGATGCGATGAAAGACCAAGGCAATTAAATATTATATTAGTAAAGTAAAAAAAAAATAAAGTAATTGAAAAATTTATATTTTTAATTGTTTTGACTATTAAAAATGGATGGAAACATGTTTATCTAAAGTTACTGCCTCTGTGGCAGTAACTTTAGAGAAACATGTTTCCAACCTGCGAACAACCGGCGCAAGAAATATAACGAGACCCCAGTATCAGTTGTACTATTTGATTGTATTCAACGTAAAGCCGTTCGAATCATTAGGGACACAATAATAACGAAAATCTGTGAAAAGCTTGACACTTATGCCTTGCGTTGAGACGTTTCCTTAGTGTGCCGTTTCTGCAGGAATGGAATCTGCAATGAATTGGGAGTGGAGAGCCAGCTACGTATTCTTTGGTGTTACACGAGTTCATATTCAGCCGTGATGATTTACTATTAAGAGCCCATACGATCATTTTCCTTGTCGATTAAAAATAGAAGCTTTTTGATAGTTTAATGTACTAAACTATAGATTGTGAATTCCATCTTCTTTAAGAATAAATATGGTAACACGTATGTGTTTATGTCGCAAATTTATATATTAAAATAGATGAACTTTTGTATATTCACGCAGCTGTCCTGTCACCTGTGTCTTTGTCAAACTGGGATCCGATACCTTATTTGTTTTATTTATTAATACATACGAGTGCTAATAGTTTACCTTATATTTTTTTTTTATAAAAAAGTGCAAATGTACTAAAGTACATCAACAAGCTTGTATATTTTTTCAGCCTTACGCTGTATCCGGCACGAGGCAGGGTAGGCAGAGGGAACCCGGGAACCTAGTGTAAGGACACTCCGTTCCACTTCCGTTCCCCACTTTCCGCCGAATTTGAGGCATTGCGTGTTGAATGGAGGAACTCAACGCGGCGCTTTTGCCTTATTACCAGAGCGAAGAAATGAAACATTAAATATTTAAATTGAAAATATTAAATATTTCATTTCCTCGACTGGGGATCGAACCCAGAACCTGTCGGTTACAATCACACTCTTGTGCCGCTGCGCCACGACAGGCCACTTTTTTCAAATCTACCTACCTAATCAGTAAATAATTGACATACTTTAGCTTCACTTTGGCCAGCGAGGACTGTACTAAAGTCCTCGCTGGCCTGGAGGTAGCCCTCTGAACTTTTGTATAAAGCTTGTATATTTTAGGTCCAAATTCAAAAAAAGTTCATGAAATATTAAAGAAACCTTAAAAATAGTTTTAAAAAAAACCCTATCTCTCTTCGTATCACAAACAGACACTTATCTTCTATTTATACAAACACATTTACATAAAAAATAAGTGAGCGGGTGAGTAACTTGTAAGACTATCCTAGGAACAGGATATTACTACGCTTGAATGAACTGTAATGCGATCAAGGAGTGAACTTCATGATATGTATAATATATAAAGTGCTCTCCATATTGTAGGAACTCTGTAAGAGGTTTTAAAATCTTTAAATGTATATTTATTACGATTGCATGCACGCTGTGGCCGTGTTTTTATGTTTCACATCATGCGGGTTAGACAGAGAAGCGTGTTTTTTTAGTATAAATACATTCTCTAGAATATTTCGAATAACCTTTTTTTCAGCTTCACGCTGGTATCCCAGCAACGTCAACGTCCACGTCACAACTCAACGTCTCGCTTTGCCTTGTTACCATAGTGAGGTAATAAAAATATTAAATATTTCGAATGAAGTTCACAGTCAAAAATTACGACACAGCGTGGCATTTTAATATGAAAATTAGCTTTTACAATAACAATAGATGGCTTTGCTCATATAGGTATACAAAGTGGACTATCAAGTTGAAACATGAAGCAGATGCCGACTACAAATAAGTAGAAACGTAAACTTGTTTAGAATATGCAAAACATTTTACAACATTTTATTTAATACCATTCTCTGTTACGCCATCGTAAGGTCTAAAGTCAATAAGCTTTATAATTTATTACTCAATCGGCGTGTGTTATCCTTTAATTAAAAGAAGCCGTCGATGAAGCCCGCGTAAAGGATGCAATTGGTTTAATATGGTGGTCTGCAGTTAGACTGATTACTATAAAATGGTAATAAATTATAAAAAATGAGATAAAGTCATTGAACAATAATTAGGTATGTATATAAAAGCTTTAAAGATCGTTTCATATAATGATTGCAAAGCATATTAATTTATTAATCATAAAAGCATAATTTTATTTTAAATGGATATAAATCAGTATTTTTATCGTCTGAGTAAATTTAGGTATTTTATTATTTGATTCAAGCTACTGGTAGAAGACTCAATTATGAAGTGAATATTTAGAACCAAAACTTCAATGTAGTAGATACTTTTTATGGTTAAGAAATGAAACTCTTATAGGATTACTTAGTTTGTGTGTCTATCTGTATGTGCGTCCTTTGCGATCCGTTTTCCCTAGAACTCAATAAATCAACTAAATGTCTACTAAAAGATACGAGATACTTAACAAAGTATATTAACTTTGTTGAGTTTTGTATAATTTGTATAGAGTAGAATAATACAGTTTGGCAAGTATCATTTCCTTTATTTGTAAGGTAGGGATATAGATCGGAAAATTGGTTATTTCTAGGTATTAACTTTTATAATTTATAATTTTTGTTTCATCAGTGGGCGATTCGACCAATTTTTTCAACACGAACTATACAAAGAACTAGTATTTATTTAAATATTAATTACATAAAAAAGTCGTCATAAAATAATTTCATGATTATACTATGATTTTTAATTTGTCAAATTAAAATGAAAACAATAAGGACTTAAATCACAATATCCTCAAGCAATTAAATCCGCAGATACATATTGAGACTCTGCTGTCGACGTGTCTGGGACTCAAGCGTGAAATGCTTAATTGTTCTTAAGCGGCGGCTCAGCTTAAATATAATCGTATTCTATCCCATGAATTGTGGGAAATTACTAAAATGATTCACAGAATATAATATTATATAACTAATTGAACAACGTGTTATTTTAGTTGTAGTAACTCTATTATCTCTATGATAGTACCAAAATAGTAAAAACCTTATATTGTTTATTATAAAAGGGCACAAACAAACATTCGTATGACCAAATAAAATATAATATAAAATAAAACTAAGGGATCCAATAATCAAGTGTCCACAAAGTGTTAACACACTCCGTCTTTTAATTTTCACAATTTCAAATCACTGTTTTTTATTGTGAAATTTAACGCCATTCTTGTTTCTCATCTTCAAAGAATGAGAGAATAAAAATAATTTAAATATTATTATTATATTTAATTTTTTTTTTAAGATTTTTTTTCAAACAAGAAGAGTAAAATACTATTTTAAAAGAGTTTTTTTGAAACAACTTAGAAAAATTACAAGTTCGGATGGGATTTGAACTTGTGTATCTTGGAAACCGTCTAAACAATACAAGAAACACGTTGTCATTAGCTACATTAAAACTTTTTTACTCAGCTTCACGCTGTATTCTGCACATAGGGTAGGCAGAGGGAACTTAGGAACCTAGTGTTCAAACACTCCGTTCCACTTCCGGTCCCCATCTTTAAAAACTAAAACTCTTTTAGATTAATAACATATAATCATTCTTTTAAGTTGGAATCGAACCGATAACCATCACGTATACAGTCAGACGCTCTGTGTAGGTAATGCAAACGAAATTAAACAGTAGCATTTTACCGGGCAGGTTTCGTTGAGTAACCTTGGCATCGGGCGTCTCGCCCTTGAACCGCTCCAACAATAGTCAGTTGTGATTCGACTTTAAATATTCCGACGTGGTAGCGTCGTCATTAAAATTTGAAAGCTTCTCGTTCTATAAACACAGATTTTATTGTAACTCATAGAAAAAATATAAGATATTTATAATTAAATGTTACTCATTGGCATTAATACAAAATATTAAAATCATGAATAATTATTGAGACACTATTAAAATGGTAAACATTTTTTTAAAACGCGAAATCAAATGCTAATATACAAAATATTTTAAAATATGCCTTTCGCTTAAAAAATGTTTTTAATTATTGTATTATTACTTAGCGTTTTAAAAATCGCCTGATCCAAGCTAAACTTTGTAGCCATTAGACCAACATATTGAGCGTAATAAACCTAATGAGTTTATGTGTATTGAAAACATCCATGTTTGTGTTTTAGAACCCAATAGAAAAAAAAAATAATTGCTGTTAAAAACTTAATTTCATTAAGTGATACTTGCACATACATATAAAGTATTATTAGAAATATGTATATTTACAGAAACACAGCTATACATTTTTTAGCTTTGGGATATAGCGAGAAACTGCCAAAAAAAATGTATTTTTTGATAGAAAAACATTTTTTTTGGCAGTTTCTCGCTATATCCCAAATGGCAGGTTAGGCAGAGTAAACTTAGGAACGTAGTGTTTAGACACCCTGTTACTGTTAAGACAGTTTCGTTTCTCAATTTCTTTTTCTCACGAATTTAAGGTGCGGTGAGATTGTGTGTTGAGAGGCGTAACTCCACGCCATGCTTTGCGTTGTTACCGGAGCGAAGAAAGGAGAATATTCAATATTTCATTTCCTCAAATGGATGGAAACCTATAAACTGTCGCATTTGGAGTCGCACGATTGTGCTACTGTGCCACGACCGGCTTTTAATATACTTTATACTTTATTATTTTTAATTTATTGTTAGTTATTGAATTTAAAAATTTTAATCATCTTGACATATCAAGTATTGCTTATTTTTTACTTGTTTTGATTTCTAAAACACGATTTGCATATTATAACATAAATCATAATAGGTTGAATTGTATTATATTGATTGCTTTAGTCTATTGATATACGAAACGTCAACAAAGTAACATTGATCTACGTACAATAGCGTAACACGCTATAAATCAATCACAATAACACAATCAAGCGATCACCTAAAAGTTATATGAAATAAGTTATAATTTCCTAGTATTCTATAATTTATATTAGTCAATTCAATTTAACACGCGATACTGCGTGACCGACGCTAACTAATACTGGGTTTATTACTCGTTCCATTATGTTAGTATGGATATGTACAGGTATAATATAAACAAACTGGCTCGCTTTAGTGGTTAGTAAGCAGCTTAAAATCGTAAAAGCTTTTTTGTAGTACTACGAGGTAGCGTGGGCAGACGTACCCACATGTATCGTACGTAGCGGGATATAATGTACTGGAACTTACCTTTTTATGGACATCAAATGGTTTAATATTGTTCATGTTTCTAGGCATTAAAGATATATCATTAAATATTAAGTTTTTATATATCTTTAACTGCGTCTGCGCTCATTAGGATTACTTTTTTTGTACATATCTTCGCATATATCATATAGTATATATTGTAATAAATACCGGTATAACTTTCACTATTGAATAGTGTTTTCTGATTATATATAAAGCAATAAAACATTAATGTACAGTCAATACGTAATAAAATACATAACATATAGGCCACATAGAGATTAATGCTCTAATAAATGTGATAAATTTAACTCTTATAAATTTCTTGTACGGAAATCGAACACATGGACGCTAGTTTAATATTCCATATCCAACAAACTAAAAATACATGTACATGTTGATTACATGTCGACCTCTTAACTGAGAAACAAGCTAAATTCATTCCATTCACAAAAACAACAGCTCAACAACAAATACAAATATGCACAAAAAGTTAAATGAGAAAAAGTAATTTCGCGAGATAGAGCATTCGGTTTGTTCATTAAATTTTCAAGTTTGTGCAAATTTCGGGCGGAACATAAGCGGCTTGCCAAGAAGCGGTGCCTCCAACTACTGGGCTTAAGTCTAATGAATGATGCAGACGCGCCAGTTCACTAAAGCGAGGAATGGGTTGAGAATCTGCCTAATTGAGTTTTGACTTGCGTTTCACACTGATAAAAAAGATAAAATAAGCTTTATTTTGTTTTCAGCTTCACGCTGTATCCCGCACATGGCAGGGTAGGCAGTGGGAACTTGGGAACCTAGTGTCAAGTCACTAATAAGAAGCAGTGCGTGTTTAACGGCGAAACTTAACGCTGCGCTTTGTCTTGTTAGCAGAAATGAAAACTTTAAATATTTAATTTGAAAATATTAAATATTTCATTTTCTCGAGCGCACTATTGTGCCCCTGCACCACGACAGGTCTCAAAACAAAGTTGTATTGATATAACAAAACATTTATGTTTTGTTATTTTTAATTTATTAAAAATATTATTTTTAACTTAATACAGTAACCGTTCACAATAAAAGCTTTTTTTTGTCTCTCGTGAGAGTTATTTAAATATGGTTATTTTTTAAGCTCTAAATACCATAAAGACAGTAAATCAAATTTGTATTAAATATAGAAATTGTGAAAGAAAAGAAATGAAAACATTTCGTTCTGGTAGGCATTTCATGAAACGAGTTATTCTATGGCAGTCGCATCTCTGTTTCAGTTAGATTTCAAGCGATTGTTGACTTATTTGGGCAAATATGTAAAGCAGCAAATTTACTGATACAGCATAATTAGATAAGTGCTTAATGTTTTCGTCATAAATATTTATGTAGGATCCAAGTAGGGCAGCATTTAAATATTCAATATGATGACCTCTCATGAGTAGATGTTTATATTGAGTTATAAAATTTGCTATATTTAGTTCAAGTCATAAAATAAATACATATATTTAAATCGTATTTAATTTAGAAGCCGACGTAGAGCATAAGTCTGCGACTGTAAATGCGACGCTTGTGGGCCATTCCCCGGAAATAAAATACTTCATATTTTATTAACTCTGATAACGAAACTATTAGGCTTAATAAAAGAAACTTAGAAAATTTAAATCGGCAACACTGTCTCCTTTTTGTACTATATATATATTGATATGTGCACACTACTTCCTTTTTTTTGGTAACTCTGTCTTCTTGTCAACGTTATTCTCTTAAAATATATTTAGTAAAAGTAATTGTGTCTTTCCATATATCCTATAATCCAATAGGTTATGGGCCCAGGAAACTCTAGTAATAGAAGCTAAGAAGAAATATAGACAAAGAAAAAGTTACATTGTGGCCGACATAATAACCTCAAAATGGATCCCACGCGGTCAATGCAAATGGAGAAATTTGATGGAAATAACTTTCGACAATGGAAGTTCAAGTTAAGTGTGGCCTGAAAGCAAAAGGAATTGATGTTTCTAAACCGAAACCAGAAGGAAACAGTACGGAGTGGTTGAAAAACGATGGCATGGCAATGTTTATCATAACTCCTTCAATGGACTTAAAGCAAATTACACTTATTGAAAATTGTGAAACTGCTAAAGAAATCATGTTGAAACTTGAATCAATATACGAACAAAAGAGTGAAGTATGTAAGATGTTAATCCATGAAAAATTTTATCAATATAAAATGTCTCCAAATGATAGTATAGCCCAACACATATCAAAAGTAGAATCTCTGGCAAAACAGCTAAATGAAATTGGTGAAAATGTTAGTGAAATGGCTATCATTACAAAAATACTTGGTACTTTGCCTTCCCAGTATCGACCACTGCGGCAAGCTTGGATGTCAATGGATCCAGAACAACAAACAATAATTAACTTAACTGCTCGATTGCTAGATGAAGAAGCTAGTTTGGCATGTGAAGATGAACAACAACAAGAGACAGCTCTTCTTGTTGCCAATAAAGGATGGAAAAAACATCCAAATCAAAATAAACCCAGTAGTAGTGGTCCAATTCAAAGCAAAACTAATAGTAAACATAGGTTTGAGTGCTATAATTGTGGGAAGCGTGGTCAGTTTTCAAAGGAATGTCGTGCACCAAGAAAATCCAAATACAGAAAGCCTCAGCAAGAAGGCGCAGATATGTTAGCATTTAATATAGAAAGTAATTACTCAAGTAACCCAGAAGATATATGGATATTGGATAGTGGTGCCTCGGCACATATGACTTATAGAAAGGAATTCTTTATAGAAATTTTTGAGAGCAGTCAGAAAACATTGACATTGGGAAATAAACAATCAGTGGAAGTGTCTGGTATTGGTAAAATCCTAATTCAGAGACATGTCAATGGACAGTGGGAGGACAGTGAATTGTGCGATGTACTCTATGTCCCCAGCCTGCGGAGAAACTTGTTCTCAGAAGGAGCAATAGTAAAAAAAAATTATACTATCGTTAAAAAGGACACAAGTGCTTTAATTTACAAAAACAGTGAAGTAGTCATGATTGCTAAAATTACAGAAAACAATTTGTATGAGTTAAATATAAAAACAGTGATTCCAAATACTTGCAACCTGGTTCAAAACACTCAAAGTGATCTTAAAATGTGGCATGAAAGACTTGGACATATTAATCTAAAGCAAATTAAAAATATGTGTTCTAATAGTGTTGTTGAGGGCTTGAAAATCAAAGACAATGAACAAAGTAACTTTATTTGTGAAGCATGTGCATATGGCAAACAGTGTAGACTGCCATTTCATAAATCTGTACGAGGAAAATTACAGCCAGGAGATTTAGTATATAGTGATGTATGTGGACCAATGAGTCATGTATCAATTCAAGGTATGAAATATTTTGTATTGTTTAAGGATGCAGCCACTAGTTACAGGCATGTTTATTTCATTAAGAATAAAAATGAAGTCATGGAAGTTTTTAAGAAATACAATGCTATCATAAGAAATCAATACATGCATAATGTTAGAGTGTTACATACTGATAATGGGAAAGAGCATGTCAACAAGATATTTCAGGAGTATCTGGATAAAGAGGGAATAGTTCATGAGCGTACAGCACCTTACACCCCAGAACAGAATGGCCGTGCTGAGAGGGAACAAAGAACTATAGTAGAAAGTGCACGTTCAATGTTGTATGCCAAAGATGTATCCCTTGATTTATGGGCTGAAGCTGTTAATTGTGCAGTTTATATATTAAATAGAACTTCTTCAAACCAGTGCCCTAATAAGACACCTTTTGAATTATGGAACGGTATAAAACCTCAAATAGGTCATATTAAGGTATTTGGAAGTGTTGGTTATGTTCACATTCCAGATCAATTAAGAAAAAAATTAGATAAGAAGAGTGAGAAGATGATTTTAGTTGGGTATGATAATACCAATTATAGAATGTACAACTTAAATAACAAGAAGATAAAAATATCAAGAAATGTCATATTTGATGAACAGCAAATGCCAGAAACTAGAAAGAACATTGCAAAAATATGTATAATTGATAATGATATACCTGTAAGCCCGGATACAGAAATTCCTGAGCCAGAAAATGTAGATGATATCATAACTGAAATTCCATCATCTGAGAATGAAGATAGCTTGTTATGTTGCAATAGTGATGATCCAGCATATGAACCATCTCAAGAATTGAGTGACATAGAATCACGAAGTATCAACTTGAGACCAAGGCATAATAGGCGTTTTGAAGCCAATCTTATAGAATTGTCACTACCTCAATCATATGAAGAAGCAATAAGAAGTCCTCAGAAAGATAAATGGTCAGAAGCTATCAAAGAAGAACTATCTGCATTGAAAGTTAATAATACCTGGACTATGGTGAAGAGATGTGGTCAACGAACTCTTACTACCAAATGGGTCTTTACTGTTAAGAAGAATGAAAATAATGAAATTATTCGTTATAAAGCTCGTTTGTGTGCATGTGGTTATAATCAGATAAAAGATGTTGATTATCAAGAAATATTTTCACCAACAACTAGGTATGATTCAATAAGAATTATTCTTTCTATTGCAGCTAAATATAATTTAGAAATTCAACAGTTTGATGTTAAAACTGCATTTCTCAATGGGTTTCTTGAGGAAGATATTTTTATTCAATTTCCTAAAGGTGTATCTGTTAAAAATGATTTTGTATTGAAATTGAATAAGTCTTTATATGGTCTTAAACAAGCATCTAGATGCTGGAACAAAAGATTTACTGATTTTCTAAAGAATTACGGTTTTGTTCAGTCTCAGGTTGATAATTGTGTTTATGTTGGTACTTTTGATAAAATTAAAATATACTTAATTATATATGTTGATGATGCCCTTGTAATATCCTCAAATAAACAACTTATTAAACAAATAATAGAGTACTTAAACAAAGCTTTGAGATTAAAGAATTAAATTTAAAATGTTTTGTGGGAATGGAAATTGAACAAAAAAATAACTGTATTTATATTAATCAGAGAAATTATATAAAGGAAATTATTGATAAATTTTGTATGAGTACTGCAAATGCTGCCAGTACGCCAGCAGATGTAAATGTTATTATCACAAAGAATCTAGATGAGAATGTTGTTAACTTTCCTTATCGGGAGGCTATAGGTTGCCTGCTATTTTTGAGCTCTGTTTCTAGACCTGATATTTCTTTTTCAGTGAATGTATTAAGCCGATATGTAAACAATCCTAGTCAACAACATGTAAATGCTGTTAAACGTATAATTCGATACCTAATTAACACCATAGATTTATGTATAAAATATGGAGAAAGCAGTGATCTGATCGGATATTCAGACTCTGATTTTGCTAGTGATGTAGATACTCGTAAGTCTACAACAGGTTATATTTTTAAAATGAATGGTGGACCAATAACATGGTCTAGTCAAAAACAAAAGACCATTGCTCTCTCCACAACTGAAGCAGAATTTGTAGCAGCTTCTGAATCTGCAAAAGAAATTTTATGGTTGCAGCAAATAAGTGCAGACTTGGGTGAAAGTTTTGAATGTGTCACATTGTATGTAGACAATCAAAGTGCCATTAGACTTATTAATAACCCTATCTATCATAAGCGTACGAAACACATAGATGTTAAATATAACTTTATAAGGGAAAAGGTTGAATTAGGCTTAATCAAAATTAATTATGTTTCAAGTAAAGAGCAATTGGCTGATATTTTGACAAAAGCTCTATCAACCCAGATATTTGTTTATCTTAGAGACCAGATTTTTGGTTAAGTTTATATATTTTTAAAGATTGTGTATAAAGTTAAATTTTAGTGGGAGTATTAGGCTTAATAAAAGAAACTTAGAAAATTTAAATTGGCAACACTGTCTCCTTTTTGTACTATATATATATTGATATGTGCACACTATTTTCTTTTTTTTTTGTAACTCTGTCTTCTTGTCAACGTTATTCTCTTAAAATATATTTAGTAAAAGTAATTGTGTCTTTCCATATATCCTATAATCCAATAGAAACAAAGCATAGTGTTCCGCTATTCAAATTCCAATGCTTCAATAATTCAGGCAAAAGTGGCGGGAAACGGAGTGTCGAAACACTGCGTTCCAAGGTTCCCTATATTCCCTGCTACGTGTAAAGAGTTATGCTAAAGCGCCATCTTGTTGCAATGGACATTTTGGATTAATAACAAATTCAAACGATTTTATTCAAAATAATTATAATATTAATTTTTAAAAGTCATGTGTATTTTATCACCGTTTTACTTAGTAACGTTTACACTCTCTGCCCTGAGAAAAGCCGGCGCAAGAAACTAGGCAGGAGATTTTTTTAAATTCACACTTTAAAACATTAAATAGACCGGAGCTAGCATTGTAATCATTAATTTGGTAATCGATCTTCTCACAACTTTTTAAAATTTTGCTACAGTGTCTTGGACGTATTTAGATTTTTTCTTAATACATATTTTGTGCCTAAGTTATAACGCTTCTGCAAGACAAAGTTAGAGTATAATTCCGTAGGTCATAATAATATCAAACTAATTAAAGTGAATAGAAATAAAAATTATGTACAAAAACATTAATATCAGAACTGAAGTCCGAATCCCAATTTCGACGAACGCTCAATGCTCAATGCAAATGCTCAATCGAACACTGAGAAGTGGGTTAAAATTTTGCAAGATTGTACACAGATTATCTAATAATACACGTGGTAAGTCACATGAAAGAAATTTAAGTTTACAAATTAGAAGTTTATATGAAGTTATTTATAAATTTGTTAACTTTTTTCTCTATATTTATATTATGAACGCTATTTTCTGATCCTAATATTATTACTTTACTCAGCTATTGTGTTCCGTTGAAATAGGTTTGGCTGGCTACGACCTAATGGCCACAAGATCTCATCCAATCTAATTAATATTTTTTTTAATTCCTATATAAACTAAATACATGATGTAGCCCTAAATGTATACTCTGTTTTATTTTAATTGATAAAGATAAAAAAAAAATTCAACGTTTCATTATGTCAAACTTGTGAAACTTACAATGATTTCATTCAATTTCACTAATTTTGATTACAAATAGTAAGGGCTAGTTACATAGAACTACAGTATGGAAACTGCCTACGTTTACTTTCTGCTACTTGTTATTCTATAAAGTGAATTTGTCGATATAGCAAATTATTATATTCCCACGAGAATTATAAAATGATATTTTTTTGTAAGAACGGTCATTCCATATTCCCACATCGAGGTGGAATCATCGTTCGTAGGGTTAATTTGTTTTCAGTTAAATATAATCAAAGTTTATTTTTAAAAGCATTTCGGTTTTTTTTAAGTCCTTCGTCTGTCGCAAACGTAATTGGCGCAGTCGGTAGGATATTCGCGGGAGATTTCAAGACCATATCTCAAATCGATAATCGCGTCGCAAGTCACCCGGGTTGGCTATCAAGCACCGTTCCGGATATCCTGAATCTACGGACCTGCAGCAGACCAGAGGAGGAATCCGAAAATCGATTCACAGAGAGAACCAGAAATGCTGTATTTGTAAGTACACTTGAATTATTCTCGTGTTGCTCCTTTAAATCTTAAACTTCAAGATTTATCATCCCAGAGCCTCTAGTTCGCGGGAGCCTGAATCGCGCCAGGCCCGCAGAAATTTAGCCGATAGTAATAGAAATATCGTAGGATTAGGCAATTTAGAATTAGATATTGTTCAATTAAAACATTTAATAATGACTCAGTATAACCCGGACGAAATTTTTAAAGCCCTCCGTTTAGTCCCGGAATTTGATGGAAACCTTAATGTCCTTACGCGTTTTATAAGAATTTGTGACTCATTGGTTACGCAATACCTTAACAGTAACCCTGGTAGTGAATTTTCCAATCTTTGTTTGATAAACGGAATTTTAAATAAAATAACAGGTACAGCTGCGTGCACTATAAACGCAAACGGTATACCAGACAGTTGGCTAGGTATACGAACAACCCTCATTAATAATTTCTCAGATCAACGTGATGAGACCGCTTTGTATAATGAACTCTCCATAGCGACTCAAGGCAATAGAACACCACAAGAATTTTATAACCATTGCCAAACTTTATTTAGTACAATTATGACATACGTGACCTTGCATGAGAGTTTACCTACCACAGTCCAAGCGAAACGAGAGCTTTATAAAAAAGTCACTATGCAGGCATATGTACGCGGATTAAAAGAACCGTTAGGGTCGCGTATACGATGCATGCGCCCGGATAGTGTTGAGAAAGCTCTTGAGTTCGTTCAGGAGGAACTTAACGTTATGTATTTGCAACAACGGGACTCTCCTAAAACTAACACAACCCCTAAACCAGGTCCTTTATTACATCCAGTAGTATTTACCCCTGCAAAACCTCATAACATCACTGCACCTAACTGGCCGGCTCCGTTAAGTCAGCGCCCTGCGGGACCTTCACCACAACCTTTTAAATTCCCGGTGACTGGGTATAACCAACCACGCATGCCTACTAACACACAAAGGATGTTCGCTGCACCACCACCAAATTATAACCCTCGTAGTAACATTTTTAGATTACCACCCCGAAATAACCCACCTCAAGGTCCTCAACCTATGAGTGGAATCCAACGCTTTATACCTAAAAATTTACCTTTGAATAACAATAATCCCAGGCCATTGAATTATTTTACACCACGGCAAATGAATGTTAATGAATGTGCGACATATGACGACTCTTATTACAACTATTGTTATGAACCAGAGTACAATTTCTATACAGATTACTACGACACTGACTTTGCACCTGAATTTTCTCATGATTTAAATAATTTAAATATAACTTCTGAAAATAATTCTTTCGATTCTCAAATACAAATAGCCGCAACCGAGCAAGAACAGCAGGATTTTCACGAGGTTTCGAAATTACAAAAACCAAAATAGAATTAAATCTTCGGACACAAAGACTTCTTCCGTATATACAAATAGAAAATCCACCTTTAAAATTTTTAATAGATACCGGTGCTAACCAATCGTTTATTAGTCCCGAGGCCGTCGAGAAATACTTCGCTTACTTTGCGTTAAATTTCGATCCTTTTGAAGTAACCAACATACACGCGACAAGCAGAAACAATTATTCTATTACATTGCCATGCTTTGCAGAGTTTAATGACGTCAGTAATATTATATTATTCGTTTATCGATTTCATGAATACTTTGACGGACTAATTGGTTTAGATTTATTAAGTAACTGGGAAGCTCGTATAGATTTAAAAAAAACGTGAACTGCTCACAAAAAACGCTTCGAACCCGATTCGAATGTATAACTCGTGTAATGTTAACCTATATGAAGACGTTATCCCCGCTAATACCTCTAAAATTATTCGTGTTCCTGTCGATATTTCAGAAGGCGACGCCTTTATTAGAGAGCAAATACTATGTAATTGCGTTATTCACGAATGTATTAGCTCTGTAAGAAATAATCGTTGTTATTTAGAAATCGAAAACCCGACACCGAATGACATTATATTCTCGCTCGATCGACCGGCTCACGCGGATTTATTTAATACTGAGTGCACGAGTACTCAACAACTAGAGACTCGCACACAAGATGTCATTTCACGCTTACGTACAGACCACTTAAACCCAGAGGAAAAAGCTAATCTCGTAGCTCTTTGTTCTCGGTACTCCGATGTATTTTATATCGAGGGTGAACGGTTAACTTTCACAAACAAAATTAAACATAGAATACGAACCACCGACGAGGTACCTGTACATTCCAAAAACTATCGATACCCCTTTGTACATAGACAGGAAGTAAAATCCCAAATAGAAAAAATGTTAGATCAGGGAATTATAAGACCTTCCGAGTCCGCTTGGAGCTCGCCCATTTGGGTAGTGCCAAAAAAGGTAGATGCCTCCGGAAAACAAAAGTGGCGTTTAGTAGTAGATTTTCGAAAACTTAATGAGAAGACTTTAGACGATAAATACCCTATCCCTAATATTAATGACGTCCTTGACAAATTAGGGAAATGTCAATATTTTACTACCCTTGATTTAGCCAGTGGGTTTTATCAAGTCGAGATGGACCCCCAAGATATATCGAAAACAGCGTTTAATATTGAACATGGTCATTTTGAATTTCTTCGTATGCCCATGGGTTTAAAGAATTCCCCTTCAACCTTCCAACGAGTAATGGATAATGTACTCCGCGGCCTTCAAAACGAAATATGCTTAGTTTACCTAGACGACATTATCGTATTTAGCACGTCACTTCAGGAACATATAGTTAATCTCGAAAAGGTTTTTAATAGATTACGAGAATCAAATTTCAAAATTCAGATGGATAAATCGGAATTTTTAAAACTGGAAACTGCGTATCTTGGTCATATAATAAGTAAAGACGGTATTAAACCGAATCCCGATAAGATCAGGGCTATTGAAAATTACCCATTACCTAGAACTAGTAAAGAAATAAAACAATTTTTAGGACTTTTAGGATATTATAGAAAATTCATTCCTGACTTTGCTCGCCTTACGAAACCTATGACTAAGTGCCTAAAAAAATCAAATAAAATTATATTAGATTCTGAATATATTAATTGTTTTAAAAAATGTAAATCCCTATTGACAAACGACCCTATACTACAGTACCCAGACTTTACTAAAGATTTTGTCTTAACAACTGACGCTTCAAATGTAGCCATAGGAGCGGTTCTTTCTCAAGGACCCATAGGCTCCGATAAGCCTATCTGTTATGCTTCTAGAACTTTAAATGACAGCGAGTTAAATTATAGTACTACGGAAAAAGAACTTTTAGCCATAGTATGGGCAACGAAGTATTTTAGACCTTATTTATTCGGACGAAAATTCAAAATCTATACGGACCACAAACCTTTACAGTGGTTAATGAATATTAAAGAACCAAATTCCCGCCTAACACGCTGGAAACTTAAACTAAGTGAATACGACTTCACCGTTATATATAAAAAGGGTAAATTAAATTCAAACGCAGATGCTCTTTCCCGTATCGAAGTTCACACGAAAGAAGCATTATCTTTGATAGAAGAAATAGATGAGCTTAACTCTTTACTCGGTAATCCATCAGAAACTATTCTTGCCCCAGCTAGCTCCTCTACGGAGACAGTTCATACGAGTTCAGAAAACCCAATCTTAGAAATACCGATAACTGACGAGCCACTTAATAAATTTAATAGACAAATTTTTTTCAATGTCGTGACTGACGTTAAAAAACGACCCGTAGTTACCAAACCGTTTGACACTCACACGCGTATTAGCATCCAATTGTCTGAGTCAAATTTAGAAGAAGATGTGGTAAATGCCGTTAAGGAATATATTAGTCCTAAAATTAAAACAGCTATCTTAATAAACCCTCCTCTAGCTATGTATTCAATTATACCGATCCTGCAAGATAAATTTAAGTGTTCCTCTTATAATCTAGTTTTAGCAAAAAAAGAACTAGAAAACGTTAAAGAATATTTGCGTCAACAAGATATAATCCGACACTATCACGACGGTAGAACAAATCATCGTGGCATTAACGAATGTTATTCAGCCTTGTCATACAAATATTACTGGCCGAAAATGCGAGAACAAATAACAAAATTTATTAATGAATGTACTACGTGCGGTCAAGCTAAATATGACAGAACCCCGCTTAGACCAAAATTCAATATCGTCCCGCCTGCCACTAAACCATTCGAAATAGTTCATATGGATTTGTTCACAGTCCAAACGGAAAAATATATAACTTTCATTGACGTTTTCACGAAATACGGTCAAGCTTACCATCTTCGCGACGGCACAGCTTTAAGTATATTACAAGCTTTATTACAATACAGTACCCCCATGGCCATACCTATGACTCTTATACTGACAATGGGACCGGATTTACTAACCAATTATTTATGGAATTTACCCGACTTCACAAAATTAACCACCACCGAATATTACCTCATTCACCTAATGACAATGGTAACATAGAACGATTTCATTCAACCCTTTTAGAACACCTAAGACTTCTCAAATTAAAATATAAAGAGGAACCGATAATCAACCTTGTGCCCTATGCCATAATAGCGTACAACAGCTCAATACATAGCTTCACAAGATGTCGCCCTTTTGACTTATTGACTGGACATTTTGACCCTAGGGACTGTACGGATATAGATATAACACAGCAACTCTTGCAACAATACACTCAAAGTCATAGGGATAAAATGAAATACGTATACGACGTTATTAATTCATCCTCACTTGAAAATCGCACTGCATTAATAGAAAAAAGAAATAAAAATCGCGAACCTGAAAAGGAATACGCACCCCAACAATCAGTTTTTATAAAAAACCCGCTTGCTAGTAGACAAAAGATTGCACCACGATACACTCATGACACTGTGTTAGCTGACTTACCAATTCATATATACACTTCTAAAAAACGTGGCCCCATAGCAAAATCACGATTAAAACGAGTTCCTAAAACAGCCAATGTGTTACAGGATTCTCCTAGTAACGACCCTCCCAATGACTCAACTTCAAGAGATAAAACTTGAGAGCCTTAATAACGGACCAGGACTACTACCATTCAAACTTGGATCCATGAAATTGACTACGCATTATCATACATTCATACAATATGTAAAATTAGACTATATCGAGACTAACATTCATTCGCTAGAAAATCAACTGCTTGACTGTAAAAATCGCATGAGTAATATTACCTATAGTTTGTACGAAATTCAAATTAACTACCTCACTAACAAGCTTGGCAATATTTTAAAACAATTACACACTTTAGAGCCCAGTCGAGTAAAAAGAGGTCTTGTAAACGGTTTAGGTTCTATAATAAAAAGTTTGACCGGTAATCTAGATCACGACGATGCGTTGAAATATAATGAGGCAATTAGAGTATTAGAAAATAATCAAATTAAATTATCATCTGAATTTAATAGTCACATTAGTCTGAGCAAGGAGTGGATGTTAAAACATGGCAACGTTATTAGGCAGATAGTAGAAAACCAGAATATGTTAAATAATACCTTGGAATTTTTATTACAGAATAAGGATATAACTGATGACAGCTCAACAAAATACGCAAATTTTGCCCAACTTTTAGAATTAGTTAGTGAAAATACAGAGGATTTATCTTTAGAATTACTTAGAATAGAAAATAGTTTAGCATTTATTCATGCTTCTAGCGCACATCACTCTATGATAGACGCTGAAGTACTAGAATCTATGATTTTAAAGTTAAAATCAATTTATTCAGAAGATCAAATATTAGATTTAGAACTTAGGGAATATTATAATATTATTAAGCCAGGTTCATATTTTGTGAATAAACAAATAGTTTTCATATTTAAATTTCCAATTTTTTCTAAAGAAACTTATGATTTTTATAAATTATCAGTAGTACCAAACAATCACGACCAGGCTCTTATCCCACCTTTCCCTTTCCTAGCAACAGACGAGGTATCATATGTGTACATAGAGGCTGAATGCCCGAAGGTAAAAGATTGGTATCTCTGTGAGAAAGAAATTCATCATCAGATTCGCACCAAACCAGATTGCATTAAGGAACTGATTACCAACCAAGTCATACAGGAAACCTGTGAATTTACCACAGTTACCTTAACTAAAGAAGCAATGGAGAAACTCGATGACCAGCACTACGTTCTGTCCTTTCCTCAACAAACGAAAGTACAGCTTATTTGTAACCAAAAAGACTACACATCTCTACAAGGAAGTTATCTAGCTACGATTCCTGCTGGATGTCGTTTGAAATCAGAACAGTTTACAATAGCAAACGATTATAATGAAATCAAGGGGCAACCCCTAAAATTAATGAAAATACCCTATAACGCCGTAAAGCAGTCCACTAAAGCGACTCACATCCATTTAAAATCTATCAATCTTCAAGGACTACATGGTATCCAGGACCAACTTATAATCCAGACTCCTGTACATATCGACGAAGTGCAAAGAGTCGCCCTGTACCACACTACAATACCGGTCTACACTATACTATTAGGTGCAGCCGCACTCGGTGTCATCGTAGCAATTCGACGTAACCTATGGAAATGTAAGAACAACGTGGAAAAGGAGCAGCAGCCAACGCTCGAGATCCTGCAAACAGCTGGAAACCCGGAGAGCATGCCGGCAACATTTTCACTAAACGTACTAAAATAGTCGCCTTTCTAAGGGGGGAGGAGTTACATAGAACTACAGTATGGAAACTGCCTACGTTTACTTTCTGCTACTTGTTATTCTATAAAGTGAATTTGTCGATATAGCAAATTATTATATTCCCACGAGAATTATAAAATGATATTTTTTTGTAAGAACGGTCATTCCATATTCCCACATCGAGGTGGAATCATCGTTCGTAGGGTTAATTTGTTTTAAGTTAAATTATAATTAAAGTATATTTTTAAAAGCATTTCGGTTTTTTTTAAGTCCTTCGTCTGTCGCAAACGTAATTGGCTATACAACA
Source organism: Eueides isabella (assembly GCA_019049475.1). Lineage (NCBI taxonomy): Eukaryota > Metazoa > Arthropoda > Insecta > Lepidoptera > Nymphalidae > Eueides > Eueides isabella. The sequence goes on from CM032393.1 coordinate 5,026,133, forward strand.
CTTTAAAAAAAACCAGTTATATAATATAAAAAAAAATAAAAAAATATATTCGCAATGTCAAGGGAATTTATAAATTTATTGTTATTGTTAGAAAGTAGACAGGTGTCTTGATAAAGGTATCGTTAAACCTATCAAGCGGAAACAACGGTTAACAGATTTATTGGTTATTTAACCTTATTGTATTTTTTAATAACATATTATGTGTATAATATTACAGGGTCATTTGTTAAGGCCTGTCTCTTAACAAGAGAGGTTGTGGGCTCGATACTTACTTGAAGAATTAAAATATTTAATATTTTCAATTTAAATATTTAATATTCTCATTTTTTCGTTCACAAGGCAAACAAGGCAAAGCGTGACGTTTAATTCCATAGCCACAACTCAATACGCAATGCCTCAAATTCGGCGGAAAGTTGGGAACGGAACGGAGTGTTTTATAACACCAGGTTTCCAACTTCTCTTTGCCTACCCTGCCATGTGCCGCATACAACATAAAGCTTAAAAACATACATTGTTAAATGCACGTGTTAAAATTAAATTTGAGAAAAAAAATCTTTTATCTATACTATTTTAAAGTGTTTATCCACTTTAAAATAGTCCGTATCCAAACTTAAGAAAGTTCGATATATATTCACTACCTCGTAACGTAGAAACGATAAATTTGGGACCAAAAACGTATCAATAATCTAAAAGTATAGACCGGAGTGAACAGTCATAAAAATATCTGTAGTTAATATACAACATACACACACACACATATGAGCAAAGAGTTAAATATATAAAATTATTGATTATATTAAGGAAGCATGCTTGTATTTCCGTCCTTAACCTTAAACAAGTCACATCCATTCGGAAGTCCCGTAAAGTTAGTAGTTTGTGGGATTCCCGACCTCGGGTGAGGAGACATTTAGACATTCCTAACTAGTTTAAAGCTTAGGACGAGTACATAACTTTGTACGGTTCCTAACTATTACTGATTTGTTAACATCTCTTGTAGTTATATTATTATTTATCAGATTTAGGCCCAAATTATATTGTGTTCTTTTAATATTCTTTAAATGAAAATGTGAAAGTGGTACATTTGTTGTTTGTTAGAACAGTATTATGTAATGTAAATGTGGTGTAAAATTGATTTTTATAGTAAATGTTACATAAAATTATATGCATTATTATTATAGAAAATGTTACATACGATAGCCTGTGGGTTCCTACTACTCGCGGAAATGAAATACTTAATATTTTCAAATGAAATATTTAAGGTTCAAATGTTTTAGCTCTGGTAATATTGCAAAGCGCGGTGTTGAACTCCGCCACTCAACACGCAATGCCTCAAATTTGGCAGAAAGTGGGAAATGGAAGTGGAACGGAGTGTCCTAACACTAGGTTTCCAAGTTCCTTCTGCCTACACAGCCATCTGCGGGATACAGCGTAAAGCTAAAAACAATAAATAATTAGGCTAACTTGTACTGTGGAAAATGAGAAGGAAAGTAAAAAATTGAATGTATGAAATAAGATATAATTATATATGGAAACGATATTTAACAAACGATCCTATTTATATTGAACACTCCAATTAATGTTACCGATATTGGAAATTGTTTATTGGCTTTTCATTCAAGAATAATACCGTCTCATAAATCTAATTGTATGAACTTCAATTCGCTGTTATTATATCATAAATACGAGCAAATATTAATGCATTTCACAGCGTAATATTACAATGTCAGTATTTACCAGAAGCACACTATTTATATTCTAAGAAGGAGCAGATGCAGCGTGAGTGCATGTCAGTAAGGAATGTTGTTGACAATACTAAACGTAGCTTCATTTTATATTCATGTAGGTTTGTTTATTTAAAAAAAAACTCATAACTGTACAGGCATTTGGTCCGCACTCTTTTTTGCATAGTGTGTTTGCATTCAGCTCTAAGCTATGGTTTTTATAGAATTTTAAAACTAGATATATATTTGCATTGTTTTTATATTTTACTATACAACAATTTGTGAAACGGTTGATATAAGATACCACCAGTTGATTGCAATGGTTATAAGCTCAACTTTCACTAGAACATCTAGAAAACGGATAAATATTTTAACGTGGTGGGATTTGAACCCGCGTCTCTTTTAAAACGTCCACTACGTCAAATTTTTACGTTTTCTAAATAAGTATTTCCTAAGTGTGGATTAATGCTATATAAAAAGTAAAATATTCAGATTTAAAACGAAGAATGCCTTGTTCGTTTTTAACTGACAAAATAAACAAAATGTTTAAGATAATAAAAAGATTCCATACTTGATTTAAATGTAACGTTTTCTTTACCTAAGTCAAATTTCAACTAATTTTATTCACTAATAAAGTAAGAGGTACACCTAATAGTGACGTTGAATGTCTAAAGTGCTTGAAAAGCACAAAGCAATATGGTACCTAAGTCCTACCCTAGTTAAAAACGTAAAAATAAAACGCCGATTTTAATAAAAAATATTCAAATTAAATACAAATAGAACAACAAAAAATTCCTAAATATTCGCTTGCTTTCTTAACACGAGACACTCGATTTGGCAATATTTTTCGTTTCAATCCATTACACAATTTGGTTCAGTAATATAAAAATGTGCCTACTTACATATGTATTTTGTATAGACAATATGTCGCGTATTAACATTTTATATCATTTGCTTAGGGACTGTTTTGGAATTTTTATCTTGATCATATTCATATTTATTTATGATATTCTTGATGTTATGAATTTGTATACTTAATATTGTAAATATTAAACTAGCGGCTTATTAAGTCTAGATGTCCTTAAAGATCTACCAATGGTTGTTATAAGCAAAGAATAAATAATATTCTAATTCGTTTGTAAAACTTAAACTGGCCATAAATTATATTCAAAGTCATCGTTGTCATGTTGATATTTCTTTTTTGTCTCTCTTTTAATGTATCGAATTACAACATTTCATTGTGATCGGTTGAATAGTTTACGCGTGAAATCCAAACAAACACAAATTTTATTTGATATTTGTTTAAAAATAGCAAATAATATGTTTTTAAAAAAATAGAGGTCATTACACTCGTTACAAAAACATTTATTACAATAGCAGGGTGGTTCCGGTTCGGCGCCTGGGAAATCTTTGGGAACTAGAGACCTCCCGTAACCTCTTCCATATATTATAATCGCATTTATTATAAACTGTACACAAAAACAATATAATAATTCCATTTTATAGTAAAATATTAACATAAAGAATATTATTTAGTTTCTTTTATTGACAAGATTGTAGCTATGACTTGAGAAGGTAAAAAAAAATTCCAAGGGGGTAGGTTCTATCCGCTCACACTTGAAATATTTTCACGATAAGCGTGAATTTCACATCAATTGACGTATTTTCTCCTTATTGTAAGGGAGAATTCACACTATAGTGCCGCTCACAGGGCGAGGTCGAACTAAAATCTAACCGCGACTGGCAACATAGTATAAATTTTCTTTAAACACGATTCTGGTTAACGTTTAGCCATATATTATTATTAATGTAAGTATGTATTTTATATGTATATTGTGGAATCGATGCCACTTACAGAAATTTAATATTTTCATTTTCTCAGACAAGTAACAAGAAAAATCGTGGTGTTGTGTTCCACCACGTAGCTCGCGTTTCAAATGTCTTGAAAATTTGGCCAAAAATCGGGAAGTACCTTAACACCCTGCAATATATACCTGCATTATACAATGTACTTACTTACTTAGCTTCACGCTGTATCCCGCACGAGGCAGGGTAGGCGGAGGGAACCCGGGAACCTAGTCATAAGACACTCCGTCCCACTTCGGTTCTCCACTTTCCGCCGAATTTGATCATAGCGTGTTGAGTGGCGGAACTCAACGCCGCGCTTTGCCTTATTACCAGAGCGAAGAAATGAAACATTAAATATTTTAAATTGAAAATATTAAATATTTCATTTCCTCGACCTCGACCAGGGATCGAATCCAGAACCTGTCGGTTACAGTCACACGCTTGTGCCGCTGCGCCACGACAGGCCTCATTATACAATGTAAAGCTAATAAAATATATATATATTATTAGTGTCAGTTTTCACTTAATCAGCAACATTTTATTGTAATATGTACGAATGTACAAGAAAGTCTTTAAGCACCTTCCAACGTACGGAGGAAGTTAGATAACATATTACAATTGCAAATTCACGAGACAAGATACCACGCACGATGCAAATTGACGAGACTAGATAGCACGTTTGTTTTGTTCAAACTATGTAGTTTTTAACTCGTGATCAAAGCAGAGGTCTGTCTGTGGCACCGTAGTTCCTAAATGAAGAAACCGATTAGAGTGCGGAGTTCCTTTTTGGGGCTGGGTTTCTTAAAACGATTAGTGTTATCTTTTGTAGTAATGTTTACATTACGATTTTTTACAGTGACTAATAACAGTCGTATACAAGTAGCGATAAGCGTTGGTTGTAGGCTAAAATATGCTTTGCAAAAAAAATTCTATATATATGTATAAACTGTGTGGATATCAAGATGATCAGAGTTTAAAAATTATAACAAGCATGCATTATAAAATTGAAGAATAAATTAACATATTGAAGTACTAAATAAAGAGTAATTAGTTAAACAAATTCAAGTTAATATATGCAAGTCCACGAAGTAGGATCAAAACGTCCAGGTTCAAAGGAATTTACTTCTATAACAATTAAGTTTAAAATATTTAACCCATTTTTTAATTTGGCAGTAAGCAGTAGCACTTACGTGAATGTTAGCCATAAAATAGAAGTTTGAATTAGTACAATTATTTTTTTAATTAGTTCAATTATTTTTTTTAGATAGAAGAAAAAAAGAGAACAGAACAGAGAGAAAGACAAAATGTATCGTGAGAAGAATTTTGTATTATTTAAAACAATATCAAGTTATAACTCATACAATAGTTTCATTGTAATACAATATTATGTTAAGAACATGACAGATTTATACTAAAATATCCTATTAGTGGTATACTCAGTTTCAATACGTGGGTAACCGCTTATATACAATCTACAAATCATAATTCCCACCTTGTCGCGTCGTTCTGAGACGCGCGTTCAAAAGCAACGAACACGGATTCTTTAATGGTCTAGGGCTGTCACTAAAAATAATATATACTCAGGTAGACGATAAAAATAATATTTCATTAAAAAAAAAAAAAACAATTCCTTGAATTGATATTTCACTACGTACGGCGATAAGTTCTGCCACTCAACACGGAATGCCTCGAATTCGGCGGAAAGTGGGGAATAGAACGGAGTGTCCTAATATTAGGTTCCCATGTTTCCTCTGTCTATCCTGCCATGTGCGGGAAGCGTAAAGCTAAGTACAAAATTAATATGAAATAAATCATTATGACACGTATGTTTTATAATTTATAACAATTAATTTAATAATAATGTATATTATTAAATTAATTGTTAATAACTCAAGCGAACAAGAAGGCAGCTGACAATTTATAGTTTATAGTTTCCACAAGGATATCGTTGAGCTTTATCGGAAACTACTTCCGCTTTAACATCGCACTATCAGATTAAATAAGTCCGCAAAGTATTACAGAGAATCCGAGCTAAGTAATATTGACGTATGAGACAAAAGTAATGGTATTTAATGCATTTCTCTCTTTTACTTAACTATATAATGAATTTTAAGTAAATTACAAAATAATTCACCTAAGTGATACCAAAATTATATTTCATGTATGAATAAACTAACACTTTTATTTAAGTTGGCCTATCAATGATCAAACAAGAACCGAGATAGGAAATAGATACCTGCATTTAATTTTAAATAGATACATGTGCAACTTATCTAAAAATAATATATAGAATACGGCGAACGGAACGGAATGTCTTGACATTAGCTTCCCAAATTACCTCTCCATATGCCATATGCGGGATACAGCACGTAGATAAAAAAGATAAATAAGAAAGAAAATATTTTTACTATGTTTTAAAGTGTTTGTCCACACTTAGGACAGAAAATACTAAAGTTAAATTTAAATTTAAGATAAATAAGAAAGAAAAATATAAAAATATAAATGTATAAAGAGAATATTGATTTTATATGATTATTTGATATATCAGAAATAGAAGTGTAAAAAAAAGATTTAAACAGCTGTAGAAGTAGATTCCTGTTTGCTCTGATTAAATAAGTTTACAATAGAGAAACCCTAGTATACTCAACAGGAGCTATTTGAATGCGTCTCACGAACATCGAGTATGCGAGTGCGACGTCTGCGCCATTCAATGGTTATGAGTCTTGCTGGAAGTGGAAGCCGATACTCAATATCTTTAGGTGGCAAGTGTATTAGAAAAGTTTAGTTTTCATATCTTTAAACGTCGTAAAACGTTTAACGGCTTATTAAAGTATTGATGATATTTCGATATAGCAGTACTAAAGTTAAAACTTGTTTAATAATATCCGTGTTGGTTAACTGTTCAAAGTTTAGGTTCTCTCCATATTCGAATACATTATTTTTTTTTCAGGCAGAAGAAGAAATTGGTAACTTGGGAGCCTATCATTAAGGCACTTTTTCCCGTTCTCAGCTGAATTTGAGGCTTTGCGTGTTAACGTGCGGGTTTATTTTAAACTAAACAACGCCACGCTTTGCCATGTGAAGAAGTAAAAATATTAAAGTCGCGTTGCACGCTTGTGCCCCTACATATACTATCTAATAAAAATATATTTTTTTTATAATACGTTTATTAAGATGAATTTTAAAATGTACTTAAATGTAAGCTATATATTAGCTGTAAATATGTATCAAGTCGAGTCTTAAACGCCTTACAAAAAGCTAATCGATACCTCGTCTACACAGCTATGAATCAGAGCAATTATACGTCGCCTTCCTTCTTCCCGACAATTAGGGTTGCTCGGTTTACACGTTTTTTTTTTCTTATTTTTACTACTCACGTATTTAAATTTTTTTTGATGAAATATGTAAGTATAAAATAGAAAGAATATGTCTAACTATAGAATTTAATGTTCTATAAACGACTATGAATCTTCATAAAAGGTTGAATATTTAGTTTACATATGGTTGATACAAGTCATAACATATTGATACAAGTCATAACATTTTTTCTTTTGCCTTTTCTGTCAAATAACGATTTTACTTATATTTTATAAATATAACATAGTTTAAAGGCCAATTATGTTGCAGGGACATAAGCGACTGTAACGTGACTGGTTATTTCGATTTTCAATCGTCGAAATGAACTATTTAAGATTTTCTTTTCCTCGCTCTGGTAAAGAGGCGAAGCGCGGCGTTGAGCTCCGGCATTGCCTCTGAATTTAGATGGAAATAGAGAACAGAATGTCTTCATGAGAAATGAGATTCTAACTAGAAGATTCTCATTTTCCCTCCGCATAACACTGACTCTGTATACAATATGGAGCTAAAAAACATAATTTAGTTAAGTATAATTTAAAAAATATAAGAACAGAAAATTTATAAATTTGATTTCGAATTCTATTCAGTGTTTCTGATTTTCAACTCTAATTTCACCATAAAAATGATATAACACCAAATTTCAATTACGAGCACTTAAATGTATTGGAAACCAAGAACATTTATAAGCCTGACTTGAATTTTAATTTTAATTATAAAGCCACCCTCTTCGGTAAGGCCAGCCGTTTATCTTACAATAAGAACAAAAAGTATAAAATCATTCTAAAACCCTTGTGATGCTTTTGACAACCCAATTAATTTAAGTCATGGTGTTAATGGAAGAGTATATTCATATTGCCCTTTTTAGTATAAAATTTGATATTTTTGAAAATCTAACATAGATACGTAAAATTAGTAAGAACTAGTTTAACGTTGTGTAAGAACAGCACAATCATGGTCTACCAATAAATTTTAGAACTTTTTCAGTATCTCGGAAAAAAAATGAGTTAAATAAAAGAACTCCCGGTAAAGCTCTCTATTGAGAGTAAGGATTTAGCATAGTGTACTTTATTTTATTTCATGTATGGCAAACAAGTTTGTTTAAATATTTTGTAGAATACAAAAGAGATTTTTAATAACTACTTATAAAAAATATGAGATTTGCACCAGCACCTTATGGAAACTGTCCGAACGCTCTGAATACTAATCCATCCGTTCTCAACGTTCAAATGTATATACATATTCTATAAAAACATTTTTCGTTTCGAAGTGTAAAATAACACTTTTAAAATGTTAATGTTTTAAATAACTATTAAAATCGTTGAATGTTATTGAGATATGACTTAAATGTTATATCCATTAATGAAAAGTAAAAGTTAAAAGATTTAAAAAATAATCTATCGCTAGTCTGAGGTACTAGAATGAATTACAACAGTCGATCACTCACTTAGTGAGGATTTATACCAATTTAACCCCCACAGACTTGAAATATAGGATTAAATAAAAGGCATGAAGAAAGAAGTAGTAAAGTGACTAAGCTTATAAGCCTAAGCGAAACTAAACGACTCAATTTAAGTACCTATATTATAAACAGTATTTATGACGCGCAACGGACGGGGTATTTAATTATAACTTGGTAAATTTCTCTGTAGTTATGTTTGTTTGTTGCTATGTCTGGTAGGACGGTCAGAGAAAACAAGAAATTGTCATGTAATTAGAGCAACTAAATATATTTAATCTGTAGCGTTTAACGTAAAGCACAAAAATAAATTAACTTAAAATTAAAAAGAAATATTAAATATTTGAGGCCAATATAGTGCCGAGGGAACTACAGACATGTAGAAAAATGAATCATCACTAACTCAGGTCACAGTTGTATAGACACGTACTTATGTAGAAATGACACTCGTAGTATGCTTGTCCACAAATGTTAGCTATGCTACTTCTACGAAATCGTTCTGATTTTGAAAGCATTTTTAAAGAAAACGCTTTAATATTTTAAATAAACGTATATATAACACATACATTTATTTTATCTATATGTAAAAAAATATTTTATAATTTAATACAGATACATTGTACATCACTGCATGTTTGTGTATCACACGCTCTTTTTAACTTATAACTTTTATTTTTTTGTTTTATTTGGATATAAAAAAGAACAATTTAAACTCACCTTAGATTAACTTTCCGATGAAATGTTGTTTCAATCTGTAACAAAATAATTTTTAAGTAATAATTTGGAAAGTTAATACAAAAGGTAGCACTAATTTATTTCACTAAAACTACTTTACTGTAGTGACATAAATACTCAGCGTGCCGTCGTCGAGCACTTTAGGGGTCCTGAACACAGTCCATTGACAAATTTATGATTAAGAGAATAATTGACTTTGCTTTTAGTTATTTTATGATTTATTCCATTGACATATTATAATCGAAATTTGTAATATATGTTTGAATAGGCATAAAAAACGACAGTTGCGAATTTCTATATCTACTAGAAAAATCCAAAAAAAGGCGACTTTCTATCGAACTACTCAATGTCTCGAAAAAATGATGGAAAGTGGGGAAAGTAGTGTTAACTTTGTCGAACTTTCCTTAAGAAAAAAAAAGGCCTGATAATGTTATTGTTCATAAATAATCAACACTCCAAATTGAATTGTATAAAATACTAAAGTTTCTGAATTTTCTAAAATTTTGTTTTAATTCGTTTTCACGCTGTATCCAGCACATGAAGGCTTAGTAGAACATGTTAAGATACTGTGTTTCCCATATTCCACCGAATTTGATACATTGCGCGTTGAGTGGCGGAACTCAACGGCGTGTTTGTCTTATTATCAGAGAAAAGAAACGAAATTATTAATTATTATATTTTATCGACTGGGAATCGAACCCATAGCCTATTGTATTCACAGTTACACGCTTGTGGGACACAAGCCAAGACACTAAAATACATTTAAATGAAGCAGCTCTCAAAATAAAATAAATATATATTGGCGACCTGTCGGTAACAGTATCAACGAAATGTCCGTGTTCACTCGCCCGTTATATTGCTCCAAAAGTACTCGTGCGATCGAACTTTTTATTACTTTTCTAAGCTTGAAAATATTTAAACCAACGATTATACGTTGGCTTATCTTTGGCGAATTATTAAAACTTTTATTTTTAAGATTTTTTTTGTTTTTATAGTTTTTTAAAGTGATCTATATATTTATCTACTCGTAAATAACAGTATAAATAATTTAAACATATGAAAATTACTTAGATTTATGAGTTGAAATCTAAGTAATTTTCATATGTTTAAATTATTTATACTGCTATTTACGAGTAGATAAATATATAGATCACTTTAAAAAACTATAAAAACAAAAAACATCTTTTTTATAATTTTAAATTTACACATTAGATAATAACTTAATAATTAGTATTTTATTTTATAAAACAATGTTAAAAGAAATATTAAAGTATTTAACACTTTATATATTTTAAATTCACAAATTAAATAAAACAAATTCTTTTTATGTGCTTTATATAACATAGCAGATGTCTCTACTAATTTACCCTGAGTAGCAATAGAGCAAAGTTATTGTGAGAATTAATCTAATTTCGGTTTTGGCGTTTACAAAGAAATTCCTTAACGTTACGTCGAATACTATCATCCATTAGAACTTTAGGTATCCGGAGGCACACAAACTTAGTTCTGAAATATGTTTCATTCCATTATCTCCCTATTCAATAAGTGAATCATCCCCTTTGAGTGCGTCTCGGTAAGGCTGGCTTCGTACTTAAAATGGAAAATATAATATAGCTTTGCCATTATATAAAGATTCACGTTGTATCTCGCATATGGCAGGGTAGAACGGTGGGTATGTGAGAACCTAATGTTAAGACACTCCGCTCCGTTCCCCATTTAACAACGAATTTGAGGCATTACGTGTTAGGTGTCGGAACTTAATGCCGCGCTCTGCTTTGTTACCAGAGCGAAGAAATGAGAACAATTAAATATTTAATTAATAAATATAAAATATTGAATTTCCTCGAGTGGGGATCGAACCCACAACCTGTCGCGTTGACAACTACACGCTTTTGCTCCTGCGCCACAATCATTGACAATCATATGGAAATAAATATTTCTTTTATATAAATTACATAGCTACGTGCAAGCTATGATAATTATAAATTGGCTAGAACGCAATTATTTGGCACTTTTAAATATAATAGTGATATTTCATAAGTGAATTAATGTTCTTATTTCATATAAAATAATTTATTGTACTATTTTAATTTCCCGGACAGGCAGACAAAGTAGCGTAGCGTTGAGTTCCAGACGCGACAACTCGTATATCGTCGGCTTCCAGTGTAAGCCTGCTAATAGTGTATTAAGCCAATTCTCAGGAGAAACAAAAAACGTTTTAAAAAAACTGAGTATACGTATATCATACATAATAAATTAAACATCGGTTTTGTATTTTAAAACTTACAAATGGTATAAAAATGTAAGACTAAGTAAAATTAGAATCATTTGGCAGGTTTAGCCGACAATATTAAACGTTGCATGGGAAACGTAGTGTTTTAACACTAAATGAGATCTATTTACCTACTAGCTATCTACGGGAAGGACAGAGAAGCTGCTTTAAACAAACGTTATAAAATTGCAATTACATGTATATTACAGTAGGCAATATTTTTGCTCGCTAGCATAAGCTAAAAGATAAATGGAGACGGCACCTAGTTGAAATGTATAAAAACTGTATAAAAGTTCAATGAACACGTCGAGTTTAACTTACGAAGTTTCCACGGTACGACAGAATTATGAGGCAAGTTGGCTTTCAACTTTGAATGAGAGAAAACAAAATATTTATAGCTCTCGTAAATTGGAAGGCAATTGGAAGTTTTTCAACGTGAGGTCCTCGGATTTATAATTCACTAGAAGAACGCCTGCAGCAACGCCTGTAGAGATAGTTAGGAGATACTCTGTCTACAATTATTATACCTTATATAAAGGTAGTCTACGCCAAGTTATTATCATACTGAAATTATTATCTTAAGATTAATACTGTACACTCTCATTTTATTTTATGTTATGACAAACTTTTTATTTTTCGTTTATTTTAAATTTTATTAAGAATACGATAAAATATCGATAGTAATAGTCCAGTGGGAAATTAATAAATAGAAAACCTTGCTTCAGACATAATAATTATGTAGTTAAGAACACTATTACAAAGTGGTATAAACTAGTATGAAATGTGGCCTAACACCTTGCCACGGGGCTCTCATAAAGCTGCACTTATGTTTCTGCGTCATTTCCCTGGAGTAAGGTGATAAACTAGCTCACATTTTTCAAAATATTACCACTTGTTATTCATGTAGCCGGACTATAAATAAAAGCTAATAAGGCAATAATGTAAAATAACATGTCTGTATCAATTACAATGTAGTTATTCACGTATTTTTACTAGGAATTTATTTTGTTGTTTTCGTTATATGTTAAAAAATGTATATAGCAAAATAATATATATATATTTTTAAAACAAATTTTTACAAAACTGCAAAGAAAAATATTTAAACAAATGAAAGCCTTAGAAGAGATATACTCAAAGGTAAAAGGACCTATTCACGGAACAGTTCATTGCAAAGCAAAGTGGCTCAGCTCTAGCATTTTAACTGAAAACTCTTTGCAGACGCGATATGACGTACTAAAAACGTACTTAATCGTGAAGTATCGTGATATTACTAAATAAAAAATATAAACTTTTAGTATAATAATTTCAAGGATATTTTTTAAAGCAACCTTTAATATTATTTTATAAAGTAAAGTAAGCAATAAAAAAATATATTTTATAATTTAAAAAAAAAATAAAGTTAACGCCGTTCGTGGTCTAAGGGCGAAGACTATATTGCGACACGAGTAGGTTGTGGGATCGATTCCCACTCGAGGAAATCAGTCGATATTTTGATTTTTGGCTCTGGTAACAAGCTAATAGAGCGGCGTTAAATTCCGCTATTCAACACGCTATGCCTCAAATACCTTCGGCGAAAATGCGGTACAAAGGTGTCTCAATAAGAATGGGGTGTCTTAAGAGTTTAGATTTATTACAGGTGTCAATCAGACTCGATTATTAATATTACTAATATTAACAATCAGCATATATTTCTAGTACGCTCAGTAGTGTATATTCTTAGGGTATTTAAAAAATGGCAGCATGTTTATTTTAATAAAAAAGAGGTAATAACATAGATATATATATACTTTTCTGCCTACCGTGAAAATGAGATGTCGATGTAAAGATAAAAAAAGGAATAAATTTGCCTCGAACGCACGGTTAATTAGCGGCAAATAATTGCCTTACTTGTAATTACTAGAGCCACTCTGAAACTAGTTCGATACTTAATTTGTTAAGCACAAACTCGTAAGACGTGTTTAGTAATTATTTAAAAAATTGAATGGTTTCTATAAATAATATCTATTATAATATAGCTCGATAAGCTTTGCGAGATATAAATATAAAATACGGCTACGTAGATGCATTATTTTATATAAAGGAAAAGGTAAAAATAAGTAAAATTAATTTCGAAAAATTTGATTAAGGACCCTGCCATGTGCGGGATACAGCGTGAAACTGAGTAAATTTCGAAAAATATCTTTAAAGAACATAAATAAATTGTTTTGAGAATATTTGTCTCTATTATAGCTCAAAATGTTTACTTATAAAAGTGTACTTCAATCATTGAATTTAAATATACAATTTTACTACTCACATTAAAACTAGTCCGATATAAGATACAACCGGTCTCAATTTTACTAGTAGACTAGTGTACCAGACAATGTTAACGACAAACATTCCTTACATAGTAGAAAACATGAGTTCATTGTTCCTTTCGCATTGACCAATGCCGCCTACATTAAATAACGTCATATTTTTTTTATTTACTCTGTATAACTACAACCGTTTCTAGCTTCACGCTTTATTTATCTCTTTATCACATAATAGCAGTAATAGTCTCTCCATTTTCTCCATCCTAAAATGCTTCGTTCACTATCATCAACCTCTTCATACATGCCCTCAGGGGGTCATGGTTTTTACGTGGTCTTCCCTACCAGTTTCATCGATATTGTGTAATGTGTTCCTGATGGTCAGATCCCTCGAGATCGCCTCCGTATCAATAGGGCAAAAAATACTGTTCGAGTCTGTGAGAGAATTATATACTTAATTTGTGTAAATCATAAATTTGTATCTATGCAGTAAGCGAATAGCACACATTGCACCTGAATTTTATAAATAGTTGTTAAATTAAACAAAAATATTTTTAAAATATTTCAAAAATACAGTCAACGGATGAACTTATTCTATAAGCTTTGGTATTATTAAATAGTAAAGAGTACATAATCACATACAAGTTTAAAGCACTAATTCATTCAAAAAGCCCCAAAAATATGGAATACCAAATATGAGAATAGATCAGAATTTTAATTTGTACAATTTCTTCAAATGACAATTTATTTCCACGTGTACACAAACATAAGCTGCAATTTAAACATTAACTACTGCTATTCAAATATAAACACATATCTAAATGTATATCCGCTTTGTAAAGTCCTCTCGTACGCGTTAGGGTGGCTTAGGCCCAGTAGGGGATGATCCCTAACAACAAAAGATGTTAGCAACGCGTATCGATTCAGTATTCACTACCCTTTAAACTTGCTTAATGTCTAATGAACGAATGTGTACATTTTTAGAGTGGAAAATTCGTAATCTGTGTAAAGGGCTATTTTATTTTCTAACAAATATAAAAAAGTATATAGAGAGTAGTATAGAGAAACACGTTTAATCGTTTTAATTAAATTATATCAATATAAACAGTTAACATTTCTGGAATACTACTTTCATTTATTTATTAATTAAGATGTGTAAGTGTTAATAAGTAATTATTTTAATATAAATACTAAAATATTCACTACTTCAGAAATATTAAGAGGGAAAGTCAAACATCCATACATACATGATGGTGATGCTGATGGTGTAGTGATTAAAGAGTTTCGTCTTTCCATTCACTTATAGGGTCTCTGGATCTTAACAGATGTTCATGTAACGAGCGTGAATTATGTTTTAAAATTAGTTATCCTTTTTGTCTTTCATGTATAAACATTGTTTTTATTAAAGTGACTAACAACTACCATCATTCTTATATATTAGTATGAATGACTTTAATGTCTATGCCTGTCGTGGCACTGGGGCACAAGCGTGTGACTGTAACTGGCAGTTGTGGGTTCGATGCCCATTCGGGTAATAAAATATTCAATATTATGAAATTAAATGTTTCTATTTTCTTCGCATTAGTAACAAGGCAAAACGCGGCGTTGAGTTTTGCTACACAACACGCAATGCTTCATATTCGGCAGAAAGAGGGGAACAGAAGTGTAACGGAGTGCTATAACACTACGTTCCCCTGGTCTACCCTGCCATGTGCGGGATACAACGTGAAACAGCTACTTATTTTATTAGTTATTTGGTTAAGTCTATATTGTGATCAGGCTGATCGACAAATTAAATTAGAATATAAATCCATAACGATATGCAGTACAAATGTTTATTTCTTTGTATGCGCACTGACTATAAATATAATGTTAAATAAAACAAAAGGTCAAACATTAATAGACCTAACCAGAGCAAAACACCAACAATGAGATACGATTATCCAATTGTCAAGGCCGATTCGGATGGATCTAATGACGCCGTGGGCAGACACGGCCATTATATATAAAGCTGATCGAGTAAACACTAACAGTGAAGTAACAATGGGTTTACGTGTGGTTGTGGCGTTTGCGGCGATCGCTATGTGTGCAGCGGCTCCGAGTGATCGTGAGTCGATTGATTATATATTCATGTGCACATTCAAGTAGAATTTTAGATATGATTTCTCCAGATTTATGTAAGACATGTCGTGGTGCAGAGGATGTGACTCTAAACGTTATAGGTTGTGGGTTCGATCCCTACTCGAGGAATTGAAATATTTAATATTTTCAATTTAAATCCACCACTCAACACGCAGTGTCTTACCACGAGGTTCCCAAGTTCCTCCAGCCTACTCTGACATGTGCGGGAGAAGCTAAGTAAGTAAGTATTTCAGTTCTTAATTTGAACGGTCTTAATAAAAAAAGCTGCTTTACAGAATACAAAGACACCAAATCACAGTATAAAAGTGCAATATTTAAATTCACATATCAAATAATTATAAACAATATATAATATGTATGTACCTACTTCGATCACCATGTAGTGGATAATAAACTTCGCAATATACATAAGTGTGTATAGAAAACATTGTAGTCCAAATATTCACCCATAGAGAATCATTCAAGTGGCGTTGGTCCAGTGTTTGCTCTAAACCCCAGTCGGTCGATGGTCCTGCATATTTGATAACAGGTTTATATCTCATTCCTTAGATAGCGAGATGCCGAGATAATATAAATAATTATAGGCCGGTAGGTGCTCGATTGACGAAAGTAAAAAGTTGAAAAGTACATAGAAAATGTCAATTTATTTCATGCAACTGGAGCGTGTTTATTTAGTTCATTAATAAATAGTTTGAAGGTTTTACGTATAAATATTTATTATATAGTATATTAAACAGCCTAGTGCGTAATTACGTACTAGGTTATAGAAGTGTCTATTGTCTATAACTGATTTTGTAGATTATTTATGGAATGTCTTAACATTAGGTTCCCGGGTTCCCTCTGCCTACCCTGCCTCGTGCGGGATACAGCGTGAGGCTGAAAAAAAAAAAAGAATGGCCTCAATCAAATAAACGATTAACTGATACTGTGACTTTAATTAATTTATTGGTAAAAAATATTCCTCCTAAATATAATGATTTTATAATTTATAAGTGAAATATTAAGTTTAAAAATAATAACATTAATAAAAAAAAGTATATGTGTATATTCAACACAGTACAAGTTCAAATTAAATCCACATTGAAACGTAGGCAATTGATCTTAAGAAGTTTTAAGAATTAGGAACTTCGAGTCGTTACTCATTCAGGACTGAAGATTTATCACAACTTTCTAGCGAAATAATTTTGTATTCATTTGAATACGTGCTATGTATGAAAATTGTATTTTACTTTACTTTCCTAAGTACATAAGATATAATATGAAATTTTATGTTAACATTTTTGTAATATAATTAATTTATGTCTAATTAACCAAATTTTTTATTAAAATAATTAAAAAGTAAATATTGCATAAAAACAACTATATAGTATAACCACAGATAAGATATAAACATCCCAAAAAGGTTAAACATACTTTGCACTTTTGCATGCCCGACTTCACGATAAAGCTATCGATATCAAACTTTCGATCCTCGGAAGGGATTTACCTCAGGGCAAATCTACGTAAGATTTAAAACGAAATAAGGTAGTTTCGACCTTATGATTTAGTAAATAAAGCATAAAAACTTGCAAACACGAAAAATCCAAAACACAGAGGTCTAACGCGTTATAAATAACCTGGTTGGTCCTTTATGCTTTTGGAGGAAAACAATCGAAGTATTATTTTTAACAACGACCGCGGTAATGAGAATTTTATTTTGCAAGGAAAGAATATTTATATGACGACGAAAAAGTTACTGGGAACGAAACTTTTTATTTTATTCTAATATATATATATATATATATATATATATATATATATATATATATATATATATATATATATATATATATATATATATATATATATATATATATATATATATATAACGCTAAATTAGACAAAGACAGCAACAACAAAAACATGTGGATTGGAACCAGTTCGACCGTTGGCAGACGGTCATTTAATCGATCCAACTAATGCGTTGGGTTTTTTACGTACATAATATATTCCTTGGGTTTCGTTTAAAAATAATTAAAGCAGGTAGCCTTCTAACCGTTGATTACCAAGATTAATGTTTAGCGGGAATAAGCTACAAGATGTTGAACGAGATATTTTTTATATTGTGGCATTCTATTGTTTTTACAATAATTAAAGAGTAAATAAGAAAGTTAACAATATTTAGGTGTTTGCTTAAAATTTACTAACTTTTAAAATAAAGAATATGTATATATTTATAAAATTAAACAGATATGTATGTATCTATATATTATACATAACACGTTTAGTTTTCGATAAAAAGGATCGTAAGGATCGAATTTTCGACGATTTCAGACGGACTCCCACTGTGCCGTTGAGGCTTCAATTATGTTTAATAAAATTATTCTATTAAAGATTCTTATATATTAAAAAAAAAGAAAGGCGTATTTATAAAAAACTATTAGATATTTTTATCAAAGGTTCCAGAGATAGCGGAGCCGCAGTTCAAATTAAAAGGTTCAGGTAGTTTTTATATGTTTCTCATAATTTACTGCAGCAGCGTAATAATCGGTTACCATTCACGCGATGGCCCTAACTTTAAGATGAGAAAAAAATATATATAAAAAGCGATTATGAATTTAAAATGTAATTTTCATACACGTTTTATTTTTCAATTTGAAATGTTTGGATTTGATGCTGGATAGTTTTTGGGTTTGATATGGCTGCTTAGATTTTGGCATATACTAGTATTTAAAAACAATAGTGAAACTAATAGAAAGTTTGAGTAGAATGAGATATGAATTAAATAGATACCTAATTGGTATCTGTAGTGATTGGCCGTGGCGCAGGGTCACAAGCGAGTGACTGTAAACACGAGGTTGTATATTCGATTCTTATTCGCGAAATGAAATGTTTAATTATAAATAAATATTTACCTCACTTTTTCCGCCACTTTCGTCCTCTCAATTTCGCCACACGCAATATCTTGAGAATTTAGCGGTAAGTGAGAGCGAAAAGAAGTGACTAACCGGAAATTGAGTATATTAACACTAGGTACCTGGCTTCTTTGTGCCTTCCATGCTATGTATTAGATTATTGTAATAGGGCGAGAAAAAAAATAATAAGCCTAATTTTAAGCGATATTAGTTTATCAGCCATAAACACCTATTGGTACTGGCAACACCATGACCACTGACTTAGTCAACACGCGCCCGGAACTACACAAGTACACAATCGAGACCGAGCTGTAGACAAACAACCAAGTACTGAAACAGACCTACTTCTATATTCATATATCAATATAAGTTCATATTAAAGGAGTCACTTGTAAATTTCAACTAAAACTAGAATGATAAATTGGTTAAGAAGAAGTTTTGGATTGAAGGAAAGAAGATTGGTATAGTAAATACCATTTTAACTTATGCTTTAGTTTCTGCAATATTATTGACTTAAACGATAACCGAATAAATACAAATACATATCATTGAACAATAAAAAATAAATATAGCGCGAAACAATTTTATTTACTTATCTCAATTACTTTCTAGTTTTAATAACATTATCACTCATAAGATTATAGTGATGCATTGACAACTGAAGTTCCACAAAAATAATATGTTTGGTACCGATTTTATATATAACTATCATCATAACTATAGTCGAACTAAATAAAAAAAAACAGATAATTTTGAAGTAAGGTTAACAAAATAAAATACATAGGTAAAACTGCATTTAAATCTGGTTAGCTGTATTTGAGATCACCGTGCACATACGCCCTCCATTGTGGGCTTTATTAAATTTAATAGATCTTCCATGCACAGACAGTAATCAGCTATATATTTATTATAAGTATCAACACATACCTTATTACATATATTGTATTAGTTATAAGATAATAAATTCCGACATAGCTCCTCATAACAAGATACGAAGTTCAGGCCAATTCCGATATGTATAGAAAGGAAGAACAAATTAAATCTTAAAGAGAATTAGTTGGAACTAAACTTTCGGCGTAATCTATTCAAAATTCATCAGAGCCTTGTTAACAGTGATTAAGGATGCCAGGCACCTCTTAGGACCTAGCCACGTCAAAGCCTTAGATGATTGCTTAATTAATGAGGTTACTTTGTTTGATACAATTCAGTGGGAGCTTTAGGAAGCTCGATGAACTTTCGCTTTGCGATATTGGATATATCTGGTAGTTTACTTGTGTTGTATTAAAGTAGTTTCTTAGATATTAATATAGTTACCTTTCCTTAATAGAAAGTAAATATTATAAGAAGATATTGATATTTTCGTTTAAAATAGATGTCATTACAAAATATATTTTAAAATAAAAGTTGTTTATTGTACACAAAACGAATAATAATATCTATTAATAAAAAGAAAAAAATATAGAAAAAACATAAAAGAATAATTTCATGTACAATCAAGCAAATTAAACTTTTAACAATGGGATAGTGTTATTTAGTAAATGTAACCTTTATTATACTAATCGACAAGTGTAAGTAAGTTAGTTAGTCTGAGTAACTTATTTTGAATCCGTATTAGCTTCAAACATTAATTTGAACACACAACAATACAATTTTTCGAGCGAAAGGTAATTTAAATTACTCGCTCAGCTTCACGCTGTATCCCGCACACGGCAGAGTAGGCAGAGAAAGCTTGGAAACCTAGTGTTAAAACACTGCATTCCATTTCCGTTCCCCACTTTTTGTCGAATTTCAGGCATTGCGTGTTGACTGGCGAAGCTCAAAGCCGCACTTTGCCTTGTTACCAGAGCGAATAAATGAAAACATAAATATTTAATTTGCAAATATTAAATATTTCGTTTCCTCTCGAGTGGGTATCGAACCCACAACCCTTTGTCTACAGTAACACACTTATGACGCTGCGCTATGTCGTAGCGTCATAAGCGTGTTACTTACTATATAAATCTATATACATAATTACCTTCTAAATCTAAACAACTACTATATAAATATTATTATATAAATCTTGAAACTAACGTTCTATCCATTATATTAGAATTAAGTTCCGAAAAGTAATTTTGTACAAATGCCACAGCCGAGCGTCGGATTACATTTCGGATACTTGTACAATGTACATACAAATGACTACGGAAAGCCTAGGTTTCAAAGGAAATTAGTAGGGTTCGCTACGGGAGAGTGCTTTTAAGGGACGGATAATGGAATACTCCGATGAGTATCATTTGAATTATATGTAGCTATTAAATAAAATATTAATCTCATTCATATCAACGATAAAATAGACTTTTTTATTATAGATAATAAATAAATTTATTTAATCACTAATAATAATGTAATATTAGTAAGTATATTTTATAAAGCAATCTGCGATCGTTTTGAATTGCAAAAAATATTATTTTCACGTAACGTATAATAATTAACTTAAATGTTTTGTTAAAACGGACAGCACACCAATATATGAAAGTTACTTTAATTCTGCAGAGCTATAAATTGTGAAAATTTTAATCCGTTTATCTGCCGGCCCCATTCTGCCCTTTGTTCAGGGCCAAACAAGAATCGCGGGGATTAGGTCCGAAATGGCCGTATGGTGAAGATTTAAAAGTCCTATGGTTCGGGATAATGTTTGAAATGTGTTAATGGATATTATACGCATAAGTTTATAGCTTTATATTTTTATATAATTCGTTCATTTATATTATGTCTATGCTATACAGTTTTAAAATTTGGCAATTTTAGGTGATACACCAATTCAATAGCATCTTAATAATTATAATTTCTATAGTGTGTAAAATAGATAAATTTTATTATATTTTCTATAGCTACTACTATGACAACTACTTAACTCCTAAGTTTAGCTATACACTGTATCTCGCACTTGGCAGGGTACACGGAGGGAACTTGAGAACCTAGAATTAAGACACTCTGTTCCGTTCCCCGCTGTCTGCCGAATTTCAGACATTGTGTGTTTAATAGCGGAACACAACGCCGCGCTTTGCCTTGTTACCAGAGCGAAGAAATAAAAACATTTAATATTTAAATTGAAAATATCAAATATTTCATTTCCTCAACTGGAGATCGAACCCACAATGTCACACGCTTGTGCCCTTGCGTCTCGATTAAGCCACAAAGGTTTCCTTATTTGAATTTTATAATTGCACCATACGTCTCACAACGAAAAATGTATATTAAAAAACTATGAGTTTTACTAGTCATAATTATGTAAGTATCTACTAGGGGGCTGTGGTTATCCAAGCGGAACTGGAGAACCCTCGCTTAAGCTGATGAGGGTTGGGAGCAGCTGCTTATGGGGCTATGTAATGTGGTGTTTTAGTAAATATCACGATTAGAGATAAATTGTGCCTAGGACTGAAAGGGGTCTGAACAAGATTATACGAGTGCTAAGGTATACTGTGCTAGGAAAAGAAAAGAAAAAGCTAGTTATATATATTTATGATCCCATATTAAATAGTTGGGGTTCATAGTTTATAGAATTTTTATAGTATAGAATTTTTAATAGGGTTTTTTTTTTATTTTTAGAATTTTGCAATTCAAACCAATAGTTTCCGAGATTAACGCGTTCAATGAAACTCTTCCCCTTTATAATATTAGTATATATTTATTTTATTAACACTCCTTATCATACCCATTTCATTAAATTGTATCCAAGCACTGTCTGAACATGGAAGATACGTAAAAAAATATTATTGAAAATATTTGGCTTTTAACAAATCACTTTCAAAACCAATATACTATTTATTTTGAAGAAAGTTTCCTTAACGTTTAGTGATTGCCTTTAAAATAATAATGAAAAGGTAACATATATTAGAGCACGAAAGTGCTTATGAATTATGTAGTCCAAGCGGGCAAAACCACGACGGGTCGCTAGTTTGAATACAATTGAATTATAATATTATTTATCCATTTAAAACGAAAGGAAAAATCATAAGCACATAACTAAAAAAAAATAAAAATTGCTGTAACAAACGAGCTAGTTGAGTAACGTAATAATATCCAAACTAGATTGTTCTGTCGCATCGAAATATGAGTTGACTCGTGGTCTCACATCACATATTAGGCATACCAAATAAGTGCATGCAATTACACAGGGGACACTAATGTTTTCATGCAAAAATAGTTCTTTCTCCTAAACAATAGAGTTTACATTTGAACGCTCAGTATTGATATTGTGATATCGGCTACATGGAGTCATGGTTGCAATTAACGCGGTGAATGTGTTGTTTGGTCGTTACTGTGTCTATACGGCTCATCCGCACTTTGTAAATACTGTAACCTGCCCGTCCCTTCATCCTTCAATGGACTTAGGTTATCATGATAAATTTGTAGTCATTAAGCAATTCGGTATATTATGTAAGTAAAATTTACAGAGAGAGCTAGAAAGATAATTGATAATAAACGCAAAACTTTTTTATGTCTTAAAAGGAGACAGAAATTCAACCTATGGTAATGATGTGTTAAAACGCTTGCTTGCATCTATATTATTAATATTTAAAATCCTTTAAGAAAAATTAATTAATAATTTTAGGTAAAATTAAATATATTACAATGAATAAATGAAAATCGTTTTTACCCCACTGCAATAAACAGTCATTCTAACCGTTTCCGATCCATAAAGCTCTAATTTTAATACACAAAGCTTATCAATAACTTAAATTATCACTTAAAAAATCTCTTCGACTTATTCATATTCCTAATGTTCACTTATAAACATGAATCTCTCAATTCCAACCGTTAGCATTAACATAAAAGTTTATTGCATTTGTGCGTGAGAGCTTCGAACACGAACTAGCTATGCTTTATGATAATATTACGTAGATAATTGCGGTAGATCTTGTATGTATGTAAAGAATCGATGTCACGGAAGTTTATTTCTTTATAATTAGTGATGTTCTGTTGGAAATGTGGAGTTTTCACATGTATACTGCGCACTAATATCTGCCGTATAGCCAGGAATAACCGGAAACAGAAAAAATGAAAGAAAATGTCAATGTCACATCCTTTCAACCAAGCGTAACTTACATTTTTTTTATGTATTTTACGCTTGGTTGCAAATGCTGATTTGTATGTGCTAAACAACATATTGGTAGCTCGCGCTAAACAAATTATATTGTAAATATATGTAGAGTTGTTTATCGCTATATATGTATGTATGTTAAACAACAATATTCATCAATCGCGAAAATCTTTTAGACCACAAACTACTGTAAAGTGTTCGAAACGTTGCTTTAAATCCGGTTAAAATTGTTTAATTGAAAACATTCATAATTTTTTTAACGTGTAATTATATAAAAGCGTATTAAAAAAACACATATCATGAAAATCATGGACTACGATATCACGAAAAAAAAATGTAATAGCTTTGCAGGTAAATGCATATATATATATGTATGAAACGCCATTTTAATTAATCGAAGTGGGCAAAATATTATTAAAAACCGATGTTCAACCGCTTCACAGTCAGTGACTGCGCAATATTCGATTTCAATGATCGCTACCAGACAAACCCCTTGTAATCAAATGCTAGACAATCCCCCAACGTAGTTTTAAATTAAAATCCATTTACAAATAAAATTCCAGCCCCAATGGGAAGAATATTCTGTTTATAAAATGTAAAAAATATCACATTTTATGGAGAGTTCTTGTTTTATGTTTGACTGAGATTATTAACGGTACGGAAAAAAAGATACTTGGAATGATAATATTTCATTACATTCTTTTTCTAAACTGATTACAAATTGCAACAGGAAATTAACCATATAGATATATAATAGCTAAAGATAAAAAATATTTTTATAATATACTATACTTAAATTCGTTCCCTTTATATTAAATAAACATTAAATAGCATCAAGCTTTAATCCTTGAACTTTAATTCTTGATAAGTAATTTATAATCGAAATAGTAGAGGAATATGGACGAGGGTCACGCATTAATTACGTTTATTTTGTTTTCCCCACTCTCCATTACGTGAGAAATAACGATATAGCAAATTAATGCCGGCCATTATATTTTTATTGCGAACTTTATTTGAGTGCTCACACAAAACTTTGTAACAATTATATACTACACAGATTTGAATGTAATATAATTTTTGATAATAATCTCTATTACAAATATATATATTTAAATACTAAACACAATTTATTAAATAAAATTTAAAAATATAGTTATGAATTCTATGTCCTGTGTGTGAAATGATGAAGCATTTCAAAAGTGGTTTAAAGCATTCACAGGATATAAACTTGATATCAGTTTTATATTTTATAAGAAATACATAGTATAATATGATTTTTGTTTAATGGTATCAAAACAAAATAAAGCATTTTTTTATAATTTTAAAAATGTAAAAAATTAAGGTAGCGCTATTTATATGCTTATTAAATAAGTATTCGTCTTTCCTAAGCGTGGATTAACACTTTAATAATAATGAAAAAGTATATTTTTGACTTCAATTTTCACCAGGTTATAATGTGTATGTGTATATGTAAAGTTATATATTTATACCCTTTTTATAATACTGTAGATAAGGATAATCAATCGTACGTCAAAGCACTACGTTCTCGACTTTCCGCCCAATTTGAAACGTGTCTCTCATCACTGCACTTTGTCTTATTAGAGCAGGGAAATGAAAATAATTAATTCATAGTCCAGAGAGGGGATCAAACCAACCCCGCGAAAGCACACTCATATTTAGATTGTTAATATTTAATAAATAATAACATTCTCCAAAAGAAATGTGAACGGATAACTTTAACATATTTACTTTTGTATATATTTCAGCTTCACGCTGTATCCCGCACGAGGCAGGGTAGGCAGAGGGAACCCGGGAACCTAGTGTTAAGACACTCCGTTCCACTTCGGTTCCCCACTTTCTGCCGAATTTGAGGCATTGCGTGTTGAGTGCAGTGGCGGAACTCAACGCCGCGCTTTGCCATATTACCAGAGCGAAGAAATGAAACATTAAATATATAAATTGAAAATATTAAATATTTCATTTCCTTGACCGGGGATCGAACCCAGAACAGAAAGGTTACAGTCACACGCTTGTGCCGCTGCGCCACGACAGGCCTCACATATTTTTATTTTCTAATACAATTCTATACTGTGTACAAAATATTTTATTTACATAAATGTTGGTTGAAATAGTCGTATCTTACGTTCTACAAATAAAACGATTACCCGTCAACCACAATCCAACTTTAATCTGTTGCGATTGCTTTTCGTTTTGTTCGCGAGATTATCGAACTGAGATGATCAATCAAAAGGAACACAAAAAGTTTGTGGTACGGTCAAGAGTTTGTATTAGTATAAATAAGAGTAAAAGAATCTTTTTTTTCTTTGGTGTTAGATGGAATTTCAAATAATAATTTAAGATATTTTATTTTTATTTAACGCTGTATCTCACATATAGCAGAGTAGACAATTGGATCCTAGTGTTAAGATTCTCTGTTTTCCAGTCACAATTATGCAGCCCGCCGTGCGGTGTCATCGCTCATCTGTTTTTGTAGATATTTAATTGTAAATTCATCACATAATTTAGCTTTAAATTAGAAAATGACTCTGTAACCGTGGTTTATATTAAGAGGAAAACCGTATAAATAATGGAACTAGTTCATCTAGTGTAGGTGGGTCATTATTCTTTATGTACCTAATAACCCCCTTCCTATATAAGATATGTCACGCTCTGCTCTCGTTAGCTCATGTTTGAATAGTTTTTCACAAACAATTACGGGCACGTGCAAGTTCAACAGGATCTTTAGTCATGCTGTCAACGTCAAAGCGATCTGGTGTGTAGACAGGCCACCATTTGTTTGCCACTACCATTTACAATTCCACAGTTAAGCATTATACGCCATACGTTTTCTAGTCAATAAATTCTAACATGATATTCATAAATGTGCAGAAATTTCAAAGCTATTTCATTTCATAACTTTCAACTGAAGTTTTCGAAATGGTTAAAGTTGTTGGCACACAAATTTTGTGTTTTTAACCTATTTTGCTTATAGCTTTCAATGTTTGTTAGACATGTATAGAAATGAACTATGTTTTCATTTTATTTTTGAAATTATATAAATTCAGTGAAATTATTTTTAGCATATGTTACGTTTCTATAATTATCATTATACATATTAAGTGACAGAACCAAATGTTGCACTCTGTCAAAGCAGATTAAATACCAAGTAAACATTAATTTCTTCTACTAAAGAACAGTACAAAGCATATACGTTTATGTTACAAACCATAGCACACACCTAAAATGGCGTCAAGTATACTTGTATACATATACATGAATAGCAAATGAAATTAATGACATTGTGTGGCTTCACACGAATCAAGTGAGCTTTTATTTAGCTTGTTACTTTTAGTTTTCCTCGAATTATAGTTGTTACTAATACTTACCTATTAAATCGTCTCATACTTAACTCCGTGTTAAGAGGGAATAAAACTTTATCTTCAAGTCGCTCCCGCTTCTTTGCGCAATAGATCAGAAAATAATTTCAGGAGCGCATCTAAGAAAAATGTTATGTTTGTTTTAGTTGGGAATAATCTGGTTGTCCGGATGTATATTGCTATTTCATGCTAAATCTTTGTTGTTGCATATTAAAACAAAAATTTGTCATAGTAAATCTCATTTAGACTTCGCCTACATCTATAATAATACAATATCGGTTACAATTACGTAAACTTTTATTATTTCTGAAATCGTGTACCTTAGTAAATTTCGGTTACGAAGCTTATAAAGCTCCCTGGAGAAATTATTATGTCAGGTCACTCCATTCGCCACTTTTGGTTTGTTTTATACGTTACTGGTAGTATTAGTACCGAAATTTGTTCTTGTACCTAAAGAAATATTTTAGGTTAAAGCGTGGCCAATCTAACCTCCGAGAGAAGTCATCTTATTTGTGATAATAATAATATATAATAAATAATTTCTTTCGAGAAGTAGTTTTTTTTTATTTTTTCTTACACTATGGACTTATGGCCCGCTTCTTTTTGTTATAAAATTATTTATTATAATATTTT
Organism: Eueides isabella; assembly: GCA_019049475.1. NCBI lineage: Eukaryota > Metazoa > Arthropoda > Insecta > Lepidoptera > Nymphalidae > Eueides > Eueides isabella. Next base: position 5,053,945 of record CM032393.1, read on the forward strand.
TCAAATCTAATTTACGGAAGTGTAATATTTAGAGTTATGTGTTATGTGACTATATAGATACATTTTCTATATTTATTTAGATTCTTAAAAGAGTTGTTTTTAATTTGCCAAGTTAAAAGATACTAGACTAAATCTACATGTAAATAAAATTAACATTTACGAGTATAATCTATTTAGCCTCTAAATTTACACAGAAAGCGCAAAAGTTGTAGTAGTAGGTACTACACTACCGCTGTAGTTGGAGCGACTGCCAGTGTCGCGAGTTATTGTTACAACTGCGTATGAGACGCCATCATATAGCTACAAATCGATCAGATTTATGTTCACTACTTTAACTGTCGCAATTGTCAGACCTTAGGCTCCATAGATTGTAAGTACTTTTATTCTGTTGATTAGGGATTCTTACTCCTCTTGAGTAAACCTAAGGTAGAGAGTTTCTCTTAGGTCCTGTGATACTGGCGTAGTTTCCGATGTTCTCTACCTACTAATTACTAATTTCCTAGAAAAATATATACCGAAGTATATCTCTTGCAGGACGTAAGCGATATCAATGGGGTATCTATGGGTACATAATACGCCTTGATTGATGTCGATTATTCGTGATGGAATACAAGTCACAAAGATTTTCTGGGTCAAAAAGGGAAAGGGAAATCTAGAGTAGAAGAATTTTATTTATACAGTATTTCTTCTACTCCAGAGTTTTAATTGCCATCACTATCGCATCAAAGTGATTTTTAAGGGCTTTATCTAAAGTCAAGCACTTGCACGTTTCTGATTTTTTCACCTCATTTACTAGTATCAATGATATAGTAGAAAAGTAGTTAAAACCACACTGAAGCGTTAATCTCTCGCTAGCACTAATAAAATGTGCAGCAGCATACAAAGAAAAATACAAAAAAAAAAACTCAATCCAATTTGTGGGAATCGAGAAAGTTGGCACAAGCACCTACACTGTGAATGAATCACAAAATCGATGTTTGTAGCGTGTAAACAATCCTAAAGTTTAACTTCAATGTGGTTACCGTCTGTCTAAAGGTCAACTAAAAACATATTTTGTAAAGTATGTACGTAATAAACAATTTGTGAGGGCTTGGTTTGGAGAAGGATTTAGAGGTGTGGGCATAGAACACTCTGGCCACTATTACACATCTATATATCTCATATATCATATATCTATTCATTCATATATAATATGCATAATTGCAATCGCTTCATTTTATGTTACCTTTTTTTTTTTTAAATAATTATTAATACATGTCATATAATTACCATAAAAACAAACTCAGTTACCAAATTCAGTTCATACAATAAGTCAAGTGTTGGTATACTAGACTTGGCATAAATTACGTTAAAATTAAATTATCCGATCGATAGTCTGTAAACAACATTAGGTGAGTAAAGTACTTTCACCGGCTAATGGTCACGTATTTTCCGATTAACATTTTAAGCGAGGAAATGAGTGAAATATGAAGACAGGTGTTATTAATGACCCGATGTAGATAGCAAATATAAAAGTGGCAAGTTATTTGGCAACAAAATGAGTTACAACGCTACTTAATTAATTTAAGAGAATGTGAAAGTAAATACTTAATGTGTATTTAGTACTTTTATTCACAAAAGAGGCATTGTTTGAAATTTTGAAATACATATAATATTAAAAATAACTATACATCTAAACATATTAGTAAATCATAACATAATTTGAACCGGCGCTGTTAAAGTCATGTCCAACCGCTTTTAACTTGTGAGTTACGTGGGACCATCACCATATCATGACAAATAATTAATTAGTATAGTTTAATCAATTTATTGAGCACAAGGGAAAATTTAAAAATATTCAATGAATATTTTTATTTATAGTACCTAATATAACTTTAGCACCCTGTGTGGATCTGCACGAAGTATAAAAGTTAACGTACGTATGTACAAGGCCATAATTTTCATGAAAGTCGTAAAAAGACGCGCTCCGCCATGTTGGCTATGTTTTGGCGGGAAAGCTTCAGTGTTATGTTTCTTTTGGGGAGGAAAGTTTTTCGTTGGCATAAAGCAAACTGCTTAAAAGCTCAACTCATTAAGGCATCATTTTACTTAATGGCAGTACTATTTGTCAAGAATTGTAGCCTGCTTTTATTTGTATTTTTTTACTTTCACGCCGCTATATAGCATCCAGTGTATAGCAGCCTAGGAAAATAAGTGTTAAGACACTTCGTTTGTCACTCCCCGTCCAATTTTCGAGACATCGTGCGTTGATTGAACAGTGAAACTTAACTCAAATATTATCGACAAAAATAATTAAAGTATTATTCGTAATTTAATTGCCAGATCTGAATACTGTTGAAACAATAACAAGACTTTTAAACTTTTAGTAAAGCTATATTTGCCGTTGGAAAATCTGAATAGTATAGTATCCGCCACATCCCAAAGCTCTAATTTGTAGAAACTAAGTAAATCTGGTAAGTTACACATCTACTTATTAGTAAAGTTATCGCATCAACGCCGTTTTGGGTGATATTAAATGTGGGACCTCACAGCTCGCATAGAAATGTCTGTTTTAAGCGTTTCTTATCTTAAGTCTTTAAGAATAATATATATGAAAATTATTTTCAATTTCAATTTGCGAAATTTTGGAGTTAATGTATCTAGGAAGTCTGTTCGTCGTTTATATATATATATATATATATATATATATATATATATATATATATATATATATATATATATATATATATATATATATATATATATATATATATATATATATATATATATATATATATATATATATATATATATATATATATATATATATATATATATATATATATATATATATATATATATATATATATATATATATATATATATATATATATATATATATATATATATATATATATATATATATATATATATATATATATATATATATATATAAAGTATTTTTTTTCTTTATATATTATTATAAATAAACTTGGATATCTACCAACCTAGTTTAGCGTATAATGAAGCGTTTTCCCTAATATTGTAAAACAATTATATACGATTCTTGAAAGTTATTTAGACTTAATTTGTCACTCAAAAAAACTATACATACACGAAATATTCAATAAACATTACTTAGAACAAAGCCGACAAAATTACTAAAGTCATAGAAAAATTACTACAGAATTAAATACACAATGAAGGACCAAATCTCTTGTGAGGTTTAAAATTTGATTAAATTTTTTATCACTTCAAACTCATTTGCTCGCAACGCGTCGAAGTGTCACTAATCAAGCTCCCAGACTACATTATAATAAGGATTGAGCCTCGTACATTAATATTCCCCGCAGAAATTATTCAAATGACATTTTCAAATAAAACAAAGTGATGGGGTGGACGTGTTAGAGGAGAGTCATCTGACATGCGACGTTATTGCTACACAAAACAATTCATGTTTATATTATCTATGATGGACACGCAGAAAATACTCGTAGACAATATTTCATAACTATCAGGGTTTTATGACTTAGTCTATGATGGAGAATTCATGTTCAGAAGAGATCTATTTAAATTTAAAAAAAAATCCTTTAGTACAAAAGAACTCGGTTGAAATTGCAATATGGGTTTTGTCTTTTACGGTGATTGGATGGAATTTGTTTTGTATTCAAAATGTTGTTCCATGCTCTCAAATGATTCCCAAAAACATTTTGATTTTATTTTTTAAAAAAATCGATATTTTACAGATTTATTGAAGACAGCTAGTTGAGTGGCGGAACTCAACGCTGCGCTTTTGTTTTAATAGATAATTAAAATCTTCCATCTCAAAACTATTGAGTGTAAATGTCTTATTTGTGTCATTGTAAAAAGTAAAAGCGTTGGTTGTACAATTAATTTTGCATTGGCACAACTTTGCATAAAACACTAGTCGAAAGATATTTGAGTAAACATCACCAACAGAAGCTAAAGCCCTCTAGCACTCCACGATACAAGCGTAAAAACAGCTAATTATTAAAATGTATAATATTTGTATATCAAATTATAAATTACTAAAGACAAAAACTTTGTGAAATTTTAACAGAATTCCACTATGAACGAACACAGCCATATTAATTGAGTTATAATCCGTACGTATAAATTCTTAACGACATTCATTGCGCGCGTGTCGGTACATGGCATCTCGACCGCAACCGTTTTCAGCGTTTTCACAATAATACATTTAATAAATAAAAGCTTTACAATATAATTTGGGGACTATCGAATTTTATCAATAAAATATTGAAAAAGGAAATTTCGCAATAAGATAAACATGAATGTAATTTTATTATTTTATATTGTCATATTAACAATAATACAATAATTATTACATTTCAAATCAAGTACTTGAATATGACGCACTATTGCTTAATCGGGCTCCTACATAAAAAGTACTAAGCAAGTCTTTAAATAGAGGAAATATGGCTCTCCATATTACGATATAACGATCACATAAAAAGTATATAATATGTTACTACATATTTCAAATCGGCACATTAAGTCGCATTGAAAAAAGTTACTAGAATAAATACATAAAGTATTTATTCTAGTAGCTTTTTTCAATTTATGTTTTGGGAGATGAAAGAATCACAGAAATTGTGGTTCAATTGTGAAATGTTGTACTTATTTATTTTTCAAGTGTCTTGATTTTTATATTGAGCTTATCCCTACAAAGTGAAATGAAGAAATGTTGAAAGCGTGACTCAACAATATTACAACAATATTACATAATATGGAGAGAGACTGTATGTAATTTTACTATTCTGTATCCTTACCAGAGTAAAGGATCAGTGATATAAAAATTGTCAAATATACTTAAGTGTTATGGCTTATGGCAAAACGAATACCAATTTGGAGTCCCCCAAGTATAACAAACTGTTGTCATTGGAGCGAGTCACGCTTTCAACATTTCTTCATTTCACTTTGTAGGGATAAGCTCAATATAAAAATCAAGACACTTGAAAAATAATTAAGTACAACATTTCACAATTGAACCACAATTTCTGTGATTCTTTCATCTCCCAAAACATAAATTGAAAAAAGCTACTAGAATAAATACATTATGTATTTATTCTAGTAGCTTTTTTCAAAGCGACTTAATTTGCCGATTTGAAATATGTAGTAACATATTATATACTTTTTATGTGATCGTTCAAATTTCAAATTCAAATCAATAAAGTGATCAATGATCATAGCTGTAACCTGCACATGGCGGTAGGCAGAGGGAACTTGGGAACTTACTGTTAAGATACTTCGTTCCATTCCCCACTTTCCGCCGAATTTTAGGCATTGTTGAGTGGCAGAACTCAACGCTGCACTTTGCATTATTACCAGAGCGAAGAATTGAAAACATTAAACATTAAATATTCAAATTGAAAATATTTAATTTCCTAGAGTGTTGATCGAACCCACAACCTGTCGCATTTACAGTCACACGTTTGCACGCACTACACTTGCGTCCACACGGCCCTATAGATGTTTTTTATTTTTAATATTTAGTGTGGAACATAAAAATAAGTTGTAGTACAGTGAATATTTATGTAAAATGGAGTAAATCCAGTGACATGCCTACACTGTTACTATGTAGTGGCTGGCAATATGCAAATTTATACAAATCTGTGAATTTGTTGTGGGATCTGACGCCACGTGTATGGAATCTCTCATGTCCACTAAACGTATACTTAATTGTGAAGTAATAATAGTAATATTCTGAATACATTAAATAGAGAAGTTTTGTCTTATTTTCAAAGTATTGATTTAATGTTAAACAGTAAATAAAAATTATAAAAATATTTGTAAATTTTGTAATTTGGTAAAAATAAATTGTTTTGATAAAGCATAAAGAGTTGAAAGGATAACTTACACATTTTACAATAAGCAAATAAAGGTAATCTATCCCAAACGAAATAAACGATAGATATTTGATAACTTTTTAAACTATTCAAAGTATTCTAGAACAACCCTAAAAAGACGACTGATAGGTCAAAAACAAAATTAGATGGGTCCAAAAAGCCCAGATCAATAGTGAATGCATGCGGTATGGTACGGTGTACTAAGGGTAGTACGTGCAAGGGTCCTCCCCTCTGAGTCATAAAGAGGGTGGCGGCGCCCTCTCACTTTTGAGGGTTTGGTCGATATACTTCTCTTTTGTTTTCGCACTTTCAACTAACTGTGTCTCGTTCCGACTTGATTTTTGGATAGCCAATTTTTTTCTTGGTCATACTAAATAATTAATCATACTATATTGTGGTATATTTGTATGGAAAAAAAAAATAAAAAAAATTAAAAATACTTTTCAATATTTATTCAATATTTTTTTATTATTTTTAAAGTTTCACACTTACGAAAGAAAGCGGGGTTCGAACCTGCGCCAATGGAAATCCGTTCATGATGAATTATTATTTAAACATGTATTTAGTCCAGATAATATTAATAATTGTTCAAGGTCATTTTATATAATCTAAATTAGTAACACTGAATTGTTTTTTTTTGGTATTATAACATTATTTAAATATTTAATTCTACCTATTTTAAAATAAATGTTCGTAACACATGGATTCTTTGGATATGAGAGTAACTTCAACTAATGTTAAGTATCCACCCCGAAATTTCATGACTTCGGTCATTGAACCATAGGGTGCATTTTTATGATGCTAAATGCATTCGGAATGAAATAAGCAGTACCTTTATTTTAGACATATTTAAATCCTTTGTATTTCTTACTGAACCCAATTTTGCTTTCGTGATATCACTTTTGGCACCAGGCGTAGTACCTACTATTAAAATACATATTATGTCAAAATACTCGGCTTCACGCTTCGGGGATCGAACCCACAACCTGTCGGTTACAGTCACACGCTTGTGCCGCTGCGCCACGACAGGCCTCATGTATGTTAAAATAATTGTCTAATACTTAAACTAAGATCAAAATCAAATAAATATCAGAAGATAAGGTCTTTATTTCACGATACACAAGTACACGATTTATCCTGTGCAGAATATACAACACGTCATTGCTCTACATATTTCCATGCATAAAATACACGGACTCCAAAAAACAACAGCTAGTAAAAACAACATTATATCTCTAAATTGTTTATATAAGTTAATTAAAGACAAAAGGTGAGCATAAAACCAGGGACATCTATCGTAAAAGCATAAAAATGGCCTTTTTCTAAGTGAGCCCATATAAAGGCTACATCCATAATCGAGACGTTCTCGGCGACGCACTTGCTTCTTCGGTTTTACAATCCGCTTCTTAGGATCTTTGTCAGCTATGTGCAAAAAATAATTAGTTATAGGAAAACTTTCCAGTACACGTTTAAGGCGTTTTACTCCTCTCATAGCCAAACATCTAAGACGTACTCGTTTAATGGTACTCGCTACACCGCTGTCATCTAGAGCGATTTTCAGATTTCGTGTAATAAGCTTTGGATTCCGTTTCATATCTTTAAGATTACGGATAGCCTGCTTTGGATTGGAAGAAATTTTGACAACACCACGCAATATGTCCGCAGCAGCTGTAATACCCAATTTACCAATGTCAATCATTGATTCAGCACATAACACTAAATCACTCGAATTTTTATTAATTTGTTTCTCTCTTTCTTCGTCTATTTTTTTACGTTTACGTCTGCGAATCTCGTCTTCTTTGTTCTGTTGCTTAAGGCGATCCTTGATTTCTTTAGAAACATGTTTTTGTTTTTTCATTTTAAGTTTTTTCATTTCTTCTTGATGCATTTTTTGGCAAAGACACGTTATTTGATCCGGGTCAGCTGCAATTCCCTTCATAACAGCAGATTCCTGATTGCAAATTGAACTACTACATAAACAAGGTTTCCAGAGACTTCTTTTATTTCGAGGAGATCTTTGATCCTTTTCCGCACAAATTAAACTACCACAGACACAAGGTTGAGGTTTTTTATGTTTTTGCCTTAATGAACTGTATTTATCCCGTTTCTTATTTACGCTCAGACTTGCAAAATTACCCACAACGTCATCTTTATTTATTATATTATAATTACCCGAATTTAATATCATATCAAATGCAGGTTTTTGCACGTCTTTGCTATCACAAAGTTTGTGACAATTACTAGTTCTAAAAATGCGTTTTAATTTATCAATGGATGATTCACTTCGTTTACGATGTTTTCTTTTAATATCAGAATAATCACCCGCACCTTTTCGAATCTCCTCAGTGTTTATTATTCTACCACAAGAACGGCAACGTTTCTGTATTTGAGATTTGGGGTAATTTGATTTAACATGTTTTTTATTGTTTTTCTTTCTGTCTAAAAAATAAGTCTGTGATGTTACAAGAGGATCTAAAAAACGAACATTTAGTCTTGGTGATGAAAAATTATTACGATTAATTTCTTCTTGCAATTTGTTTCGGCAAAACGAGCACAAAGTATTCATTTTTGTATTTGTCTTAGTTTGTTCACGAAATAAATCACATGTACAGTGAATTTCAGATTTTTTTTTCTTATCTTTCATAGTAAGCACTTTATTACTTTTAATGTTGATTTGATTCGCATTTTTTTTAGTCCTTAATTGTGAAGAGCTAATAGTTTCATTACCATTGTGATATATAGTATGTTTCCCAACTAAATATGGACATTCTGTTTGGGAACATGACTTATATTTTTTTGACATAACAGTAAGTTCCTTTTTTTTAACCTCCTTTACAGGGCAACCCTCATTTTGACATAATTTCAAAACATCTTCAATTGTTAATAACTTTTTAGATTTGTTAGCATGTCGTGTACTAACTTTATGTGAATCAAAATCTTTAGTTAGTTTTTTAATAGAAAGATCATTATCTTTCTTTGGATTTAATAAATGTACACATTGGCAAACAAATTTTTTTATGTTTGATACGGCAGATTTTTTATCTGTGTCATTCTTTGGATATTTAACAATATTGATCCCTTTATGACTCTTGTTTTTGGTTAATTTCTTATTAATAGCTGCCTTTTTGCTAACATTATGATAATTATCTATTTGATGTAGAGTAAGCAAAGTTTTACTATTAGATCTGTTAAACTTTTTAGGCTTATAAGGAAGAATTGTTTCCATCTCATTATTGTTTCTGTGTTCAGAAGTTAAGCAAGGGGAGCAGTTAGATCGTTTACTAACTCTCTTCTTCTTTTTTGATTTATTTTTCGATTGTGTTGCAACAGTTCTTACAGGAGACATTGTTTGTTGTGCAATTTGTTTAGGCTGTCTCTGAATTGATACTCTCCTAACTTCAAGAACTTGCGGGTAATGTTGTATTCTGTCTAACTTAGGTATATTCTTGTTCATGGGTTTTGAATTTATATTTTGTAATTTTAAGGTACAAAAACATCGTTTTAAAACCTTATTTACTTGCAAGCCTTTTGTTCTTGACTGCATTCTTTTCACTTGAGAAGTTCGACTACTGGAATAATGGGGTTTACTATAGGAGTCCCTTTTTTGCCTTGAAATACTATGATTGTTATTGATATTGATAAAATCCGTTTTGGGTGAACGTTGCTTAAAAAAATCTATTTGAAAACTGACATTTGAACCTATTTTTAAAGCTTGTTTGCTATAGGGTTTTTGAAATGTATGTGCTTTAATTAATCTTCCGTTCGATTTAAGATTATCTTTTTTTGAAAAATTATCTATAATATTTGTTTGCATATTTTTTTTATGTTTTAGAGTTTTCATCCCAATACCTTTATCAAAACGCTGTCTTATTACTTGGGAAGTGGCACTTCGTGATTTTCTTTGACGTTTTCCATATTTGGCAGGTGAATTTAAGAGAGGTATATTTAAATTAGCAGGCGTGACATTCGATATAACTGACCTTTGTGATGGTTTTATTTTCATCAAATTATTTTTATGATATCTATATTTCAATGAATTATCTGGCAGTTTTTGAAGTCTCAAAGTACAAAAACACCTTTTTAACGGAGACTGTATAGATAAGCTCTTCATATTTTTATTCTGCATATTGGATTGCAATGCATAATTGTGCATTAATTTAGTATTCGAGGTTCGATTGCTTTTATTCATATGCTTTTTATTATCTACCATCTTTATATTATGTTTGTCAGGATTTCCAGAACGATTTTTAAAAAATTCTATTTCAAAACTAAATTCTGACCCTATACGACAAACATTTTTATTAATATTATTATTCTGAAGACGACTAACATTTTGTTTTTCTTTATATTTCACTGACTTCGATATTTGTGATTTAACCGATTTTCTTCTCATAGTTTTAGTTCCTTTTTGTTTAGATCGTAATATATTACCAGTCTGTTGGTTGAATTCTTTTAAATTACGTTTGAGTATTCGTTCTTTACACTCGAATGGATCACATATTCCGGGTACGCAAACACCAGGCTCACATTCATAAGGTAATAGCTTAGGTTGTTTGATCACTTTAAAGTTAGTATCATCAGTATTTGAATAAGAAGTCTTTAGATTTCTTGTCTTGGAACTTGGTTTGGTTTTAAATTTGTTAAGTTTCAAGATGCAAAAACATTTCTTATAAAATGATTTAAGATCTAAATTGTGTACCTCGCTTTTCACATGTTTAGTGTGTATCTGTGGCATTGCTGGAACAAGAGAAGTTTGTTGAGGTGTCTGTATCTTTATAATTTTTTTTGGTGTTTCTTTTATCTGTCGTATATGTTTTTCTGTCGCAAGGTTTTTTAAATCTGGTATATTTGTATTTTTGTAAAATTGTATATCAAAACTAAATTTCGATCCTATTCTTACAGCTTGCCTATTAGGTGAGCTCGAAGCCAAAACTTCTTTGGTAGTTGCGTCAGTCTTAGCAAAAATATTTTTAATTTGTGCTTGGTTAGTTTTATTTTTTGATTTTGTATTTGATTTAGTTACAGTGCTTGCGGTATACATATGATTATGAGGAACCGTACCAAGGGTCTTTGTTTGATATCCTCTTTTCTTTATCATTTTTAAGCACTCAATAGGGTCGCATTCTCCTGGTATACAAGTTAGAGGTTCACATTCGTATGGTAGTAAATTAGGTTTACTTCGTTTTTCCACCTCATCATACATTTGTTTTCCTTTTCTTCGAGTTTGTATTATTTTATCACATTTATATGGGTTACATTGATAGGGAATACATATTCCAGGTTCACATTCGTAAGGCAGTAAGGATTCGGTAGTCAATATATTATTTTTGGTCATTATGCTTTTCGTTCTAGTTTTAACATTATGTTTTTTAGCATTCTGATTGTAAAATTGCATGGTGCAGAAGCAACGTTTAATAACACTTCTTATACCTTCATTTTTTTGTTTCAAGCGGGGAGCTTGGGATTCTTTGATCCAACATAAACATTTTGTAAAAAATGAAGAGTTTGGGTGTTTTTTTAAATTTGATCCGATATTCTTATCATTACTTCGCTGGAGCTTTGCTGTGCAAAAGCAACGTTTTACAAAAGTAGAAGTCATCGAGGAAGTCTTTTGAACCATGTCTTGGATTTGTGATTTTTTGTGCTTCATATATTTTATTTTTAAACCTTTTGGAGGATTTTCTTGGAAACTAGTAGGTTTTACACGGGATTCTCGTTTAGCTTTGGTTAATTGTGAAATATATTTTACATGTTCATTGTCCTTTAAACTTCCATCGTCACGAGAAGGTGATGAGTAATCTTTGAAAAACTCTATATTAAAACTAAAATTAGATCCAATACGTACAGCTTGTTTTGATGGAATAATAGAACTTGACTTAACATTACCCAATCTTAACTTCTGTTGAGTATTCGGTATATCGTGATATGGTCTTACACCTTGGGAGCCAATTGATTTTTTTTTTGTAGCTAAGCTATATACGGATTTATTTTTATTTAAATTTACTGGATCAATTCCAAAGTTTTTAACATGCTTATAGTTGTTATGCCTTCTCATTATATCCAAGCATTGGTATGGATCACAATGATCCGGATCGCATATATTTGGTTCGCATTCGAAAGGTTTCAGCTGGTATGGTGCTTTAAATGCTTTGACTTTTTTTGTATTTTGACTTTTACTAGCAGTTTTTATTTTGAAAGGGTTTTGATCATGCAAAAGCATAGGCTTTAAATCTTTTGAACCAAGTTTTTTGTACATCTTTCCTTTTTTCTGTAGTTTCAATGTACAAAAACATCTATTTAATATAGGCAAAGTAGCAGAACCCTTATGTGCCCCACTTGTTAGTGTTGATTGTGATTGCATATTATGATAATTCTGTTCATTCATTCTTGTTCCCAAATTCTTGAGTGGTTTTGACAATTTATCTTTATTTTTTTCAATTTTATTATAATTAGGGTATGGTGACAACAACTTACGTTCATAAATATTATTATTATTCGTAACCGATTTAGAATTTTTAAAAAATTCTATGTCAAAACTGAAATTAGAACCTATACGAACGACACGATTGTTGTTACGGTCAAATGTTTCTTTACGATTTTCTGATAAATTATTTCTTAAGAATAATTCTTTTCTAGTTTTAGTTGATTTATTTGCAAAAGGGTAAGTATTACTAGAACCCGATTGAGTAAATATTTTACCAGTATTATTTTCTATAGACTTGTAGTTTTTACCTCTTTTCATAATCAACTTTATACATTCATTAGGATCACATTGACCTGGAATGCATATTCCTGGTTCACATTCCTGGGGATGTATAAAACTTCTGGGATATTTTTTTATTGCGCTACTTCCTAAATTATTTCTCTTTCTAAATTTTGTATTGTAGAGATTTTCAATTTGTAAATTCATTGTACAAAAACATTTTTTATAATATTGTGACATATGATTTCGTTGCGTTTGCATTGGTAATGATGGAAGTATAAATATTTCTTCTGCGTCTTTACTATAATTACAATGGTTCATATCATGATTCTGGTTGGGAATGTAGGTTAGATAAGGCTTTCTTGAATTTAGATCCAGATTTTTATTGAAAGAAAGACATTTATTTGAAGAGATCATTTTTGAATTAATTTTTACCGATTCCAATATATGAACTGTAGATTGAAACATACGCAATGATCTAATTGTTCCGTTGTTATATAATTTTTCGGAAATACACAGTGACTCTTTTGTTGGATATGGGTGAAGATCATTATCAGACGTGATGTGGTCATTTTTAAATACAAAGTTTGTATGCATTTCACCATATTTTTTTGTATTATACCTATAATGATGGCAAGTTTTTTTAGTTAAGATTCTGTTTACTGTATAAATATTATTTCTCATTGTATTAGGAAAAACATTGTTCAATAAATGTTGTTTATGTTTTTTCTGTAAATTCAGTGTACAGAAACACCTCTTTATTAATGGGCGGATCATGGACGATTTGTGATTACTTCTAGGTTTTTCCATCTGAGTGTTACGAGTGGCAATGTTCAATATTTCATTACTGACAACCTTATTTTTCAAAGTTTTTCTTTTAGGAGAATATTGTAACGCAGGTACCGTTGTAGGAGGTCTACTTTTTTTAAATTCAATATTAAAACTAAACGACGAACCTATATTTACTGACTGACTTTTTTTCAAATCTTCGCTAAAGCTATCATCAAACTTTAGTCTTTTATAGTTTTCTAATTTTGCTTTTGGAAAAGTCTTTTCATGTTTGGACTCTAATTTTGGTTTAACTTGAATTAATTTAGAAGATATTTCTGAATAGGTTGTAGTGGAACCTTCTTGTCGCAATCGTGGCTTAGTAATCGAGCTGGCGTCCTTCTGTTGTTTATTACGATTTTTTATTCTTTCTAAACATACATAAGGATCGCAGTCTCCTGGAATGCACACAAAAGGCTCACATTCGAAAGGTTCCAATAACCTCAATCTCTTCTGGTCCATCTTAGTGCCTCTGGTTAACATTAGAATATCAAAATCTGAATTTATTGCCGTCTCAGTTGCTGTAGAGTGCGTTTTTAGTTTTTTATTTTTTAACAATTTATTTTCTTGTAATTTTAACGTACAAAAACATTTTTTAAGACCAATTTTCAAACCATTTTTTTTATAGGTCTTACGATTTTTCACATCTCTTATTATATGGTGGTCACTAGAATTTCCTTGGCTTCTTGCCATCAGTCTGTATTGTATTTTTTGTTTCTTTTTGGTTTTATGTTTTGGTTTCACTGATAAACTCGGACGAGTAGTGGATTGTTCAGAAAAAGGCTTCTTATTCTTATAGAATTCTATATTGAAACTGAAAGTAGATCCAATACGGACGGCTTGGCGAGTGTCATCAATAACTTGTTTTTGATGGGTTTTAGTTTTTTCTACACGTTTTTTAATATATTTAGGATTTTCTACTTGTTTTTTAGCATTTTTGGGTGTTTTTGTGTATGTTATAACTGATTGTACATAATTGTTTGTTGCAGGAGTCAACCTAGTTGCCAAGCTAGAAGTCGACTTAGTTTTATCGAAACAAAGACATTGGACAGAGCGGTTCTTAACTTTTGTGTGTCTCATATTCATAATTTTTATGCAATTATATGGATCACATTGGTCAGGTACACAAATACCAGGATCACATACTCTTGGCAAAAAGTTTTGATTCCTTTTTGGTTTTTTTACTTTCTTATAATTTTTTTTTCTATGTTTGGGCTCTGACAGCCTATCACTGAAGTGTAAATCATTAAATACTTGAGTCTGAGTATGTTTCAGCCGTTGTGTTTTGCATTCTGATACATTGCAAACATTTTTCAAATTACAGTCGTCTTTTACTTTATTTTTAAAGGTGTTACTTTTATTGCTTCTGAATGATAGAGTGCAGAAACATCTTTTTAAAAGAGTTTTCTTCTTTTTTGCCTTTTTTATGTTAACTGCACTCTGAGAACTACTATCATGACCCTTAATTTTTTGGGTTTTATAGTTTCTTCGTTTTGTCGAGACAGATTGTTTACTCGAATGAGACCCTATTGAATTCGGTTCATACATTTTCTCGCTTGGTCCATTAATATTTTTATAAAATTCAATATTGAAGGAGAAAGAGGATCCAATACGAACTGCTTGTCTTGAGTTTCTTCCTTTGAGAGACTGATTATTTTGAATATTTCTCCTTAATTTTTTGTCTGCTTGCCTTTGTTTCTTAGTTTTAGTCTTTATAGTTATAGAATTACCAGAACTAACTGCGTCTTCTAGTTTTTGATTTCTAGTTTTCTTAAGCTTGCGTACCATTTTTGTGCGCTTACCTATTCCATTTTTCATATCAATATTCCTACGCAATTGTGCTTTATGTTTGTGTGATTCCTGTCGTCCAAGTTTTTCACGGCATTCTTTTGGATTACATGTGTGTTCGTCACATTCGGGTTCACATTCCAATTCCTTCATTATATGTTTCCTCCTTAAGTCATCTTTAAATTTAATAAGTGAATCTTTTTTAATTTGTGAAACTAAATCTTTTTCAGGACATTCACAAAGTAATTGAATATTCTTATTATCTTTTTGATTATTAGGTTTAATACTAGATATTGTCTTTTCTGTAGTCTGCTTCAATTTTTCATAAGATTTTTTCACATAGAGATCTACATTATCTTGTATTTTTGTTTTGGAATCACTTAACTTTTTTACACCTTCCAAGAATGCGTCTGTTACAAGCTCTTTCTTTTGTTTCAAGTTTTGATATACTGTCTCCGATACGCTTCGTTTAGGCTTTATATTTTCTTCTGCCATTGATACTAAATCGAACGGTAGGGGCGGAGATGTACGGTTTTTTTTAAACTTCGTCTTAGAATACTTCTTTAGCAAGCCACTTAATTTAAACGTACAAGTGCAAGGGTCAGATCGTATATGCTTAGTCTTAAATCTTACGCCTTTCTTTCCAACGTACGCACCCCTCTGCGCTATGTAGCGATCGGTTCTTTTCACACCTTTATAAGGCTGCTTGCGCCTATATCTCTTTGGTTGTTGATCATCTATGTTTATTTTAGAAGAACAACTACAACAACTACAGCATTCGCTTAAATTTTTTGAACTGAACGCTTCATTTTGATCTCTCATATTCGTTAATTGTAATAAAGTGCTTGTTTTTTTTCTATGTAATCTATTTCCAGGCGAAAGCTTTCTTTTTCTTTTAATACTAAGTGTACTATCAGAAAGAATTGGGGCTCTTAGGTCATCGTATACGGCTTTAGTCCTTGCCAGTCTTTTTAGTAGCTTTTTCTCTCTAAGTGGAATATATTTACCATAATAAAGACGATCTATTCTAGATCCTAGCGCAAGTAAATTTCTGATTGATTGACGATCTGATTCACTTTTGAATAGACATGAGGAACATGAACAATTTGAGTCCTTGTTTAATTTAGTGATAGAACCCATGGTGTTGCTTTTTCTGCACAAATGTACTTAACATATATATCACTTTAATAAATTACATCAGTTTATCTGTGCATGTTATTTGGATTCGTACGTGTTTATGACATCTCACAGAAATACACACCTAAAAATTCAATGTCATCATTAGTTTAGTTGAGCTTTTAATTAAGCCGCAAGTACAAAGATTAAGTGTGAAGAACACAAGTCTTCCTCAATTAGATTGACAGATAAAAAGAGACATTACCTATTGAGTTTTATTAAAATATGAAATCCATCCAATGATGTATGCAAATGTTCTTTTGAACCTTATTAGAAATAAAAACGCGCGAAGACGAATTCATATAAATTGCGATATTCTATTTCAATAAAATTAAATATAATTTAAAAAAATAATGATTCTTACCATACAATAGCAGTACAAAACAAACCCACAAACATATTAGGTGTTGTATAAATAAATAATATATTTCATTGTCAGCTCTCAAACATTTTATACCTAAATCGTCAACAATCGACGAAATTACCGAAAATTTATAAATATATGTGGTATATATTTAAGCATTTGAAAAGTATTGTCTAAACTTTTAAAACTATGACATTGTAAGCTGCCAGTTGTAGTTAGAAAGTTTTGTTTACTTGAAGGAATATTATTTTGTCAATTACTAGTAAATATGTGAAGAAATAAATATATAAAATTTCCTATGTATTTTTAAAAATAAATCTTATTTTTCAACACATCTCGAAAGTGGTAGTAAGTATATATTTATTCATCTCGGAGGTTAGTGACTTGAGAGTGAGACACCTGCGTGACAGGTTGCACAAAAGTTAAGTCTCGAAACTTACCTTATAAGTGTAAAAGTTCTATCCGTAAAGCTACTTTCCTATAAGAGAGCACACACAAAAAACACAACACTATTATTTCACAACAACTACACTTTGTGAGTAAGTCATAAATTAGTTTTACCGCGAGTTTAGAACAAACTCAGTGCGTCACGAAACGACTCCCACACTCCAGTATTCATAGGAAACTAAAATAACGGACAGACGGAAGCGGCAAGCTTAGCACGTTGCATTCATGTTATAAAGCCATTTCAAAACAACATAGTAGCGCCATCTTTGATTTGAAAGAAAAAATAAAGGACTTCTTTACAGCCTTACATCGGCTTGGTAGCGATGCAATAATAACCGAAATGAGCAGTTTGTTCTTTATGCCCATAGATGGCAGCAAAAGTATATTGTATCATGGGAAGTTGCAAATAATAGAAACATTTATTTTCACTTCATACTATTTTTATAATTCTCTTTAATTGGAATGCTAATATTATAACATATAAAAATTTTAATGAAGCAAGACAGTGGGAATAAAAATATATTTCTCTCTGCAATTTACTTTTTATTAAATGTATTACAGTATTGATGACCATACTACTATAACTCACCAATATAAATAACTTTATAGAAATAAAAGGTTTTCCAACAATAACTAATGTAAATAACATTTTGTCAATACTAAATAAATGATTTATGTTTATCATGTCCATACTTTAATACACATCATTGCATTAATACAAATGCTGGTCCATTTATGACTACAATGATGTTTTTATCAGAATAAAAGTCCATTATATCCGTTGTACATATATGTGTATAGTGAGGGTGAGTAAATATTAACTATATCTTTATTTTATCTATTTATAGTGTGTATTATAGAGGATAGGCAGAGGGCAAAAAAATAGAAGCTTAAATTTTAATTTTTCTTTTAAAAAACAAAATTTAATAAACAATTCTTTATTTATGCATTCTTTAAGATTTATCTACATTTAGTGTTTTAATGGGGTTTTTAATAAAGCAATACACATTATTTTGTCATATTTCTTTATTTTCTGTGTATAATAAATTTATCCATTAAACAGGTCAGTTACAAATGTGTATTTTACTGGCTTTTATCACTTTCAGTATCAGAATCACTTGACGGCCACATTTTTCTTGTATCTGTTTCATTACTTACATCCTCCAAATATTTATTTTGTGCTTCAATTACACTTTTACTATCTGTGCACTTAGCATACATATCTAAAGCTTCAGAATTTAATTCTAAGAATGAATGTCCCCAAGAAAACTTTGATAGATAAAAAGTTGCTTCCTTTTTATGTCCTGTAATAAACATTGCTGCTGCTAGAGCCTCTACACAACTTAATTGATATGGTTTTCCATAATTAATAGGATTAGCAGCAACAAGAAATGGCAAAAGTCTTGGGTGTGGAGATTTCATTTTACCAAATGGAGTTTCATCAATTTTAGCCCACGAACAGTCTATTACTGCTAATCCATATTGCTCTATAATATTTTTATCGTTTGGACTAACACATTGTGTTCCTACAGGAGATAACACAAGTCCTTGAAATTTTTGTCCAAGTTTTAAGTTCTTTATAAGGTTATGTCTTGATAGTTTACGACCTGAACATTTTTTTGGATCACAATGGTTTAAATCCCACATGCTTACAGCAAATGTAGGCTCGACTCCTTCCTCCTCAGAATCATCTGTACCTTCATCACTGCTGTCTGAAGATTGTATACTTAAATCGTTTAATCTTTCTGCATAATCTTTTTGAACATGTTGATTAGATGTTCGCTTTCCCCGGGTGCCTCCTTTCTTACCAGGCGCCATTGCAATAATTTATTCCTGTTTATTTAAGCATCAATTATTACTTATATTTTTAATTTATTGAAAGATTTAAAGACACCTACACTACATTTGTTTTGAATAACAATGAAGCGAAAGCGAAACACACCGTGTTGACGTTGACAGTTATCAATTATGACATTTGTAGTTACGTTTTGAATTTTTCATACTTTCAATTATTGCATTATATTGGCCTTCATTTTAATTTTTATAACCAAATCAACAAATAAAATAAGACAAACAATAAATAAAAAGAAAACAATTTAAATGTCATTTATTTGTCAATCTTTTACATGTTTTATCAAACAGTAAAAAATTGAAAAGACATTGTTAATTATTTTATTTTGAAGATTACTAACAACTTCAAAATTGATTTTACTCGAGGCAGGATGAGCAGCGCCTCAATGGCGGGTAAGTTTTTAAATATAATATAAGGTAACAATAGACTTTTGAATAATTTATATATAGATATATAAGAAGTATTTAAAACATTCAATAAATTGAAATATCGTAGTTGATCTCGTTCTTCCTTGCTCATTTTTCTTGATGTTTTTTTTTGTTTTAATTATTTTTAAAGTTATGGCGTCATATGTACCCATGTGACTTATATTATTAAAATGGATATTCGTGTCAATATTCTAACACATAGACTATGGTAATTAAAAGTGTACCTGTCTCATGACTCATTATAAATAGGTATACTATATCAAACAAAGTAATAACAATGAAACCTAAAATTACGTTAATTTTATGGCATTAGTTATTCAAGGATATAATATTTTAGTATTCAGGAGTTTATGAAATGTAAGTTTTTCATTAAAATATTTATGTGTTTGTAAGAAATTTTCTTTGTAATGTTTACTCTTATGAAATTACTAATATATACATAATTTAAAATTAAAACTACATATCATATGCAGTAATTAAGTAAATACAACAATATATTGTCTTAAACAGAAAATTAATTAATCGAAAATGTTATTAAACTAATGAAACTATTTACGAAGGTAAATAGTTTCGCTATATTTCAGAACACAGCTACAAAGTACTTTACCGTTAACCGGATGATTATTTATAATAGTCTTTTTAATTATCTTAATAAGATCACAATTAGATAATTACTAACGCGTAAAGTAAGTTTCTAGAGCAAATTTAAGGAAATCTCATTCGTTTCTTAAAGAGAGCAAGGTTGGTTTATCCCCGCCATTGTGAGTCACAATACTTTAACAGTAAAACCAACGCAATGCTGTGTATATACAACATATAGCGAAGCTGAGTCCTTCTAACTAGTTACTTAGTTAATAATTTATTTTATTTATTTATATTATTTTTTATTTCCTAAGTTTTATTAGTACATCTATTTAATGGGAGACACGTTACGTTATCTCACGCTTGATCAACGTCTATAGAAATTTAAATAACTGTAATTTACAAAACAATATAACGATAGCGAGTAAATAATTTAAGTGAGCGGATCGATGATTCGTGTTTGACAATTGTGTACCACCATTAATGACTCAGGAGTGAACACCGACAGGCGGCTTTCAAATTCGCTAATAAGTTATAAAAGTTACCTACTACTCGGTAAGTCCGTCAGGGTTTGTTAACTTGGAATGTTAAATTTATGCTTAAAATTTCTATAATAAATACTTAAATAATTCAATGTAATAAAACTAATTTTAAAATTTGCAGTGATGGTTAATTTAGATTTTTTTTTATTCAAGTTTTTTTTCGTTTGCAAATATAAAATAAAATACATATATTTACTGTGTTTTTCTATTTTATTTAATAGTTTGGCATTTTTTTTATTTCTTCTTATTCCTTTGTGAATGTAAACAAGACGCCGTACCGTTGCGGCGCATCGGTGCAGAGGACTGCACTTGGTAGAAGCTGTGTGCATTCTTATGGGTTTTTACAAAGGAGATCCTCTAGACTCGAGACAGTCGTGGCGAAATGGCCATTGTCTGACTGTAACCACAATGGTTGCGGATTCGATATTCACTAAGGGAAGTGATTACATTTCAATGATTTTCATTTTTCCACTCGAATAGACAAAACATTCGACTGAGAGACCAATCGAGTGGAATTTATGAAATGTCTTACCTCTATCCTTCTGTATGTCATGCCTTATGGAAAAAAGAATGAAGAGGACGAAACAATTTTAATTGCTAATATAGTTTTTATAATAAATAGTTGTCGTCTTTGGACACGAATTTGAACACAAAAAGTTTAAATGTTTTCAATTAGACAAAATAATAAATAAAGATTTATTGTCTTTGTAAAAATCATGCATACTTAATAAATACATGTTGAATTAATAAAACTCCATTTATAGAATAACTTAATCTATATAGAGACGACTTCATGGTACAGTCAATTCGATTTTTTTTGGGGGAAAGGTTAAATTTAAAAATATCTTTTTTTATCTGTTCTGTATACTAATACAGTTAATAGTAGATTACCACAACCACAAAATAAAGGATAATTTGGGTCGTTATTGATAGATTTTTTATTAGGCTGATGAAAATATTATACATTTTTTTCGCATACACCAATAATTCATTTATAAGTCGTCTATTAAATATAAACTACGGCCTTTTTATGGTAAGAATTAAAATAAGTTATTCTGAGAGATGGTACTAGCGCGCATGCACGGCTTGCAAATTTTTATGTAACATTGTTACGTAGACGACTTTCCTACAAAGTTAATACTCATTTATTTAATATAGATAATACGTAATAAAACTAAAATAATTCATGAAGTAATACATCTAAGATTATTATATATCCTTGTGAAATAGACATCCTGTATTTATTAACATGTGAATATTTTATTCAAGCATGAACAATCATCCTATATGGTTTATAGCGTGGGCTTGGTTTGACTCACGTAGACCGTGACTAGTGTCTCCAATCATCAATTTAAACAATAGGTCTTTTATCTTCACCAACTGCTTGATCTTGATCTGCTTCGGCTGCGTTTGTTTGATTGCTAATCTTTATTGAAGGCAGTTGTTTTTAATTGTAAATTAAGATATATATATGTTATTTTCAGTATGTTACTGTCATTTTAATGTAAAGCTGTTCGCCGAGTCAGACTTAAAAGTAGGTTTTTCACTCAAAATTTCATAGTTATAAATTCACGATTTACCTTTTCAAAAATCATACATAACGTACTTTTAACTTTAAAGAAACATGTTGACTTTGAAACAATTAAGAAGTTCTTTTATTTAAATGTATAATCCTAATTGGCTGAATTCTAGCGGTAACATTGCACAACAAATACTTAAACATCGAATTTCTACCAAAATGCGCCTCAAAGTTAAAAGTAATAATATTTACCGAGGTTTTAAATTTTTCATCACCATTTAATAATACTGCTTACGTGGTTGATTCACGCATTTACCAAACCAATGTTTTTCAGAAGTTTTGTCTGTTTGTCTGTGCGTTTGTCTAATCTCGGAAACTCACTCATTCACCCAAACGTATGATTTGAAGTTTAAAAATATGATTCTGCTGTTTAAAACGGCGAGATTGAAATGTAAATAGAAAGATTTAAGCCAAGACTCAATATAATTATGAATTTGGAATGAAATCGTATACGTATACAATTTTCATGTGCATTGTTTTGAGTATTTCATAGTCTGATTCAGTTTACACGAAATGGTCGAAATCTTTTTCTACTTTATAATAACTTGATAAAAAAATACGAATGTATTTTTAATTTTAATTTGATATATTTCTTTAATTGTTAATAACTCATAGAAAGATTTAAACCCGTGAACGTGAGTGTATGTTGTGCTACTCGTTCTATACACGCCGTAGCCGTATTGTGACAAATCAATCGATGGCTAATAACTTATATAAAGCCAGCCATATTAATCTATTTTATAATTCAAAACAATCGCCGTAAAACTTTTATAGAAGGCCACATATTTTATTGATTTCTTAGTAAGTGTATTAAGTTTTTTCATTTTAAAGTTTATGATATGCTTTTAGTATTTTTAGCAAATGTTATTATTATTATTATTTTATTTTTATTGTGTAAAAAATGTGTAATATAATGTTATATTTTTTAAGCATACGGTTGTCTTTCTTTTTGTTTTTAGTCTTGATTTTTTCAACTTCATCGCTCTAGTAACATGAAAAAGCGCGCGTAAAGTTCCGCCACTTATTAAGGAATTTAATACATTGATACATTGCGTAATACGTGGCAAAAATATTGATACATTGCGTAATATGTGGCGAAGAATAAACGGAAAATGAAGAAAGGAATGTCTTTACAGTTGGTTCTCTCTTCTTACCCTGCTATATTTAGGATATAGCGGTCATTTTCTAAAAAATATTTCGTTAAATAAAAATATATTGTTCTTGCCATGTAATGCATAGGTGCCAAAATACCTTACTATACATCTCTCTGGATTTGATGTTAAATTGCATAACTCTTTGAATAATAATTCAAAGAGTTATGCAACTCTATTTTGGACTTCATCCAAAGATGCAATAGATTTTTCTTAAAAATGGTGAGCCATTGCCTGCAATGGATACCTAGCGAACGGTTGTGTTGCCGAGCTTGTGGTCTTTGTATAATATATAAATAAGTACCATTCATTTTACTACGTTTTTTACTAAGTTTTTCTTTTTAGTAAAGTGTATTTTGAGGTAGAGTATTAATTTTTACTGAACCAAATATCTTCAGGTAATATGAAGCCTGCTTTATCTTCTACTTCTATATAAGGATAAGCTCATGTAAAATTTGATTATATTGATATTTATTGAGTCTATTATTATTAATATTTGAAAAGAAGAATATTTTTAAAATTACAAACAATAATAATTTATTAGTCAAGCTAAAACTAAGAATTAATCAATATTCATTCTTATAATTACTTTAGTAAAGATATGGTATTGTATGTACGTATATAAATTTTACGAAAATTCCCAAGAGTTATAGCATATTTACTTGACTTTTCATAATAAGTTCAATTTCCCTTGACGTTTGTTCTTTAATTAGGTTAAGTAGCAACATAATTTAATGCGTAGGGCTTGCTGCCTACTTACATAAAATTTGGTAATTAAGTTATTGGGCATGAAAAGTGCTATATAAATATATATATATATATATATATATATATATATATATATATATATATATATATATATATATATATATATAAACACCTTTACACAAATCATAAAATTTATTGTAATTTATAAAGAACATTTTTCATCATATTGCTTTATGAGGCTTTTGTTATCGATTTAGTTAGGAAATATATACCTAAAGTAATTTTAATAGGTATATATTGAACTCTTAATTTACAAAGAAAAGAAAAATAAGTATATAATCTGCATAGTAAAATTAATTCTCAACATTTTTATTTGCAGCCTGCTTTAATTACGGCGACGCGCCTAATATCAACAAAGGCGATAAGAAGGACACCAACTTGAACATAATGGACGTTGGACGTAAGTATCTATGTTCTATATTTATATTTATTTTGTTTCCATCCACTTCACGTTCTTACCTTTTATAGTAAAAAGATTAAAATCAAATTGTAAGAAACTTTCTGCTGGTCATTGTTATCACTATTTATGTGTAAGCATGTGCAAAATTTTGATGTCGTTACTCTCTGCTATCATCAATTAAGATTTACCTTAAAATAATAAGAAGTTTTGTACTATGGTTTACATTACATTTGGTTAAGATAAGTTAAAAATAAAAAATATAGCAACGTCTTATATTGTGAATATTACTAGATATATTTTATTAGAATTCGACTCGAAGAACTTATTTATTTACTTTTTCCACTTTGAAAAAAAAAAAAAGCATTGCTCGACGAACAATATCTCTAGAGCTGACAAAAAAATAGTTCACAAAGATTATAAAATAGTGGTGCTAATATAAATTGAAAATCGTCCAAATACAATGTCTCATCCAATTACTACTACACTAGATAGAGTTGAAGGATAAAGGTTGGCTTTAAAAATCAATACTTCCGGTAGCATACAATTTTAAATGCGCTACAAACTTCTGTGTCCATGATGCATAAATTAAAATACCGTTGTAAATGTGTAAGTTTATTTGTTTAGATATGTAAGTAGAAGTGAAATGCGGGTAAACGCGATTTATTTATTTAAAGTTACAAATATCTATGTGTGGAGTAAGGCGGAAAGTAAGTTGTCAGTGCTATGCGGGATAATATTCGGGATATAAAATTTGTCTGTATATACGTATAGTTTACGTATATATATTTAGTAGCGATGTCTAAAAGCTAAACTATCTATAAAATCTTAGTATTATTGACTTTATTTTTCTCTTTTTTATAAATAAATTTATATTATTAAATATTTGTATGAATAAATTTTGAATAGTATATTATATATTTATATAACAGTATAAAAATATTTTATAAGAATCTCTTTATTAAATGAAATCGCAATTTTTTTCATTATAATTTTTGAGTTACGTAACTATTCAAATGTCTTATGTGTACATAATCCGTATAAACGTAATAATTTATACGCAGACCATTTAAACTTATATTATATATAATACAAAATATATCTTATATAAGATTTGTTATAAGATTATAACCTCAAAGATAAAATTTTACATTACTGTAAAGTTTCTTCTAAATCGGTTCAATAGTTTTTGCGAGCAAGTGAAGCAAACATCCATCCTTACAAACTTTAACATTTATAATTTTAGTAGAAGTAAATTAGTACTATAGTTGAATTGAATTATTTATCGATTTTAAAGGTTTGTAACTGACCTAGAAAATCAGACTTTTTCGCTTTTGTATTAATTAAGGTCGATGTATTTATGTCTCACAAGAAATTTTACTTACTTATATTTACATTTCTTATTACAATATAATTTTTCCTGTTATATTACTTAATAACATTGTGCATTATAGTGTTAATTGTTAACAGGCCGTGTTGACGCTATCATAGTGCCTCGCATGTCGATAAATGTATTGGGGGTAAGGGCTTTCCACACGCAACTACAAAACAATTCTTAGATCCTTTATACAATTAAATAATATCCTAGGGTGTATATTACTGTAAGAAAAGATCACAAAGTATACTATCATAAATCAATTTATGATTATTTACTTTGAAATCTTTTCTTTATATGCACGAACTTAGTGTCAGTTGTTTCTTATTTTCTTTATTTTGTTATAGTATTGATAAATTGATGTGAAATGTCATCAAGTGCCAAATTTCTATTTAAGTTAAATAGAAAAAAAAATTTAAAACGATACATAATGATATTATTTTGCGTATGTTACAATTTTAACAAAGAACCTTGTGCTACTGATTGATTGTGTTGTTTTCGTGTCCTTGAAGTTCAATTTAATAAAGAAATTGTACTTGCCCCACATTAGGGATAGTAGAGGTCTGACGTAGCACAAGCGCACAAGGTTGTGAGTTTGATTCCTGTTTGAGGAAATTAAATATTCAGTATCTTTATTCAAGACAAAGGGCTACCGCCACTTAACACTTAATATTTCTAACTGAGAGTCTTAATACAAATTTCCCTAGATCCCTCTGCCCACCCCGCCATGTGCGGGATAAACTGAAGATGAATTATTTATTTGGGGTTAACGTTAGATGTTATGTTCGAATATTCTTTACAATATTTATACAAAAAAAATGCGCTAAAAATAAAAGGCTGCATTTATTTTCGTTATACAACGCGGAATATTTGCAAAATTACTAAAAGAAAGAGCTTAATGTACTTAGCCAAATGAATGAAATAAATAGAGATAAAGTAAGGAGAAAATTGCTATAAGAATCCATTTAGTATCTTTTATTTGAAAACTAACTATGAAAACTAACTACGTGGGTCAGTGACTGCTACGAAGTTAGTTACAGTAAGGGCTACGAAACTATAGCCGTTTTGTGAATGTGGGACTGTCGCAGTAGTATTAAAGGTGTTTTATTTTATAACTGAATAAAAGAACTGATTTAAAGAGCATGTTCATCTATTCATTATTTAGAACACCAGAAGTGTTCTTTTCGTTCTTTTTATTTTTAATGTGTCATTATTATTAGTGCTATTTTGAATCACACGCACTCATATTTTGTATGCTGTATATGAATCGAAAATAAAAATATTTTTTACATTCCAAATTATGTTTTAGTATCATTTGGTAAGAACTATAATAGTAATGGATAAAATATAAAAAGGATCGATTATTAATTAATATTTTGTTTTTCGAGTATAAATATCAAATAGGTAATATTAAAATCAGTAAGGATTTTCACCTTAAATCTTGAATTTGCGCAAGTTGAAAGCTATTTATTTTTGGATTATTTTTGTTTATATTGTTTGTTTTATTGCTTATTTTTCTGTTTACATTTAATAAGCAAACTTGATTTTTTTTTGCAATTTTAAGGTCTTATTTTAAATTTACTGGGAATAAATTTAGATTTGTCTAAAAACTTATAATTCTGAGACCTGTGGTGGCGCAGAGGCACGAGCGTGCGACTGTTATAGCGCCTACTGTTGGGTTCAATCCCCACTCAAGGAAATATAATATTTATTATATTTTGTTTTCTTTGCTGTTGACAAATTAAAGCGTGGCGTTGAGCTCCGCCGCTCAACATTCAATACTTCATATACCAGGAAAAATGAGGAACGGTGTTCCCAAGTTTCCTCTGCCTTACACTACCATGTGTAGGATATAAGATATAGCTGACTTACATATTTTTCTAAAAATGCCACGAAATGCACAAATGTGGAAGTGTTGCCATAATTTATAAATATTTTAATGTTTATAGACAATCAAAACACAAACATAAAATAAATGAATATATAAGAACGTAAACATAATAGGCATTATAAAAAAATCATATCTTTTAGTATGGCCGAATCATACGAGCTGTTGCGAACATAAAATTAACAAATTAACGAAAAATGAATATATTAAGTAATAAATAACAAAGAGCATAAAACTAACAGGAATAAAGAACTTGGAGCGTAAAATAGAACAGGTTCTTTAAAATGAACATATCATTCATTCTCGTTCGCAAAATGGAACCGTTGGGAAACCTTCTGTGTGTTATGTGTCAGACGCCAGTTGTCCGTAGGACGCTCTACGATGTGGACGTGCTTCTTTTGTTCCTTAAAATGATTCTTATCTTTCTGAACTGTGTATAAGCTGAAAATATATCAAAAATGTATCGGAAATCTAAGACAACGTCTAATTGTAAGTCAGTTTATCGTAAATTGTTAATATTTTTTAATGACGTTTTATCCATATTTAAATCTACTTTGTTTCGATGGACGGCGTAATATATAAATTTTATACCAATATCGTTATAATAGTGTTTATTTTAAAAAGTTATTAGTAAGTAATTGATAATTGATAGTCAATAGTTGCCGCAAATCGATCAGTATGAGGCATCAGCGAAGTATTTTACATTTTAATGTCATTCAAACACAGGCCTTATAATTGTTACAATAATTTTATAAATATTTATTAACCTCCGACACAAAAAGAGGGGTAGATATAAGTTTGACCTCAGACTGTGGTACTGTAGCACCTGAACAAAAGCCTTGATGATCGCGGTGATATTGATGATTTCTAAGCTATGTTTTATGTAAATTGGATCAACAGTTTAATTGCTACACTGTATTCAGGCACTTTTGCTGCGAAGAGACTTTTTGGGATAAATGTTGTTTTCTTTCCTTGATTGAACCTAAGTAAAAACTAAACTGATTAAAAGACATATCTTTTCATATGGTTATAAATTTACTATAAATTAAGTATACTAACAACGACACTGTCAGGTGTTTATGCTCCAGTTGTAATGTATATTACATACGAGTTTGATTTTCGGTAACAATTGTCTTCATACAAAATTTGTATGTATAAATACAGATATAGCTTTTAAATATGTTTCCAGTACCTATTTTATATATACGGTTATAGTTTTTAAGCATGTTTCCATAATTTTATTAACAATTATATTTTTTATAAGCTACAAACATTGTCATGACTCAATTTCATGACTTCACATATTTACATCTACATACATATTTATAAATTTATATTAGTTTATGGTCTAGTTAAGTTAAAAGTAGCGTGCGAGTGTCAAACATACTAAATGGAAGATGCTCGAAAATTTTTAATAAATAAATTATAAATATACTTTCTAATTGTGAAAGTAAAAAATATTTATCTTTATTAATATTTTCTTTTTTTTTTAACCATATGATATACGTAGAAACTTGGAGTTTGTGGGTTCACTGGGAGTAATTCACTTGTTTTTATTTTTATTTCTAGTATAAAGAAAGAAATAAAAGAAGAGAGAGAAAGAAATAAAAGAAGAGGGAACTACTCCCAGATATCGTCTTTAAAACAGTTACATATCTTTTATGGGATATGGTATACATTAGTTTAATAAAATTCCAAAAGTTTGTTGCTGGCTCTTCTAAGCGGATTTGTCTTCTGAGTCGGTGGTAGCTTCCTTTAGGACTGACACAACAGACATTTCTATGTAACTTGACAGTTCAAAAGATCTTGTTATGGCCTAATTGAATAAAGAATATTCTCAAGGAAATTAAATATTTATTTTTAATAAGTTAGTTACGCCATTCTACACGCAATGACTCAAACAATACTGCATTTTGGCGGAAAGTAGAATTGTCATAAAGGGAACAGAATCTCTAGACACTGCGCAGGTTTCCTGTATTTACCCTGTTATGAGAATGATACAGTGCGATGCTAAAAACAAACAAAGATAGGTAAAAGGTGACGTTTATTGGTTTTTCATCGCAAGTGCAAGCAATCATTTAGTTACAAGCGTAAGTGTAGGTTAACGAGAAGCGCCTGCATTGTTTACTCATAGTATAAAATATGTACCCTCAGGGTTTCCTCAGTATGAGTTATTAAGCAGGTTAAGCTGGTTAATGATGATTCTTTATAATTTTTATACTGAAACAATGTAAATATATTTTGCAGGGAAAATAGATATATCTGAAACGAGGCGGTGTATAGTACCTACACGTAGTATTGAATTTCTAAGAGAGGAGACAAAACTTTTTCGATATATATTTGTTGGGAGTTTTTTTTTATATTTATTATTTATTTTTATTATTAGTAATTTAAATACTGTTGATAATACCAATATTTCTTTAGGTAATATTTGCATCTTTCCGTTTGGTCTTAATGCAATAAAATTAATACGACAAACGAGGGAGCTGTTAAAACTATCTGCAATGTTAACATATTGTTAATTGTCTATCCCGCAGTAGCTCTACACCGTCCCCAGTCAGCATCTTCACGTGTAGATGATGAGCTGATACAGAAGAGCACACGGGCCCTCGCCAATACCACCGACCCGATAGAGAGACTACGCCTCTTATGTCTGTCCCGTGGAGCTTCAGGGATTGTCGGCATTGGAAGGTTAGTAGTAACAAAAGCAAGATAATTCAGGACGTTGTGGCGCAGTGGTACAGCGTCTAATTGTAAAATGAAGATTTTGGGTTCAATTGATGTTTGGGGAAAGAATTATTCCTGGTTTTTTAAGTTATAGTAACAAAACTAAACGCGGCGTTGAGTTCCGCCACTGAAAAGATAATATATAATTTGGCAGAAAGTAGGACGGATGGAGTTACGACTATGATGATGACTTCTTTTATCCTACCAGGTTGTTTGTGGAATACAGCGTGAAACTAAAATAATATTAAACTTTTAATGTATCATCAGGCTGGAAATTCTGTTCTCAATTTTGTTAGAATAAAATGTCTTTATCTTAAAACATTCAGTTCCCATCCTTATTTAAACATAATTTCTCGAGCCAATTTTAGAAATCAATCGCAACACTATAGGTGACCCACGCGTAAATCATTGTGTCATATATATTTTTTTGTTATTATCTTGACATATTTCGGGTAGTTTTTGTCTTTCACTATACTAATTATATAATAATAGTTTTGTCTTTATTTTTCTAATACTACTGACTTTTAAGCGCGTTGCAAGTGTTTAGTTAATTAAATTTATCGTGTTTTATCGTTTATTTTAATAGTATGTAGTTATCACTATTAATTAAATTATGTACTGTGAGCTTTGATTTTAGTTCATCAAGAGTATAAAATGTAACACACATTATTTTTATACATAATTATATAAAACTCTGTCGATACTAATTGAACATAAGACAGACGTAGACTTTTAGTATATAGGTTTTAATTTAGTGTAGGGTAACACTAAAGAAGAATATCTAGAAACTTTAACGGGAACCGAAATAACCTTTCGGGATCAAAATTACTTTTCATTATGGAAATTACCGGAAATAAAATTTTAAATAGAACGAAAAGAGTCATAAAATTAAATAAAGCGAACCTGCGGGCGGTTACTTGCACAACTATATAACTGTCGTAGCGCAGGGTCACAAGCGTGTGACGTTCAATGAGACAGGTTTTGGGTTCATTTCTTTTGGTAAAATAAATGCAAAGATTTTCCATTTTTACCATAGCAAAGAAATAAAATGCAACGTTGAATTTCGCCACTCCACACGCAGTGCCTCTAATTTAACCGGAAGTAGTCAACGGCACGGAGTGTCTTAACACTAGGTTCCCAAGTTCCTTCCGCTTACCCTGCTAAGTGTGGAAGTTAAAAAAAATAAAACTTGTGTAGATATATTTAATTGGGTCAAGCAAGAATACTACACTATTCAGCGTTTTCCGTTCTAAGAGTAGTGTCATTGTGATGAGTGCTTTGATGTTAGGACCGTGGAGATTTTCTTTTGTTGTTTTGAACGCTAATTACGTCACGTTTCGAAGACTTTACATGTGTGTAGGAAGGTTAAGGAGTATGATTACATATATCGTTAAACTTACTTCCGTAACTATTATTTTTAACCTTTTCTTCAGTATAAGGTTATTGATTTTTCTTTTCGAAACTAAATTTGTTTTTTAGGCTTTTATTTTTACCCGTAGGCGAATCTCAGTAACAAAACGCAATCACAATACTATTATAAAAAAACTTTTACAACTACATTGATGGACATTTGTTTATTTATTAAATAAAATAAAAAAATGAATAAAAAAGCACACAAAATCTTAGAATATAAAAAGCTTGAGCTTGAATATTGCCTTGAGAATATCGAAAACATACTAACGTACATGTAACAATATAATTTTCTCTTTAGAATTTTCCGTCGTATGGACGATGACGGCAGCAAGCAGCTCAATAAAGAAGAGTTTGTGAACGGCATCAAAGAAACAGGATTGGAAGTAAGCAAAGATGTAAGTAAAATCCTTATACTAATAAAATAAATATATTTTATTAATTCCTCTTTTTACAATATTTTCTTTACCACATTATCTCAAATGTATAAACAATTATCAAATTTAATCACTCACTTCACGCTGTATCCCGCACATGGCAGGGTAGGCAAAAAGAACTTGGAAACCTAGTGTTAATATTCTCCGTGCCACCTTCGTTTCCCACTTTCCGCCGAATTTAAGGCATTGCGTGTTGAATGGCGGAACTCAACGCCGTGCGTTGCCTTGTAATTAAAACGAAGAAATGAAAGTTAAATATTTAATTTGAAAATATTAAATATCATTTCATAGAGTGGGAATAAAACTCATAACCCATAACCTGTCGATTGCAGTCACACGCTTGTGCCGCGCTTGTTAAATCTACAAACCTTGGTAATAAAGTAAGGTTTCAGAAATTCAGTCAGTAAAATACAACAATTTTGTGTTAATTAATTTTTAAAATTATTTTTTTATTCTATTCTATAATTCATATTATTTCAGGAAGCCGAAGAGATGTTCAACAAGTTCGATAAAGACAAGAGCGGATCGATCAGCCTCGATGAATTCCTTCTTCAGATTAGGGTAACACCATTTAAATTTATTGCAAATTATAATTTCTTGTCTTAGTTTCATTGTTATAAATTGAAAGTTTTCTTTCTACCTTAATTAAGTTTTGAGACTGAACTATGGTATATCAAAACCATTCATTTTAATACCTCGATAAATTATGTATTATATATAAAAAGATATTTCTAATACCTACCAGTAGTTCTCTCTTTTATTTTATCTATTCTGGAGTGCATTTAAAAAGGTTATTGTAAATATTCTACTATTTTACAGGTAAAATTGTAGCTTTTTACATTATAAAAAAGATAAATAAGTTTTTCGAAGTTACGGTTTCATAATTCCCTTTCATATGAATTCCAATATAAAACATTTAATTGCATAATGTGTTTGTGAATTATCAATAACATACTTCTTGATATTTTGTTTTATTTTCTATACTAATTTAAGTAATGATTTTAATTCGGTAATAATTAAGCAGATCAAATGAAAATAATCTTAAATGTTCATAATTTGAACATTCATAATGTCGGTGATTTTTACATTAATTTGCAGCCACCAATGTCTGAATCTCGTCGAGCTATAGTGGAGCAAGCGTTCAAGAAGTTGGACAAGTCTGGTGATGGAGTCATCACTATTGATGACATACGCGGGGTTTATTCGGCTACTGCACATCCTCGGTAAGAATATTAGTTATTTTACCTTCAGACAACATGGCAGGGTAGGCAGAGGGAACTTGGGAACCTAGATTAAAAATTGCATGCCGCATTTAAGGCATTGCATATTGGTTGGTGGGACTCAACGACGCAGTATATAGACTGTTTACATAATATTCTTTAATAAAATATTTTTATTTTTTTTCACGGTAGGCAGAAGATTAGGACATCCTCAGGTATTGCTCAACTTTTGAGACATTGCCTGTTGAGCGGAACTCAACACCGCGCATTGCCGTTACTCAGAGCCAGGAAATGAAAATAATGTGGAAATCAAATCAATAATCGGCACGTTTAC
The DNA here is from genome assembly GCA_019049475.1 of Eueides isabella. Lineage (NCBI taxonomy): Eukaryota > Metazoa > Arthropoda > Insecta > Lepidoptera > Nymphalidae > Eueides > Eueides isabella. The sequence continues at coordinate 5,087,808 of CM032393.1, forward strand.
AGTGAAAGCACGATGGTTAAATAAAAAACAAAAAAGGAAAATTTTATTATATATATGAAAAAAATAATAAAAAGGCGTTCTGATGTTGTGAAAACGATTTTATTGAATTTTTTTTTACATTTGTCGCAGTTTGAAATTGTTATAAATATGTGAGGAAACTTTGGAAGATTGTTAATTTAATTACGTACTGAATTTTAGATGAATTATTCTCACAAATTGTCATTTTCAGATATATGAGTGGCGAGGAGTCGGCGGATTCGATCCTAAACAAGTTTCTCGCAAATTTTGAATCTGAAGGCTCTGTTGATGGAAAGGTTTGTTTATTCTCTTTCTCTCACTCTCTTTCTTTCTCTCTCTCTCAGCTTCACCCTGTATCCCGTATATTGTAGGGTAGGCAGAGGCACATTGGCCACCATAGTGTTAAGACACTCCATTCCGTTTCCCACTTTCTGCCTAACTTGAGGCATTGCGTGTTGAATTGCTTATTATCAGAGTAAAAAAATTAAAATATGAAATATTTTTCTTATAAAAATTACTTTTTCGAGTGGGAATCGAACCCACTATTCTGTCGGTTACAGTCAATTTCTTATGCACCTGCGCCACAACAGGACTCTGGCCTTTCTTTTACTTAACTTTGTTAATTTTTCAGATAACACTAGAAGAGTTTATGAATTATTATAGCGGTATAAGCGTGTCCATTGACAGCGATTGTTACTTCGACCTCATGATGCGTCAAGCGTACAAGCTGTAACGCGCTCGACTGTGCGTCTCACTCGCACACCGCGCGAGCGAGCGAGACGGAGCGAGACAGAGCGTGTAGCACCACCGTTGATATTCTAACAAATGTTTGACTAAATTATTGTGTGTATTCATTATTAGTTAATAAATGTTTTAACTTGATTTTTGTTGTTGTTTTTTTTTATTTTCTTGGTGAAAGATTTGTTTTATTAAGTAGGAAGAAATTAAATTAGGTCTCTTACAGTTTACATTTAAATTATATAATATTATTAATAACTAGATTAAAATATTTTGAAAAATAAATTGCTATTATTAATGATGGTTTATTATCATTGGTACTTTTGGAAATGGCAACATTATTCGATTGGTTGAGTATTGTTGAGGTACTGCTAAGGCATCGTCTAGCACTCCAGCTAGCTAGCTTGCTAGTAGCAGCAATAACTTTTTAAGCCAATGGTTTTGTGACTATTGACTATAGTAAAATGATTCTCTTACTTTTATCAGTATTTTACATCGAAGTCTTAGTTATATTTATTTATTAACCTCTAAGTATTACCTAATAAGTAGAAAGACCAAAAAATATTAAAAAATATACATATTTTTTTTTTATGGAAAAGACAAGGCAAACGAGCGTACGGGTCACCTGATGGTGAGTGATCACCGTCGCCCACGGCCCCGTGTAACACCAGGGGAGCTACAGGTGCGTTGCCGGCCTTTGAGGTGTAGGTAGACGCGCTTTTTGAAGGTACCCATGTCGTATCGACCTGGAAATACTGCCGCGGGTAGGTCGTTCCACAGATGTGTGGCGCGTGGGAAGAAAATTCCTACGAAACCGCACAATAGTCGAATGCCACGTGTCCAGATAATGTGGATGGTACTTTAGTTTGTGACGTACTGTGCGGTTGGAAAATTCGGCGGCAGGTATCAAGTCAAACAGTTCTCATATTACAGATACCTATGCTGTTACATATTTTTATGTAAATTAAAAAATATTAAGTGACATATTTTTTGACACTACTTTATATAGACATTTCATAAGTAGCGGTCTTTATCTAAAAAAATATCTTCTCAAATAAATTAACTATATGAAATATATTAAAAAGAGGTATGAAACGTATAATAGATATAGTGTTAAATGTGAATTTGTACCAATTATTTTGACTAACATTCTATAGTTTCAGATTCCAAGATGTGTCGAACAGTCCACGCTGTACTGCAAACCGCAATATGCGGTATACAAATGTTAGTTCGAGTGTTTATGACAATTATTCTTATGATAGAAAATCTTATAAGAATGATTCTACAGACTTTGTACAATTTTATATCTTTTTTACTGCAAATGATATCTTTGATACCTATATGCGTAGTGTTCCTTCTCACTGCGAGGTTGAAGTGTTTTATGTGTGGTGGAGGTGGCGGATGTCCGGTTAATAGAGGTGGGGCTTGCGACTGTATAATGTCAGCGTTAGCCATAGTTATCCTATTTTTTATATTCCGAGCGACAGGCGTTCTTGATAAAATCTTCTACAGCCTAGGTTACACTAAAGCTAAACCAGTCGTTCACCGCTTTGTACCCACGCCTGGAGAAATAACCGAATGTTCGAGAAACGATACAGATTATCCAGAGATTACTACGTTTACTGAAATAGATATGTCCTCAACAACCTTCTTATCTGATATAATGTTTAACGAAACTTTATCATTAGGTCCAGATATAGGTATTTTTGATACAATGTCTACAGTCGAATCCACTGTGACACTTGGGCCTGTTGTAAGCTATTACGATACTTTGTCTACAGAAGAATCAATGACAGACTATAGCATTCCTACAACAAATGGGCGTTTCATGGAACTTTTGCGTGGAAGTAATAATAAGTTTAAAAACTTGCCATCGTATGTTTTATAACAATGTTTTATATGTTTTTTTAATATATATTTTAAATGTCATATTCACTATTTTTGAGAATATATACAATTTATTTCATGTTCGCTATGATTGAATTGTTGTCACCTGATAATTTTAGTTTTTAAACATTAATTTTAACAAAAAAACAAAAATTCTAATCTTCTACAGTTGATTATAAACCCACAATAATGTTTTTTTTAAATATTGTATCCACTGATAATAATTGGCAAACTAATTTATTTTTCGTATACATTTTTAAAATTTTTATATTTTGACTTTGTAATAAATTGCTTTGACGAAAGGTCTCGTTGATTGACTTAAAAGCAAAAGGGGCACAAGCGTGTAATTGTAAACGGGACAGGTTATGGGTTCGATCCCCACTTGAGGAAATAAAATATTTAATATTTTCAAATGAAATATTTTCATTTCTGCACTCTGGCAACAAAGTAACACTAAGTTCCGCCACTTAACACGCAGCCGTGTAATTCCGGCTTAGAATAAGATCGGGTGATCTTATTCTAAGCCGGAATGATAGTGTCGTAAGAGGCGACTAAAGTTGGTGTGGGAGAGTCACGTTGTCAACAATGACAACACGCATGGGCAGACTCGACTGGATTGTTACCATCCCCGGCATTTAAAGCCGGCGTTAAGTAGTGTCTTCGGCCACTGCGTTTCGCATTGCAAATAATAGGTAATGCCGGGTCCCGGTGCCTTTCACCTTAAAGGCCGGCAACGCTTCTGTAGCTCCTCTGGTGCTACACAGGGCCGTGGGCGGCGGTGATCACTTATCAGGTGATCCATACGCTTGTTTGCCGTGTTTTATTCATAAAAAAACGTGCCTCAATTTTGGCGGAAAGTGGAGAACGAAGCGGAGTGTCTTACCATTAGGTTCCCAGGTACCCTCTGAAAAGAAGAAAAAAATAAAATTGACCTATATTGTTGTATTTCCGTAAAATTTACCTATATTGTTGTATTTCATATTTTACCTCATGCTTTAATATAGAATAATTTATATTTAAATTTGCATTAAGTAAATCCAAGTAGAAAATAAGACCCTCCACCTCATTTGATATCACGGTACGCAAAAACTTTTAGAGTAGGTAATCAAAATTTGTTTTAGCGTCTGTGCTGTCATTTTGGCAATTAAAATGAAATCAAAACATACTGTATAAAATTAAAAAAAAAGGAAAAAATGTATGTAAATGTATAAAAATAAAACGAAAAACATAAATTGATAATGTAAGTTTATGAAATACATAAAAAAAGAGTTAAAAGAAGAAAATATGTGTTACACTTTGTACGTACCGATTGTGTGCACTCTACAAACTATATCAAGAATCATAATAACTATATTACTAGCTACAGAAGACCTTATACGTATGATAATTCGAACAATTCATAATTATATTTCAATGTGTCTGCAGTGCGTTGCAATACTTCCAATGTGCATGGCTTTTTGTTGCGTAAAGAAATGTTGCCATTCTGATACCGGATGCTACCCTAGAGGTCACAATTGTGGATGCACGTTTGCACTCTTCGTAGTTGTTATAATAATTCTTGCAATCTTATTTTTCGTATTTTCATTTGACGATGTATTAGAAAAAAGTGGGTTAGCCACTTGTAATTTAATTAACAATTTAAAGAAAATATTCCAAATGTTTCATATGGAAATCAAAAACCACACTTGCGGCGTGATAGCTAAAAGAAATATAAGAACAGTCGATGTATTAAAGAAGACACACGAGGATCAGTTGAATTATGAAGTAGAAGAAAGAAAATTAGATTTTGAGAATTTTATAGCCGACATTATAGATGAAGAATTAAGAAAAAACAATGAAACCGTTACAAAATCGGGAACATCAAGTGTTCCACCGAGAATAGTTACACATCTATCCATTAATAGCCGAAATACGACAGATATGATGCAAAAGATTTTGGATAAAATTACATAATTAGTTACCGTCAGTTGTAAATAAAAAAAGCTTTTTAGCTCCACGCTGTATCCCACACATAGCAGGGTAGACTGGAACCTATGTTAAGACAAGTTCTCATTAAGACATGAGAACGGGTGGTGGAACTAAACTATGCGCTTTGCCTCAACATAACAAACTTTAGATTGCTAGCTTATAGTGTATTTAGTATGAAATAAAGCTTATTTATTTAAAAAAGTTTTGTAACTTTTTTTCTGTGAAATATTGTGTTAATGTGAAATATTGTTTCACTTTCCGGCTTATTTCCAAATTTTTATATTTTAAATGCAGCATAAATCCTCGTATTTCACGTTTTCCGTTGACATGGAAGTATGATTTTGCCATAAGACCTGACTATATTATTTTAACTTTAGTTTGACCTACACGCGATCTTGAGATAAATTATATTAATAAAATATTTCCATGCTAGTTGACAGGCAACTAAAACATCTAGTAATCTAATTAAAAAAATAATCATTGCAATTATAGAACTAAGAAAAATTTATAAAGTTTTGGTAGATCAACAAATGAGATTTGTCTATTGCTAACATTGAGTTCGAATAAATAAATAATTTTATTGACAATCATATTGACACTTTTAAGTTTTATTTCTTATCAAGCTGTCGTGTAATTTATAAATTATTTCTAAAATATGATGAATAACTTTGGTAAACTTTGCTAAAATCTATTCTCAAAATTGACGTTAAGTTTCAATCGTTTGATTTAAAAATTTCGATGAATTCTAGCAATTTAAACTCTAGTAATGGTTATTAAGATATTATTAAAAATATCAAATATAATAAATCTTCGATTACAAAACATCATCAGGACTGTGAGCTTAATAACATTTATACAGAAGAATATTTTGAAAAACCTATAAAAACGTAAGCGTTTAAGCAAGTTTGATAAATTTTTGCATAATCATTTAACGTACCCGATGTTAATCGAGTTTATTAAGAGGTAAATTGCAATGCCCTGCAACACCAATCCAAACATGCATTATAAAGTTATCAAAGGAAACACACTATACCCAATGTTCCCAATGGGACAATGTTCCCATAATCAAATGTCTTCTACGTCATGTTGGTCTAAAAGCCATAATCACAATCTGATGTGTTTACGAGTACCAGTAATCACTTTTCCGGAAAGAAATAAAATAACTACTGCATCCATCAATTCTTGCTTGAGTCAAAAATCTCGTAAAGGAAAGAAATTGAAATTGAATAGACGAAAAAGTAAAACTGCTTTTCCTGTGGAACAGAACCATGTAAAAGTTCTGATCCAAGCACACGAGGAATGTGCCGAGCCACGTGAAAGGGTTAAAACTAAGAAGAAGACTAATGAGGTGGGTGTACCAAATTGTTATAGTTGGAAAGGTAGACACGAAAAAATATATTATCAAAATTCAAACAATGTATGTAGTAAAGCCGCAGTAAAATCTTTTACTAATGTCAATAATCTTGATAAAGAATGCTGTGAATACTTAAGCAAAAAAGGCAGAAGTAAAAATGTTAATGTGAGTAACTTTAACAAAAATATCCAAAATTCTATTAAATACTCTTATACTAACCAACAGCCAGTAAACCAACCTTTAAATTATGATACAGCTAAATTTAATAATCTTATGAGGACCAAAGGTTGTGGTAGTAAGGCTTTATTTTGTGCAAGAAAAAGCTGTAGTGCCATTCCTGGGATACAAAACTCTTGCCAATGCCCTTCAGAAAGAGTTTTTCCAATTGAAAATTGTTCATATAGAAATGCAAATGAAAATTGTTGTACGAATTATTACAAAACAAATGAAAACATATCATATTCAGACCAATTGTTAGCTATAAAGCCCAACAGATTTCCTTCCATTCATAATGAAAATTATATTTATTTAAAAAGGAATAGAGAACCATGTAAAGTTGTATGTTCAGATATTGTTACATGCTGTAAGAACGATGACATTTTGCTTAACAGAAAACCTAAAATATACTGCCATCAGTCTATCAGAAATCATTCTAAGCCAATTTGTCAGTATTTAAGAAATCTAAAGCTGGAACAGCCTTTGAGAAGTGCAGAAATAACTTGTTCTACACAATTTAAAAAAAATAATTTGAATATTTGTCATCACCATCAATCACATCCGAGTGATAATAGAAACATACTCAAGCGCCAGGCATTTTATCCAAGAATTTGTAATAAACTAACAAGACATCATCGATCTTGTTCTCGTCCTGAGAAAATGAATATACATATACCATTTAAATTATGGAAATGTAAAATATATATGTGTTATCATCTACATACCAAATCAAATTTATATAAATCAAGATGTATGGCAAAGAGAAAAAATATATTACAATGTGTAAAAAAACATTCATGTACATCTCGCAAATGTGGAAAATGCAAACGGAATAAAAGGTGCAAGTGCATGATTAAGTTTATCAAATACTTGTGCAATAAAGTAAAAAAGAAATGTAAAAAGTACCGTAAGTGCCGAGAAAGTAAAAGTAAAAGAAGAAGACGTCCTGATTATGACTGTAACCAATTCTTTGTACATATGCTAAAAAAACGACCGCCTTACCCTGATTGCCTCCAATATTGTCGATTACAGTTTAAACAATGTATGCAAATGATGTGTATGGCCTGCACGTTTCTAATTTGGTGTCCTTTTTTTGTTACCCTTGAAGTTTGCAAATTATGTTTTTGCTTATAAAGATAATTAAAATATAATTTTGTTACGCCATTGTTGTTTCATTTTATTTTTGGTGAGCAAAACTTGACACCGTCCTTTCGCCTTCTTACCAGAGTAAAAATAAAAATATTAAATACTAGCTAGCCGTCCGCGGCTTCGGCCGCTTGATTTACATTATGTTATTTGCTAATCTCAATTACTTTCTGGTCTTAGAACATCATCACTTTTAAAACTATATATACATATACCATTTAAATTATGAAATATCTACGTATACATTGAAAACTAAAATTTCAGATAAATTAATAAAGATTTTGAAGCGATTTTGTCAAAGTAAATATTTTTATTGTAAACGTATTAACGTAATCAAGTTATTTTTTAATTATTAACTTATATAAATAAATAGACAACACTAAAATCTGGTTAGCCTTTTCTGAAATTACAAACAAACAGATGAACAGACAACACACAACAATTTCAAAAATTACTATTACATTATAAGCCCGCATAGTATTTTTTAAATATATGTTCCATGTAAGTGCAACATGAACAGTTACAGATTTATTATAAGTAGATTAAATTTGAAAGTATGTACTCTTACATCTTCACACTATAACTATATAAAAATTGAAAAAAATACATACATATAATAAAAAAAAAGAAAACGTGAAAGAGAAAATTAACATAATTAATAAAAAGAAAAGGACTTAGCGAAGTATTCAAGTTTTTATTTCAAGTTAAGAAAATTACTTAAAAGTTCCGTACATTGAAAAGATTAATTCTCGTCAATCATTTTAATGTACAAAAGCTTGAGAAATAATTATTTAATTATTTTATTTAATTAGACTATGTTAAATTAGCTTAAAATAAAGGGAGGATACGCAAATAATTAAAGATAGGCAATGAAACATAACGTTTATAATTTACTTAACAAAGAGAACACTGACACTTACAAGACCTAATGCGTGCACAATAAACAACACAAAAAGGATCGACACAACTCAAAAGATATGATGCACGGTGTCCAACACATAAAAGCAATGAGATATATAATTAAATGAAAAAAGTTTCTCATAAAAGATATTAAGCCAAGACACTGCGGATACATGTCTGGACAGATGAAATAACACCAAAGACACGGAGTCTTTCTCATCGTGGTCAAAATCATATGACGGCATCCATATAGAGCTTCTTCATGTCTTTTTTTTATTCTTTTTTGTCTCAGACGTCTTTGTCTCTCGTATGCTGCTCTCTCTTTCGGGGTTGTGCCTTTATTGGCAAATATAGTTTCATACACGGGTAAGCTTTCGATTTGATCGGCAATTACACCCATAGTATTTGACTCTTTTAAGGTTTGAGATAATTTTGATGTTCTATTTGACCACGTCATGCATACCCATTGGCCAAATCTCCTTAATGTTCTTTCGGGATTTTTAGCTCTTTCTTTAATATATACGTAGCTTCTGATTGGGTTGAAAATTAAAGAGAAGATCGATGAAAATATATTTTTAACAGTTTTTATCAATAAATTAAATAAGCCAGATACTAATCTTGTTAGACAGTTCCAGTTGTCTGCATCTTCTTTCATTGTTTTTTGTTGCTTTTCGTACTCTCGCTGCTGCTGTTTTTCTACTTCTATCTCATTTTTCTCGTATTCATGTTCCAATTTCTTAATGTGCTTCTTGCATCGTTTTCGTTTCCTTCGCAAGCATTGTATTAAAGATGGCGTTGCTTTTGAATTATGTTGTTGTGCTCGTACTGTATTCTTATGATTTTGTAGTTTTTTTCCAGATTTTTTCTTTGCGATGACTTTCCTTACTTTTTTTGATTTATGTATTTTAGATTTATGTCTTTCTCTTGTAGTTAATTCATCACATTCGCAATAGCACTTGCAAAAATCTACTTGATCTTCTTAATTTTTCATAAACATGAAATAAAATAAGTAATAATAAATTCTAAACTTTGATAAATATTATTTCACTGCATGGCTTAACAATATCAAGGAAATCGTTATAAATTAAGAATATCGATAATCTATGGACATAGAACATCCAAAAAACATCTACAAATGATTTTTTTCTTAAATCTATTGACAATTTCATAAAACAGTTTCTTCTACTATATAATCACGACAAATAATACTAAATAAAGGATTATAGTAAAAATTATAACAAAGTAGGCAAAGAAAACTTTAAAAAGTTCGTTCCCTTTAGGACCCTTCTGTTCTCTACTTTCCGCCGCGCCTACAGCCGTACACTCGTGTTTGCGTTTGCGCCATGACAGACTCAAAAATATAACAATGGAAAAGAATATTGGTCGAAAAAAAAAATTAAATTAATATTATTCTGCATAATAAGTAATCAATAATATTTGAATGAAGGCACAATACCTCTTTTGTTAGGCACTCGCGATAAGTTCCTATTATATGAACTTGTTTTTATTTTCCTTGTGCCTCTCTCCCCCTTCTGTGTCTTTAGTTGTGATGTTTCTTGATAATTACCTAAAAAATTATCTGATTTGCTACATATACGGGAACAAAAGTGAAATAATTTACATCTTTTATCAGGCTGGCAGGTTTGATGTGTACATTCCATGATATTGGGAGTTATCTTTTTATTTAAGCATCTGCAATTTAAATTCATGTTCTTTTTGGCAGCAACGTTACAAATGCCAGTAGGACATATTTTACTATTAGCATCGGCCAATATATCTTTAATTTCATGAGAATTTAGAACAGTCATGTTAGAATCTATCATTACTTCAAACAAAGGATTAGTTTGGCTCTCATATTTAGAGGATTTTCCACTATTCTTTTTAATTGTCATGTTTTTTGAATTGCATGTAGTATCTTCGCATTCAACTAAATGTACATTACCACATTTACATTTGAATCTACCATTCTTTTGAAACAATGCTCGTTCACAGATTCCTCTATTGCATACATTTTTTGAGGCAGATAGCCGAGAAGGACATATACATTGTTTTTGTTCAAGTGTCCCAAATTTCCTGACGTTCCTCTGTACTTCCAATGGATTCAGTACTCGCATTTTTTCTGAATCAACTTTCATTTCAAACATTGGTTCTCTTTGAACAGGTATATTAGGTATTTTACTATTGACCTTGTGTGAGCTCGCCAAGTTTTTTAATTTACTTATGAAATTACATAGGGGAGATATGCTCTCTTCCTTTTTTATGGCACTAGGAGTAGTTCGATCACCTTGACCCTTTATATCTGACAATATATCTTTATTATACACATTAATATCGGTTTTATTGACTTTATTTTCCTTTTTAGCATCTTGTTTTTTGCCTCCTTTTTGGGGAATGTAGTTTAAAGCTAAACTTGTCCTACAAGGTCCTCCAACACAGGAATCACCGGTAGCATTAGGTTGAGTCACAGGATTTTTCTTTAACTTCAGTTTTTTTTTCAATTTAAGGTCAATAACAGGAGGTTCATCCTTGATAACGTTATCATTACGTAAAGTTTTTTTCTTTTTCTCATTATGTTTATAATAGAGACCTTTAGATTTTTTTTCATATTTATTTTTTTCTTTTTTGTACGTATTCCTCCATCGTGAAGGATTAGTTACAGGTACAGGTTTCTGATCATTGTTATTCCAAACTTCAGTTGTTTCTTGATCACCATACATATCAGCTATGGACTGCCAAGTTTTTGGGTGGCCACTATCATGGCATAGGCAAAGATTTGAATTGATACATTTATTTTTAGACTTGTGTTTCTTAAAATCTTCAGTGTTTGATTTAAGTGACACTGTCTCATATGGCGGTGGTGCAAAGGTAGCATCGGTTATTTGCAGATTCTTTTGTACCTTTTGGTCTCTTTTTTTCTTAGCCATGCTTATTAATTAACTATATAAAAAACTAATTGTTATCAAATACGTTATAATGTATTTGATTGTATTTTAGACACCAAAGTTTCATATTTGTATTTTTTTGCAAATTCAACAACTTCTTACTTAGAATAAAAAATTGAAACTTATAAAATAACATTTAAATATTAAATTTAAACGCATACTTATAATTTTGATCGAATGTCAATATATAAATCTATCAAAATACGGTAATATGCTATGTTTTGTAGGCTAAGTTTTAAAAAGGTTAATTACATAATTACAATCCAAAAACGAGGGTACCGTACCAATAGGCTTAATAATGGTATATAAGAGAGAGAGATTTTAATTACAACAATGAACGTCTTTCAAGATATCTTCAAGAATATTAAATAATTTTCAATTATCTAAAGATATTTTTTGTACAATTAAAACATAACTTAATTTTTTTCAATATTACCATTAGCAAATCAACAGAAACGCAATCCTTATGGCAATACAAAATGAACGAGATTGGATTGATAATACAAGTACAACTGACATTCATCGAGTGATCAAAAACTCAGATCAGCGCTCAAACGTTCACTTCACCCTTCATTCAAATATTTCAAATCATTCAGTTTTGTTGCAAGTGTCACAGTGGTTGTGCGTTCGGTGAACAATAATTCGTTCGTTGATGTGATACGAAACCGGTTTTTATTTAGATACTTTTGGTTTTTTCCATATTTTGTGTATAATATTAACAGCAACGGACCTGTGTAAACCACGAAATGGCTCTTAAATATATTATATTCGCTGTATGCATCGGTAAGCTTTTTTTTCGATTAAATTAAAATTTAATCGACCTATATGACCATAAATTGTACTATTTGTTATAGTACTAAATCACAAATATACATATTTAAAATTAAATTAAATTAATTAATATACATTATAAAATGTCATATTTAGTGCGACAGTAATTTTCGTAACCATTACTGATTCAACTCAGATATGAAAGGTTCATAGTTCATAAAATCACTACTACTTCCGTTAGCAAATTTATTAAAGTGATACATTAACAATACAATTAAAGTAAAATACTTTGTTTTTTAGTTTGTTTCTGGCATCTTGTATTATTTTGATAATTTGGTGAATACCAATAAACAAAATATTCATTAACTAATTAGTAATAATTTTTATACATAAACATATCTTGGATTTCTTTTATACTCAGTATATTTTACACTGTTATAAATTAAATATTTAGATATCATAACACTTAAAATAAAATAATATGCTCAATTAACAAATTTAATATGAGTGATTATCATTTGTTGTAGGAATGGCTTGGGCCCAAAGTGAACCATCCTTGTCCGACGCTATTAACAATTTGCCTCCTGAACTTCAAGGGAAGGTTGATGAAAAACAAGTAACAGAACTGAAAAATAAATCCATGCAAGTATTTAAAAAGAAATGTGAAGATAATGGAGGACCTAATGCCTATCAAGCTAGTGAGGTGAGCTTTTGTTTTTTTTTTACTTTTATGCTGTGCATTTATTATGATAGACAAAAAAATCTCGAATTTCTATTACTAAGTTCCCCTTACTCTAAAAATTGCCTAGTGAGTAGAGACACCAAATGCCATACTTTTTCCTTATGTTGGTATATGGAAATAAAAGTGATTCATTGCTAACACATACAGCCATTGATGTTACCGGTAGTTGCTGTGCTGCTGCAGCACAAAGTTTCAACTAGGTACTACATTTATAATTTCGTCTTATGTTTTATATAATCAAGATATTACCCAATGGGATATCGCTCTTGACATTGCATCTGACTGTAAATGTGAAATGCTAATGCTCATAGGAATGATTTTATTTTAATTAAATAATTAAAATAGTGGAGGAAGGAAAATTCTTTTCCCTGGTTTGGTAAACAAAATACAGGATTGAATTTGACCACACAACATTAAGTCTCAGAGAATGGGCAGTATGTGGGGAACAGACTGTTTTAACACTTACCTGTTCTTCACTAGATGACCTGTTTATTTCACATTTTTTCCATATAGGTAGGTAAGCAAGCTAACTATATGGTAAATAATGTAAAGTTATATAAAATACTTAAATATTTTTGTAGACATTCTACTGCATAAATTTGTTTAACAATAATTCATGCACAACCTATTATTATATAATTTTTCAGAGGAATCCTCCCCTGCCTTGTGCGGAATACAGCATGAAGCTGAGTACATACAGTGAGGTATTAGGTTTTAACACATCCGTGTTAAAACCTAATACCTCACTGTATGTACTCAGCTTCATGCTGTATTCCGCACAAGGCAGGGTAAGCAGAGGGAACTTGGGAACCTAATGTTGAGACACTCCGTTCCACTTCCCTTCCCCACTTTCCGCCGAGTTTGAGGCATTGAATATTGAGTGGCAGAACTCATTGCCGAGTTTTTTCTTGTACCAGAGCGGAGAAATGAAAACATTAAATATTTAAATTGAACCTTACTGTGTAAATCCAAATAAAACAAACAGATATTTGAAGCACATTCCCTCTCAGAAAACAATTCATTCATGTAGATGATTATGAAATGCCACACATATTTTTCTATACTAATGTATAAAGCTAAACCATTTCTTTGGTTGAGCATGTTAATCTCAAGAACTTAAGCTTCAAAATAAAAAAAAAAGTATTTTGTTTGATAGTCCATTTAATAAGGAAAATTACTGGCTATATATACAATGTTTATAATTTTGGAACAACCCATTGTACCTGTGGTCAGAGTTACTCATCAAGACTGTGTTGTACATAAATCTTAGCTTTTATTTTCCCATGTGAGCAAAGCCACAGATAAAAAATTGTATTCAATAACTAAGTATGTCACAATTATTCATAACAAAAAGTACACAAACAAGGATTTGTTTAATGCTATAGGTAATAGTAAAGCTTAAAGAGAATCTTAACATTGACCCAAAGTCAGTGGTATTTTTAAATAGTTTTTAAATTTATCAAATTTTGTCTGCCATTGTTATGTACATATGTAGATATGTACACAATTCATCAAATATTTATTTTATTTCATAGTTTATTTATTTAATTTCTTTTGAAAACATTTTTCCATTAATCTTTTGAATAATTTATTATTGACATAACAATCAAGTTTTGCTATAAATCATATTACTAGTTATGTGGAAAATAAATGTTCTTAGAAGAGCATCTTTAAAACTATTGTTGTTAATTTAATGATTATGTACAGTGGAAATAAGTTGACGTAGCAATGGCAGACAATATAAAAAGTCAGGGATTCCTACATATCCTTGACTTTCAACATATAGCTTACTTATAATGAACTGACATAATAAATGAAATAACTTTGGTTAATAATAAGTTAAGCATATTATGTTATTTAATTCTTTATAAAATAAAAAGGCAAAACAATTAATTTTCAAAATAATTATCATTCGGTATTAAGTGTATTGTGGAGTGGGACAATATCTAACTATAAACACTAAGGTGGGATGGGATTCAAACCTCATTCATGGAAATGAGTATACATAATTTTTTATAGTCAAATAAAGCAGATATTCTGCTATTGTTTGTGCAACATCTTGGATAAAAGGTTTAAAAGTTATAAAACTTACATTCTCTCTTTCTCTTCTTGAATGCGGAATGTGTATGAAGTTGTTGTTTCATATACTGAATTAATATTAATCAAGGTAATACCATAGTCAGCTATTTTATTTTTAAAAGTAAAATAGCCTTGTTGGTAAATTGTGGGTTCTTCAATGTCTCAATGAAATATTCACGGCCTAGTGGCAGGGTGTAACAGAAAACAATTTCGGGTTCAATTCTCTATCACAGAAATGAATGATTTAATATTTTCATTACCTCACTCTGGTGTTACCAAATAAGAAGCGTAGAGTAGAGTAGAGTATCTGCATTCAACACGCAGTCTCGAAAATTTGAAGGAAAAAATTATCCGGCTTTATCTGCGGTGCGGATAGAGCGTAAAGCTAAAAAAATATATCGAAAATAATTTTGTCCACTATAATATATGTCATTGGCATGTTGATTATAATTATATTATAAATATTTAACTTTTAATTACAAGGTCCACTACTTGTATAAATTGACTTGATAAAAAAAGAACGATAATTTTATGCTATATTTTTTATTTTTTAATACATAGATAAACGTAAAATGTTTAAAGTAAAGTTGATAAATTGTTGACATGCGAAAACGGGTATTTGGGTCGACAGGTATAAAAACTTTATTGAATTTGCCCTTTTTATTAAAAAATGTAAATTTTAGGAAACGAGTCAACAAACTGGTTTTAATGAACTCGCAGAACTTTTGCAGACATGTGTTTTATACATGCTAAGTTAGCTTGTAATTATATCTTGATTTTGGTCAGGAAACTGTAACTCGATATTTTAAAGTGTAAGGCCGTCATGCAAACTGCTTTTTAAATATCGCTTTATACTAAAAATATCACTATATAAAATGTATATTTTAACACTTCAGCTATGTAAAATTGTATATTTTAGACCTAATATTTTTTTTCTTTACACGTTTTACTTTTAATTTCACATGTCTGAGGAGAAAGTAGACATATATCTATATTTGTTCAGGACTTCTACTTATTTGTACACACATAAACACACACCCACGTATTTATACATACATACTTATCGTATAGTTTAGCGGATTTCATTATAGCATTTAGAATTTATTATTTATTTATAATCTTCTTCGTGTCACTGTTAGGGGAAATACATAACGGTGTAATGGTAATGTCACTTAAACTGTATTACATTTTTTAATAAAGGCCATGACAAAATTATTTTTTCAATGTTGTAGTATCCTCGTAAAGTCATTGTGATTCATAACACGCTTTGTCCTCTTGTCTTCCCGGCCAGCGGAAAACTCGTGTCAATTTCAATATATATATAACTCCACCTGCTGTAAGTTCTATTTACAGCGAAATCGTTCTTCCTAAGTGCCTCCCATCCTAATTTTAATATGAAAATTAAATATAAGATCGTATTATACGACGTCTTCTCATACATAATACATTACGTAGAAATAAATAACGTACTTTACTAAATAAAGTACCTTTCTTTTTCTGCTTATTAGTAGAGAGCTTCTAGTATAAAGAGGCTCCGTTTCATACTTTCCGCAATGAAAATTATTTAACTGATAACCATAATTGTTATACCTGTGTATTAAATCGTGGTACCTCAGAAATTTTATGAATATATCTGTTCAAAGATAAAGAGCCCCCTTTTCATAAGGTTAAGATAGTCTTAGAAGGTTACGCTTTTTTTGTACTAGACGGTGTTTCTAGGCCATTCTTTGTCAAGTTCAACGTAAGATGTATATGTACATATATGTTGTTGAATGTAACTATAAGTATGCATATCTTTCCCTGAAGAACATTATGGAGTTATATTGACGTTTGTATAACTTCGAGGCTTGCTCATTTTTTTGGCAAAATTTAAGCTTGTTACCTAAATTAGTTTTTTGTAATAATTACTTAGTCTTAATTTAGTCTTATATAAAGTTCACGCTGAAGTCCAATGGAAGATTATTAAAGTTTTTGTTTTTTAAAACATTTAATATTTTGTGAATATTAAATATTCTTATCTTGAAAATATTTTATACTTCTTATATTACGATACGTTTTTGTTATTATGAGTTATAGAAGGTTTTCAAAATATGTATAAACAAAGTTAAACATGGTTGGGTTTTTGCTATTTACTTGCAAAATTAACAAATGCTTACGTTACATAGCGAAGGCTTATATAACTAACCACGGCTTACGTCTCCAATAAATTGAAATTCCAACGTGTAATATACACAAGCTCATTCATTTGTATATTTTAACTCCGTCTTTTTAATATAGATTCTTTTATTAGTTAAACCTATTTTGTATTAGAACTATGGATTCAAATTTCATACAATGATTTTTTTTTTCAGCTTCACCGGGAACCTAGTTCCCCACTTTCCGCCGAATTTGAGGCATTGCGTGTTAAGTGGCGGAACTCAACGCCGCAATGAATTTATTTACATAGTATATAAATGTATACAAAAAAATGTAAATGATGCTCAATTTGATCACGACAAATAACGAAGTGGGTAAGGGAACGGAGTGTCTTATCACTAGGTTCCTAAGTTCACTCTGCCTACCTCGCCATGTGTCATGGGATACAGCGTGAAGCTGTGAGTGTGTTACAAATAACTAACGCTGTAGAGTTATTACACTTAGAGTTCTCTATATTGATATTAGAAAATATTTTTTATTATGATTTGACATGCAGCTACTCGAAAATCATAAATCTTATGTAAATTCAAAATCTTTTTAGCACAATTTAAATTACGCATTATTTTAGTAATAAAAAAAAATGTTAACACTTTGTCAAAATGATTATTAATTAAATCAATTTTGATAAAGCTTAATCAGTTTTATTAATCTGGTTTTATGAAATGATTTAGGTAAAGAATTTCAATACCCAATTTCGATACCCAAGTACGAATTTATCTGTACATACATTTTTTTGTAAAGAGGACTTGGACTTGTTAGATCAAACCTTTCTATTACATACAGACTAAATATGATCTACTACCTTTTAAAAATCAATATTCCATTTTTTTTATCGTGTACATTCGGAACACTCGTTGAAACTAACAGTACTGTGGATATAAAAATGTTAGCCCACGTTTCATTACTATCTGATTTACCGTTAACTTCCTGTTGCAATCTTCGATTTTGGTATTCGTCTTTTCTGACATCTGTCATATAAGCTAACTGTAACGTGAGCAAATAATGGTAAATAGGCCTTTTTGGCTTAATTAAATATTTTTCGTCATGCATTTAAATTATACAAGTTTTTAATTAAAAATGTATGTAATTATGAAATATTTCTTCATGACATTTTTTAGATGTTGTTAATTCGATTAGTTTTATTCGGCACAGTTGGGCAGAATATATTTTTGTCAAGACTATTCTCGTTCGAATCATCGAGGCATCGTGTGATAAGTAGCAGAACTAAAAGCCGCGCTTTATTTTTCTAATGAAACAAACAAAAACATCGCGTTATAATTAGATGCAGTCTAACTGCGCCATGACGGCTCATATTTTTACTTCTTTTTGTTTAGCTTCAAGGATCGGCATAGGGAACTTGGGAACCTACTGTTAAGATACTCTTGTTCCCTATTTCCGCCTCATTTAAGTGACACAAATCAACGCAAAGCAAAGCAAAGAAATATAGAAAATAAATAACAATAATGATTTCATCTAGTGGAATCGAACCACAACCTGTTGCGTTTACAGACGCATCCCATGCCACGAAAGATTTAACTTAAAAGTTATAAAATACAAGATGGAGAACTGTTAATATAGATTCGCTTGCAAGATACACAGCACAACAGAGGTCGATGACACTATGTTTTGCCACATTAATGTCGTAATTTGCTTTGCTTGGCCACTTATTTTACGAAATTCGTGTGTTACATTTCATATATGTAGATATTTATTTACATTAATAAACAACTTATTACTGATATATTTATTTATTTTAGCTTCACGCTGTATCCCGCACGAGGCAGGATAGGCAGAGGGAACCTAGTGTTAAGACGCTCCGTTTCACTTCCGATCCACGCTTTCCGCCGAATTTGAGGCATTGCGTGTTGAGTGGCGAAGCTCAACGCCGCGCTTTGCCTTATTACCAGAGCGAAGAAATGAAACATTAAATATTTAAATTGTAAATATTAAATATTTTATTCCTCGACTGGGGATCGAACCCAGAACCTGTCGGTTACAGTCACACTCTTGTGCCGCTGCGCCACGATAGGCCTTTATTTATTTTATTTATTCATATATTTATTTTATTTATTTATTCTATTATTACGTACGCATTTTTACTGTTACATAACATATTTAAAAAATCTGCACATTATTAAATCAGTTAACGAGAATAAAATGTATCGTGTGTAATGCTAAATGAAGTCAAATCCGTTCATCGAAGGTCCTAATATCGTAATCGGTTAACAAATATCCAAACATACAAAACTTTCACACAAATAGTAATTAATAATAATAACAATAGAATAAAGTATCTTGTGCCAATAATTCATGTCGATGAAATAAATTAGGCAGTAATAAATGTTGCATTGCTGTGATATGAAAATCCAAAAGTTCACGGAATCAGGGTGACGAAGATCATGACATTAACTAAAAATATATCATTCTAATGAGCAACTAACTGGGGTATTTAAATATTTTTTTGACTAATATTTCGTCATTAATAAAAAAGTAATCGTCCCAACAAGTAATAACTTCGAAAGTGGACTGCAATTACAGGGCAAATTTAACACCGACCTCGTGATCACGTTCCTCACCAAATAAGAAAAAAATCCGAAAGTCATCATGCAAGCCGTTTACGGGGACCATTGTCCTTCTAAAACCACGATTTACAAGTAGATTGGACTTTTCAAACATGACAAGGAGTCCCTTGAAGATGACCCCCGCACTGGACGCCCTGTAGAGGTCATCTAATCGGAAATCGTTGAAAAAATCGACAAACTTGTATTGAACGATGCTAAACTGAAGAAGAAACAGATATCTGCAATATTTCGTGCAATCCGAAATTACTATATTGTTGATACCAAGAAGCTCACACCCCATCAAAGACAACAGCGAGTCGACGCGTCAAAGCACGTTTTGGATCTCTGTGGCGATGAACTGGCAGGAAGCTTGGACTGAATTGTTACTGAGAGTGAAACTTGGGTTCATCATTATAAACCTGAGTCAAAACAGGAGTCCATGCAATGGCTTAGTATAACGATGTGCCTAAGTATTACAATAGGATCGTTAGTATTCTTGAAGTAGGATTATTACTTCTGAGAAACGTAATTTTTCATTCTGCTATATTCAATAATTTTCGATATGTTCTAAATGTGCAATGTGTACATTAAAATATTTCAGAAAGGTAAATGATCGTATTTTTCTAAAATAATTTCAGAGTACGAGTAATGTGCTCGTGATGTCAATTACAACAATAGTTATTGTTTCCAATAGGGCAAACATTGTATTGATAAAAAAATATATGTAAAGATAAAATAATAAAATATTCAGTGAAGAGTACAAAGGTCTTCAAAATGAACAGCGTATATACCTACACTTCTCAGATAAACCTAGTAGGGTGGCGTTGGCTCCGGTCCAAATGCTCCTCTCATCAGCTTGGCTTTGTACGACCTTAGCATATTATCCCAATGGAACATAAATATATATTTACCGTATCTAAGGTAATCGTTATATTATTCATATTTAAGTTATAGAATTTTTGGGCTTATTTAAATGTATAATTTATCCATTTTTACCTTGCCTTAGGCCACCACCTCATTATGGACATTTGAACATTTATCATGTATATATATATATACCAACTTAATCTAACATATATGTTTATTTTTTTTTTTTATTTCTCGAACTTAGGATGGATTTTTAGAAAGCCTAAAGTCTTAAATATTCCTTACATATTTTAAAACAAATTTAGAACTTTAAAGCAAATGTTGCTTGAGTTTCCACTATATTTGATTATTTGATCACTTCTCTTGATTGGTGTAAAACAATTATAATTAATAATAATTGTAATTGATAATTAATTGCAATTAAACGTTAAATGCAGATCGAATTAATTATTATTTCTCAATAAATACAGGTGTCTAGTCTACACAATACAAAGAGGTCAATTAATAAGTTAATGTATGTTGGCTTTGTAGTGAGTTAAGTACTTGCATACTTTGATGCCTCTCCCTCAAGCGTGTTCTATTTTATATTCAATTTATTATTTACGAAATAGTTATAAACCCTAGCATTTTTTTTTGTAATCAATAACCTATATTAAGACATTGATATTCACGCTGTATGCCGCACACGGCAGTGTAGGCAGAGGGAACTTGGGAACTTACTGTTAAGATACTTCGTTCCACTTCCGTTCCCACTTTCCGCCGAATTTAAGAAATTGCGTGTTGAGTGGCGGAACTAAACGCCGCGCTTTGCCTTGTTACCAAAGCGAAGAAATTAAATATTTAATTAGAAAATAATAATATGCCACTGCGCCACGACAGGCCTCTATAAATATATATAAAACATTTTTTTTTATTAACTAAGTACACTAATTTAAAAATAAGTATATTTTTAAAAAGTAATGACTATAATGACTTATTTACACATATAAACTAACATGTATTAGGTATGTAATATGTACTAATAATGTATGTGAAGGGCAAACGTTATCAACTTTAAATCCCACGATAAAAAATAAATCAATTTTCGATATGGCTTAATGTGTTATTGGACCGCAGATAATAGACAAATAATCTTTATATCAGAAAAGAAAATGTTTTATTAAAGAATAGAAAATGTCATGCTCTATCTCCTTTTAATATTATTTGAGAGAAATGTTACTAAATACTTTTAAATTCTCTACATAGATCTTAGTTTGATCATAGTTTTAGTATTTTTCATTGTTTTTATAATAAATAAAATTAATTAGTTCGGTTTAATACCGTCAATGCAATGGTCAAAGTCAATGTTTTATTTAAGCAATTGAGGAGAAATCATATTTTTTAGATCCGGCTTATGTATTGTAATTGAAATTAAAGCCGTTCGTAAAGCCTAGATAAACGTCGCGGATGTAATATTTTATTTTCTTTGTTTGTTGACTCATCGGTATTATCTACATACATACGCTACAGCACTAATTTATATTTTTTAAAAAAAAATCATTTTGAGACTTGCAATAATATGTGAAATAATCATATTTCAGGTCAAAGTCTTATAAATGATTAATAGGTGGAAAGGATAGGGACATGTGTACACGTAATTTCTATTTTAATTTATGGAAACAGATAACAAAAGTATTAATTTATATTTATCATGTAGGCCTCACCCCGACCGGGTGAGATAAAATCGGCATTGTTGTCTACTTCTCAAAACAAGCGATGTAATTTAGAGTACCTAATTTATCGATAAAAAAATAGTATTTAAATCATTATCAACTTTTCAGCATAACATAGTTAAATGGAGTCTATATTTACTATAAGTAATATATAAAACTTTTTGCTAACATAAAAGCCCCCAAAAACCTTCTTAAAATTAGTTATTATTCTGCAAATTCATAATAATCGTAACAACGTAACTGTAATAAAATATTAAGTTAAATATGCAAAGTTATAGATACTCTTTAAGTAAATCGTACTTAGAATAGTTTAGTGGTTCATTTTATTTGGCCATTTAGATAATTTGCACAGAATTGTGGAGTAGGCTTAGCATAGTTAGTTGTAATAAGGAATATAAACTATGCAAATAATTTTAAATTTATTTATTTACAATATTATGAAAATATTATGTTTCTAATTTTTGTTTCAGAAAGCATTTTTAGGATTTACGGAATGCTTAAAAGCGTTGGTGGATCCCACAAAGTTGCAGGAAGAGGTAGAAGAGGCGAAGCCTGAGGGTCGTGTCGATGAAGTATTTAAGAAGTGAGTTATCTACATTTATTATATTTCTTATTAAATGTACGTTATTTATCAGCTTTTTACTGTAAAAGCGATTTGATCTCTATTATGGGGAGTAAATTACTTTCATTTCTTTCTTCTAATAAGAAGACAAAGTGCGACGTCGAGTTACGGCACTCAATGTTTTGAATTCGGGTAGAAATTTGAAAGTTTTGTCACTAATAATATTTTTTTATACAAGATAAAGCGAAAAGTTGACAAAAAAATAGCCTGATATAAAGTTAGGACTGTCGTAGCGCTGGGGCAGAAGCGTGTGACTGGAAATTTGATAGGCTGTCAATATGTTTGCTCTGGTAAAAAAAGGAAAGCACGCTGTTAAGTTCTGCCAGTCAACACTCAATTTCTCAAATTAGATGGAAAAAGGAAAGGGCGGAACGGAGTATCCAAACACTACGTTCCCAAGTCCCCTCTGCCTACACTGCCATGTGCGGGATACAAACTTGAATATATATATTTTTTTTCTTGGTAAAACTTAAATATATCATTTTTTTTCTTTAATAAATAATTTGATGGGTTAGTTTAATTGCTATAAATGATTCATTGACTCATTTGTGAGAAGATTAACTGGTTTAATTGTGGGAAAGCTGGTATTTAAATTTATTATTATTTAGATTTGTCTTAATATTTAAAAGTTTATTATGTTTCCGGTCCAGTGAAAGTATTCAAAATGTCACGTTAAATGGGTGAAAAGCGGATAATTGAGTTTTTGTCAAAGCTCAGCTTCACATTATTAACAATATTTATTAACCCGAAATAATGATTCATAAACTGAGAATATTATAAAACAAATTCTCTTTCAGATACTGTGACAAGACGCCATCTTTCAAGTCGTGTTTCCGTAACTTAACGGAAACCGTTAGGACATGCTTCTCTATAGAAGAACAAAAGAATCTTAAAACTATATATAACATATCTGAACAAATGGCTGACTTCATATGTTTTAAGGAGGGAGAAAGAATTGCCCGTGAGTTTCTAAATAATATTTATCGGTTGTTTAATGGTATTTATTGTATAATTTTATATTATATCTTTTACATTTGGCATTTCGGTAGTACTTGAAATGCTTATATTATTATTAGTATAAAGAATATTGTGTTAGAATTTAGAATAATATCTTTCGAGGAATTTCATTATGGACCATCTTAGAATAGATTTGTTAACATAAACTGCGTTACTAAATCAGGAATTACAATAGTTTTAAGTTAAGGACTAACTTTCATTTTAATATTGTAATATTTCCCAACATATTCACAATAAAAAAAAGGCCGAAGTTAATAAAATTATAGTTATGGGAATACCTAAGGAAAATGTATGAATATAAACGTGAGTGTCGTGCCCATTTTGTGGAAATAGTTGGAAATTACTCGAGAAATAGAGAACAATGGGCTTACATTGTACCATGTTATATAAATTCCGCCTTTATTTTGTCTTTATGTGTCTCATTCATGCGAGGGTCGGACGAGGTCGACTAAATATATCTTTACTGTCAATCGACGTCACTTATATGTAGGTATCTCCAATAATATTTTTTGGTGCAACTAAATAACAAATAAAATGTTCCTTCTTTTTTAATTATTATACAAAAAACATTGTCTGAGGTTTGACTTTGACTTGATACTAGGCTGAAATTTGAATACAATTATTCAAATAACGTATGTAAATATTGGAAACTACTTTATTGTACGTACATTACGCAGTTACAGTATTAATTAATGTACTTGAACATCCTTCCTACGTCATGGTTAATGTTGTCAACAAAAAAGAAACCTTGCAAGTAGTTTTACCTCACTACTATTAATTGAATTAGGCGTTGGAAATTTTTATACATATTACAAGATTTCTTGAAGGAATTAGGAAATTAAATACGATATTATTATCGTACAACCGTGGCGCAGTGGGTAATGTTGGATATGTTTATATACTAGATCGCTGTGCATTCTATTTCACAACACTGCAATAACAGCTCATAGGAAGGTGGCCAAAGGGGACTTTGTGTTAAGATACTCCGTTCCCCATTAACTTACTTCCGTTACCCACAGAGTTCGTGAGGCAGTGCGTAGTATGTTCCACAACACAATGCCGTGCTACCAACTATATCGAAATTAATCGAATATCCATACTCTGGTAAACCAAACCCCGGCGTTAAGTTCCGTCACTCAACGTACCATGTCTCGAATTTCTACATAAAGTTGCCTTTGTCTCGTATTGTTGTTATTACATAATAATGTTTTTTAGTTGGGAATACCAAACGCCTATTGCGTTTCATTTCGTTTTTAAATAAAATTATTTAAATTTTCATTTAGTAGATGTTTTATACAAATTAAATATGAATTAAAAGTACAAAGCACTTAAAATAACTCAACACGCAATGCCTCAAATTCGGCGGAAAGTGGGGAACGGAAATGGGACGGAGTGTCTTAACACTAAGTTCCCAAGTTCCCTCTGCCTACCCTGCCATGTGCGGGGATACAGCGTGAAGCTAAGGAAGGAGAAGGAATAAAAACAAATTTGTTCGCCGAATTTTGCTATTATATCGAATTTTAGAAAAGTTTGTCCCATTTTGAAAGGCGTATGCTAATTATGAATTATTTATCTTTCCCATTAGTATTCATATCGGAGAACGGACCGGAATGTTTCAAGGAGAAGAAGGTAGAAATCGAAAATTGTTTAAACAGCACATTTGGATCGGAGATGAACGTGGATACACAAAACCTCTCTTTTGACAACATTCCCGAAATTAAGTTTGGAGTAAGTGTGTATTTTATATATATTTGTAAA
The DNA here is from genome assembly GCA_019049475.1 of Eueides isabella. NCBI lineage: Eukaryota > Metazoa > Arthropoda > Insecta > Lepidoptera > Nymphalidae > Eueides > Eueides isabella. The sequence continues at coordinate 5,113,302 of CM032393.1, forward strand.
AAAAAATGTATTCATATTAAGTAAAAGCGACGGTTGATGGTACGTTTTCTATAATGGTAAATAAATTATTATTTTTTTTCCACTTGTTCCCTCCATTAACAAGAAAATTCGCTACACTATTCTATATTTTAACAGTTTCTTGCTTATAAAAAAAAAGTAGAAGGATTCTTACCTACTGGACTCCACTCTTACCTACGTCAATTAAATGAGTACTGTAATTGTTTATTGTATATTTTAACTAAAGATTTACACTCTAAGGTCTAAGATAAGATATTACATTAGATATATGATTATTTAACAACAAAATTAAAAATTTTTTTTTTATTTCAAGATCATTAAAGAATGCAATTAATTAACTCGCAAATTTAATATTTTAAGATGTTTTAAAATAAAAACACAAAGAAGCTTGTTGATTTTAAAGTAAAAAATATTTAATTATAAACATTATAATAAAAAAAAGAGTTTTTCAAAATGTGTCTTCTCGCTTACATACATTATCTTCTACAGCCTTGAGTCACACAATTCCAATGTCTTGACTATTAATTTTCATATTTTTTAATTAACTTACCATTTACGTGTAACTCAGAAAACATAACCGGTTATTATTTAATAATGTATGCAAGTGTGGTATTTAATGCAATTAGTAAGTTGCGCTTGCTAATAATATAAAAACATAATTTTATTCTTTAATGCCAAAGTCCTTTTTTCGCCGCATAAGTACTATGGATAGTTTTAAGTCATAGGTAAACAAGTACATTGTACAATGTATATCGTGCTTTCTCTAATTTTTATATAAAATAATATTATGCCTGTCATGGTGCAGAGGCACAAGCGTGCGGGTGTAAACGTCACAGCTTCAGAGTTCGGTCCGAAGTCGAAATTAAATATATAAGAAGAGGAAATTAAATATTTAATATTTTCGTTCTGGTAATGAGTTCCGCTACGAAACACGCAATTTCTCCTAAATTTGGCGGAAAGTGAGTGAAGCGTATCAATGAGAGCTGAGTGTCATGACACTTGGTTTTCGATTAAAAAAAATATGATACATGGAATATTTTGCAATTTTCTTTTCATTGATCACGTTTTCGGCTTTACTTTTTACGTTAGAGAACCGTCACATATTCACAGCGTTTTATTTGAAATTTTAACATAATTAATACTGAATGTATTGATGAACTAATTTGTAAAAATCTCCCTAAATAAATGCTATCAATATAAATAATTTGCGAATTGTGTGTTGTTCTTGTTGGCCTGATGAGAACAAATGCTTGGACGGTTTCCAAGTACCGCAGGTTCAAATTCGCACGGTCAAATGTTTTTCTAAAACAGTAATATAATATTTTTTGTCTTTAAATTTACAGGATAAAGAATGCAAACAATTAAACGACGTACAAATTTGCATAGTTGGAGCTTTAGAGACATGTTCGGCGCCCACTTCCGCTAACATCGTAGAGTCTCTATTCAAATACGCTAGAAAATCTACACCGTGCAAGGAATTGCCTGTAAGTTGATCAAATTATTGTAATAATTATATTAAGTAATAACGTGCGCTGTCTGATTGCTAACAATAGAGAAGAATATATTAGAATATTAGAATAGTGACACTATTCTAATAGACAAAATGCAGCGTTGAGTTCCGCGAATCAATACGTAATGTCTCGAATACCGAGGAAAAACATATTTGACATGTTTTGACATTGTCCATTAATAAAATAATGTAACAAATTATCAATTATTTCTCTTTGTTTTTTTTTAAAGTATAACTAAAAGCGTTATTTATGTATAATATAGTTATTACAACCCTTTTAAAGTATTATTCTACTTTTAGTAAAGAAATATATTTTAGAAAATGTATACATTTTGAACTGTTTCCGGTTCAAAATTTACTACATTTAAATTTTTATAAGTTTTTGTCAAAAACATTATTCAAAATGTGTGTGTTAGCTAACTTTACTTCTGTTTCATAAAACGGCAAAATATTAATCACATTAAACATTTTATTAGGAAGTAGAAGAAAACAATATGAGGAGCCATACAGTAAGTTTAGGATCTGTTTTGGTAGTTTCACATTTTATTTGCATATTGTACCAGTACGATTAACGAGTCGTGGCCGCCGCAAATTTAATGTTTTCTTTAATGTTTTTTTTTCTATATTATTTCGCTGTAGTATCTCATGTCATTATTCATAGTTGGTTGTTCGTTTAAAAGGCTGTGTTTTTTTTAAATAAATAAATGTAACAAGATCTCCATATATTTGAATAATACGTCCGCATGTAATATATAAATATCCATTCTCATTGTCAATAGTTTTAGATTTAACGTATGTGTATGATTTATCTAATGTACTCATATAATTCTTGATGATTGCATCGTATTTTATTTTGTGTTTTAAGTTATTTTCTTTTAAGCTTGTAGGACTCTTTATATGCATGTAATGTAATGTTGAGAATGTTGTTTTTTTTATTAGAATTGACGTAGAAACATGGTAATTAAATTAAATTATCTTTATTTTCATTCCAATATTAAAAGTATATAATTAAGGGATATTTCAAGCCGTCGTGGCGCAACGGCATAACTTCTGACAGCTCTGATCGATCTTACTTAGGAGTTCGATGCCCACTCAGGAGAACAAATTATTTTCTATTACTACATTATTAAATGTCTCGAAAATTAAAGGACCGTGGGAAATTCCATGGAGCATATAGACGCAATGTGGCATAAGGGAGCATCTGTAGGTTCGATTCCCACTAGGGAAAATGTACAACATTTTCATTTCCTTGTTTTGGTACATAAGCCGAAACACGACGTTGAACTCCACCATATTTGCAATATTTCGAAAATTGCGGGTTCTACAGGAAAAGGAGTGTCTTAACAATAGATTCTCTCTGCCTACCGTGCTATATGCGTGATAAAGCGTGAAGCTAAATAAAACAAAAAACTAATACAAAAATATTTTGTAATTCCAGGAAACAAAATCAAACAAGCAACAACCAAATTCGGCCAACACTTTGACCCAATCTCTGGCTATGGGTCTTTTCGCACTCGCCCTTTTCGTCTAACTCTACATACAATATGATGCTCTGGTACTTCTGTTTCATTATTCTCTGCCAAAGGTCATTGAACAATTTTGCCAGAACTGCCATTCTATATAATGTTTTTGATAATTTAGCTGACGAGTAATCAATTGTGTCAAAACCGATATTGTTTTTTTGTGTTTTTTTTTATTTTGTTTTATTTAACGTTCCTAAATTCTCTTGAATAAAGTAAAAAAAAATGATAAAATTTAAAATCATATTCTTTATAGTATATTATATATTTTTATTGAATATAAAATATTTGTTATTTATGTAATTTTTTTTGATAATTTAAAGTAAAAATCTATGTATAATAAATGTAGAGCTCAGCAAAATTCTTCAATATCTAATTAAAATTGCTAGTATAAAGAAATAAGTAGATAAGTATATTTCTATTTTTGTAGCTATTTTTGTTTCTGCCGAAACTAAATGGAAATGAAATACATAATAGAGTATTTAGTAAGATACAAGGTGTTATTGTAATAGAAAGCTTAAACGTAACCAGCTTTACATTACTTGGCTCGGCCCTGGCTTATAACTGATTTTTTTGTTTTTTAATAACGTATTCGCCGAACATTGTGTGAAGATTTTTTTTATACATATTTACAATAAAATTAATAATATTTTCATGATTTTCATTGATATTCATAATTCTTATCTTATTTTAATTATCTTATCATAGACAAATTTATCTCGTGAAAAAAAAATGTATAAGAAAAACTGTTCTACACGATTTTATGTCAATGGCCGAGTCAAATTCATAGTAGTACATATCTATAATAATATTTATATATTTTTACCTTATTTATATACATATAAATAAATCTACCATATAGAAGCATATAAAGTAATGTTCACGCCGTAAAATATTTGAAATTGTTAATAACGCGTGTTTTCTTATTGTTTATATTCAAAATATTATAAATTAAGTGGAGAATGTGAAAAAACTTTCAAACATCAGTGATTAATGAATAGCATCTAAAGAGTTAAAAACGTTATTAAAAATAATAAAAAAACATAATTTTATTAGATTAAAAAAATATATATTACTTTAGTTTACTTCTATGTGATTAAAATATATTCTTAACGATAAAAATGCCAAAATCGCCAAATTTTCGCTTCCATCCGAATTAGATAAGTAATTGCATCGATATTTTAGTAAAAGCTATGCAATTCTAAATATTTGTAATAGATTGACCATTTATTGCCTTTTTTTTTCCAATTATATTTTACTTCACAATTATTTTCGAATGTTTATATCTTTTTATTCGCATTTTTTATATATTTATTTTAAAGGTTTTTATTATTTGTAAAAATAAATCATTATTTTTCTCGTACTTTATGAAGTTATGCAAGAAAGATACGCTATTTTAGGCCGGTCCCTATTAACTATGAGTTTATCATTGAGTGGGTTGTGAAATATAACGGACAGACAGAAAGACTATATTGTTAATATCTTTGCCAGCCTTAAATGTATATCGTCGTCATTTAGTTTTATGTAACGTAGCTGTTTAGATTACTTTAGATTGATATTAGGCTTAGCTTATTTTTGACTTCATAACTTTAACTGAACTTCAAGTGCTGGTTGAGTACCCGAGTACAATGTGTGAATTTTAATTGCAAAGACATATGTTGATGTTAGTAATACAGATTATAAATCTAAATATGCATATATTTTTTTATATATGATCCTGTGATTTGACTAAATAGCACTCGTAGTATACAACTATTATTTTTTTAATATAAATAATTGAAGAAATTTTGTTTTTTGTTTACAAATACAAGTGTTAGTTTCGAGTATTTTTTAAAATTGACAAAATTTTCCCTATCAAAAGAAAAAAAAAACCAAAAGGAATTAATTTAATACATTCAACACTACCGGCCTATTAAAAATAGCTTAAGGATTACGCAATTATGTATTAAATACGAATTATTAACTAATTTTACATTCCTTGACATTTGTTTTTAATATGTTAATGTAATTATTTTAATGTACGAAGTGATATTTTGCTATTTTTCTATGATATTATACTTAGCGAGTAATTGTAGCGTGGGTAGTTGTGTGTAGCAGTATTGCGATCATTGTATTGTATGTTGCTTTATAAAATGGGAGTTAAAAGTTATTCCGTGTTTTATTTCTCATTAATTTAGTACTTTTACCTTCCTTTATGTTTTAATATGTTTTATTCCTGAAGCTCGAGGCGTGTGTAAACGACAGGTTGTGGGTTCGATCCCCGATCGAAATGATATATTCAATATTTTCAAATTAAAAAAAAAATATATATTTTCATTTCTTCGCTTTGGTAACAAGGCTAGGCGTAGCGTTGAGTTTCGTCACTCAACACGCAATGCTTCAATATAACGCTTCGGGATATAGCGTGAAACTGAAAAAAAAAACCGTTTTATTTTTGGGGAATGCATTTTCCTTAAATGGTAACGTAAGTTATTGTCGCTCGATATGATATTCAGAGCCAGTTTCACCAGTTACAAAATAGATTCCGATACTAACCTGAAATTTAATGCTGTCGCCCAGATGGAGGCTGGTCATATGTTTTTCTATTTCACCATCAACACTCCTTTACCTCGTTCCTTTGACCATCAAACTCGCTTGTAATTATTTTGGTAACCAATATATACATCACCATCACATCACAATAGGTGACGGGCTCACTCTCAATAAACATAAATGTGATGGAAAGTGGAGAACCTACTTTTTAAATTTTTTTGTACCTATTTTCATGTCCGTAAATATTTCAAGGATTTTCTTTAATGATGGTGTTTCGAATATGCCAACTGAGCACAAAATCATTCCCCATTTCACATTGCATGGAGAAGTAGAACACACGAAGAGGTTTAAAAAAGTTACACAATAGTAGAAAAGAAACCGACGAATTTTATTGCTAGCGTGCAAAAATATCTTGCTAAAAAAATATATAAAAAATGTCACTGAGGGCGTATTATTAATAACTAAAACATAAAATTCTCAAAAAGACATAATTTTGGTGGGACAAGATAAACGAACGCACGCTTGTTGACCGCCATCTAAACACCCGTGCACACAAGAGCTACAGGTGCTATTACATAAGTAAAGATTTCTTTTATATTTTGGGAATCGTCTCCTTCTTCCTGGCATTGATCTCGACGTTTCGTGGCAGGGTCAGCTTTCCTAATTAATCTACCCCACTTTGCACGGTCTTTTACGTCCTTAGTGGTTAGACCATTGGCTCTCATTTCCTGCATCTTAAAATCCAACCAGCGCTTCTTTGGGCGTCTGCGAGGTCTCACTCCAGGGACAGACATATCAAGGCACTTGCGTCCGACATAGTTCCTACGCCGGCGCGCGATATGGCCATACTATCTCAAGAGACTTATGGAGCTTATCCGCTATATAACGGACTACAAGACTACCTCGAATAAATGTGTTACGTATGCTGTGAGACCACTTTACGCCGCACATCCACCTCAGCATATTCATTTCCGTGACATAAAGCTCCTGAGTGTGCCGAGATAGTACTGGCCAGCATTCGTTGCCGTATAAAAAAACCGGTCGAACGATGCTTTTTTTATATCAGCTCCTTGAGTTTGGTCGGTATTCTGCGATCGTAGACCACACCCTATTTGGCTCATGCCCAGGCGGTGCTTATCCATGAACATTGTGATTGATGCCTTCAGACCCGTGCATAACGAATCCGAGGTACCTCAACTTTTCCTACATAACGGCTGGTTCAATATCTACATGGATAGTGTGCTCGGTCTTCGACAAATTTAACTTAAGACCGCCGTTCTTAGGCCTACCATTCCAGAGGTTCACTTTACGCTCTAGCATCAGTCGATTCTCGTCAATGAGTGCTATGTCATCAGCCGGCAATGCTCATGTACCTCCTCTGGCGCTACTCGGGGACGTGGGTGACAGTGATCACTTACCATAAGGTGACCCGTACGCTCGTTTGTTGTCTCGTCCATAAAAAAAGCCACGGAGGCTGGTCTTGAATGTGATCCGAGACAGTATCTACCACTACATTGAATGAGAATGGACTAAGAGCCCCTACTGTAATCACGAAAGGTTTGGTGTCGCCAACAGCAGTCCTAACCATGAAAGCGGAATTGTAATACATATCTCTGATAATCTCAATACAGGCCTCAGGCATCACTTTAGATTTTTTATGACATCTTTCCAGTGTTCAAGATATAACAATTACAACGCAACAATTACCATGCTTTGATCGGAATATCGTCAGCTTCCACCGCTTTCCCATTCTTCATGCGTCGAAGACCATTCCGAACTTAATCAAGGGTTATTGGGGCTACAAGTCCAAGGTTGGACAGCGGGTCGTGATGAAGACTGCACGGATGCTGAGTAATCAACAGCTCAGGAAGTAGCTCTTCCGTCTCCTTCACAGATGCATGATTACAGAGCAGCGTGCCCTGGGAATCTTTGACGCAAAGACATTTGACATTTTTTTTTGTATGAAGATGAACGGAAGAATTTTTAGTATAATAGTTCTTTAAGAAAATATTGCTACATGCGTTCATCGTTAATTTTTACACAGCCAGATTTTTTATATAAAAAATATAAATAATAGTTTACAATGTATGAGGCCTGTCGTGGCGCAGCGGCACAAGCACAAGTTGTAAACTATAGGTTGTGGGTTCAATCCCCACTCGAGGAAATGAAATGTTTAATATTTTCAAATAAAATATTTAATGCTTTCATTTCTTCGCTCTAGTAATAAGGCATAGCGCGGCATTGAGTTCCGCCAATCAACACGCAATGCCTCCAATTCGGTGAAAAGTGGGGAATGGAAGTGTAACAGAGTGTCTTAACACTAGGTTCCCAAGTTCCTTCTGCCTACCCTGCCGTGTGCGGGATACAGCATGAAACTGAATGAGTGAGTGAGTAATGTATGAGGATGGTTGGATAATTTGATGATGTAGTGGATGATACGAATAAAAACTAGTAAAATTGTTAGGCATTTTACTTTTTACATTACTTACATTACGAAATTATAAAATAAATAAGAATAATGTAATGTAGATCTCGCATAGGTCGGAATACTTCTACATCAGAGAAGATATTGGGAATGACCTAGAGTTCTTGCTTATTCAGTTTATATTTTGTAAAGTAACTAAAACTTTTTGTTACAAGAACTTACACGCTATTAAAATTCTTTTGAGCGTAGAAAAGTTATTCTTGAATATTTATTTTTATCGTTCACGCTGTATCAAGCACATAGCAGGGTAGGAGAACTTGAGAACTTAATGTTAAGACTGTCCGATCTGTTTCCAATTTTCTGCCAAATTGGGGGCATTGCCAACTTCAACCAACACCCACCCTTTGCTTTTCTACCAGAGCAATTAAATGAAAATATTAAATATTTCATTTCATCTAGTGGGGATCGAACCCTTAGCCTGTCGCGCTTACACTCGCTCTTGCTCTTTTTTTTTTATTTATTATGCAGATGAAAATGAATTTTCAAGTAGATGTTAATAATATTCAGTTGTCAGTTGCCTTAAATTCCTAGCTTACCTCCTTTTAAACGAATTCGTTTCTTAGGGCCTTTATTGTTTATTTTTGTACTTAATATTTTATTATTTTTGCTTTAACGGAAATATCCCAGTACAGAATTCATTGGCTGTCTTTCTAATTTGACTTTGAAATTTTTCGATGGTATTTAAAAAAGAACCTAACAAGACATTCAATCATTGATGGTCAATATATACCTAATTGTACATAATATACTGTATTTATATATTTTTTGATAAGGGTGTGTGTACCAAGAGTAAATAAAATGATTACAAAAACTAGATCCTGTGTCAGATTGGTAGGTTCTCTTACAAAAAATCCTTTTTTTACTGTATTATAAAAAATCCATTTTTTTTAAAAACACCAACTGTTACAATAAGTTTTCAACAGCATAGATCTTAAAGTTAATTTTGTTTTTAATAAGATCTTAAAGTTATAGAGGGTATGTTAATAAAACGTTTAATTATATTTTTTTAATGTTTAATAATGGTACATGATCATTATATGGCACTCAATGACAGTTCTTCACAGTCTTCACTTACTCGCTGTGTTTGCGCTTTTTAGTTTTTCTGCAATGGGAAAAAAAATAAGATACGTTAAAAAAATTGTTAGTAAACATTATATTTTGACTATTAATGATCTATTTAATGATCTAAACACTTAATGAGCTGAACCATCTACTATAATCTTAATTAAATAAGCTAGGAGAATTGCTATATAAAATTAAACCAGCTAAGCTATTAATAGCGGAGAAATAAGAAAAAATATATTTTACCTTGCAAGGGGTAGTTTTGCGCACAAATCGGAATAGCGACTCCACCATGTTTCCTGGTGTAGGTGTGCTACACTCCTCCAATGCCTTAACTATGCAAGCTGAAAGCTCGTCAAATTTAGCACACTGGTCCTGCAATAAAAAACAGATGGTTTTAATTTTAATAAAAAATTATAACGTGGCGCAATGTGACGTGAAATACGGTCGAAAAGAAGCGGCCATCTCGAAGCCTAAAATTTCAGAAAGGTCAGAGAGTAAGGTCTTATAAATCACCAGACACATATAAATTAAGTTAAACACCACGCAATATATGGGCGTAAAGTGTACGAAAGTTTTTTATACTAGGGTTTGAAGTTAAGACATATATTTAATTATATATTTCTTACTAATTTTAGTAGTGTGGAATAACAATTTAAGACCAGTAAAATATATATTTCACTTATTTAAACAGCAGCAAAGATTCTTATTAAGATCATTTTTTTTTACAAAACGTCCGATGAAGATATTATATCAAAATAAGGACTTCAAAGTAATTTAACTGAACTTACATCTAGGCTCAGTTTCTTGGCGTCGTCCAATCCACCAACGTTTTCCTTGATCTTTGTGGCGCACTCTCTGATAGAGTTGGCCTTCTCTTTGAAACATTCAGGGCCGCCTTCCGCAATGAACACTGAACAATAGCAAAACTATTAATCAAATACTTTAGACTAGATTCCAAGATTGTATCTACTTGTGTTTAGCAAATGTAAATGTTTCTTTTCCAGATCCAAATAATACCTTAATCAAAAGTTCTATAGTTACGTATGTACTATCTATAATCTAACATATAATAAAAATATAACTAAACGTTGTCTGTACATGGCAGGCATATGAGAAAAACTATTATTGGAAATGGCTGTAAGCTTAAGATTACTTACAAGCAATTCTATCGCCGTCCTTGTAGCATACGAAGTCGATGAACTGATCAGTGGCGTTGTCAGCGGCGCCAATGTGCTCCCTTATGCTGGGGTCTACACAAGGGGCAACGCCAGCTGTGAGAGTGTGCAGGCAGCTCTTCAGTTGGGGTGATTTTGCACAGTACCTCAAAAAAAATTACATAACTGTACAACGATGTTTTTATAACTGGCAGGTAAAGTTTTTCACTCCAAATTCAATTTTATTTTATTATCCAATCCGTTTTATCATATCATTTAAATCATTTAAATTTATCTTCGTCATTTTAAATGTATTCAAATACGAAAGTAAACATTCAAATATTTTTATTTCTAGTAATAACCAGAGCGGGGCAAAGCGCGGTGTTCAGTTTCTCCTCAACTCAACACGCAATGCTTTAAATTCGGTGGAAAATGAGAAACGGAACGACTCCGTTCCGTTCTTAACACTAAGTTTCCAAGTTGCCTTTGTCTACCCTACCATATGCAGGATATAGCGTGAAGCTGAATAAAAGAAGATATTATTTATTATATTATTTTGTAAATAGCTATTTAGCTAATTTCGTCTAATAATTAATAACTTTCTTTACATTTAATGTTGCTTAAACAATAGATATGTAGGCAACATTGCCTACATATCTATTGTTTAAGCAAAATTGAATGTCGTGATCTTTTAGTAAGAGCTATTTATCACAAGAATTTGACTTACTTTTTGAACACCTCATCAAGAGCACCATTGGGCTTGGCATCTTCTATTTCCTTCTTAATTGTCTCAGCGTCAAACAATTTCTTTACGCAATCGAAAAACCCTTTAATTTGTCCCTAAAAGTTAATAATAAATATGTAAAGTAGGTATATAAATATATTTTTCTGTAATTTTAAAATTTTTCGTTAATTAAAACGTATTCACACATTTCTTAAGGTAATTGTTAAATTTAAGTGAAAGGTATTGCTACGTGGGCATTTTTTTTATTTATTATAAATTGCAAAATATCTTTTGAACTTAAAATATATTTCCTTTGCCATAAGATTTTGAAATTAAATATCCAATAACTGTTTGTTAATTACTTTTACATGGAAAAAAAATATATACTCTAGATCAAAGGACAACATTTAATAAAACCTACGTATGTGACAAAGTGGATTGAAACAGTATAAATTAAAATAACACTACATAAAAATTAGGTATTTTGTTCATTTTAAATCAGCATCATGCACTTAAATTATTTTATTTAGAATCAGTTGTTGCCATTATTATAAGTAGTACATATCGATCGTTCAGGCGTGAATAACTATATATATAATCTCTATTTTTGGCTAACTTAAATTTAAATCATTTGCAATTTAAAATTAAAATTATACTTAAAATGTATTTAATTAAAGCAATTAAGTGCTTGTAATATTATTGTTGTAAGCTTAATATATTTTTACATTTATAATCAAAATATGCGACTTCTTCAATCAATGTACCGATTACTGTTCCGATACCGTGTATGGTTGCTGGTTCATGCAATGCATGGGCTATTACTTCTAAGTTCTATAATATAAAAAAAAACTTCTTCTTTGAGAAATAAAATAAAACATTTAAAGTAATTTTCGTTTTTTAATCATTGATAATTGAATTAAATTTTTTTTTTTTTTCAGCTTCACGCTGTATCCCGCGCTAGGCAGGGTAGGCAGAGGGAAAGGAAGTGAAACCTAGTGTTATGACACTCCGTTCCACTTCCGTTCCCCACTTTCCGCCGAATTTGAGGCATTGCGTATTGAGTGGCGGAACTCAACGCCGCGCTTTGCCTTATTACCAGAGCGAAGAAATGAAACATTAAATATTTAAATTGAAAATATTAAATATTTCATTTCCTCGACTGGGGATCGAACCCAGAACCTTTTGTTTACAGTCACACTCTTGTGCCGCTGCGCCACGACAGGCCTAATTATTATAATTTAGTATAATACAAACCAGGGATTAAATGATTCTATTTTACTTTAATTATACAGATTTAATAACAAGTGTTCTAATGTTACTCTACAAAACTAGGTTGATTGTGCCTCTATCGCTTTTTTTCCATAGAGATAACTTAACTTTAGTTGAAGTTATCTCTATGGAAAAAATAATAGCGGTAGGAGTATTCTTATATAGATACTCTTTAGGGTACCTATATAAGAATATTCCTAGCGCTAATATTTTCAAATTACAAATGACTACAGCTTTATATATACAATTGAATTATGTAAACCTGATAGATGAAGCACGATTTGTTCTTTACTCTTATATATTTATTAAAACTACATCTAACTCTACGTAAGCATGTTATATCTATATAAAAAGAAATAATTATAAATATTGTAACAAAAATAATTATCCAACTTACTTCCACAGCATCCGCTTTGTCTTCTGCACCGTATTTCTTACAAGACTGTTTAAGAAGTTCTTTGATTTGTTCTCGTTGCTCATCACTGATCTTGTACTCGGCGAGGACACCTAATTTAACAAACAAAATATTGAAATATATATAATTTCTGTTTCTTTTCAAGTATCAGTAAATCCATTTGTGAACGATACGATCAATTTTCAATCGCCAATCGTCCGTTGCTGGACGAGGAAGATTAAGTTAGTTTAGGCTTCAAAATTATTACAAGTAGGTATAATTTAACAATTAACGATAATAAATTATCCTACGAACATGGGTAGTATTATTTATCAATATCAATAAATCTCAACGCTAAAAGAGGGAAGTTACAAATTTAACATATTTGTCCGTCCTTTTGTCTTTGTGTCTGTCTGTTGCACCTTCGCACCCTCAATAAATAAATGACTACGACACTCTGATTAAAAAAAAAAACAAATTGAATCAGACCTCAACATTCTTAAGTGTTATAATGAAATTCCACTCAAGGAAAAGAATAATTATTTAGTAAATATTTTAAAAATGTAAGAACTCAATGCGTTAATAATTTTATATGTTTTTTTTAAATAAAGACTTTACTTTGCTTAAGCCGACCATGCAAACGTTTAGGATATGCGAAAACAGCGGTAGCGGTATTAAAAGTAGAAAGTTTTTAATTTATATGAACAATCAATTGTTAAATATTTATCTTAATATGTTATTCATAATATGCTTAATGAATATTAGTTCAAAGGCTAATTATTACCTATTGGATACTGTCACGGATTTATCAGCAACATTTAGTAACAACATTTGTTTATCTTCGTAAACATACGACAATAACAACCTTATAACCTTCATAACGATTATCTAAGACAAACAATCGTTTGTGGGATCAATAAATATTATTTGTTACTTATTACATGGTAATTATAATAATAATAAATCATTAATATTTAAAAATATTTGCTAATGGTCTAAATAAGGCGCTTTTGTTCTTTATTTCGTTGTTTACTAGAAATCGTAGTCACGAATTGGAATACAACAAAAGGTTTACGTGTTTTATTTTTTGTTAATTTATTTACTAATATCGATGTAAATAATTTAAAATAAAATTGAATTTACTTTAATAAAATAGGCGCCCTGACAATTCTATGTAATATATTTTAAATAATGTCAGTTTAACGTCAAATTTGAAGAAATTCATGAATGAGTGAACAAAGTCAGTCATCTAAGACAATTTTTTATATAATGTAAGAAAAATAACATAAAAGATAACAATATAAAGCATACTTGATATCTAATATATACAGAAGCATCCCAAAGTTAGCAATAAGAAGGGTCCAGGAAACAGTCGTAAAGTAACCTGTTTAACCCATTTGGAGTATTAAGTGTTTCATCGAGGTAAATTGGTAAATCGTCTGATGTGTTGCACAGGAAGAGGGGACTGGATCATGCACCGAACAAGCTAAGATGAAGCTGTTATACCGATATAGATTTATTAAGTGGTTTCGGACGTGGCAAAGTGTTCTCGCTATCATAATATTAAATAAATCACCCTTCAGGGTGTTGGACGCTGATTACTAGTAACAGGTTCTTTAGAATTGATGATTGACTTTGTGTATGTAGGCTAAATGAAAGCGTGTATAGTCAATTAAAGAGCCTATTGAAGAAGACTAAAAGATTATATGTTGTATTTTTTATGTAAGTTGATGATGAAATTAAATATATTTTAGAAAAATTCCGGGCTAATATCGAATTTAGTATCACCGTACTAAACTTAAATTTTTAAAATTTTAAAAATCGTATAAAAATTTTGAACGAAGCAGGATTTGAACCCGCGCCTCTGGAATGCCGTTCCAGTACGGTATTCCAGAGGCGCGGGTTCAAATCCTGCTTCGTTCAAAATTTTTATACGCTTTTTAAAATTTTAAAAATTTAAGTTTTGTATTTTCTGTCCTAAGTGTGGAATAACACTTTAAAACATAGTAAAAAATTTAGTATCACCGTGTTTATAAAAATATTCAACTAAGCACTATAACTAAATCTAGAACCAATTGGTTGATATATGTACCTATATTTAATAAGACAATTATAACATTTTAATCATTGTGTTTTTTTTTAGATTATACATATATAACTTTAACTTTTTTTTAGATTATACATATATTACTTTTTTTTTTAGATTATAAATTTTAGTTAGTCGTGGGATTTAGAAAATACTTACACATACATATGCGTAAAAGTTTTACGTAATTGAATTACATATTAACACTCTTAAATTAGACAGACGAAATTAAATTAGTTTCTGGGTAGGTATTTTGGGAGTGTTCACAAGTGAGATGTCTAGTTGAATATTATCCAAAATTAAAAATAAAAATTATATAAAACAGTAGGTGATTTTTATAACTTGCAAATGAAAAAGCGGCTTTAGATGTCTATAAGTAAAAAGCAATGTCTTCAAATTATAAACATGAAATTACATCAAACTCTCTTGTATCAGTCAGTGGGACTCTTTTGTATCAGTCTTTTAATAATACATATGTATAAACTAAAATTGAACTGAAGAAATGGCTAATATGGGCTATAATGGGCTGGTTTAGTTTTATAAATTAAATTATACCAATTGTCCCATTTGTAACGTTATATTACCAAGTCGTTTGTCCTATTTTTTCTGAAATCTTTTCAAGTGTTTCAATTGTTGATTGTCAATAAATTAGCTCAAGAAAGTAAAAAATAGTTTTAAATAATAAGGAATAAATATCATGGTAGCTTCTTTATACCACACAACCTAGTAAGTAAAGGAGTAATCATTTTGTTGTAATGTAAGTTAAAAATACAAGTGCAGGCTAAGAGTGATGTATCACTAAGTTATTTTTGTAAAATAAAATGTATAAAAAATGTCAATTAAAAAATGTAAAAAGCACTACAAAATTTATACATATTTAACACTTACCAACTGCCAGGAAAGCGATTATAATTGATTTCCAAATCATGTTGTTGTTAATTTTATACTATTTGTCAGCAATCACGTCGTTTGTGCCCTGAAGTCGTATGTCAACTGAAGCTCTACATGATCTAAATCGTTATTTATAATATTAACACAATGTGACTCAAGTTATGTCGTTATTCTTAAAACGATCGTCATTTCTCTTAAATAAAGTTCATTAAAGTTATCTTATTCAAGTTATCGTATTTACATACTCTACATTGATACGTATTTCCCTGAATATTTTTTTTAAATATTCAATAAAATATATTAATGTAGGGAATCATATTGTAAGTTTAATTTGGTGCTTAGTATATTTTTACTTAATTATTTTTGAAATTAATTTTAAAGACCATCATGGCGCAGCGACACAGTATGTGTGTAAACGCAACTGAGATTATTGTTGGTTCGATTCTCACTCGGACGAATGAAATCTACACTTATAATAATTCTGAATCTTAAAATGGTCGTTTGTGCGTCTGTACGTGCTCATCTCAGAAACGGCTAATCACATTTAAATGCAGATTTCTATTTTTATGTTTTACCCTTCCTTTTGATTTTTCTCGCCATTTTGTGTTTTATTTAAATCAATTAATAATTAAAAAAGGGATGTCTATTTAAATATTTAGTTCAAAAATAAACGAAATGACAATTTTATTATTCATTTTCCACGTTCTGGTAACGAATTAAAGCGTGGCGTTGTGTTCTGCAAATCAACACGCGAAACATCAAGAATTCCGTAGAAAAAGTGCAACAAAAGTGTTTTATTGAGGAAAAAAATCGATGGAAAAGGTGGCGATATTATTAAAAATAATAACGTCCATGTTGAAATTCATTTCCTATATACATTACATTTACATTACATCATGGACTATATTGAATTTTACTAGTTTATTCTAATTCTGAAACTCTCTTAAAGTCAAATGAAAACTTAACAGACATGAGGTCTCGTTTGAGCCGTTTAATAATTATGAAATTTTCGAGTAGGTATATATATATAACTATGGAGGTGATATGTGGTTACGCATGTTTAGAAAATAGAGTACTACAAGTGGCGAATTATAGTGGCTCTGTTGTAGATCGAACTGACCCCGAGAGTATATCTCCGTCTGTACATTAGGGTTATCAATATCAGTACTTAAGTAGAAATTCTCATGATACATAGACAAAATTATATACTTTTTAGTAAGTAGTTTCATAAACAAATGTATTGAAATAAATTCATGGCTCAGTCTGCAATTTAAATATGATGGTGATTACATAGATTCGATTCACTTTCAAAGAATATATATTATAAAAAAATATACATTTCTTTAGTCACGTGAGAAAAAGATGAGGAAATTCAACACTAGATTTCCAGCCTTCTTTTACCATTTATTGAAATTTTTGTTGTAAAAGCGTAATCATATATTTTTTTAAATATATTATAATGGGGGACAGAATGTCTTAGCACTAGGTTCACAGATTCCCTTTGCCTACATTACTATACGTGGTATATGTAGTAATTACAGTATCAAGTTAAAAAATATGTCTGCTATGGTATCACTATTCCCGCGAAACAAGATCAGCCTAACGTATACACGTAATGAGATCTTTGATGTTTTGAATATACATGTTGTAAATAAGAAAATTAGTAATACTTATTAAAATCGGTCGATACATTTAATTTCAACGTCACGGAGAAAGAAACCTACATACATAAACTGTTACCTAAATACAAAAGTCTCCTTCCCGGTCAGGGAGAAAACTAATAAATAAATAAAATATTATTATTATTTAAAAATAATAATATTTTTAATTTCTAAAGTATCATTACTTTAGGTATCTTTGATATTCTTATCAATTAAGTTTTAATATTATTTAACCTAAAAATATTTTAAGTTATTTTACTTAAAATATATATAGTTTTTAGTTTTAGTCTCCAGTTAACTACTTTAAAAATTATTAGTTCAATACAATTGTAACGACAATTAAAATAAAAAATAAAAGTTCACTAGGTTTCTGCATCATTTTCAACTTACTTTTGCTTATCCGTATTGGGCTAACCTCCTCTTAATAATATTGAGGATAATATTAACAAAGAAACGTCGTAGCACCAATAATAAATTGATAAAACATATAAATTTCTACCAATCAGCATATTCATAAATGAAATATGCTTTATGATAATGCATATTTCATTTATAAACATCAACATCGTATTGGCTGGAATTACCTAGACATTTCAACAGGCCGTGTTGAGACTGATAAGTTTAGACACTAAGAGAGCGCAATCATAAAGACATCTAGAATCTTCAACATTAATCAAATCCAATAATTTAATGTAAAGTGAATTAAATAATGTGGCGATTAACTTTGATTTTGTTGCTTCTGACGTCGATAGATTGTCACCCTAAAAGCATGGTGACCATCGCACTTGAAGAATACGGTAAAGTAAACATCGGTTTGCCCAAGTTTCGAAAACCAGTGAAAAAGGCACTCACTACTAGGGATGGCCTAGTTAGCACATATTATAACCGAAGAGTATATCTGTTGCCCCAGGAATATACTAATCAAATCTTACGTATATCAAAGCCAACATCGCCACCGGAGCGTTGAGTATTTTTTTTATATTGTTTAGTATATGTCTTAATTCATATAATGGTATTAATTTTAAAGCAATGTCTATATATACTTACAATAATTGTTAGGATTTTATAAATAGATATATCTCTTTTTTGTTTAATAATTATTATTTTTTTCTACTCGTGTATCTGAAAAGTATTTTGATATTTTTTTTATCTTATTCAAAGCTTTTAATGCTGACTATTTTTAATTTTAACTATTTATAAATATATCTGTCATTTATATAAAATTAAGAATTTTAAAAGATATGGAAATAAAAAGATAATTAATTTATTGTATAGTTTTATTTTGAACATCCATTTATTTAATAATTAAGTCATTTTTAAGAAAACTATTTTTTTTTTGTTACTAACCAATAACTAAAATTCACTGAACTATCCGATTCATTCTTCTTATGTTTCTAACATTTGAACCTACAACAACAAGGAAATATTTTTTCATACAAGTATTACAATTATTCTTGCAATAGTTTTATATTATTGATGTAGCTAAGTGTAATAATAAATATCGCAGTACTTATAGCAAAGTGTAATAATAAATATCGCAGTACTAGACTATAATAATTAATATAATAAATGTGAAAGTTGGTACGGATGTGTGTATATTTGTTACGCAAAAACTACTGAATGGATTTTCATGAAACTTTGCAGTAATATAGCTTTGATATCAGAATAACATAATAAGTTAAAATTTATAGGGATTTTTAACCGACATAAAAAAGGAGGTTCTTTTATGTATGTTCCCCGATTACTCGAAGATTGGTGGACCGATTTTCAAAATTCTTTTTTTTTTTACAATTGGTCATCTGATAATGGAATCCTGATGGTAGAATCG
This sequence comes from Eueides isabella, assembly GCA_019049475.1. NCBI lineage: Eukaryota > Metazoa > Arthropoda > Insecta > Lepidoptera > Nymphalidae > Eueides > Eueides isabella. Next base: position 5,132,439 of record CM032393.1, read on the forward strand.
AGGTCTCAAAATTGAAAGGCACAGATGCTGTTTTTTCGCATAGCAACACAATTGGGAGATCTATATCTGACTATCATCTCATTTTATTAACCGACTGCAAAAAAGGAGGAGGTTCTTAATACGTATGTTCCTCAGATTACTCGAAGATGGGAAAACCGATTTTAAATAAAACTTTTTTTATCGTTGGAGTTACACAAAGATAATTACTGTAGGAATATTTATCTATACAGATAATCTATACATATAATAAAATTATAACAACCTCATGTCTGTACATTATAGATATTAAAGAAAAACTAAGATCTTAATACAACCAATAGAAGCCAAAAATATGATTTAAAAAAAAAAATCTTTGTGTGTCTGTTTGTTGTCCGCTTTTAATGTAACTTATTTTGTTATATAGGTATTAGTCCTCGCTAACACATAGGCTATCTTTTTTTTGGAAATTCGCTTTTTAGGGAGTAAAAGGGGTGGTTGTAAGTTTGTATTAAACTCCGTCAGTTTTGAAGCTAATTTGATTAAAATTATTATTTGGCTATTTGGTTAGAAATTAAGAATAACGCAATTAGGATTTTGGAAATTTTGCCTTATCAGGGGTGAATAAGGGGGGTAAGTTTCTATGAAACTTCGCCAATATGCTGATGTATTTTGATGTTTAGTATGGTGGGACTAAAAAGTGTCCTGTACAACATCTATGAGAAGTGATTATTTTAAAGCTCTGGAGTCCGTCTGCCTACCTAACTGGCATGCAATACCAAAAGCACGGTTTCACTTTTAAAAACATACGGAAATGACTATTATAATAATTTTTATCTTCTGTTGGCGCATAAACATCTCTCGGCGAGACGAAGTTCGCGGGCACCAGCTAGTAGACTATAAATGTAATAATTTATATTAATAATTATTGACAGCTAAATTAAGGTTTTTTTTATTGTAGGCTAAAACGGTATATTTATTATATATCTTTTGTTAAAATTAATATATTCTTGAGTTCAGTTTTCAATGTAAATTTTAAATATTTAGAGTTGACTACGTATCTTGCCTAGGCTTTACAATAAGGTTTCTAGTTTTCATATTCGTATTCGTAAAAATGTTGATCCTTATTTGATGAATTATTATTTCTTGATTAATTTCGTTGTATTTTTTAATTAAACGAGATTTCGTGATATTATTCAAAAGAAATAAATATATGTATATGTATATATATATATATATATATACATATATATATATATATATATATATATATATATATATATATATATATATATATATATATATATATAAATATATGTATATATATATATTATAATCACTGCTAAAGTATCAATGTCACTTAAGTAAGAACTAAGTTCACTTGTAATAAGTTTATTTTTGATTGGGCCGATTCCGGTGAAACAATATTTATTGAGTATAGAACAAACAGTTCTGTACTATATGACGCTCACTGATTGAATGGATATAATAATGGGGAACAGAATGTCTTAAAACTAGGCTCACAGATTCCCTCTGCCTACCTTACTATTCGTGGTATATGTAGTAATTGCAGTATCAAGTTAAAAAATATGTCTGCTATGATTTCACTATTCCCGGGAAATAAGATCAGCCTAACGTATACACGTAATGAGATCGTTGATATTCTGTATATACCTGTTGTAAATAAGAAAATTAGTAATAATTATTAAAATCGGCCGATACATTTTATTTCAACGCCACGTAGAAACAAGCCTACATATATAGATTGTTAAATACAAAAGTCTCCTTCCCAATCTGGTAAAAAATATTATTATTTTATTCTTGTTAATTAAGTTTTTTATTATTTTACTTAAAATAGTTCAATAAGCTGTGAGCAACGACAGTTAAGATAAAAATTAAAAGTTCAATAGGTTCCAGTACCTTTTTTAACTTACTTTTGCTTATTCAAAACAAAGAAACGTCTTAGCCAATTACTTAGTCAATTACAAACTGATAAAACATACATTTGTACCAATCGGCATATTCTTTATGATAACGCATATTTCGTTTATAAACATCAACATCGTATTGGCTGGAATTACCCAGACATTTCAACAGGACCTGTTAAGACTGATAAGCTTAGACACAAAGAGAGCGCCATCACAAAGACATCTAGAATCTTCAACATTAATCAAATCGAACGATTTAATGTAAAGTGAATTAAATAATGTGGCGATTAACTTTGATTTTGTTGCTTCTGACGTCGATAGATTGTCACCCTAAAAGCATAAAAACCATCGAACTTGAAGAAAACAGTAAAGATTTCAAAATTAAAGTTCTTCCCGAGTTTCGAAAATCAGTGATAAAGGACATAGTGATACACGGTAATAGGAATAGTATAGGTTGTGGGATACCTTTTGAAAAAAAAAGTCTGTTGCCCCAGAAATATTTTAAAATATGTTAAGTATATCAAAGCCAACATCGCCACCGGAGCGTTGAGTATTTTCTTTAATCTATTGTTTAATATGTATGTGTTTTAATTCATATAATGGTATTGATTTTTATAATATAAGCGATGTCTATATGTATATATACTTACAATAATTGTTAATGTTTTATAAAAAGATATATCTCTTTTTTGTTTGATAATTATATTATTTTTTCTACACGTGAAAAGTATTTTGATATTTTTTTATCTTACTCAAAGCTTTTAATGCCGACTATTTTTTATTTAAATTTATAATAAATATATCTGTCATTTATATAAAATTAAGAATTTTAAAAGACATGGAAATAAAAAGGTATTTAATTTATTGTATAGTTTTATTTTGAACATCCATTAATAAAATTGATGGAGCACTACATACTGTCTTTTTAACTAAGTATAGGTACTGCAGTATATATTAAAGTACATTTTAAATATATTACATTTGATGAAATGCAACAATCATTCTTTAAAACATTGTTTCTTATATTATAATAAATACATGGACTGAGTTCAAGTCCGCCACCCGCTTTGCAATGACTAACAAATATTATATTCAAGAGTGAAACAAATAAATAGTGGATTATTCTTTTAAGATGTGTTATGAAATATTGAAAGGATATTTCTATGCGAGCTAAGCCGAATTTGTAGTACATAATTACGTAATATTATAAGAGAATAGCGGGCAGTGCGAGAAATCGGTACTTTGAATATAACATTAATCCAAGCCAAAATAGCATTTTCATCAGTCATTCGATTATTAATTTTCAAGTTACTACTCTAATTTTATCGTTTCCTCAAAATAGATCGTCATATTCTATTTAAAAGTTCTCATAAATATAACATAAGTACTTCAACTTTATTATCAGGCAACAATTCGACGCATATTAAATGGAGAGTAACCGATATATCATTATTATATTATAATATTCCTTATATAATTTACATTTCATCACTGTCAAATTCAACAGATCTAAAAATTGCTCTTAATGCGAACGCCAGAATAGACCATCTTTATTTGGAGCCGTCGAAATTAAACACATTAGTACGTTATGGCATGAAAATTCCGTTCACCATAAAATTAATACAATAAACTAAAAATATGTTACAAAAAATTACTACAACATCGATAAAAAACAAAGTCTTGTCGCACAAGATCCATACGATAATTTATAAAATCACAGGTAATTCTTATGACTAGGCATATTTAAAATTTCATTTCTCTTATAGAGAAGAAAAAATTGGGTATCAATATAATTATATAACCCAACGAAACACATTTAACGTGACATAAAATAGTAAATTATACATAGTCTTATTAGCTTAGAAGGTACGCGATGCATGGACTAGATCTTACTGTTACACGTAGGTGATGTTACTCCTGAAGACCGGCCATTCTATCCATTAATATTCTAAACCATATATATTAAAATTAACCGTTAAGGGTTAGTGTACAATTATTATGTAATATAATCATATTTTGGTTATAACGCTTTATAAAGTAGTATTAAAGTTATTTTTATATTTTCTTATTCAGAGTACACTTACCCTTAAAAGCATGGAGATTGAATATTGCAGTACAAACACACATAGTCCTCAAAAGTGTAAATATATTTACTTTATATTTATAAAGTATTTAATGAATGTCACATTTCTATATTAGTCTTACATTTAAGTATTAATGAATTACACGATGTTACTTATCAATATATTTATACACATAATAAAATATTATGATAACCCTAAATTAAATATTTAATAATTAAGTCATCTTTAAGAAAAGTACCTACTATTTTTTTTGGTTACTTACCAATAACTAAAATTCACTGAACTATCCGATTCTTTATCGAGCTCTACATTACTCTTTCATACAAATATCCACGTTTAAACTTTGGTCTGTTCATCCCCTTTAAAACCTAATCAGGATTTATATTAATTTAATTCCCATATAATTAAGTATTATCTGGTCTTAATTATCTTAAAATATAAAATAAAAATACTTAACATTATTAAATTATATATTTTAACAAAATTTTCTTCGCGAGATTACCGTTTTAATATAAAATATTAAGAAAAAATGTATCTTTCTAGTTATTTTTATAGTGGGAACTAAAAAAACCAATCTTCTTATGTTTCTAACATTTGAACTCATAACAACAATGAAATATTTTTTTCATACAAGTATTACAACTTTTCTTGCAATAGTTTTAATTTATTGATGTAGCAAAGTGTAATAATAAATATCGCAGTACTTATAGACTATAAACGTAATAATTTATATTAATAATCGTTTACAGCTAAATTAAGGTATTTTTTTTATTATTTAAGGCTAAAAAGGTAAAAGTAATATATTCTTGAGTTTTTCTTTTCAATGTAAATTTTAAATATTTAGTGTCTACGTATGTCGCTTAGGGTTTACAATATGGTTTCTAGTTTTCGTGTTAGTAGTAAGCGAATATCTCAACAAAAATTTTGATCCTTATTTGATGAATTATTATTTGTTGATTAATTTCATTGTATTTTTTATTAAACATATTTATATTTTACCATGGTAACCCTTTTTCCACTACTGCAAGATTTTTTACAACAAAACATTGTAATCTACATTTTTTCACATTTTGACTACTGTATTAAAACAAACAATATATACTATAAAATAACAAACAATATATATTTTGTTTTATATGAATTAGATAGCACTTAACTTGTTTAAAATTTAAAAGATAGATAACAAGGCTGTCTATAAGCAATTTAAATGATTATTACATCATTGGCATTATTTATCTTATAATTAAAGGCTCTTGTGGTGCAGCGGCACAACATCTGACTGTACTTACCTATTTGTGGGTTTGAACGTCACGAGGGGAAATGAGGGGAAGGGCAACGGAATATCTTAACAGTAGGTTTTCTCTGCCTTCCCCGCTGTATGTGAAAAACAACTAAAAAGATACATTTATTTAATAATTACAATACAGAAGCATGTTAAGCAATTGTACTGAATGTTTAATTTTAGGTATGTTTTTGTTTATTTATCAAAGCGTTGAGCAGTTTTATCTTGGCTTTAATGGTCTTGTACCGTTGATATTCTTCTTCGTGTCCTTTTTTATCGTCCCTTTGGACTTTTCTACTGTTCTGCATTTCAAAGTTAACTTCATACTCCTTGATGCTTCGGCGCAAAATCTGTTTATACATATTTCAAAAATATATCAGAACAATACATACAATTCTCTAAGCTTATACTATATATCACACAAACTCGCGTATCTTTTAGAAACTGCCCTAGCGCTCTGACCTCTAAATCAGAAGTTGAAACGATAACAACCATATTGAGAATTTCAACATTGATTACGCGTGTGGCTAAGATTCCGCAGTGGAAACAGTTCTGACACATTTAAATTTTTATATGTTGTACATATCTTGAAATACCAAGCAATATCTAAAATACTGGACAAAATCACGAAAACAGAGTGTTTTAACACTACTCTCTACTACACTACCCTCCTGTATGCGTGATACAATTGAAGCAAATAAAAACAAATAAGTATAAAATAAACTTACATATTTAAGCATCTTAGCTTCTGTCAGAGCTCTAGTGAGATCTTCAAGCCCCATACAATGCAGGCCCTCGTTAGTGGGGGCCTCTTCACTGGTCGTGGCGGACTTGGCAGACGACGTGGAGGACGGCATCTCCTCTACGCCCTCGCGAGTTGGCGGTGACTGCAGAGGAGTGTCTATGGTCTCCTGGAAATGGATTTTGAAACTTTATAAATATAAAAATAAATAATAAAAAATAAAAAAGCCTTTTATTTCTAGCGAAAATTCTTACAATACTTTACAGAGGGGCTTAACACTTAGAATAGTTATATTTTTGTTATTTTAATTTTTTTATTTTTTTTATGTTAACATAGTTTTTTTTTTTTTTTAACAATAATATATTTAGCTTTTAGTTTGTAACAGTACTATATATCTTATTTTCCTTATTAGTATGTACTGTTATTATTAGTTATATATTAATATATTAATACTGTTTAGTTTTTGACTTTGTTTCCATTTTTTAGTTATTCGCTAGAACCCCAGATTGGGTGAAGACCTCCTCCATGAGGCGATGCCCATTTGTCTCTGTCTTGGGCTAGTTGGCTCCAGTTTGAGCCTGCAACTTTTCGTATCTCGTCTTCCCATCGTGCCACTGGTCTCCCTCTACTTCTTTTGCCTTGTGGTCCATGCCATGAAGTAGTTCTTATAGTCCATCTTTTATCTTTGAGTCTTGCCACATGTCCAGCCCATTTCCATTTAAGTTTTTGTGCATATTTTAAAGCATTTGTTGCTTTGGTTACTGTCCTTATTTTAGTGTTTTTTATTTTATGTATTCTTTTTATTTTGAGCATACTGCGCTCCATTCCTCTTTGACAGGTAGTAATTTTGTTTTTGGTTTTGGTGTTAAACTTCCATATTTGGCAACCATATGTTAGACACGGAAGAAGATTTGTGTTCATCACTTTAGTTTTTATTTTTGTTGGCATATTACTTTTGAAAATTGATACCAGGTTCCAATATTTGTTCCATGTATGTTGCACTCTACGTTCTATTTTAAGCTCATTATTCTTCTTATCAAAACTGATTCTCTTTCCCAAATTGATATAGCTTTCAGTATATACTATTGGTTTGAGGCTTCCATAAATCTGTCTCTTGGTGCTGTTTGTCATGACAAAAACAATGACATTGTTTTTGTTTGGTTCATTTCTAGACCAACTTTCACGCTAGCCTGATGCAAGGAGCTTATCATCGACTGTAATTCTGAGCTTGTTTCTGATAATAATAGTAGGTCATCTGCGAATCTTAAGTGGCCCAGAGATTTTCCTTGTATATTTATTCCCGATTTGCCCCAATCGAGTTTATTGATGACTGATTGTTTTATAAATATAGTTAAATATTATTTTCAAAGATAGTCTTTGTGGCGCTGGAGTACAAGCGTATGACTTTAAACGCTATAGGTTATGGGTTCGATCCTTACTTAAAGAAATGAAATATAATATATATTCGTATTAAATATTTAATATTCTAATTTTCTTCGTTTCTCGTAACAAGGCAAAGTGCGGCGTTTTACTCCGCCATTCAAGTTTTATATTAGCAATACAAAAATATATAAGGATTTTTTAGCTTCACGCTGTATCCCGCATGTAGCAGAGAAGGCTGTGGAAGCTTAGTGTTAAGATACTTCGCTCCGAACTTTATATCGAATTCTGGAGGCATTGCGATGAGTGGTGAAATTCAAGTTCGCTCCGAAAAGAAAATATTAAATATTTTATTACCTCAAATGGGAACCCACAACTTGTAACGATTATAGTTTTAGCGCTTAAACATAAAATAAAAACTGAGTTAAATGTTATTTCTACATGTAAAATTGGAGGCCTGTCGTGGCGCAGCGGCACAAGCGTGTGACTGTAACCGACAGGTTCTGGGTTCGCTCCCCAGTCGAGGAAATGAAATATTTAATATTTTCAATTTAAATATTTAATGTTTCATTTCTTCGCTCTGGCAATAAGGCAAAGCGCGCTGTTGAGTATCGCCACTCAACACGCAATGCCTTAAATTCGGCGGAAAGTGGGGAACGGAAGTGGAACGGAGTGTCTTAACACTAGGTTCCCGGGTTCCCTCTGTTTACCCTGCCTCGTGCGGGATACAGCGTGAAGCTAAGTAAGTAAGTAAGTAAGTATAACATAAAAAATTAACTGTACATCTTAATATGACTAACCTGAGAAGAATCCGAAGGTTTCTCCTGCGAGTCGCTGGAGCTGTCCACGCTCGTATTGAACAGCATCGTCTCGTGTTCATGGATAGTAGCTAGCTCGCCGTTAGTACCGCCAATTATCTTAAATATATGTACAACAACAAATAAATTAATATTAAATCTCTTTTTTTTTTTTTTTCAGGGCCACGTTGTTTTCCGCACATGGCAGGATAGCCAAACGGTACGTAGTACGGAAACATAGTGTAACGACATTTCCGCTTTCCACTGAAAGTATGGCGCTGCGTGTGGAGTAACGGACCTTAATGTCACTCGTTGCCTCGGTACTAGAGAGACGGAATAAAAATGTTAAATACTTTGCTTGCCTCGAGTAGGTATCGAACCCACAACCCAACGGATTTACAGTACACACGCTTGTGCACCTGCACCGTATAAATTTATTGAAGAAATATTTAAATATAATTTCATTATCATTACGAATATATCTATATTAATAATGTCTTTGATTTTCGCGATTGTTATACATTTTAAATGAAACACTTTTAAACGGATTAATCGCGTATATTGAATGGTAAACATTTTTGGGAAACCCGACGTTTCGAACACTTTACAGTAGTCCGTGGTCACGGGTAGACTGAGGTGGCATTTGTCTGTCAGTTGATATAATTATTATATCAAACTACCGCCAACGATTCCTTAATTGCCTCGCGTACTGCCCTGGATTCTTGCAGAATGAGCTAACTGTATCTGGTCCTCTAGTGTGGTGTGCTGGGGATTTTAAATTTTTTAATAGTGGGTCCCAGGTGGTGGAAAGTTTCCAACCATCTTCTCTATTGAAATTAGGATGTTTTTGTATTTCAATAGCCTCGCGGATCTTTCTAGGGATATATCTATTCTCCCTAGCGAGTATGTGGGGTTTATCAAACCTGATGTAATGGTTGGATTTGTTCGATGTATGCTCACACACAGCTGACTTTGATACATGCCCATTCTTGACATCGGAGATGTGTTCCTTCACCCTAACACCGATGCTTCTCTTTGTTTGACCTATATATGATAAGCCACAGTCACAATCAAGTTTGTATACACCTGCACACTGCAAAGGAATATTCCTCTTCACTGGTCTCAAGAATTGGCTCACTTTCTTGTTAGGCTTGAAAATAGTTTTAATAGAAGCTCTTCTTAAGATGTTGCCGATCCTGTCTGTAACACCCTTTACATATGGTAAAAGTGCTGGTTGCCTCTCAACTGTAGGTGGCTTGTTGGTCTTCTGACAATGCTGGCGGGGAACTGGCAGCTTGTTCTGATGAAGAGCAGTCTTCACCTGTCGAAGCTCGTCCCCTAGGTGTTCAGCATCGCAGAGGTGGTGGGCTCTCTGAAACAAAGATTTGCCAACGGTAGATAACTGTGTAGGGTGGTGGTGAGATTCACCATTGAGGTATCTATTGGTGTGTGTGGGTTTCCTATATACTGTGTGGCCTATTGTGCCATTAGAATTCTTTATGACTAAAACATCAAGGAAAGCTAAAGAATTATTTGCCTGTAATTCCATTGTAAACTGAATATTATTATTAATAGAATTAAGGTGGTTTAAGAATATATAAACACTGTCCGTAGGTAAAATTGTGAATGTGTCATCTACGTACCGCTTATATATCCTAGGTAGACATGGTGCAGAGCTAAGAGCCATCTCCTCGAAGTCCTCCATGTATATATCTGCTATTACCGGGGACACAGGCGAACCCATAGCAATGCCATCTATTTGTAGATAGAATTCTTGATTGAACACCAGATATCCAGATGTAAGGCAGTGTTCTAAAAGTTCAAGATATTCTATAGGCATGTTATTCTCCTCTAGCTTCCGCTTGACAATCCTGATGCAGTCTTTAATAGGTATACTGGTGAACAGCGACTGGACATCAAAACTGACCATGGTTTCATTGCTAGCTAACTTAAGGTCTTTCAGTCCGCTAACAAAATGGTAAGAATCCCTGACATAAGATGTTGTGTGGCCACGCAGTGGAGAGAGTATTTTCGCGACGTGTTGAGCCAGTTTATACGTCGGTGTATCGATTTGGCTCACTATTGGACGAAAAGGTACATCTTTTTTGTGTATTTTTGGTAACCCATACAACTTTGGAGGTTTTACACAGCTAGGCACGAGAGAAAGTATATGAAGTAATGAAGAGTAATATTCCTTTGCAGTGTGCAGGTGTATACAAACTTGATTGTGACTGTGGCTTATCATATATAGGTCAAACAAAGAGAAGCATCGGTGTTAGGGTGAAGGAACACATCTCCGATGTCAAGAATGGGCATGTATCAAAGTCAGCTGTGTGTGAGCATACATCGAACAAATCCAACCACTACATCAGGTTTGATAAACCCCACATACTCGCTAGGGAGAATAGATATATCCCTAGAATGATCCGCGAGGCTATTGAAATACAAAAACATCCTAATTTCAATAGAGAAGATGGTTGGAAACTTTCCACCACCTGGGACCCACTCTTAAAAAATTTAAAGTCCCCAGCACACCACACTAGAGGACCAGATACACTTAGCTCATTCTGCAAGAATCCAGGGCAGTACGCGAGGCAATTAAGGAATCGTTGGCGGTAGTTTGATATAATAATTATATCAACTGACAGACAAATGCCACCTCAGTCTACCCGTGACCACGGACTACTGTAAAGTGTTCGAAACGTCGGGTTTCCCAAAAATGTTTACCATTCAATATACGCGATTAATCCGTTTAAAAGTGTTTCATTTAAATATCTATATTATAAGGTGATATTTTGTAATTAACACAAAAGTCATATTTAATAAACAATATCTATTACTCATTGGTGTACAACTTGTTCCACAATCTCGAGGTTTGAATTGATAAATAATGTTTGTCTTGGATTATACTATAACAAATAAGGTTATAAATTATATCAGGTTAACTTCACTCGATATAGTATTAAATTTAACATCGTCCTAATTTTTATGTTTTTAAATTTAGGTTTTTTCTTTCCTAGGTGTGGAATAAGACTTAAAATATAATAAAAATACTGGATATAGCTTTGTCAGATATTTTGGGTTCCTAAATTTCAAATGTGCACGCGGGTTAAACCGCAGGTAAAAGCTAGTAAATAATATATTTTCTTATAAAACTGAATAGATTCTCTTGTTATGATTGAAATTTTATATCTTTATTGCTAAGAAACATAACAAGCAAACAAGGTTTTTAAAGCTCCAACCAATAAAAAATCACTATCTCATCTTGGCTTGTTTGGTTGGTGTTTTATCTCTTAAACGAAAACAATATTTAGAAAACATAGCTAAAACCACAGCAATGAGCAAGGCTTTGAACAGACAAAAACCGTAGTCGGTTTTTTTTAATTTGCAACGGTGTCACAGACACACTAATAAAATGACAGACAGGCTTAACTTATAACACTTCTCTTTAAGACCTATATACTTACAGCATCCGGTCTGAAGCTAGCCAAAGCTCGCTTGACAGCTCTGTATCGTTCATACAAGTGTCTTGCTGCTCCTCGTTCCTCCGAATGAGCTGGAGGTCTTCCACGAGCTGCTTCCAAGCGTAGGAGAGCTCTTTGTACACATGATTTCTCTGCAGCTAACTGTGGTGGTGTCCAGTTTGATTCCGGCACGCTAGCTCTGCCGGCTGCTTGCCGACAGCCTTCTACCCACTTGAAAATTTTATGGACACATATATTATGGTAAATATTATGTTTTTTTGTTAAAGCATAAATATAATTACAATCTTTGGTTTTATAATATTAACATTAAATTACGATAATATTCAAATTAATGTGAAACTTTGTAAGATTGGATGTCTGTTTCTCTTTCATGTAAAAGCTTCTGAAGATTTGAATATGACTTTACAGGCAGAGAGAACGGAGCGCCTAACGCTACGGTAATCTATATCTATCTATTTTTTTGATACTTCATGTACTGTTATATTCAATATAATAATAACTTTATAAACATTATGAATGAATAGTTATTAGGTCCAAATTGAGTTATATAAGTATTAATATAGTGTTAGCGCCACCCAATATTTGACTATATTTTACTGAGGCCAAAATATTTCTAGATAATCTTAAAACTATGATTTTAACAATCACATTACTACAATCACTCTACTATCATTACAAAATAAATTGTCCGATAATAAAACAAATGTATCTAGAACATGTAACTTTAGTTACCTCTTCTATATCCCGAACCAATTCTGCCATAGGTTTGTCGCTCTTTAACGCCTCATCTAGCTTGTCATCTCGTTCCTTCTGCAACTTTGCTGCTTGCACTTTTAAAGCATATTCAACAGGATCTGCTTTAATACAACGTTTCTCGGTTTGTAGCTGTCGCAGAGTTTCATACATGCGGACCAATTGGACGTCTGTCATACGATCGCCTTGAGTAATGGCGTGCCCATTTTGAACTTCGAAATCGTTTTCGTATTTAGCAATGTTCTTCTTAAGCACGTTTATCTGGAAGTGATGAAGTGATGATACATTTTTAATATTTTTATTTACATTCAATATACTGTACATTTAATAACAGCCGTTATAAATGTCGAACATATTTTACATAATATTAATACTAGAAATAAGTTTAATCTTAGTGCACCTATAACTCGATTGCATCGAGTCCGTAATTCTTTTATGGGTCAGGGTGTACGCTTTTACAATAGGATCCCAGAAAACGTCCGAGAATTTTCTATTTCGTAATTTAAAAAAGTTATGAAAAGACGTTTGTGTGTTAAAGGTTATTACCAAATTAACGATTTTATAAATGATAACACGCCTTGGGAAGAAAATGCTTGCTCCAGGCCATTTCAAATGTATCATTGTCACAATTGATTAAATGATGTAAAATTTTGATTGAAAAAAAGACATTTCCCGCTGAGTTTCTTTCGCCGGTTCTTCTCAGGTCTGAGGCAGTAACTTTAGTGAACTGGTGGTAAATTGTTTGACGTTCAAAAAATGAAGCTTGTAACTTTTTATTTTGAATAAAAATATTTGAATTTGAATTTTGAATTTGGATAAACACGTTATTTTCATGAATAGGTTCCAAGACAAATCCATGAAAATATTTAGTAAGATAATACTCTAAATATATAGAGCATGCAAATAGTATTTATGTAAGCAGAAGTATCGAATCACCCACATGTTATGTAAGTTGCATAATCAGCTTGCAGCCACAGCTAACCGATCAATTGTATTCTCTAGAAGCATTGGATTACTGACAAACTTAAATTACCATATGATTATTTATGTAATACAATTTAAAACATGGTTTTCTGTAAATATTTATTGATAAAATTATGCGACAGCGTGTCGTAGCAAAAAGAGCCTTATGCTCCGTGTGCTGTAAATGAGAAAGGTTGTGGGTTCGATCCCCCACTCGAGGAATTGAATTATTTAATGTTTTCAAATTAAATATTTAACGTTTACATTTCTTCGCTCTGGTAACAAAGCAAAAATTGCAATGGGATCCGCCATTCAACACGCAACACCTCAAATACGCAGGATAGTGGGAAGCCCAAGGGAATATCTTGACACTAGGTTTCAAAGTTTCCTCTGCCTACCCTGCCTAGTGTGGGATACAGCTGAAAGCACAACAAACACTTTGACAAAACTTTGTATTTCGGTCTAGCGCTGTTGCAAGTTGCGTGTATACGTTGATTTTTAGGAATTACAATCACACTACGCTTTTTAAATTTAAGTTTAGTATTTTCTGTCCTAAGTGTGGAATAACACTTTAAAACATAGTAAAAACTTAAGTGTTGTTTATGTTGGATGTTCATACAAAAAGCAACAATGCATAAATGCACCACCTTAAGCACTTGATCTATTTTTTCTAATTAACCTTATAGCTGCACATTATATAACTACACACAAAGTTTATTAAATATGTACGTGATTTTCTATGATGCCTTTTTTTATGGAAAAGACGGCAAACGAGCGTACGTCCGTCGCCCACGACCCCGAGTAACTCCAGAGGAGCTACAGGAGCGTTGCCGTCCTTTAAGGTGGAAGGGCACCGGGGCCCGGTATTACCTAATGCGAAACGCAGTGGCCAAAGCCACTACTTAGCGCCGGTCTTAAATGCCGGGGGTGGTAATAATCCGGTCAAGTCTGCCCATGCGTGTTGCCATTACTGGCAACGTGACTCTACCACACGCACTTTAGTCGCCTCTTACGACACCATCAGTACCAGGGTGATCCTATTCTAAGCCTAAATCACACGGCGGCAATGCCTAATTAAAATTATCATATATTACAACAACTTTTATATCGTTTGAGAAATCAGTTCTTGACTAGCCGTATTTGTACATACTAATGGGCTCTTAATGTCTTTTCGCCGATCACGTTTGAATATTGTCACTGTTTTAATTATGAGTTAATAAACAAAGACCCACAGAAATTCATGATCACATCAAAGTCAACTTGGGTTTCAAATTTGATCCATACTCGAGGGCAAAATACCTATTATATTTATTAACATTATCATCTGTATATTAATTTATTTCCTCGATATATCTCAAATGTCTTTAATATAGTTTTATATAGTTTAATCTATAAACAATTATAAGAAAATTTTACAATGATATTTCAACCTAATTGTAAATGTTCTATTTGTTTGAAAATTTACGCACGTGTTGCACGATACAATAAATTTATTGTATGAATAATGTCCTTGTCTGGAAGTGTATCGTCGCTGTCATATTGCTTTTTCTTAAGAACTTTGCATAATATTAATCTGAATTTAACTTCAAATATCCAAATCTACTTTGCCTTGGAGCACAGAAAAAAATAACTTTCAAGTTAACATATAAAATATAATAAAATCTATTTAGTAATGTGATTTTTACCTTTTTGCTAAGTTTCTCAATACGTCGGTCGGGGCTGGTTTGGGTGCGGCGTGGTGGTTCACTTCTTTCGTCGCGCCGCGCGTGTTCCGCCTCCTCATGGCGAACGCTCGCGTTAACCACGTTGAACGATCTCTCAGTTTCTTCACATACTGGTCACAGATGATATTTAAAATATTGATGAATATTAATTGTTATTTAAAATATTGTATGTGTGGCTAACACATGTTTAAAATTTACATATAATAATAATTACATAACAAAATAAAACACGAATTTAGCTTAACAACTGGTATTTGAAATATAGTGTCCAAGAAACAAGAGAGAATATTACTTGTACATTATTATCATTATCATTGATACCACAATAAAACTTAATTAACTTGTCGGTTTTTATCGCATGTATTTTTCACCAGGGGAATCTAGTGCCAGAACCCCACCTTGAGCCCAATTTTCGAGACATTGCATGTTGAGTGGCGTAACTCAACTTCACAGTTTGTCTACTAGAGCTGATTTAAATTTAATACGCATATTAAAACACCAACAAATATTTTCTTTTAATAGTTATATTATTAAAAGAAAACTCACTTTCAGGTTTCTGTTGAACGACATACTCGAAATGCGGTGGCGTACCACTTCTAGTCTCATCAGCGTGCCGGTCGTTCTCTTTGGGCTGTCGTGGAAGGCGCGCGGGAGCTCTGCGTCTCTTGCCACCGTACTGTGGACGTCTTGCCCGAGACAAACGTTCTGCTCGACGTTCAGACTGAAACCAAAAATAAATACAATATAAATAACGGGACAATTATGAAAAAAAGGTAAATTTAATTCCAGTTCTATGAAATATATTGGTTTATTAAATAATACCAGCCTGGGGGAACTGATTACATTAAAACATTACAAATGCATATTTAACCAATTTTATATTTCACGAATATTTTTGTCAATAAATGTGGTAACGTACAATAATACGAGTACAGTCAATTACAATTCCGTTCGTAAATTTTATCATGAGAAAGTGTCAAACACTGGAACATTAAATAATATAATATATTTTTATATACAAACAGTGTTTTTAACACAATATTGTTTAGATTAAGTAGTTTAACATAGTCGTAGACAATAGTTCCTCACCTCGAGCCTGTTATAGTCGTGTAGAGGCGGGGGCGGCGGTGGCGGCGGCGTCCTCTCCTCGCTGTGCGGACGTCGCTCCTTGCGCTCGTGCGCGCAGCCTGAGTCCCGGCGCTCGCGACGTTTGCGCGCCTCTCGCTCGCACTCCGGCGCCGCCATATCTGCCCTCTCGCTCTCACAGCACTGCGCACGCCACGCGAGCCCAGATATTACAACCCGGCCCTCACTCGAGCATTCAGAATCGTGCCCGTAGCCCTAACATGTGCATGTATTAGTATACTGTGGGTTAGTCTCGTGTGGCTGTTGTAAGCTTCTTGCGAATGATACAATGTCGTGTGATCGTCTGATGTGGTATGGTCGTGTAGCGCTAGTAAATTGTACGAGTGTACTTTAAACACTTTCAAAGCCAATAGTTCTAAGTGTGACCAATCTATTTTGTTTGTTTCAAGCGTTCTCACATATTGTACAAAAGGACCTACACATTAAGCAAGGCTACTGAAAGATCTAGAACACCGTATTTTTTTACACAATATGACTACTTTTTTCAGTAACCTCTTATCGTAGCGAAGCGTATATAAAGCTATATGTATTAATTGTATTATAAAAAAACTTTAGTTAATATATGATATACTTAAGGTAACTACGTAATGTTAAATTCTAATAATGAAAACCCCACAGTCTTTGACTTTACAAGTACCTTATTAATTTCCAATAGAACCATGTTCGCTTCAGATTTTAAATTCTAACTCGAAATTAAATATCCCAAATTCCGAAACCGATCTGCCGTTACGTGGTTCTGAAATTAAATTATATCCGATACTGAAGCACTTTAATCATGACATCAAGACATCATGTATCTTAGTCAAGAGTCACCTTCGCTTATTAGGTAGTTGGCAGTGTTCCAAATGACTTATAAGAAACGATGTCAAGCATTACATCAAACAATTACATGTAGGTCGGCAACAGGCTCCTTAGAGTCTCGCAATTTTGTTTGTAGTGAACGTTAAAGTTATGTAAACGGAGGAATACTTACAATGCAATATCTCGCAGCGCCTACGATTGACTCCAAGATCCTAGAAATGCTGTGACGGCTCTGACTGGCCAGTGTAATGCTGGGTCCCGAAGCCGGCCGAGACCCTCAGTAATCAACAACCAATAAAACTGGGCTATTGCTTATCCTTTGATGTAAAACAAAATGAAGGAAAAAAAACGAAACGGTAGGGCGAATTCGCGCGCCGTTTTGCCGGAAAACTAGACACTACACTAAGTGTTTCGAAAACTTTTATCTATTATTTAATATTTATTTGATTATGTCAATCCTTTGCACGGACATATCTCGATCCCGGCACATATTGATATAACACTATAGTATCTAAGTATATTAAACGTCCTAACGAAAGTTACGGTTGCTTCAAAAAATGCGTAGAGACGAGTCTGTAATTTAACATTGATAGATTGGATGAAGTTATAGAGCGGTAGCGCTCACTGGTGCTTGTTTGCTATCATTATTTTCTCTTCTGTAAGCATTTTGGCGATAAAAATTTAAATATAAAGCTTAAATTCAATTATCGTCTATCATTTTGACGTTTTATTTAACACTGAACACTTTCCACGGTGGGGAAGGTACTGCTGGATCTGAAACAAAAATATATTACTATAATTTAGATATAAATATGATGCTGGCTTTGTCAACAACGTCCATAAGGTACAAATTTCAGTTTTCGGTTGCTGTTTTATTATGGCAAGGAGGCGCAATGAGCAAATATCGGACTGTATACTTTATTTTATGTCTTTTTTTAATTAGCTTTCTATTTCATTATGGAGAACATCAAAATAGAGCGTTGGGTTTTACGTTTCAAAGTAAAATAACTTATTATTATTGTCCCTTAAACGTTGCACATTAAATCGTAAAAATTAACACTCAGTTTATTAGTAAAGTAGAGAGAGTATATCATATAATAGTTTTTCTTCGCCTTTACTAAAAGGTAAAAATGTACGAAAATGATTTTAATTTCAATAAAATTGTGGAATATCGATTTCATAATTTATTATTTATTTTACAAAGGGTAAATAAACTATAAGCACCAAGAAATAAATCTCATTTGCTATGTAGTCTCAATATGAGGCTACTTGTTACTTAAAGTCTAACTTGTTAGGCTTAATCTATTAATGGCATTAAAGAATACTGTAGACAAATCTAGGTTACAGAAGCTATTTAATTATGTTTAAGTATTGAAGAAAAATAAGAAAAATATGTAGCTAAGCGATTCCATTGAAGATTATTTACAAGTTGAACACATTGAAGTAAATAATGTTTTAATAAACTTTTTTTTTCCTATTACACAACTGGCGTACCCTACCAATTTTAGCCAATAAAGACTAAGGTCTATATATTTTATACATTGCACGTATTTTAATACCATCCACGTAGGAAATATACTAATTCCTCTGGTAAAGTTTGTACTGTTTTATAATTTCTTTTTTTTTATCTTCACAATTTGAGGCATGCGTGTTGAGTGGCTGAAGTCAACGCCGCAACGTTGCTGAAGTATTGTATAAAATACCGAAATTATACAGATTGCCAGTAACATATGCAAAAAATTTGCCACCCGCTCAGGTATATTTATGTTTTATTATTAAATATCACTGGAAAATGCTTGACACAAAACCTTTTTCACCGTAGCGCCTTTTAATAGTTCATCATCAGATGTTCCACATTTTCAATTTTTATATCTCAACAAATATGTTTGTGTAGCATTTTACAATATGTGAATTGTACACGCAACAATTTTAAAAAATATCATAGATTCGTGTTCTGTTACGTAGTCTTAAGCTTCGAAAAGCTCTAAAAAGACGAATGTTATAAGTTTGACCTGCCTGCCTTTCTATATCTGTATGACTGCTGTGGCACCATAACTCCTGAATAAATTATGGACTTGAATGTAATTTTATTATTCGAAAGCCATGTTCGTCGCAGTTCGTCGTCGTTTCTTAGGTATCCTTATAAAACTTGGTTTAGCAGCCTTAGTCCTAGTGAAGGTTATTTTTTTGGGTCCATAGTTTATTAATGTTTTTTTTTGTTAATATATTAAATATACAGAAACGTTTTTTTACTCTTTTATATCGAAGGTAAGTTACAGAAACATAAGCCGAATTTCGTACTTCCAGTAAGGTCGATCAAGGATTACTATATAAAGGCTTTGTTTTATTTGGAGGTCACGACATCAATGAAGACATAGATATGAATAATTTTCATCATAAATATTAAAAGAATAAAATTGCTATTTTTTATTTCATTTGTAGGTCCTTATGTCTTTCAATGTCTTATAAAAAAATTATACTGTAAAGATTTGACGTAGCACTGCCGTAGCTCGTAGCATCCAACTAAAAAATACTCACATATTCTTCAAATTTTAGCTAATAGTTTTAATGCAATAAGCATAAATATATAAACAGGCAAGTAATTTCACGACGTGAATAGTGTTATATCACATTTTTTTTCAAGTCAGTGCTATAAGTATTTTTAATCCTTAAAAAGTCTTCCAACAATGATCAATAAAAAGACGAAAAAAGAAAAAATGAGAGAAATAGATCTTTAACATAGAAAAAGCATTCAACTTATATTAAGATATTTACATAAAAAATAATAACGAAAAGTCATCTCAAGCGGATAAACTTGAAACGAATTTAGTTTAACATACATTTTGCTAATAAAATAATGAATAACGTGCTGTAGTATATTTTTCTTTGTTCGCTACAGTACTAGGCGATGTTTTTATACGTGGGCGCATGCAAACGACTACGTGAAACATGAGAGCTCTTGTAATTCAATTATTCAAGCATAACATTCATAACAATGCAGAAAATTATTTACAGAATTTCAGAGCCCAATTTTAGAGCATACAAATTGTGATATATTTTCGAAAGAATGTTACGGTTTTGTGTTGTTCTTAGATTTAGATTAATAAAGAATGGGTCAATCAAGCCAGTAGGAAATTATTAGATTTTTTTGTAAATATTTCCACATTTTAAGTTTTATTTTTATAAATATTCAAAACTGAAGGGAACTGAATACAAGATTAGTCATTATTTTCGATTCTGTGTGCGATTAGCGTAACACATATAAAAATAGGTTTGAGTTAAGTTTGAGGTCTTTCTTAATTTTTTTGATTTTAAAATTTTAAAACTTTACTGTGAAAAAAAACTTGCTTATGTGATTTGTGGACATTAACAGAATGATTACTAAAAATGTAAGAAATGAAATGTGAAAACTGAGATGACCTTCCGAAGAAAAGCTGATATAATACGGGAGGAAGGTCATGTACATACAATAATAATTTAACACAGGAGAGAAAAATGATAAAAATTCTTGCACAGATATCGACTACGGCATTCTTTCTTTTAACCTTAGTAATTGATAATGATTAATGATTATAAAAATTGTCACAAAACGAAAAAAATGGGTCAAGTGCTAATCGAGTTGTACGTTAAGGGTAAGGATTAAGTCTTAAAGGTTTTATGGTAATAAAGTCACTAGCTTAAGTTTGCGAGAGTTAGCGTGATGATCTATAAATATAATAAATAAATAAAATAAATTTGTAATTATTTGTTTCTATGAAACACGAATTGATTTCACTTTTCGAATATATAAATATCCTATTCGTGTCAAATTTTATAACTGTCGGGCCACGGGAAATGCTCTTCATATAATTATATATAAAAGTATGTATTACGCCGTGAATATAGAAAATACGTTATAAAGACTTATGTTAAAGAATAAAGAACATTAAGACAGTAAAATACAATTATGTTCTTAAGAAAATCAGTGCCGCGCAACCCGAGTGATAAAATATCACATAATATGTTGGTAACATTCAACTTGAACATTATTAGCACATTAGTCTTTATATATATATATATATATATATATATATATATATATATATATATATATATATATATATATATATATATATATATATATATATATATATATATATATATATATATATATATATATATATATATATATATATATATATATATATATATATATATATATATATAATATGTTTTTATTCTAGTAAATTATTATAGTGGCCATTATTATAGTAAAGTATAAATTATGGAGCAGTTAATTGATATTTTAGATTATTAAGAAAAATAAAAGATGTAATGTAAACAGAGAACATGACCTGATTTCAACGGGGTTCGATGATCGCGGGTGGGCGTGTCGGTGATACGACGTAATCCATCAATGAAAATTATTTTACTGGAGAGGTTCCTAAGATATTATCATTTAAATTTATTTATAGCATTGTTAAAATTTCTTTAATTTGTTTTTTTGTACAGGAGTGTTATTAAATTATGTTGTAAGCCGATAGTCTCACAATTCTATGTATAATTATACATCTTTTTTTATCTTTAACCTCATTTTACACATCTACCAAAATATCGTTAACATATCTATATTATTATTAAAGCTCATTTAAATAAGATTTTTTAATCCACATCGTATATTTCACAAATTGATATAGTGTGTTCTATAGTAGCTATTCAGACATCAAACATAATTCAGGTTCATAAAATATAACAAAGTATGAAACATGAGTAAAATTGTATAAGCTTCTAATGGAATAGGCACAAAGCAAATACATTAAGTATATACATCTGTGGCCATCATCATAGTAATCATTCTAGAAAAATAACACTGCACTAATTGAAATCGTATCTAAACGAAAATCTATTGTGAAAAATACTTAGCATACTCTCTTTCATTTTTGCTATAACTAGGAAACCGTTTTGAACGCATATATGTACAAACATGTACAGTACATAATGTAGAGCAGACAGTGAATAAAACGTCCTTGAAAATTTCAGAGTGCTTTTATCATAGCGCATCTTTTGTTAAAGAAAATAATTTCTTACCTTTTCTAGAAGGTTAAAACAACTTTTGCCAAGTACAAAGCAGTGCGGATAAACAAGGAAGTGAAAATTTATTTAATGGCGTTCTAACGGCAACGAGCAAAATGTCCGTACGCCACCGACCGGCAAGAGTGACTGAAGGGAGGAGCGGGCGGTAGTGAGGGGCGAGAGATTACAGAGCAGTAGAGCTTTTGATTTGTTCTGTCGACACATAAGTATTCAAATTAAAACAATCCAAGTGAAAACAATAACATATTAAAATGTAAATATAAACAAATAAAGATAAAACATGTTTTCTTAATGTACATACATTAAATTACATGTGATGGTTGTGTGCTATTCGATATACAGACCCAGTGTCTTAATTATTTAAATCTATATTTAATTATATATGATTTCAAATGCGACAAATATTAACAGTTACATTATAATAAAATATAACAAAAACCATAACTTATTTATTTTATCTACTATAACTTCTCAGATTTGTATTTACTGTCGCCATTCTTGCCATTATTTGATAAAAATAGAATCATTATATATTCAGCTAAAAATTCACATAATATTGCTACTAAAATATGTATATCGATATCGCAACAGTGTCGGTCCATGTCTAGCTAATGTAGAATGAAGCACACCCACAAAGTGCCGGCCGGCGGCGCAGCAGCGAACTTGTGTGAGAGCATAACGTACAGTCTTCCATCTATTGTTCTACCTAATGTATAGAAGCTTTTATTTTGGAGACTAAAACAAGGGAATTATATATGCTTATAATTTTATATTTGTTTGTATTATATCGTTTCTACAATGCTACTGACATTTATAAATAAGTGATAGACGGATTAAAAGTATTTTTATTACTACTAATTGTTTATGCACTTTATTAAAGTAGATTTCATGAAGTTGAAATTGTAAATAATGTCATAAGTAAATTATGTTATATTACGTTTCGTGTAATTAAGTAACAATGAAATCTTATTAAGATTTAATTCCTTGACTTATTTTCTACTTGAATTATTTTTGTTTTACTTATTAATAACGTATCTCAGAATTTTTGGAGGTGTTCTGACATTTTATCAATTTGCTAGAGCACAAGGTTCTATTTTTTTATGAGAGAAAGAGACGAGATTCTTTTTTTATGTTTTGCTCTAACAATACCTAGAACATCTCAGAGATCACTCACTCTCGCAAACTCCTCGACTTCTCATAAGGGAAATAAGGATACCGGCGTATAAACCGCTAATAATGAAGCTCTTGTTATTTCTAGCTTGTAGTGTTCCCAAAGTACTCTATCATTGCGATAACCAAACGAGAGGACAACAACACACCTACACCTTGACTCCCTTGCTCGTTCTCTGGCACGCCGGCCTAGAAAGCGACCCGGTTGCCAAGTAAATCGTTCATGTCATTGCCTTTTCGCTTGGTCGCATTCATATAAATAAGATCCAGATCTTTCTTATCCATCACATCAAACTAATAATTAATGCATCTTTTCGATCTCTTACATGACACGGAGCTGTTTGTAGCTTCTTGCTCTACTTCCAGTCTTTCCGGACATGACGTGCTGGGTGGCAGTCCCCAACGACGCATTCGTCTGCACTTATCATACCAGCGGGGACGCACTGGTGCCTATCGCTGTCAATGGGCCGCCCTAACAATGCGTTGTGCGCTCGTATAGTGCCCATTGTGGCGGATAGAAAGTTTAGCAGCCCTTTAGAGAGTTGGCAATGGTCACTGCGAGCAAGCCTTCCATGGTGAACCCCCATGATGGAACGTTTGCTTTGAGATTTGACCGTAGCGTTTGGCGCTCAGTTCTCTCTAGTTCTCAGTGATACAGCGTGAAGATATTTAAGCAAGTATATTTGAAATTCACTTACTCCTATATAAAAAAAACAACGATACCTAAAAACCTATTTCAGGTTTTCGGGGCTACTTGAATGGCGTCATAATATGTAAGATTTAATACAAACTCTAACTGTACTGTTGACATAGAAATCATTTTTGTTTTCTGTGTCTTAAATATCATCTACAAATGTTTAATCACTATCACACACATCTTTATATATTTTTATTATATGCGGTTACTGTATTCATAATTAACCATTTTAAAGTTACCTTTATTGAAATAATTAGTAAAATTCACCATGTTATTATGTGTTTACTCTCAAATTTTTGTAACTTCATATTTCTATGAAATTGTTATAACTTTTTTATTTGCCAACCATTCTAAGGATCTTGTTAGCCCCGATCTTAGGCAATTTCACTTTACGAAGATTTGTGTTCCGAGAAACATGAAGGGAAGAAGCACTTACGCTATTTAAAAGGCATTAAATGTTATTTCAATGTACAAACGTTAATGTTTATATCAAATAAATTAATCAAGAGAATAGGTATATAAATTATTCTCTATTAAAATAACTGAGTAAATAATATATTAATAGTATCAGAAGTATACTTAAATATTTTTTTAGGTCTTTTTCAGTAAAGCCTAAGGAATTTCTTTAGTATCTAAGTATATTAGTTTCACTACCACAAAAACAATGCTTGTAAAAACTTATAGCGCTGAATGGTCTCTATCTGTAGGTGTAATTATTTTGTAGCAATGTAGTAGGTATGTATTTGTTTGAATAAAATTATGTTACAAGAAATTACTTGCGTTAATAATCGTTCTTCGTTTTTATTGAATTAATCATTTAATTTTTTAAGCCTGTTGTTGCTCAGGGGTGCAAGCTTATCACTGTATACTCGGCAACAAGGTATGGCGTTGAGAAACGACAATGAACACAACAATTTGGCGGAAAGTGGGAAACGGAAGTGAAACGGAGTGCCTTAACACTAGGTTCAAAAAGTTTCCTCTGCAGCAGAGTAACTGCGAATGCTGGATGCAGCGCGAGCTGAGTAGAGCTGCGCCGGCGTTGAGAACCGCCACTAAACAAAATAATGTGGCGGAAAGTGGAGAACTTTCCACTTTCGTTACCCACTTTCCGCCGTATTTGAGGCATTGCGTGTTGAGTGGCGGAACTCAACGCCACGCTTTGCCTTGTTACCAGAGCAAAGAAATGAAAACATTAAATATTTAATTTGAAAATATTAAATATTTCATTTCCTCGAGTGGGCAACCGAATCGAAACCGCAACCTGTCGTCACACGCTGCCACTGCCACTGCGCCATGACAGGCCTCAAGTTTAGGGTTCAACGGTTTAAAATCTTAGAGAAGAAACTATTCTATTTACCATTTGTCTGTAACTTCCAACCAATGTGATGTAATGTTTTAAAATTAAGCGGTAAGTAGAAATCTTTATCTTCTTCGTCATTGGATTCTCTTGCTTACTCTATTGTAGGAAGTTGATAACTTTAAAAATATAACAGTTGCTCTCAACTCGTATTTTCATAAAGATACTATTTCATCCTAGAATTCAGTACATGGTAAGCGGTGGAAAATAATCAATATATTTTTTCATTCTTTGATATTCTGTTGCTAAACAAGCATATTCTTATTAATAAACACAAACTTTAATAAATAAATATATATTGAGCTTTACGGGGTAGAGGGACTTATTCATTGAGAACCTATTGTTTCCACTTTCCGTTGTTGGCAAAGTGCGACGTTGAGTTTTGTCTTTCAGACAAAACTCAACGTCGCACTTTGCCTCGTTACCAGAGCGAGGAAATGAAAATTAAATATTTCATTTTCTGGAAAGGGAATCGAACCCACGAATTACGCGTTTATAGTACCACGCTTGTACCACTGTTCCACGACAGGCTCATATTTATTTATTAGTTGGCTTTATTATTTTTATGTTGATAAATATTGATTGATTAAATATAAAATTCGTATTATATTAATATTTACGAGAAAATTTATTGTTAGGATATTTAGGTAACCTCATTGTTTGATACTGGACAAACAACAATACAAGAACAAAGAATTACTTACAAGCGTAGAACCCATTTCACTATTTATTTATCTTTCATATATCGTATAATGAAAGAGTAAAACAAACACAATAACAAATACAACGTAAGCCAAAGTATTCGACAGCACTGAAATAGTCTACTAATTAAGGTCAAGTGAACTTTTAGTTATCAGCAATAAGAGAAAATAAAAGAATATCTTTTATTCAGTTAAACACGTGATAAAAATTATAATCAATAATTCATTGCAATGAATAAATATTATAAATATGTATACATGTTTCAAAGCTATGGGTGCAAATTGAAGTACAAACGTGCACGATGTCAGGATGTAGGTACGATCCCCACTCGAGGAATTAAAAAAAAGACACTCGCACTGGTAATACGGCAATGTTACGCGGCATTGTGTTTCATCATTCCTCAACAGAAAAGGCGTTAATTGGAGAATGGAAGTCTTAACACTTAGGTTCCCAGGTAACCTCTGCCTACCCATTTACATATGTTCCGAATAAAATGTGAAGCTAGCAACAAATAACATAATACGTAATAATGGTACATTTCAGTTCATACTTACATTTATTCAATGTAGCATAGGCCTTTGAAGGCAAGTGTGATGCACACTTCTTGTTAATAGATTAAAGAAATCTATGATTTAAGATTAGATTAAAAATTTAACCATATCGTGCAATTAGGTATATTGTTGATTTTTTATTTCAAATTAATTAATACAAACACGTGAAAACGAAATCATACGACCGACTATTTGAATAGATATCACGCATTAAACCACACAAAATCAATTTATTATCAATGAAAATATAAATGTTTATGCCTTATGTTTACTAACAGTCTGGCGGAAATTCGTTTTTCTATTGGAAAGAGAAACACGATGTCGATATTTCTGCCTCTGTCCGCGATCGATGTGACCTTGGCAGTGCTATGCGGGGTGGCAAACTAATAGCCATAATTCGTTGCCCAGACGCCATTATGATTAGGTGACAAAATGCACCCCTCGATGTACCTAGCATTTGAGGTCACCAGTCTTTGATCTTTAAATCTTAAAACAATATTTTCGGGTTTTTATTTGTGCGGAGTTTGAATTTTTGTTTTAGGAGTCCTGTTTCTATGGAGATATATATTACAACTTTAACAACAAATGGCAGGGTGGGCAGAGGGAACTTGGGAACCTAGTGTAAGACACTCCATTCCCCTTTTTTCCCCATATTGCGCCAAATTTGAGGTATTGCGTATTGTGTGGCGGAACTCAACTCCGCTCTTTGTCTTGTAACCAGAGTAAAGAAATGTAAACATTAAATATTTAATTTGAAAATATTAAATATTTCATTTTGTTCGAGTAGCAATCGAACCCGCTACTGTCGTTTACAGTCACAAGTTTGTGCTGCTGCGCCACGACAGGCCTATACAATAACATAATATAAATATATAATATTATTTAACTTTAATATTATTAAAAGATTCCTGTATTTTAAGAAACAGGCAAAAGGGTTTTAGTTAACGGCATTATGAACTCTGCGTATTATTTTTTAACTCTGCGTATGGTAAAAATTTTTTGGTTTTCAAAAAACAAGTAACCAAAATTTGTTATAGTAGGTACATTTTTATATCTTCACGCTAGTTTAATTTAATTATGTATTAAATAGATATAATATTTGTATTCACCATTGATGCGCAGTGGGGCTATATTTGACTGTATTGTTAATGTACATATACCCATTGAGTTCCGAATCCATACAATTTATAATTATATTAGATTTTCCTTTAGGCGCGCAACCATTAATAAACCTGTGCACAACAGTTTATGTGTACACATGAGCGTAGGAAGACGGGGACCATGTGGGCCGTGCCGATCCCAGAGTTGTCTTGTACCCCAGAAATATTATTAATAAAAAACAATCACTTGAAAAATTAAATAAAGACCTTCACACAAACATATGTGGTAAAAATTTATTGATATTGAAAACTAATTCCGTGCACCCCTGGAAAATATTTCGCTTATGGGTGTACAATAAAATAGAGCATATGCGATATTATAACTTGACTATAATTAATTAACTTCACTCTCAGAAGCTTACTTATTTTAATATACATTTAAAATTAATGAAGCCGAGTTCTGTAGTTTGTTATTCTCGATTTCCCAAGAGCTAGAGTATTCTTGCTTAAGGGAATAAAAGTATGATCGTTGCAACATTTACTTCTCTATCAAGGGTAAACGTTTTCTTGTTTCCTTTAAAACTTTAACACAACTTCATCTTTTAATACTTTAGTAAGTACAAATAGTATGAAATGAACAATTTATTATTTACATTTTCAGAATCAATATTAATGTTAAGACCAGTACCTCCTTGAAATACATAGAAGCTTTTGGCCTAAACATGTATTTGGGGTCCAGTTGGAAAGTAATTTCCCGCACACGGCAGTGTAGGCAGAGGGAACTTGGATATCTAGTGTTACGACACTCTGCTCTGTTCCTACTTTCCGCCAAATTTGAGGTATTGCGCGTCGAGGACCAAAACTGCCTTTGCATTATTACCACAAGGAAGGAAAAGAATGTGTATATATATATATATATATATACATATATATATATATATATATATATATATATATATATATATATATATATATATATATATATATATATATATATATATATATATATATATGTGTGTGTATATATAAGAATTATATTAAGAATTTACCTGTAAGATCTAAACACTCCAAATTTGGATTCGTTTAAACTTTCACGTAAAATACTGTTAATTGTTATATATCAATATTTAGTATATGTGGGTGAAGATACCCAATATTGATCTAGTAAGCAAAGCGCTACGATTGTAGAGCGCGTAGGATGATACGGAGGTAAAATTGAGCGCTCCCAATGCAATGCAAATTCCCTGAAATATGCTATCAATCTTAAGATCAATGTATATTTTACATCTGTGGTAATGATAACTATGAAATGTTTTCGTAATTGAAAACATGTATTATATGTATGTACATATTTTAAGACAACAATTTTATACAGTATATCGATAGGCGGAGATAGCAATAATATACGTCTTTAAGACTATGTAGTAGCTTCTACTTTTTTCTAATAATATTATATTTTTGACATGATGTACAATCATCATCACTTATTCCTTGTTGTGCTATTACAATTACAACATGATACTAAAAGAGTGAGCACACAAAACAAACATCTGGGATTCCTTGAAAGTTAGCGAAGGTTAACTGTACCTTCGCTATATTATTTAGTACCAATCTCGCAATGTAACTTTTTTATGAATTTAAGGAAAAGACAGAAAAACGTTGGTACGGCCTTGTCAAGTGCTTTTTGAGACATCTTCACTTTTCGTCATGTTTAAAAAAAGTGCTTGTACTAAAATGGAAAAAAATGTAAATATTCACGTAATATACCATGTGAACAAAACATCAAGTCGATATAACACTATTCAAAATATATCATAAAGAACTGCATCCGACTCAAAATATATATAAAATTCATTAAAAGTAGTAATATACTTATATTTCATTGGCGTAATCAAAATGATTACTTCATATAGATGCACCCGACGATAACGTCAAGTTGTACGCATAGGCCTTGTAGGCTATACCTATCCTGCGTTTAGTCCTGCGAGCTACGTTCAGATTACAGGGGGAAGTCGATAGCTCCACGCATGCGCAGTATAACCTTAAATATCAAACAAGATAACACGTAGACCTTTATTCTATTAACATAAGGTTTAAATTAACCAACCAGGCTATGGGGAACAAAGAAGAGCTTCAAGGAATAGGATAATTTATCTCCATTGAGCTTTCACTGCGTTATAAAGTCTCTTTTTGTTAAAAACTTACTTGTTCGTTGTGAAAATGACTCTCGCATGATTAATAACTAGAAAGCGTTGTGTCGTCCTTCATCTTTCTATTTAACTTTTTTAGTATTTTTTTTTTTTTTATTTAAAGTAGAGAATTAAACTTATATATTATAAATTATATTTATACATTGTGGTATAGATAGCACAAATGTGTATGTATCCACAGTATATAAAGAAAAACAAATGATGTTGGGAATGCTCTACTATTTATATAGTTCTAAAATTATTTACTAATTCAATAATATAAATAAATTTTCATTACTTCTTATTAAAATCTATATATTCTTATGAAACAAACTATTTAAAATATAACTATCAAATATTAAAACAACATATTAATAAATCACTTGCTGTATACCAGCCAGTGGGAATAATAACAAAAACCGCACTGCACCCAAATCTCAGTAGAAGATTGAAGCCAGTAACAATTTGGATTAAAAATTCCCAAATAAAGGACTATCGTTTTTCGACGCTCCAATTTATTTCTTCCATGGCAGATATTACGAAGTTTATCGACAGTTGCATCTGGACGCGAGCCATACGTTTGAAACGTTAAGTCAACAATTTTTCATTTATCAGCTTTTTAAAGCTTACCTTAATAGTTGCAAAATTTTTGTGTGCAAATTGCGGAATAAGTATATATAGATAATTTGCTTCGTTATAATAATCAAGCTTTACTAATCAATGATCATAGCTTTCAGCTTAACGACCCTTGACTTGGATCTATTATACATATATAGCGCGTAAATGAAAAAACAACTTTAAAGGATAAAGAAATACTTCATTTCAAGGGATTTATATCGCCAAGAATTGTGTGTAGTCACGTTCCCCTTTTATTGAAATCATATGGAAGAGAATTAAATATTATAGGTTTTTAACTCCAAATTCATAATGTCAAGCATTATATGCGTAATTTTATATTTCAAATTCATCCTTTTACACATTAAATTTATATTATTTTTTTATTTTTAAGTTAATATAAACCTTTAACAATACCTATAAGTAATTTATCTGTTATAATTATAATGGTAGAGTATCTGAACTTTTTTATTTCAGCTTCACACTGTATCCCGCACATGGCAGAGTAAGCAGAGGGAACTTGGGAACCTAGTGTTAAAACACTTCGTTCTATTTCCGTTCCTCCGTTTTTGCCGAATTCAAGGCATTACGTGTTGAGTGGGGGAACTCATCGCCGCGCTTTTCCTTGTTACCATAGGGAATAAACGAACACCCTAAATATTTAATTCGAAAAAAAAAGAAATATTTCATTTCCTCGAGTGGGAATCGAACCCACAATCTGATGTTTACAGTCACACGCTTGTGCACCTGGGTCGATAGACCTCAATATTTGTCTTCACATGCGATATGATTATGGATTCAAATTAATTCCGGCAATGTTATCATATATATGGTAATTTTGTTACTACTGTATACAAATAAAGTACATACAACACGCAGTCTTAGTTCTTTCTTATACACAGAAAATAAAGATGTATGCAATACATATAGTATGTGCATCTAAAATGTATACAATATATAAAATACAATAAATAGCTTTTGCTACTCGCTCTTATTATATTTATATAATGTATAAATACAATAATTATCTTTTGCTATTTCTACAAAGTGATAAGGAAGCTGCAAATTATAACTAAGTTCAGGGCTTGATTTAAATATAACATTATTACCACCAACGATTTCTTAATTACCTCGCGTACTGTCCTGGATTCTTGCAGAATGAATTACTGGATCTTGCCGTCTGGTGTGATGGGTGTGAGACTTTAATTTTATAAGAATGGGTTCCAGCTTGCAGAAAATGTATATAATTCTTAATATTTCTTTCAGAATCAAAATCAGAAATACTTTATTGCACAAAAAATTAAAAATACAAATTTTGTACTACAAGTTTAACAATAACTGCAAAGGCGGCCTTATCACTAGAAGTGATCTCTTACAGGCAACCTCTTTTTTTAAATATATCTAAAGTAAGAGACTTAAGTTGGCGGATAACAGTGCACAATATACTAAAGTAATAATAATATACTATAAATACACATATTTTATTTCTTACTCACTCACTCAGCTTCACGCTGTATTCCGCACATGCCAGGGTAGACAGAGGGAAATTGGGAACCTAGTGTCAAGACACTCCGTTCCACTTATTCTCACTTTCTGCCGAATTTGAGGTATGGCGTGTTGAGTGGCGGAACTTAACGCTGCGTTTTGCCTTTTATCAAAGCGAAGAAATGAAATCATTAAATATTTAAATTGAAAATATTAAATATTTCATTTCCTCGAGCGGGATTCGGACCCAGAACCTATCGGTTACAGTCACACGCTTGTGCCGCTGCGCCACGACAGGCCTCAATTATAGTATATATTTTATTTCTTTATATAGTCCATTAGAAGACATCAACGCGTAGTCTATTTGTTTACGTAATTTATTTATATTTCCTATTATTTTAGCGCGCTGTATCTCGGGTGGATAGAGAGAACCAAATTTAGGACAGACCATTCCCAATTCTCAAGATACTGCGTTGTTGATTGGCGGCATATACACGCGGTAGAGCTTTGCCTTGTTATCACAGCCAAACAAAACTAAATATTTCCGAATCAAAAACGAACGGCAACGACCAACATATTATCTATTATAAAATTACGTTGGATTAGAGTACGGAAATATGAGATAAAGTATTTATAGAAATTGATACTCTTGTATATTTTTTATACAAGATAATCTTTCTATTACAAATTTACTATTAATAGAATTTCAGTTTATCTGTTTATGTTTGTAATTTGTGTGTTCACGTACATGACATTAAAGCTGTTGAACGTAATTGTATGTGGTTTTCACAGCGGTATTGATGGAAGCCTAACTTATTATGCTTGTGCATATTTTGTCTTGGTACGCTGCCAAGATGCCAAGTTATAAGCAACACATGGTGATATAATGGCGTGTTTTAGATAGCCACTAAATAAATTAAATATTTAAAGGAATACTTTAGAAATTTCCTACTAAAGAACACCTAAATCGGTATCACTGCTATATTACTAAAATGAATGTTTATAAAAGCGTATTATTTTTCAATTTAAAAATAAGTATGGCTCGTACAAATTACATGTTTATAGGGGAATGAAAAGTGAAATTTAGAAAAATAGAAAAACATAACATTACGGACTTAGCGCTAATATGATATTATTTTAGGTACCTACCAGCTGCCTACACGGCAAATTAGATAAAAGTTTAGCTTTTAATCACGTTGACATTGTAGTTATTTTGATTTGGGCTCTAAGAAATTTGCAGACTTGGATATATATATATATATATATATATATATATATATATATATATATATATATATATATATATATATATATATATATATATATATATATATAATATGTACATATATATATATAGGTTGCTACCGAGTTCATATAAAGTTTTTGTAGATTCACGCGATTGATCCCTGTCGTGGCGAAGGGGAAAATATGTGACTGTAAGTGACAGGTTGTGGATTCGATCCCCACTCCAAGAAGTGAAATATAAAAAAAAAATATTTTAGAATGAAATATACAAAGCGTGGCATTGAGTTACGCCACTCAATTCGTATTTTTCAAATGTGGTGTGGAAAGTGGGGAACGGAACGGAGTACCTTAACACTAGGTTCACAAGTTCCCTCTTTATACCCTACCATGTGCGGGATACAGCGTGAAGCTGAAAGAAAGAAGGAAAGCTTATGTGTGTTTAAGTGTCGAGGTTGCCACGGTGTGCTTTATTTCTACCGAGAAAGCGCGAGAGGTAAAGAAGCACCAGACGCTACGGTCATAACCTAAATAAACCCAAATTTGAACGTAGCGGGAATACGTTTTTATATGTAAAAAATATCTTTTTTATTTTTATAGGTTTTCTAAACAAATATTTTTTTCCTAAGTAATTAACACTTTAAAAACAGTAAAATTCTCTTACCACCTGATGTTGCTTTATAAATGTTTATTTATGCCTTTACTTATTCTCTCGACGTGCCCGCTAACACCTAAGCAGGTTTTCCTTCTTTCCCAGTGATATCCTCGTTGATATCGGCCATTCTGCGTAACTAACTATCTCTTCATTAATCCAAAATTCATAAAAGTTAATCGTTTTATAAATCTTATTAAAACAAAAGTTGTATGTTGTTGCAATACATATTTTCTACAATATTGGTAAGTTTACGGACTGCTACGAGTGCATCTGGACGCAGGCCAGCTAGCAGACGCTGAGCCAACTTTAAACAAATGTACATAATTTTTTACTGTTTAATATGGAATGGAAAGTGTGTAATATATTAACTTCATGTAGTAGGTACTATATTTTTAATTTTTTCCTGTATACCACTCATGACATGGCGGGCAAAGGTACTTTAGGAACCTAATATTAAGCTAGCTAATATCACGGCACTCCGTTCCGTTCTCCGTAATTTGAGGCATTGCGTGGTAATTGGCGGAAATAAACGTTGCGCTTGGCTTGTTACCAGAGCGAAGAAATGAATACATTAAATACTTATCTTGTAAATATTCAATATTTTATTTCCTCAAGTGTCATAAACCCAGTACATATGTGTATATATAATACACCATATATATTTTTTAATATGCTATATTAAAAAAATGCGATGCTGAAACTTCTAAGTGAAACTTCTAAATACTAGGTACCCTATGCCTAATACCTATAATGCTATGTATGGTATTTTTGACGAAGTTTTCGTTTACAAACTCTCAAAATATAGTACTACGGTAGTCACTTATATTAAAATATATAAAAGAGATAGAATAAGCATTCTCTAATACAAAAGTGGTCGTTTTTTCTATACTAAATTGATCTTTTAATTATAATTAGGTAGATATCAAATAGAAAAAATTAAAACAGAAAAAAATATCAATTTCGCAAAACAGCAGTGCGATTATGAAAAATAAAATATAGGAATGAATATAAATAAAGCAGTTTCAAATTAGAAACTTTTTCATTCACGCAAACTACCAACAGAATTCACCTTTGTTTGGGCAACCTGATATAAACTATAGAACTAAAACATGTAGGTAGGTGTGATTAAAGTTTTAGTTAGGTACAGTAGTTTTCAATTTCATGCAGAATTTTTTTCCTATTGGTTTTGCAATACCTCTGTAGTATGCTACTGCTGCTATTTATTATTCAGTACTCTACTCAGCTTCACGCTGTATCCCTCACTTGGCAAAGTAGGCAGAGGGAACTTAGGAAGCTAGTGTTAAGACACTCCCCTTCCACATCCGTTTGTCACTAGCACCCACGCATAGCGTGTTGAGTGGTGGAACTCAACGCCACATTTTGCCTTGTACCAGAGCGAAGAAATGAAAACATTAAATATTTAAATTGAAAATATTAAGTATTCCATTTCCTCGAGTGAATCGAACCCACAAAATCGAACCCACAACCCATCGGTTACAGTCACAACATAAAACGTCTTTTTACTATGAAGCTAAAAACGTCTTTTTTATCTTGCAAAATATAGACATGAAATATTGATATGATATAAAATGTTGCGTTATAAGACACGCGCTAACTATACCATAACATTCCTAAATAAGACCACTAGGAAGTTGCCAACATTTTCTGAAGGATCTGGCAAAGATTTCAATTTTAGATGCCAAAACTAGTTTTACAATATGCTTTATTAGTTGAAAGTAAATGTGAATACTATATTGGTAATGTTTTTTTTTATTACAACATCGAAAATTATTTAAATAGTCAATAATTTACATATAATTTCTGGTAAATCTTATACGAAACCTTTATCATATGCCTATTTGTTATCCTATGTAACCAAGGCTGTATGTATTCCCTATAATAATGTACATTTTTTAGGTTTACGTTGTATCACGCTCATAGCAAGCATATGCAGAGGGAAATTAATCTCGCGTTCACGTCTCCGTTTCTAACTTTCCACCGAAATCTCGAGGCATTGCGTGTTCAGTGGCGGGTCTCAACGCCACACTGCCTCGTTAGGGGCTGGTCATCAATCACGTGATGATTTTTGTACCATTTATTACAGAATTTTAAAATTCGAAAGTTCCATATATCCATTGCTTCTTGAAATAACAGTTATTACGTGAACACGCAGAGATAAGGCACCTTAAAGCTGATAAAATTTGCCTTAATTTTGTGTAGATAACCTGTTCTGACTGGGTCAGATTTTGATTTCTTCTCCGGTCCGAAAGATAAATCTTTACGGTTCAAGAATATAGGTAGGTATATAACATATCGAGACAATTTAACCTTTAAAGCGTTTCTAGGAGGAAAAGGATTTCCTTTTCCTTTTCACGTATGACGATTTCATATTGTTTCAAATGGAAATTAATACTGCTTTATAAAAGGCACATAGAGAATTTACAACACAAATGTCTTCTAACATAAAATAAATCTTCAGTTTGACAGCCTAATATGATCCAAATATTTCGCTTAAGCACTCTATAACGTAATATACACTAAGGATGAAACTTTTTTATATATAAACTATTATTACTAAGGAAATATGTTACAATAACAAAATCGATAGTTATATCTAAAGTTCTATCACAAAATTACCTTTATATATAGAGCCGCCTAAGACGTAGTTTAATGGATCTACTTCGGTTATAAATAACATATATGTGGTGCATAAATAATATTGGGTAAGGTCAGTAAGCATACTCAATAGTTACGAGTTAGGATGTGGTTTCATTCAAAGTTTAAAACAACTGAAGCGATCTAAGTTGTTGAGAACTTTTTAAACTTTCTGTTTAAGAATAAGTTTAAAAGAAATCTGATAAGATTTCTTTAAAACTTGAACAATACTGTAAACTAAGTTAATTGAAATTTTACAATGCTTAAGTTTAGTTTCCATTTACCTATACAAAAAGAATAAAGCTTTTTGTGATTAAAATATATGACTATAATACAAACTTAGTAGCTGCAGTAATAGTTGTATAGTCAAATTCATTAATTCTCAAAATACAAGATTAGCGCTACGTTATACATGATCTCTATACGGTCAAATGGGAAAAACAAAAAATAATTGTTTAATTTGTAATATAGAAATGTAGCGTCTAATTTAAGAATTAAAGAACTACCGACCCAAAAAACTACTACCTCATCTGCTTCGGGGGTAAATGAACGATATTTTTTTAATGTACGTTGTACATATATAACATGCCTTTAAATGTAGATTGTACAAAATAAAAAAAATAATATTATTTTTACAAAACAAAAGTAAATGGCTAATTAGTTAGAACGTTCTAGGCCGGTAAGATGCAGTGGTGCATCGATCGCGACCTACTTGCAGGTCAACTGCCGTGCACCTTCACCCCCACCCACCCCAGGGTTGAAGCTTGCTAGATTTAATAAATAAATAGTTTTCGCCCTGGTTTTACGTCTGTATATACTTATGTATATATATATAACAAGCTATTGATTTATGTAATTATTGTATTGTCGTTTTGATTATTTCCCATTGTAGTGTATTATAGACAACTTCACAGTTTTTTTTTAAATTATTTTGTATGCCGGCGATTAGAAGGGTAAACAATAGGCAAGTAGATCGATACAAGTGGTCCTAGATGGCCGCGTATCTGATCAACAGGCTATAAATGCCGGAGTTCCTCAAGGATCCGTTCTGTCTGCAACCCTATTCTTGTTGCACATCAACGATATGTTAACACCTGGTATCGTTGGGTACGCTGATGACAGCACGGTTGTTGAAAGATATCTTTCCAATGCAAAGGCCAGCCGGATCGTAATCCATTCTTGTCGAGAGTCTATGATCGATCGACTGAACCTGGCACTTCAGGGTGTCACCGAATGGGGCGATGCCAATCTAGTCAGGTTTAACGCTACAAAAACCCAGGCGTGTCTATTTTCCGCAAAACGGGGCCCATTCGATCTTGCTCCGACTTTCCGAGATGTACCCGTGCCGATAGCTGACCATCTCGAGCTTCTTGGCATGAACCTTACGTCAGATTTGAACTTTGGACGTTACATCGAGTCTTTGGCCACAACTGCAGCTAAAAAACTAGGTGTCCTATCAAAGGTTAGGCAGTATTTCACTCCGGGACAGCTTCTTCAACTCTATAAAGCTCAAGTCCGATCGAGTATGGAGTACTGCTGCCACCTTTGGGACGGATCTGCTAAATATCAGCTAGCGTCCTTAGACTCGATTGAAAATCGCGCCAAGAAGCTCATTGGCAATTCAGTGATTGTTGAGGCAAAGCTGCAAAGCCTTGAGCATCGCCGAAAAGTAGCTTGCCTGACGATTTTCTACAGGATACATTTCGGAGAGTGTGCAGCAGCGCTGCATGACTTAATACCCTCTTCTCCTTTCTATCTGCGGGACAGTAGACGTAGGCAGGGATTTCACCCATACGTCGTCGATATACCACCTTTTCGTACGCAGCGCTTCGCCTCTACTTTTCTAATGCGAACGGCTAAGGAGTGGAACTCCCTGCCTGCTGAACTGTTCCCCGACAAGTACAACCTGGCCCTCTTTAAGGAACGAGTGAATAGGCACAACCTAGGCAAGCATGCTCCACCTTCGTTCGCATCGTCACTTACCACCAGGTGAGATAGTGGACAAATGCTTGCCTATCAATAATAAAAAAAAAAAACAATAGGCAAGTAGACCTTAGTGATAAGGTACACGGTCAATTTTCGTATATTTGCGTGTTGAATAGCGGAACGTTGACTTACATTATTTGTGTTGATTTGTTAGTGGATGTGTGAAGAAATGTGTAGTGCACTTTTCAAATGGATTTTCCTACAAATAAACATTTGTATTAAAAAGTTTTTCTATTAAGATTATTTTAAAGAAAATTCTAAACCAATTTCAAAATTGTACCTACCAACTTACGTTTACGGCCGTATGTATTCATTTTGTATGAAAGAAACTACAATGATAATTTGTAATGATTATAGTTCTATAAAATGTCTAAACATTGAAACTACAATGATAATTAGTAATGATTATAGTTCTATAAAATGTCTAATAATTGTTGGATTTTTTTGTATAATTTATACATATTCTAACTTCTCACTTGGTACCAAATCTAAACTGTAGGATTACGGTTCGTAATTTCGTATAAAATGCAACAAAAGACTGCATAGACGCACCCTATTAATTCTGTAAGGTTGAGGCGTAAACTTTTTGTTCTGAAACTACTACGACTACGACTACGTTTTGCTGTAGGCCTAAATTGATATTAATTTCAGCCTACCGCCTCCATGCGATCTTCTTGTCTTGAATAAAGGGTCTTCTTGAAAAACGGACAACAAAGTTTAAAAAATTATCTCACTTCACTACGATGATCTTTGACAAAATATTTATCTAAGAAAATGAGATTAAATTTCAGTGTATACTTACATGTACATCTTATAATATTTAATGTTAGACTATTTATAGTCAACCCTAGAAAAACCACCAGATTTCATTCAAGTTTTACTTATTCAAGTTGTTCTTTCACCGCACACCTTTTTGCTAGTTCATTTGCATTTTATTACTCAATAAAAAGTAAGGTAAAGTTAAATTATGTATATTTTAGAATAATGCCATTTTAAATATTCAATATGAAATAACTAATGTACTTGTCTTAAAGAATGGAAATAAAATATATATCATTCAATCTCGAATTATTTTCATATTAAAAAATACTTATAAAACTTATATAGGTTGTAGGTACAATTTACATGTAACTTTTTCTCGAACGACGTAGACGAATAGCATATATTTACAAATTTCCTTCGGACACAAGTTCAGTAATGGATTTTATCTTAAAAGGGAAAGTTTTTATTAAGAATAATTTATGTCAATCAATAAACATTATTAAGTTAGTTCTATAGCTAAAAAAAATATGTACGGCACTCGGGAACTGCCGCGGTAAAGCTATTGCATAGCATTTTTTATGAACTTACACGAATACATCTAGGCGCACGTATTCAAGCACAGAACACATTGTCATTATTCATTAACCCAGTGGGAAAAATGTTAACTTCATACTAAAAATTGGGGGACAAAAAACGACACTACTTCCACCATCTACCACCGAAACTAATATGTCAAATTTCTCGGCGGCAAATTTGAAATTTGGTTTGGGAACCCTTTTTTTTTGTTGCAAAACCAGAATTATTCACTATATCAAAATCATGAAAAAATGCACTAAAACCGATATTATTTCTAATATCTAATGAAGTAATTTAAAATGCAAGCGTGAAAGAATTATATATCTCTAGTTAGTTTCCATGTAGCACATGTCAAATAACGGCACACAACAAACGAAGGACAACGATTACTTTTGCTTTTTAAAAGTAAAAAATACTTATTCGTGTTTTTTTAGCTTGTAATAAAGGAAAACTGGGAACCTAGTGTTAAGACACATCCTTTCACCACTTTTCGACGATTTTAGGACGTATTGCGTATTGGGTGGCGGAGTTCAACCAGAGTGAATACAAAAATTAAATATTTCATTTATTGGGAATCGAATAAGACCTACAACCTGTTATATTCACTGTAACAGGCTTGTTGGCTGCGCAACGGATGGTCTCAATGATTAATATCGAATGTTGTTTATTACTTTCATTACTTGACCATAAATCTCATCTTTTTGATTACTAACTTTTAAAATTTTATCTATTAGATAAATATGTACTTATGTACACGTGTTTACAAATCATCAATATAAGGATTTGCTCTAATTACATTTAAAGCGATGATATTTTTGTTGTCGATAGCGTACGTCTTTTGTATGATAAGAAAATAAATGATAATATTAAACTTAAATTTAACTTGAGTTTCACATAACCTTTTAATGTATTTCTAAATGTTGTGTTATTGCCTATATTTACGATACACTGCCTTTTCCGTAAAAGAAATCTGCCACCATTTATGTGAAAAAAACCTTAATGTATAACATATAAATGTTGTTAATGGAAGACATTATTTCTTTCACCCACGAATTTCTTAAATTGGCCACCGCTCTCAAGGCCCGCGATAAAAGCTATGCAATAGCTTAAAAATATTAATTTCCAAGCTTCAATACGTTAGATTCAATTGTTTATACGTTTTTTACATTAGCATTTTTCTTTCTTAACTTTAGTATTAATACTTTAAAAACAGTCAAAAATTGTAAGCTTTAGTTTTGACATTTTAGTAGTATATCACGTGTTATTTTTTTGTATTTGAGGATAATTTGCTTCACAATAAGAGGGTTTGCGATGTTCATTTAGAAAATATAAATATTAATTATTTAATAAACATTCAATAAGGGTCAATAAAATCGTTCAGGCATTAATTAAGCTTATATTTTTATTTTGTGTGTACAATATATTTTGCCGTTACAATTATGTTTTATAACAAAATCTATTTAATATAATATGACGATGATAAAAGAATTATTTTTTTATATCAATATTCTACAACTACATTAATTAATTAGAAAAATTTGAGACATTGCGTGCCAAGTGGCGGAACTCAACGCCGCGTTTTGCCTTGTTACCAAAGCAAAGAAATGAAAGTGTAATTTGAAACTTGTCGTGTTTACAGTCACACGCTTGTGCCTGCACCACGCATCCTTCGTAAAGTTAAAACTAGAATAATGCTCAATATTATCGCCTTATTAGATATTTATAATACATTATTGTCAAATGTGTAACACATTCAATTTTACATTTTTATCCAGCTAAATACTTTTTACAATTCACATTAAGATAATAGCTAATAGAATTAGAATAAAGAAAATGGTATTTATTAACACGCTTTTGAAACTATGCACACCTACCAAGGACCGATGACAATGCAATAATATTAAAACAGTTTCCCATTATCATTATGAGAACCGTCAGGATTAATAAATTCTGTTACCGATCTTTCTATCTCTCTTACTCCCCGAAAGAGTGATACAGCTAGCGCAACTACGCATGCTAAGAAAACACCTAAACGACGAAATGTTTAAAACTAAGCGTAGAAACACGCTAAGTAGTTAGCTAGTTTTTTTAAACTATTTTGTAGTTATAGCCAGTAGTAAGCTAGTTTTTTAAACTATTTTGTAATTATTTAATATTTCTGAAAAGTTTATTTTATACGTATTCTAAAAATATTTTACTTTCCTTAGTGTGTCACACACTAAATTCACTAAGTTAAGCAATTTAAGAAAAAAAGAAAAGTTTTTCTTATTCTTTATGAAATTATCAAGACCAATATTACGTTTTAAGCAGCTTACAACTATAAATAACTATGAACGCTATACAAGTACATACTTACTTATATCTCAAGTACAGACGACACATAAAAAGTACTATATTTAACTTAATATAATTAGTATTAACGTTAATTGGATTATATACACATAATTTATGTACAACAGAGATAAGAAAATTACATAATGTATAATAAATGTACATTAATATAGAAAATCTAGACATTTTATTCATTTTTTTATATATATATATATATATATATATATATATATATATATATATATATATATGTATATATATATATATATATATATATATATATATATATATATATATATATATATATATATATATATATATATATATATATATATATATATATATATATATATATATATATATATTATATATATATATATATATATATATATATATATATATATATATATATATATATATATATATATATATATATATATATATATATATATATATATATATATATATACTAGCGACCTGTCCGCGGATTCGCGGAATCCGCTTGAATTACACTATCTTGTTTACTAATTTCAACTACTTTCTTGTTCTAATGACATTATCAGTTTAAAGACAATATCTATACATTAAAAATTGAATTTTCAGCTAAATTAACAAAAATTTGACAAATTGCTAGTAATTTTATCGATCTTAATATTTTTAATTGGAGTAGCTTTTTTATTTTTTAACCCATTATAATAAAACAAATAAATATTAAGTGAAAGTTCCTATAATATAATTTGTCTGTAAAAATAAAAGCGAGTATCTGTTTGCCTGTGCGTACAAACACACGGACAAATAGACAAATATTTAAAAATCACTATTTTGGACTCTACTACATTATTAAACGTCCGCTTTGCAATATATATTTCATGTACATGCATTGATGGATTACACGTACATTATAAGTATAGATATTCACATCACGTACAATACGGCCGACGAGTAGTGACCGCTTTGTATTGTTCACTAAGAAAAAGATAATATAATAATAATGCAATGCAATATATAATGATAATGCAAGTAAATATTTGAAATATTCATTTAATATTTATGTATGAACAATACAAATTTGAATAGTATATTTTAATATGAATGTTTGAACAATACATATTTGAATAGTTTCATTTAATATTTATTAATGAAAACACATATTTCAATAGTTTGATTTCATATTTGCTTATGAACAATACATATTTGAACCGTATGAATTACAATTTATTAATGAACATGTTTATTTACATGAAAAAAAAATATGTATCAATGTGCTATAAAAATTAATATATTTTTTTTATAAAAAATATATTAATTTTTATAGCACATTGATATTATAATATTTATAAATATTATAATATTTACAATATTTTTGATCTTATTCAATATATTTGAAGCTTTGGATTGTACAATATTTTCTACATTTTATACATATTATCTACATTTAACTGTCAAAATAACAAGCATTTACACTACATTTTACTAATTTAAAATTCACTTACACTTACGAAACAAAAAGATTCACTATAAAAAAACCAAAACCACTTTAACAGAAGAAAAAAAATAAAACAAAATAAGGTTGTCCACAGACTAGTCTAGAATCTAGACTAGTCTTTTCACGACTCATCGTGAATTATCATATTTAATATACTTGTTGTATCAGTAACGATGTCTGTTTGGATACATGTTACTCTGCACATTGGGGTTATTTTGCTGCACTGGGTAGCCTTGGGTAATACTGCCGGGTTTGGAAGACTGGAAGAGTGAAATATAATTAGCGATTTAATAATATTGTAAGACCTATAAATATAATCGTCTTGATAGTTCTTAAGCCATATGTCAAACTCATAGCGCTCATAGCGGAGTAGGCCGGTCAAACGTGAGACGGAGGCTAATGTTTAAAATTTTCACTGCTTCAATAAAAACACCTAAGTTTGAAATTGTAATTTTTTTTAAATATATTTATGTTGCCATTTTTAGATATTTCTTTTATTTCACTTGTAAATTTTCACTTATTGCAAAATTATATAATTGAAAAGTAGACATTGGTTATATTGAGGCCTGTCGTGTCGTGTGACTTGTATCCGACAGGTTGTGGGTTCAATTCCCACTCGAGGAAACGAAATATTCAATATATTCCAATTAAATATTTAATGTTTTGATTTCGTCACTTTGGTGCAAGGTAAAGGGCGGCGATGAGTTCCGCCACTCAATACGCAATGCCTCAAATTCGCCAGAATTTGATCAACGAAAGTGGAACGGAGTGTCTTAACACTAAGTTACCAAGTTCCTTCTGCCTATCCTGCCGTGTGCGGGATACAGCGTGAAGCTGAGTATTGGTTATAT
Source organism: Eueides isabella (assembly GCA_019049475.1). Taxonomy (NCBI): domain Eukaryota; kingdom Metazoa; phylum Arthropoda; class Insecta; order Lepidoptera; family Nymphalidae; genus Eueides; species Eueides isabella. The sequence continues at coordinate 5,176,983 of CM032393.1, forward strand.
AACACTTTTCATATAGACCGCGGCAAAAACTATGATTATATTTTCGATTGCGTCGACTTAGTACCCTAAGATTCTTTCGAATATACAGACATACGGAGAAAGAAAGTGATCCTGGTGGGATGGTTTTCACTTTTGATGTACAGAACCCTAAAGAAGCCCACAATGAGTATATATAACCGACCTGCATATTGGAGTGCTGCGGCGCCGCGTGTATGGCGAGGTGTCGGCTGGAGGGCGGCGGCTGCGCGTACGCCACGCCGCTGCTCACCGACGGGTGGTGCGCCTCGCTCAGCCCGATCAGCACTTGCGGCTTTATTGTCACACCATTATCAATATTATTGCATTTAAAATTAAAGTAGTACAATTTTCTATATTTCTCTTTATTAAGTTTTTAATAAGTTAAAATTAAATAAAACATATTTTATTCATTAAATTAGATTTTTACAACACAAAAATTGTCGTAGAGGCCTGCTTGAAAATGACAAATATTAAGTAATATTAAATTTATAAATAAAAAATGAATATTTTTCAAATATAAGTATCACTTATAATTTAAAAATATTCATAAGGTGTCACTTATATTTTAAAAATATATTTTTTTCCACAAACTGAAATTTATTTCTGAAATGAAAGTTCTAAATAACAACTACGCTTTGCATAACATTTCAACAATCATCCATCCATATAGACCAAAAGATGCATGCTTACACAAAATAGTTATCATGATGGGATTCATTATATAAATCCAGAAACCTACATGGATATAAATCAAAGCCCTATAGGAGCTTCTCATATTAAGTGACCATACAATCCAATAATAATTATATATTATGGTCACCTGAGCCTCCTTCTTCTGTTCCCCATGCTGGCCGTCCCTGTTCTTGAGCATGTCCAGGTACATGGGCTGCGCGGGCGCGTACATGAGGCTGGAGTGGTGCGGCTGGTGCGGCGTGTGCGGCGTGTGCGGCGTGTGCGCGTGCGGCGTGTGCGCGTGGTGCGCGTACAGCAGCGGCGGCGGCCGCTCCGCCACCACGCCCACCACGCCCGACGTGGGCATGGCGTAGTACCCGCTCGACGACACCGTCGAACTGCTAGACCCGTATTGAGATGGGGTGTGCTCTGTTTCAATTTGTAAAAAATAATGAATTATTGCTCAAAGGGAGTCTAACAGCGGAAACTAATGTCGCACTCTACCTAATTTTGTCTAGATAAATATTTATTAGCCTCACGATGTATCGCGCATGTAATAAAAGTGATGGCTAGTGATAAGATATCATAATAAATATATATAATTATTTTATTTTGTATCATCATCTGTGTTCCCCACTTTCCATCAAATGTTTCGGACATTGCATGTTGAGTGGAAAATCTCAATACTGCGTTTTGTCTTGTTACCAGGCTAAGGAAATTAAATTATTAAAAACTTATTACCTCAAGTGGGAATCGAATCGACCCACAATCGTCATATACCAAACAAACGCGCAGTGTGCCACTACGTCATTACGTCTTAATAGAATACTTGGTTACGATAAAATAAATTGTATTATTCCAACAACAATTAAGGATATATAATTATGCATTTACTATTTTCACCAATCAATGTTCCTTAAAAAAATAGTTTTTTTAAATTTTGAAGTAATTATCTGTGGCAATAACTTATATTAATATATTTGTGCAATGCAATAGAATGTTAATTTATGCACAAACTTTTTGGACATCAATTGAATTTAAAATACAATTTACCATTTTGTTTTTAGTAAAGAATTTGGTCCAATCCACAAAATAATTTTAAACATTTCAATTTTAACCTCATAACAATCCCATGATTGTTTTGATTATTTCCTCAAAATAAATTCTATAATAATTTATTAAAATATTTTGTGAATTGAGTCTTTTTTGTATACATTTAAAATATATATTAAAAACAATGAGTTAAATTAACAAAACTTAAGGTGAGTAAGTGAATGAACAAGTAAAATGGACAGCACATCTACTATGCAATGTTAAAGTACAAAAGAATTAGACAATATTATAACAGGATGTGACATAAAACTTAAAGAACATAATTTTAAAGAAGCGCCAAGATGAAGACGGAATACAAAAAGGAATTAGTTTGTTAAATGAAAATGTGATTGTCATTACACCATAATATTCTTATTCCATATCCATATATGTCAATAACTAGTAGACTCTACTTTTAGATAAAAGAAATAATAAATTACGTTTAGCAAGGTTTTCTATCAAAATATATTTTCTATCATAATTTAGGAATTAAATTCGTCTATGAAATAGAATATATGTTATGCTCTTTTACTATACTATCATTTATACAATCATTAATATAAAAATGGTTCACAAAATTTAGTTGTTATATGAAAAAGAAAGATAAAAATATCAAGAAAAATTCAAAAGAATGTCAAGTGTCATTTTACACAAACCATTTTGAACTACTTTTACCCCTCATAATTTCTAAACTAACTTATCTTACATACATTTTGGCAATTTATCCTCAACATTTAGTGTTTGTTTTAATTTAAATTGGATAATAAATACAAAAAAATACGACAATTTAAAACTTTGGCAAAATTACTACAAAATGTTTATTAATTTGGTTGAAATTTTAGTTTTCAATGTGTAGATATTGTATTAAAACTATATAGTAAATAATGTAAATGGAACAAGAAAGCATGTAATTGAGATTAATAAAAAAAATAGTGTAATTCAAGTTAGCGCGCTAGTCAATAACATAAGCGACATGGAATAAGACAAAAAAAAACAGATGAGCGTGCAAGAAACAAGCGACAGTGAACCTAGTGACACCTAGAATACAACTCACTGTTCCATAACACTGCGCGCGCCATTTGGCGGCCCATGCGATTGTCCTCTACTTCTGTAAAAGATTTATTATATACCACACATATATATAACTATGGATATTTATAATTTTTGTATATACATACATACTTATTATATACATTGACACTATTAAACTGTATATAATAATAAAACAATCATAACAAGTATGTAAATTAGTGTTTTATTTAGAGATATGATTTGATTGCATTATAGGAAGTCACATATTGTGATCTTCATATTTCTAAACAACTTAAAAAACAAATACATTTACCATAACAATTGTTCTTACAAGTGCAGTGAATGTGTGTTTATCAACTATTTATTTTCATTTATTTTGAAAGACTTATATAAATATAGTTAATATCTTTCTTCTAATTTCATATCAAATAAACAAATAAAAAAAAAAATAATAAGAAAAAATAAAATAACACTTACTATGATCAGAATAAACAGCCTGATGTTTCATCGGTGGTTGATGAATTCTATGTGAGTATAAAGCATACGTTGGAGATGGACTCCTTTGACGTTTCACACTCGACTGTATAGGCCTTACAATGCTCTGCTGTTGTGGAAACAACATGTAGTTTGAGTGCTTATTCTGAAAAAAAAAAAAAACATTTTTGCATAAGTAATTTGTAGTTTAAAGTGGAGAGTATAGAAAAAAAATGTTCTTAAGTTATTATATAATCTAGGCTTAACGTTTTCCTTCCAATTGTTGAGAAAAAGTCAAGTCAATGTTGCCTTTTTGTTGTTGAGTTTGAATATTGTGTTTGAGATTTGGAATGAATCAAACTCACAATCATTACACTCACAACATAAACATTATCTACCCTACAATGGCCTTAATTTTTTTGAACAAAAATAATATATAAAATTAGTAAAGTAATTGTTAAAAATCATAGATATACTTTCTTTTTCTTTTGTATTTACGCATTATGGACAGATATCCATAGTGTATAAATATGAAACAAAAGGTCCAATATATGGAATCTGATATAATATATTGTAAGGTGTTTCCATGTATAAAAGGAGTTTCCAACTACCACCATCTACTATTTCCCGATAGCTTATAAAAATCATCAGCAATCGAAAGAAATTGATTCATTGCTCATAGGCTCTCATAGTGTTGACAGACTACAGACATGTTGTGAGAATTAGTGTTAGTCATTATTAGGGTCACTTAGGTCATTAGTTTCTCATTATTTTGAATGTTGCAATCTGCAGTAAGCATTATTGTTTTCACTTCATAATTGTATTGATTAGGTTTTTATATTTGTAAAATATTGTTAATTCAATTAGATTTGAAAGTAATTTTTTGTAATTTAAAGTAAATTTTAGTTCATCCTGTCTTTTGTTTTTTTTTTTTTTAATAAAATTCCACTTCTGGCTCTAAAAATATATACTAATACAAAAATATTAAACAAGTTCAAAATGAAATATAAACAAGTAAGCATCTTATAATTGGATATTACGACTTGCAGATTAACATATTAATGTATTTGAATTTTAGCTTACATCTATTTAGTTAATTTAGTAAAATAATTTATATATTAACTAATAAAAAATTATAAAAAAAATGATAAGTGCGTAAAACTTTCTTAAAGTTGAGCAAAGTTGTAGACGCTGTTGATTCCACAAAATTCTCAAGATAATGTATATTGTAAAGTGGAAATCACTTCTCTCCAATTTCTCTTTTCACAAGTAAAATATAAAACCATTTAAATATTGATGATGATTGATGAGATTGATGAAGATGATTAATGATTATATATATATATGATGATGACAGATGAGAGGAATTTGAATGCACAATTTTTACCTTTACAGTGACACAGTGTTCCAAGAAGGCCTTGTGGGAAACTTATTTTCACTTACTTTGTTTATCATATGTGGTGCAATTGGGGGTCTTCCCTGTGTGGGTGGAGGTTCACCTTGTCCAGTAGATGTAGGCATTGCAAACATTGGTATATGAATATTACCCATTGGCATCTTCATAGGCTGCATTTCACTGAAAATTATAAAATAATTTATTAAGTAAAATCTTTAAAAGTGTTGTGGTTGAATTTTATAGAAATAAATAAATTTCTTTGTTTTTTTTTTCATATTTACCCCATAGTAAGCAACTCTACACTGTCTTAGTAATAAATCACTCTGTACACTCTTCAAACTATGTCAACTTTTTTGTTTCTCTTTATACTGTATCATACATAAAATAGAACAGGCAAAGAGAGCAAAGAAACATAAAAAATCCACTCCTGATAAGGAATTAAATTCACTTCAGTAACAATTTCAGTGTACCATAACAACCTTAAGCTTTTTATTCTACAAATTATTAATGAAAGTAAAAACATCCTACTTAGTCTCCTTTTGCTGTTGCCTTTTTCTATTTTCGTCTTCATTAAGCACTCTCTTCAATTGCATGAACAGCTGCTGCTTTTCTTTTTCAAGGTGTTTTAATTTTTGTTCAAGTTGTTCTATTTGTTCTTTAGTTTCCTCTGCAAGTGTTGTGTTTATTAATATCGTATCCATATTATTTTTAATAACGTAATTTACGAAAAAATATAATATTCTTACCTAATGTCATAACATCTTGTCTTTCCCTGGCTTCCCGCTCCTTTCTCAATCTCTCTTCCTCGACCTCAGCCTCGTATTCTGTAAAAAGTAAATATTACTCAAATAGTTAAACGTAAAGCGCTTAGCAATTATATATATTAATACAATATATTATAAGATTAACCTTCTTTTTTTCTCTGCCTTTCTCGTATAATATATCTTTTTAATGCACTCCACATTTTTTCATTAGCATCATTTTGTTCTTCAGCCGTTGTTGAAGTTACCGCAGGCATTTTGCTTTTATTGTACCAAGTAACAATATTATAAAATATAAGTTACTTAATAGCTCAAGAATATTATTTCAATCAAACCAGATAAATCGTAATTAGTATTAACTAATAAATAAATACATACAAAGTATACATTTATTTGACATAAGTATGATATTTGTAGGTTTCAGATTGTCAATATCACAGACTATAGAAATTTTAAATATAGATTACTAAGAAAAATACTTTACAGTTACGGACCGACCGTATTGGATGTTATGTGCGGTACGCTAATAAAGAAATATATATGACACAATACTGTAGTAAAGTTATCCTCATGATTGATTTATCAGAGTACAATATAAGTATAAAATTAAGAAAGATAAATGGTAATTATTTCAAGTTTATCATTTTATATTACGAACCAGTCACAATCAATCTGGTACTGTACATATTTAGTTAAAAATTGTAATACATATATTCAGTTTTATTAAAACATAAATATGTACCGTATTCAATTATTTTTATTGTACCATACGGTACATAATTCAAAGAACTTTTTATCAATGTTTTCATTTTTTTTTTTCAAATTGTCAAAACCATAAGTCAAAAGCGTAATGGAATGCAATTTGCCTGCTATGCCCTAGGATCGCTAGTTGTCAACATTTATTATAATTTTAAAGAATGATAAGAAGCTATTATCAAACATCGTTTGATAATTAGTAATAATATAACAATTACTGTAAAGTTTATACTCACCTTCTTTACTTGCACCGCTTAAGTAGGTCAAAAGTTCGTACTACTAATTATCTCTTACCATGGATGAACCTTCGAGACCCAGAAAAAAGCTTAAAGCTGTAAGTAAAATGTTGTATATTTATCGTATAATGTTTATATTTGTGAAAAAAAAAAATAGGTTGTGATGCAATAATTTTATCAGTGATAATTGTAGATAAGCTATTGTGTTAACGCATTTACAAATAATTTTATGGAGTTATTTTTACTTATTTTATATTACAGATTGTTTGTCGCTATTATAATATTATCATCATGACAATTTACTGTACATTTTTTGGATAGCCTAGTTAATACGAATAATTATTTAAAAAAAACACGAAAAATTAAAATATTGTTATTTTATTATAAATATAATAATATTAAAAAATATATGATCCTTATCACATTAAATCATAAGAGATTTATAAAATTTGTGAAAGATGGCTCTACAATATCTGCATAAAAGCATTATCAACTTGAATTATTTTATTGCCCAGTTCTGATTTTTTAATGATCTGGATGCCTATATTAAAACATTTAAAAATTGTAATTTAAAACTAAACACAGTTCCTGAAATTAACCTAAAGAATGACTAAGACAAAAACTTGTGCTTACATCTGTAACTGTTATATGGAAATAAACATAAAAAATGACTAGTGACTCATTTGTATGTCATGCTTGAAACACCTAATTTATTATTATTTTTGTAATAATAAACTAAAAGTAACAAAATTAGCACATCTACTCTCTTTAGTATAATTGTATTTTTTCTCTTTCCTTATAATGCAGGAACCACTGTGACCTATATTGTGACAAGCAACATCCAATTATTTAATTTAAAAGTAATAAATAATTATACTTAAAGTTTTTTATATATAGCAAAAACTAATATTAAACTAATGTACAAAGTGATTTAATTAATTTTATAATTAAATCACTTTGTATGTTTCAAACCTAATTATGATGTTAAATGTAACTAGGTCAATTTAAATTTACTTAATTTGTTTAGAATCTATTAATTAAAGTTGTAATTCTAATGGTACATTAAATTCTCAGCTTCACGCTGTATCCCATACATGGTAGGGTAGGCTGTTATGTGTTTCCCACTTTCCACAGAATTTGAAGCATTGCATGTTGAGTGGCGGAACTCAACACTGCGTTTTGCCTTGTTAGCAGTGCAAAGACATGAAAACATTAAATATTTAAATTGAACATATTAAATACTTCATTTCCTCGAGTGGTGATCAAACCCACAACCTGAACCTACTGAACCTACTTTTTGAAACATTGAGTTAATGAGTCAGAGGTGGAAGTAAATGCTGCATTTTTATTTTTACCAGAGCAAGGAAATAAAATTAATTCATTTCTCTGAATAGAACGATTTGCACCCAAAGATTATGATTTATTAATGAATTAATTTTATTTCCTAATAATTCCATGAATTTAATTAAAACTGTCCCACTGCATCACGAGAGAACCAAATTTGTACCAACTTTGGATAATTGGCTAGCTCTAGTCAATACCAATAGAAGCTGGTGAATGGTAAACCATTACAATATTTAAGTTAATCACAGTTCTATTAACAAGATCATTAAATCGGAACGCGGCACGTACCTGCACGGGTCAGTGCATTTTATCATTTAAATTACATTCGAAGTCAGCAACTTTGCAAGTATAAGGTAATCGCGAACGTCTGTGCCGTACGCCAGTGTTGATCGCAACAGCTTGCGCGCTGTCGTGTGACCGGTTGTTATAACTGTTTGGCGCGAAAGTTCCGTTTCATTTACGCATTTCTTTTCATTTTTATTTTTTAAAAATGAGCTTGGAGCAAAGAAATGAAAAGATCAAAGCGACTTTTGAAAAATATAAAATTGCAGAATGGGGAAATGGAACGAATAGGACGGTTCGTTTTTTCTTTTCTTTTTTTTTATATTCATTTTTACTAATAATTAGATAGTAATAAATGTTATTGCTAAAATAGCATTTAAATTGTTAACGGTTACTCCACATATAACATATTATACTTTTTATACTTTCACTATTCTTATTTCCTTTATTAATAAACTACTGTCCGATCATCTAATCGTGTTATACGAGTAAAACTTTCATTTATAACATTCCTTATGACAATTATGATTTTTTTGTAAATATTACGCACTAACCATCAAGTTCAATATATTTAGTCAGCAACGTTGCAAATTAATAATTTAATATAATGCCAATGTATATTTTTGAAGTTGAATGATAATAAACCCTGATAATTGTGTTATGGATAGAAGTAGGTATAAATTGAAGAACAGCATAAAATTTAATATTTAAACATGTCATGGGTATTTTAAATATTATTAATTTTTCTTTTCACGAAGTTGTTTAAATGATACGAAATTATATTGTCCTTTTAAGTGCATTATTTTCACATAAGTTGTTAATTAATGAATTATGTGTGAATTATGTACAAAATTAAAAAAATATTATTTTTAACTTAGGTAACCCATCCAATGATTTATAAAATGAAACTTTCGCACTTTTGTCTGCTCCTAGATTTCTATTTGAGGAACATATATTATTTTTGATAAAACGCAAATTATATAACAGAGAAAGTTTCTGAATTTAGTTATTTCGTTGTTTCCTGAGAAAAATAGAGACTCTATTAACATTTTTATTGTTTGTGAACGAAATTGTGAGAAAAAACCAAAATGGAATAATTATGCATAATTAAAAGAAACAAAAATATGGTAGTCGTGAATGAAGCCAAATCATAACATTTGCGAAAACGTTTTACTAAATATTTTGCCTTACGTATCGTATTTATACAATTTAATATTGTCTTTTTTTATAGATTTAAAAATGCTTTCGCTTATTGTCATTTAAAACATAATTTGACCTGTTAACAAGCACAGTCTTATTATTATTTATAAAATAAAATTGATATCTTCCTTCCTTTAATATGTCCCTGCACTACAAATGTTATATATATGTATATACACGTCATCTTACTTTGGGATAATGGGATTAAGTCAATCTTTGTCTTAATGTTGAAATTGTCTTAAAGTGTATTCGCACAATCTATAACTTAAGCCCTAAATATTCTTTAAGGGAAACGTTCAAAAAGATTAATATATTGACCGTTGCATCTCAATACATTTTTGAAAATGTTATGTATGTCAATAAAAATATTAATAAGTTTACTAAAATCAGTGATGTACTTAATATTAATATACTAGAAATAGGCTTAAACTTAGTGCGCCTGTAACTCGATTGCATCGAGTCCGTAATTTTTTTATGGGACAGGGTGTACACTTTTACAATAGGATTCCAGAAAATGTCAGAGAATTTTCTGTTTCACAATTTAAAAAAGTTGTTAAAAGACATTTGTGTGTAAAAGGTTATTACCATATTAACGATTTTATAAATGATAACACGCCTTGGGAATAAAATGCTCGCTCCAGGCTACTTCATATGTATCATTGTCACATAATTATATGATGTAAAATTTTTGATAAAAAAAAGACATGTCCCGCTGAGTTTCTTTCGCTGGTTCTTCTCAGGACTGAGGCAGTAATTTTTGTGAACTGGTGGTAAATTGTTTAACGTTCAAAAAACGATTCTTACTATTTTATCTAACTCCATATATATATATATATATATATATATATATATATATATATATATATATATATATATATATAGATATATATATATATCTATATATATATATATATATATATATATATATATAGATCTATATATATATATATATATATATATATATATATATATATATATATATATATATACATATATACATATATATACATATCATTATCGACTCAAATCGAATGCGAATTATTATGCTACTAGAAGATATGCGTGAAATATAGTGTAAGACAGATTTTTAATGTTTAATTTTAATATTAGACATACATATAAGTAGCTAATGGGTAAATGATATGTCCATGTCTATTTACAAAGTGGATTTTGTAATGTCCTATGCAATGCCAGTACCAGCCATCAATCATCAGCAATTGTAGGCATAATGAACTAATGAAGTTTAATTATTTTGCTTAAATATTTTACCATTTCGGTACTCTATACAATACCTCCTTACCAATGTAAAGAATACCTGGGGCGTTCATGCAATGTATTAATAAAAAAATAAAAAGAATATAACTGTCCATTACACACAACCTAGATTTCTTTTTTATCAATAATATTTTACTTTCCTCGAGTGAGCATCTGATCCACAACCTGTTGCGTTTTAAGTCACATTCTTTTACCCTTGGACCACGACAGGCCTTACCTATCTAGTTAATTAATAAAATTCATAAGGATTGTTGTGTTATACATTAACTACTTGCTGTTCGACCTATGATAATTAAAATAAATACATCTTAGTTCATATTCCTAGGGTAGTAGAGTTAAGGTCAAAAGTTTTAAGTTTAAAAATAAGGTATCTAACTCGCTAAACTATCTAAACGCTAAATCTGTAGCTGCGATAACGTATGTTTTAATTACCAGTAAAACACAACCAGACTACAAAATAACGCTGTTATTGAATTGGCTGTATGTAACTTTAGTTTGCAGTATGATCATGAAAGTAAAACAAATTAGCGAAAAATAATATGGTGTATTTCGAGCAAACGAAGCCGCGACCGCCACGGGTCGCTGGTATTTAAGATGTTAAAAAAGGCAATGATGAGTAGTATATAAGTTTTAATATTTAATTAAAAGAACATTTTAGAAAAGGTTATCTTGAACTGTGCCGATGCTTTAATATAAAATCCCCACATATGTTTATAATTAGTACGTTCAGTCCAACTATTTTACCACTTCAATATAACATTTGTATTTGTATATATCGTATTTTGCATGTTTTTTTAGTTTATTGCTTATTTTGTGAGACAACAAGAAATGATATTCTTTAACTACAATGTCTTGTCTACAATGTTGATGCATAATATGACACAGAATTTGAATTCATGATTTTCATTAACTATATAAACAATAATACAAATACAAATATAAATATATACATATATATATATATATATATATATATATATATATATATATATATATATATATATATATATATATATATATATATATATATATATATATATATATATATATATATATATATATATATATATATATATATACTTTTTTATCTATGTTTACACATAAAAAGGTATAATTCATTTTTTCATATGTTTTAAGAGGTCTTTAAATTAATACGAATTAAATATTTTTTTAAAATGTTATCGTATTGAAATTATTATTGAAAAGTATGTTAAATATTGCATAATAATTTGCAAATTTTAATATTTTTTTATAATTTTAACAAAGAAAATGCATCACCGTGTACAGTTTAAGCCACTATTAGTTTTAAATTTATGAAGTAATTATTGATATTTTAATCTCCTTGGTAAGTACATTATCAGTTTTGCCTTTGTTCTCATTACTGTGCGAGTCAATGACCAGTGATGTATGTACTTATATGATCTCACTATAAATTATTAATTTTGATATCTTTGATATCATTCTTAACTAGTTTACCATGATATTTCTTGCAAACGTCCCGCAACTGAAAAGTAAACTCTACTTAAATGTTTCTGAATTTGTTTTCTATTCTTAAAGAATGCTTGAATTTTCTCCATAGGTTTTTCAATTGTAAGATATAGCATCATGCGGTGTCTAAGTGTTATATGACAAACGGAAAAAGAAAATGATAATGACATATTTCTAAGCTCCATGGTCTTAGAGATTGAAATATTCAATTTATTTTGCCAAAAAAAGGCACATGTTTCGCCCTCGAAACCATGTTTACTTTTTATGTCAGTATATAACATTAAATATTATGTGCGCGCATGCAGAAACTGCGTTCAGTTCAGTTGAAATATCTAACATTTCTACTAGTTATGTGGCTTTGTTTACGTAAACAAACTTTCTCCTTTTCCTTGCTGTTTCTATATTGATATACAATCTTGATAGATTTTTAAACAACTTAGTTTTTTTTTTGTGAACACAAAAAAGTTTGTTCAGTAGAAGGTCAAATTGAAGTAAAGGAAACGTGAGTTGATTGCTTTTATATTGTTGTTTTCAACTTCCTATACTGAAATATATCAAATCTTTAAATTGGTATGCTACGTCTATTACGTATAGAAATATTATATATGTACAATATATAAATACCATTTTTTAGCTTTACGTAGTAACTCAAATATAGTAGAGTAGGCAAAACGAACCTAGCGTTAATTCAATGCCGCACGTTATCAAGTTTTTATAGTAAACCCCAGCGGTTGCATTTGCAGTGGCCATATTATCTATATACTTAATATCTACTTACTTATTTTAAATTAAGATTTTATTGCCCGATCAGGAACTCTGTAAATGCTATTCATTTGTATTTAAAGCATATAGACATATTTCGAGGCATTTAGTAGTTTAGTCATTTTTCTTCTCTACCATGTTAACTCGCGCACAGCACTGTTAAATCGGGTAAATATCTAATAAAATTATTAGATATTCAAATATTAAGATGTACAGCACTTATTATGACTTAAAGCGATCAAGTGAAATTATCACCCGAAGTGCTTGTGCCATCTTTTTAAAGTTTTTACAATGTTTTTTATATAGTTATACAATATAAAATACAATAATATAAAATATTGTATTTTATATAGTTTATATAGTTATGTTGGCTAGGGGTAAATTGATAGCATGATAAGATATGGTCAAATCTGCAGCAGTTGACTGACAAAAAGACAATTGACGAAATATCTAATGCCTATTTATGTCCGTCAGATAAACGAATAAATCAATTAATTTAATAATATCTTTGTGTGAATTTGTAAATTTTAATACATTGGATAGTAAGTACCTATATTTATATATTTTAGAACATCTCTTATAAAAATACTGGCGCAGTGAGAAATATTTGACTATGGATAAATGAAATTATTATATTTTATTGAATAAAATTTATCCACTTTAGTAATTTAAATAAATAAATATTCTTTGAACGCAAGTCCGAACTCTCACAAAATAACAAATTACTCATCTATAATATGTGCCTCAAGCCACAAAAGCATAGGTTATAAGAAACGTCTAAAGCGTCATGGTATCGAGGACTGAATACAACATGGTGAAAATATTTCATTTTCTCGAGTGGGGATCGAACCATTAACCTGTCACGATTACAGTAGCACGCTTGTGTCACGACACGACCACAATAAGCTTCATGTTGTCATGCCATATGAAGTGTAGAAATGGCCTAGTGAGAGGTCGAAGGAGGGCTGGATATCATTTATAAAAACGGCAACAAACGTTTTATGGGGGCTTTCGTAACTTTTTATTACTTCCTGTTTTAATACATATAAAAATGTAGAACTGTTAACGTGTCACTTGTATATATGTATATGTAAAACAATCTTATTTTGGTAGTGAATCAATTTTCATTGTACTTATTCAAATTGAGGCTATATATTGCGGATTTTGGGATAGATTGCCTTTCCGGGTACTCAAATATTTAATATTTTAAATTTCCTCGTTCGCACATTTCTGCCTGCCTATAATTAAATGATTATTTGATAAATATATTAACTACAACTTGTGTAGTCAACAACAACATGGCGCGAAGAGTTTCTTCCTATGATATATAGTATATATCTATGTATATATTATATACATAACTGTTCATATGTTGAATTTTTTTGTAGGTTCTATTATTTACTGAGCATACAGTAGACAGGGTGGATTGACACCATTGCGCCAGTCACATTTTAGAATATTTACCTGACCGAGATCAAACTGAAAACGAACGGTGACTGGCACCAAAAGATAACTAAACTTTAGGAAGAGGAAACCGCAGTTCAGCAATCACGTTTTAGTGTTATAGATGTAATACTTAACTTGACCTTTTCTTAAGGTTAAGTTAATCATTTACCTGTCACTTCTGGTAGCTAATTTACCACTACAAAGTACATTCACCGGTTTTTCAATACATTTTTAATTACCGTTACGAAAATATCGGTTTAATTTTATTTGGTACGTGTTCTATTGTAGCTAAATATATACAACCTCCAAACAAATCAACTGTGCATTTTCCGCCTTTAAATCATTTCCACTTTTTTATTTTGCCTTGAATTTTAGGCGCAATGTCTAGATAAATCGTGGATTTCAATAGGCTTTTCTATCTTTTTTATCTCGTACTGTTTTACGGAAGTAAAGGTGTAACTAAAGGGAATTTATTAATGTTCGTACAATAATAATCTATATTTATGTTAGTTGTAAATCCATAATCATTTAACGAGATAAAACATATCCTATATAATAATATACGTTGTAAGATATCTAACAGCAAGTTTACTTTCTAAATATTCCATATGCAGGGCCGCTGACGATGTTTACATTACAAATTGTAGAATATATTTTTGTGTATTGTTCAACTTAGTTAGACCTATACTTATGTATGACCCATACTATAATGGGCTTAAATGCTTACATAATTCAAGAGGTATTCCTATATTTGTTGCAGTGCGCTCAAGTAGCTACTAATGTAGTGGAGCAGAAACATCAAGTATCTAGAGCGAAAAGGAGCAGAGCTCTAGGCAGTAGAGCTTTCAGGGGCAGCACCGTCTGGTTTACAGGCCTTAGCGGTGCAGGCAAGACCAGCATTGCATTTGCACTTGAAGCCTATCTCGTTTCCAAAGGTAAGTTTACTTCGTTACCTTTTTTTAATCACCATATCATCCCATTCCACGATCGATTCTGTGTTTTCAAATCTACTAGTTTTTTTTCTTTTCGCTTTTTTACGCATAGACCTGTTAAAAGAGAGAACGCCTTGTATAGAGTAACGCTTTGATAGCGATTCCAATAGTACATTTATAAGGTTTTATATTGACAAAATGTCAGCAGATGATATTAGTAGCTTTAATAATTAGAATATAATTCCGATAATTCATCCAACTTTTTATGACAAATGAATATATAATATTAATTTAAGTGAAATCATTTTGAATATAACTTATTCGACACCAAAAGTACAATCTTCTATATATATTTTTTTATTATTTAATTAATAGTTCTGAATTGTTATTAAAATAATGTGTTTATGGAATAATTGTTTCGATATGTCACGGCACTTGTTCTATTTAAATGTATATAATCTTATAATGTTCATTAATACACTTAAAGCTTCATTGTTTATTTTCATAAGATGTAGGCTCTGGTGATAAAGTCAGCCTTCTGCCACTGCAATGTCACGTATTCGAACGGAAACTTCTCTATTATTGAGATCTCTCCACCTACGCTATGAGGAAGAAGCGTGGAGCTAAACAAATAGTTCTTTAAACTCCGCGTTGTCCAACTAACTTATACTGGTCCATTTTAATCAATTTAGATATTACTGTAATATTGTTTTCTTTCAATTTTATATTTGAACTAAACGTGGATTTATTTTTGTTTGGTTTATATTTCGAGCATAACTTCTTATTTTATTTTATGTGACACATAATTAATTTTAATATTTTGCTTCGATAGTAGGCACACACTTATGCAGACAAGTTTTTCACATTATTGATTACTAAAGTCATTAACAATAGGTAGATTGATACAATTATTGTGACACCGTTTTGTAGATTCCTCTATTATATCATTTCTTTATCACTTATTATTTTTGACATGATATTATATCTTATTTTCGATAGGCTTTATGATGACATATCTTTGTTTGTGTTTTTCCGTTTGCACATCACTTACACTTTCAATATTGTCATAAGTAGGTATTATTTTATCTATGATGTTGTTTTGTTTCTTTAGCTTCACGCTGTGTAGTCATGGCAGTGGAGGCAGAGGTAACACTATTAAAACACTCTCCGTTCCCATCGAGACCCTTGCGATTTCCACTTTTCGCAGATTTTGAGGCATTGTTTATTGAGTGACGGAAGTGAAAACCGCGCTGTGACTCAATATGTTATTTAAGTTATTTGTCAAATATGTAAATATGCAAATAGAAAATAAAATACAAATTCTAATTTCAATACAATTATTTACATTTGATAGTATAGTTTTGTATTATATTTATTTATATAACTCATTATATAAAAGTTTTATGAGTTACTTTATAAATTGAGTGTGAAATTTGTTATCGAAACGTGTGTCTTACGGTCATTCACTACTGTATTAATGTATACTTTGTATTAGGTGAATGAAACATAAGTCGAAATTTCCTATTCACGTGCGTTGCAATTGTGCTATTACATAATTATACCCAGATCTATTTTGAGCGACTACATGAGGCCGACATCAACGACGATTACTTTAATACTTTATACCTACGTATGTTGATTGTGTCCAATCGTTTTACTGCATAAGCGTGTTACGACTTACGACTTATTTAAAAATGAAATTATTCAGTATACATTTCTATCAAAACGAATACAAGTGGTAGAAAAATATAACAATCATATTTATTTACAAATATTTTGGGAGATTAAATAGTATTTTAATCTTTCCTTGAAATTATAAAATAATATTTTATTCAACAGTTAATCTTAAGTCTCATTTATTAAAAGCGAAACACGCAATGCAATCTTTAAAAATCTAATTTCATGTGCAATGATTACAATAAAACACTGTTCTACTTAGTGCATTATTATTGTGGTTTCGTTTGAGCAAATAGGATATTTTTCATTCACACGTTTTACATTTTGTTCCTTTTGATAACACAACGCTATGTTCAAACTGATTTTAATTTTGATTGCTGTTGTTTTGGTCTTTATTAAAATAAAATGCCTTTTTTGATGTTGTAATGTTTTATAAATCTATGAACATTAAAAAGCATGATCCATCGTCACGATCCGTTTGAGTCTAGCGTGCTAGCGAGACCGCGGAACAAGCCATTCAAAGACACGATTGGCCTAAGCGTGTGCAGTAATAATAGGTTACTTATAATGAATCGCTAAACAAACAAATAAATGTAAAATTATCGTAATATTCAATTAGCTCATTCTTTGTTGTAGAATAATACAAAATAATGGTATTAATTTAATTCATCTCCGAAAAGTATGCAATTTTTCACTGATATTTTATTATTTATTTTTTTTACTAAATTTACCTTCCGACTTTGCAGAAAACCTGTGTTTTTTTTTTTCGTAAACCGCTTACAGGCGCTTACAGGTTAATAAGATTTGAATCATGTTCAAGGTAACCAAACGTATATTATATCCGAGTTTATTTAGAGTTAGAGAAAAATAAAACAAAAATGAAAATAATTATAAAAGCTCTACTTTATGCATTATTACTGTGGTTTCTTTTGACTAATATATAACATAGTACTCCATGTAAAAGTATAACATTGTGGCTTTTTTGCAGGTATCCCAGCCTACGGCCTCGACGGTGATAACATACGGACGGGCCTAAACAAGAATTTGGGCTTCTCGAAAGAAGATAGAGAAGAGAATATCCGTAGAGTGGCTGAAGTAGCAAAACTGTTTGCCGATAGTGGGGTTGTGTGTTTATGCAGCTTTGTTTCTCCTTTTGCGGAGGTAATTAATGTATATGTAAATTTGATTTTAATAGGTATATATTTTTTTTAGTTCTTTCTTAACAAATTAATATTTTAAAAATTCTTAGATCTCATTTTATATTTAATATGACATAGGTATATAATATGCTGATAAATAATAAGCCCTTCAATAAATAATATAGATGTTGAATGTAGAACAATTGTATAGAAAAACAGGTTTTTTTTTCAAATAAATATTTAATAAGTACTGTTCAAATGCAACGCTAAGGAATTATTAATAATGTGTTAGTAATTTAAATATGTCATTTGCTAATTGTATGCCAATTTCGGGAAAAACTGGTACATAGAAATTTTAAAGTTATTTCAATAAAATGTAATAGCTACTTATATTAAACGTAAGCATTAAGTGCAAGAAGTGACAATTAAAATAATAAAAAAATTAATAATCAATTATAAAAATAATTGCATTGTCTAATAATTATTTTTTTCTATTGAATAAATCATTACCTACGACATACTTGGATTGTTTTAAAATTCAAATTAAAAATATTGTAGAATTCCTAAAGGGCCAAGCGTTAAATAAATTTACATTAAAGTATAATAATATTAGCCTTTTTTTATTGTTCGGAACGTCACTATTCATCTCATATCATGTAGAAATTGAGCCAAGGCAATGATTATATGTATATATAAAATGCTGTACTTAACTTTTAAATAACTTTTCAGGACAGAGAAGTGGCGCGTAGAATTCACACAGATTCGGATTTACCATTTTTCGAAGTATTCATCGATACCCCACTCGAAGTGTGTGAACAAAGAGATACTAAAGGCCTCTACAAAAAGGCTAGAGAAGGTCAAATTAAGGTAATATTATATTATATATTCGTACTTTAAAGTTCAAACATTATAATACAGTAGATATTTTTTTCTTTGATTAAATTATATAAAATGTTATATGTAACATAAATATGTATATATTTTGAGGCCTGTCGTGCCGTAGGGGCACATGCGTGTGATTTTGCGATAGGTTGTGGGTTCGGTTCCCACTCGAAGAAGTGAAATATTTAATATTTTTATTTATTCACTCTGGTAACAAGTCAAACAACACTGGTGACAAAGCGCGTCGTTGAGTTCCACCGCCCAAAACACAATACCCTCAATTCAGCGGAAGTGGGAAACAGGATGGAGTGTGAATATATATAATATATATTATGCAGATACATTATACATCCCTTTCATTATTATATATATACATATGTGGAGATGGATAGTAGGTAACATTATTTTGTAGGGACGTTAAAATGTATCGCCTTAATACATATAAAACATGTTAACTGAATACAATGAAATTTTATAGAGCAAGATAAAAAGTTATTAGCGATAACAATTTTTCTTTTTCTTTTTTTTTTATTATTTCTATATTATTGCTGTGTTCTTATATAATAGCAATGAAATTTTACACTTAGCATGTGTGAAAACATGTATAAATAAACAATTGTTTTGTTTGTCTTGGTATTTTTTTTTAGCATATTCAATTGTTTTTCAACAAAGAAGTCTAAAAAAGTGTGACATTAGTTCATTTTTACTAAATGAGATCTCTTTTCATTGTTTTATCATAAAGAGAATAAAAAATATCTCATCGTAATAATAGACTTTCAACATTGCTCATTATATTATTTTGTGTTAGAAACTAAATATGTGTTCATTAGGATAAATTCCAGTTTTTTAATTACTTTGTGAAAGTTATACTGGCAATTACGCAATATGGTCGTGATTAACGATCAAATATTGTAAAAACATGATAACAACACATTACGTACATATTATTGTATGATATTGGGCACTTTGATAATAGGTAAAAAAATAAAAAAAGTCCACGTATTATTATTATTTTCTATGCCCACCCAGCAAGATATCAAGAGGTACTTATAGATAAAAAAGTTATATGTCATTGTGATTCAAGTATAAAAATGTGAAGATTTTATCTGTAAAATACAGATAAAATATATATTGACATTGATCCGATTTACTATGATAAACGTCAATATCTTCCATTAAGCTCGTCTTTAGACTAGCGTAATAGCGTAATAGCGTAATTTTGACACTAGGGATGTAGTTGCGGTACATCGGCATATGGTTTTTTATCCTCAATCTTCAAAAAAAGATAAAAATAACTAAAAGTTATAGTTGATATGTAGCATGTTTTTGGTAAATTAATCCATTTCATGAATATAAATAATAATGCGGGGGTAAACAACGAAAGAAAAAAATGTCCGTCGTACAAACGTACCTATTACTCATACACTACACTCTAGGTTCCACACTGAAAAAAAGGCCCTTTGTATTTTATCAATATAAAACAACAATATGTACCAATTGAAATAAAATATTTTTATATTTTTTTATAATTTTATAATTATATTAATGAAACCTTTGAATAAAACGTTTGAGGCCTGTTGTGGCGCAGCGGCACAAGCGTGTGACTGTAACTGATAGGTTCTGGGTTCGATCCCCAGTCGAGAAAATGAAATATTAAATACTTTCAATTTAAATATTTAATGTTTCATTTCTTCGCTCTAGTAAAAAATGAAAAGCGCGGCGTTGAGTTCCGCCACTCAACACGCAATGCCTTAAATTTCAGCGGAAAGTAGGGAACTGAAGTGGAACGGAGTGTCTTAACACTAGGTTCCCGGGTTCCCACTGCCTACCCTGCCTCGTGCGGGATACAGCGTGAAGAAGACATTTTAATCCTTATATTAAATAATAAGTTAGCGGCTGCCATGGCTCAGTGGTATATGTATTACTTTAATGGTGATGGTTGTGAGTTCATTCCACTCAACAAGAGCGACGCGAAAAGAATTAAAAAAAAGCGCAGTATTGTGTTCCACCATTCATCACGAAATGTCACGAAAAAATCGAAAATTGTCTTAACAAGTTAAGTAGGTGCTATATGCGCGATACAGTGTGAAGCTATCATAGCATGTTTATATTTATGTTTGTTGTATTCACAAAATACGTGATTAAATTCAATTGGAATTATGTTAAAATTTTTACATTTGTTTAA
This sequence comes from Eueides isabella, assembly GCA_019049475.1. Lineage (NCBI taxonomy): Eukaryota > Metazoa > Arthropoda > Insecta > Lepidoptera > Nymphalidae > Eueides > Eueides isabella. Next base: position 5,198,032 of record CM032393.1, read on the forward strand.
TTTCGACCATCACATTATCAGATAATTGAAGATATTAAATATTAATATTAATTTCGGGTTTTTTTCTATACATAACGTAATTCTTACGAACTCATTAACTACAAACAACAAAAGGCAAATGATAATATGAAGATAAAATAAATTTGTTATTTGTTAATAAATTGTTGTTTTTAAATGGAACTGTGCGTTAAAGACATTTATTTTCAACTTCTACCTTGAAGTGCTGTAAATCATTTTATTCTGCGATTCCTCCTATGTGATTCGTCATCTTACTATGCTGAACAATTACATATAATATTTTATGGAGTATAAAACTACTGAGTTCGTTAAGTAAATAGTATCAAATTATTATTATTAGTTAAAGTACAGGCGCAAGTTGTGGTCGCTGTCTGAGATTCGGCTTTTATTTTTTGGACTTGGGCTCTTTTTAGGCTTGGTTTTTGGACTTGAGGGAAAGAAGTAATCAAAACTGATAAGAATCAAACCTGCGCAGCCATCTTTACTTACCTTCAAGGTGCACATTACAAATTAAGCAGTACAAATTAAGCGTAGTAATAAATTAATGTTAAAACAATATATTTAGTTTCCTTTCACTTTTAGCCGAATTTAAGTGGCAGAACTCATTGCTGCGCTTTGCCTTGTTACCAAAGCGAAGAAATAAGTATATTAAATATGTAATTTTCTCGAATAAGGATCGAACCCACAACCTGTCGGGTGTACAGTCATACGCTTGTGCCCCTACGCCACGGCAGGTTTAATTTTATTAAGAATCGCAAGAGTTAAAGTGTATAACTTCTTATTTTCAACTTCAGGGCTTTACTGGTATAACTCAAGAATATGAACGCCCTGAAGCTCCTGAGCTTGTCATACAAACAGTTGGACGATCGGTTGAAGAATCTACCATGGAAGTGGTTCGTCTATTGGAATCACAGGTAAAGTGAAAGTATACTTTACTGTTATTTATGTTTAAAGTTTCTGTCTATCTATACATCTTATTATATGTTATTTTAAGGTTTGGTAATATTATTTTACGACCAACAAAAAAAATATTATTTGTTGGCAATTTAGCCATTTTACAGAAAAAACTTTGACTCAATTTGATATTTTCTTTAGCAAATGTTTTTTTTAATTTTATATATTTCTTATAGGGTATTATCCCACGTTACGAGGTCAATAGTTCAGGTGTAGAAGAACTATTTATATATGGCAACCGACTAAGCAGCGCCATCGAGGAAGCGGCCAGACTGCCCCAGATTGAAATTACCAAACTCGATTTGCAATGGGTCCAAGTACGTTTATAAACACTTGTTTTTCTTTCAAGTGGATACGGAAGTGTTAAGACACTCCGCTTTTCAATTTCCGGTGTATTTTTGAAACGTTCTATGTTAGATGGCAGAGGTCTATATCGCGTTTTGTTTAGCAGAACAAAGAAATTAATATAATTACTGTTAGGAGGAACTGAACCAACAGTCGTCGCGCGTCGCGTTTTCATGACTCATACTGATTTTGTGCCATTGCGCTACGACTTTTGTAAAACTGATAAGCCTGTCGTGGCAAAGGGCGGCGTTGAGTTCCGTCACTCTACCCACAAAGCCTCCAATTCGGCGGTGAGTGAGGAACGTAACGGAGTGTCTTAACACTAGGTTCCCAAGTTAACTCTGTCTACCCTGCCATATGCGGGATGCAGCGTGAAGCTGAGTAACTCGAGTGAGTGAGATAGCTCTACAGTTAGGGAACGTTGCCCCTATTTAATTATTATTTCCTTACTTAAAAATATTTTTGTCACAATTCCTTGTCTATGTGTGACAAAAAATAAACCTACCCTTTGGGAATCTAGTAACCTAGTATAAAGACATTCTCATGTGTTCTGTTCCCATTAAGACACTCCGTTCTTCACTTCCCGTAGAGTTTAATTAGAGTAGCCACACTCACCGTTACGCTTTGCCTCGTTACCAGAGCGACTAAATAAAAATATCAAATATTTCCCCCCCCAAAACGTATCGAACCTATAACCAACGTAATTACAGTCGCACCAATCACTAACACTGTGTATCTGATTCTAATAGGTACTATCTGAGGGATGGGCGTACCCACTGAAAGGATTTATGCGGGAAACAGAATATTTACAAGTAAGTATTGCTTATTTTGCTGCATAAATATGATATACAGATTTTGTTTTTGTGCCATTTCTTATATTACCTTGGATTTTGTTAATTGAAAATGTAATTTGGAATGAGAAACGTTATCTTAATTTAGTTCCCAATAGTGACTGATGATGTTGTTGTCGTGGTTTTGTTTTATTCGTGTGTGATATTTTATATATTGTATATTATAAATTAAAAAACCTTCTTTTTAGCTTATTTAACATTTAATTATAATGAAGATAGATATGATTATCTCTATATATGTTTTCTTAAATATACTCGTAGAATATGTTTAAAATTTAATAGATTTTTATATAACACTTATACAATACAATTACTATTGTTTTTATATACCTTGATCCCTGTTTTTATAGAAGCTGTATACATTAAAAAAACATAATCATTCAATCTGTAATAATTATACAAAAAACATCTAGATAAGAAAACTTGATCTTTTTGAAAATATTAGAAGTTACTTCGAATTTAAAAACATTTAATTTAATTAATATATTTTTAATTATAATCAGTTTGGTTTAATCAAAACAAAAAATATAATAGTTTTAACAACAGTAATAAACAAAAAAAAATGATCTAGGGATATTATTAATTATGATAGATATTTCTAATTTATATAATGGACGTAATTCAGATGTAACACTTCAAATGTAACTTTTTCGATAGTTTGCTCGTTCAGTACCGTCGACGAGAGTACTGAAGTTAGCTGTAGATGGTTGCACATATTTAATTATACAATACTTGAATGTTGTCACGTGAATTTACGTCGAAGCGATATATGTAGACACTTTACCAAAATACTTGTACAAGACCTAGAATTGGGTCATAATAATAGAAGTTTACCTAAATATATATGATATTGACGAATATTATAATATTTATTTTCAGGCACTGCACTCAAACTGTCTAACTTTATCCGACGGTTCGTTAGTAAACCAGTCCGTGCCAATCGTCCTGCCAATACAAACTGGGGACAAAGAAAGGCTTACTGGCGTAAATGCCATAGCTTTGGTGCATTCTGGCAAAGCAGTGGCAATATTGAGAGCGCCAGAGTTCTATCCCCATAGAAAGCAGGAGAGGTGCTGTCGCCAGTTCGGCATTTATCATACTGGACATCCTTATATCAAGGTAAAGTATATTTTTTTATATATTTTTTTCTTTTTCATTTTCAGCGCTATCTTTAAATTACGAAAACGTATTTTTTTTTTTCGATATCGTATCCCCGTACTAAAAAGTATGTACGGAATGTTGTCTGTTTATATGTCAGTCTGTCAAAACTATTTATCTCAAATTTAGTGAAGGTATCACTCTGAAATTTATATAAAATATTAAGCTTTTTAATTTTATATATATAATGAAATATATATTTTTATATTGATTATAAAATATTTTTTCCTTTTTATAGATGATCGACGAATCCGGTGATTGGCTTGTGGGTGGTAACTTGGAAGTGTTTGAACGTATTCGCTGGAACGACGGCTTGGACTCGTATCGGCTAACGCCCAACGAGCTCAGACAAAAGTTTAAGGAACTGAACGCGGACGCTGTTTTCGCTTTCCAGGTATAATGTATATAACATTATAAAACAAAATTATAAATATAAATAACTTTCTTTATTTTAATGACAACTTTACTTACAATTACTATGCAGTGAGGTAAACTCGTTACTTTAAATCAATAGACTTACTAAATTTACTGGTTTCCTTAATAGTGGATGATATGAACTAAAACAGTACAAATAATGTTTTTTATTTTACAACGAGGCAAAGAACGGCGTTGAATTTCGCCACTCAATGACTCCGGAATTTGGCAGTAAGTTGAGAATGGAAGAGTTTTAATGAGAACAAAATATCTTAACACTAATTCTCTCTACTTGCGATGTCTATGGCGTGAAGCAAAAAATATATTTATATATAATATTATTTTTTGTTTCAGCTTCGTAACCCCATCCACAATGGCCACGCGTTGCTAATGCAAGACACTCAAAGGCAGCTCGTCGAGCGAGGATTCAAAAAACCTGTGCTTTTGCTACATCCTCTCGGTAAGAACGTTATATATTAAATGTATTCGCCGGAAGATAAGTAGGAAAAAAAGTTAAGCCGGCAATGTTTTAAAATTTATTTTACTAAAAATGTGATTAAAATGAAGTGAGATACTGTCATTTGTGACTGTTAACGGGACAAGTTGTGGGTTCGATACCTTTTGCGGCAATTAACATTTACATTTTCTCGCTCTTGTAACGAGGCGAAGCGCGACTTTGATTTCTTAAACACACTATGCTTGAAGCATTCAGGTGAAAGTGGGGACGAAGTATTTTAATAAGGACTTAGTGTATTAACATGGGGTTATTTAAAATTCACAATTATTTAATTAAGATTAACTTTCTGGTATATGCGGAATACAGTTTTAGGCAAAAAAAGTGAATAAATTAGGCAATCCTTGTTTAGTTATTAGCGTCTTAAAATATAAATTTCATGATATCATGTAATTTTAAAATATCAAGATATAATATATAAAAATAATTGTGAAATTGCTGTTTTAATTTCATTATTTCTATGTGTAAAACGACACAGTAGGGATGTGGGAAGGGTGACATAATACCTCACAGCTGTGATAAATTGAAAGAATTAATAAAAAAAAATGAATTAACAAGAAATAATAAAAAAATACGTGTAAGACAATTTATAATGGGTCGTTACTGGTGGCGGTTACTGAACACCAGGTGGTCCGTAAGCTTCATTGCCTTGCCTTGTCCTAATCCTATAAATTTTATCTGACTGTTCCGTTCCCTACTTTCCACGTTTGTTTGTCTTGTTGCCAAAGTGAAGAAATGATAACAATAAATATTTCATTTCCTCGAGTGGGAATCCACAGCTATGTCGCAACATGTGTGCCTGCGTCACGAAAATAACAATGAATGAACGTTACTTTAAAACTGACATAATAATTCTAACAGGCGGATGGACAAAAGACGACGACGTGCCTCTGGACACACGCATCAACCAACACAAAGCGGTCTTGAACGAAGGTGTATTGGACTCCCAGTCCACGGTTCTTGCAATCTTCCCCTCGCCCATGATGTATGCTGGACCTACTGAGGTAATTTAAATAAATATACATGTGTGATTGGAGAGTATTGGCCACTTTGAGGCTTTGCAGATTTTTTTTCTTCTCAAATTAACTTTCACAAAAGTTCAGGAAACCTCATTTCAGGGCGACCAAGACTCGTCGATCGAACGATAAAAATAATAGAAATTACTTTTATAGATTTATTTTATGTTAATTAGTTTAAAAGACATTTTTTTTTAATATATAATATTCATATATAAGTAACTAAATTTTCAGTCCATTTAACGAAAAAATCGTTTCAAACATTTTATGACAATTTTGTTGAACAAAATATTGTATACATTATTATAATTATGTTAATATTTTAGAAAAATTAAGAAGACCTTGGCGGTCTTCTTCTTAGTCGTAACACTCTTGACAGAGCGGTCGTCATCATGTAGTCATGTTTCTGGGGGCTGATGTTGCTTGCCTCACGACTTCTCCATTGCCATTTCTCCCTGTTGGTGGCGATTCTAGTGCACTCGTCTATAGGGCCACCCACAGTTGTTTTAACTTGATCAGCCCGGATCGGATCGGATCCGATCGGGATCGGATCGAGACATGTCCAAAGAATGAGTATCCGAGTGTATACTAATGCTGATAGATGATGTGTGATGCCGAGTTCTCGGAGGATGGAGGCGTTCGTGAGAAACTCTGTCCACGAAACCCCGAGCATTCTTGTCCAGCACCACATCTCTAATGTGTCTATCTTTTTCTTTTCCACCTCTCGTAATGTCCCTGTTTATGACGCGTAAAGAAATCGGAAGCACTAACGTGCGTATCACCCGGATCTTAGTGGCTTTGGTGATATTTTTATTCTTCCATATCATCCTTAACTTGTCCATTGCAGTCCTTGTTATTGCCATTCGAAGCTTGATCTCATCCATGCAACCTCCCTTGTTGAAAATTAATGTTTCAAGGTATATTTACGTCTGGACTACAGCACAGTTTGCGATCTGTCTTATTTCCGGCGAGTTATTTGTATTGCGATCTACAATCATAATTTTGGTCTTACTATAATTGATTTTTAACCCAAACTCAAGGCTCCCGCGTTCCATCTTAAAAGGCAACTCTTCTATTTTATCTGGACTTGTAGCAAACAAGGTGGTATCATTCATTCTGCATAGCACAGATTGGATATTCTGTACCCACCAATTGTAACACCATCGTCCGAAAGTAATTCGCATAATAATCTCGGTGTAGCAGTTGAATAGCAGCGGTGATAGTATATATGGGCAAATAATTATGTATAATGTTGTTATTGTTTTAAAAATAGTTCATACCTTTACGATTTATAATAACAAATTATATTATAATGTATTGACTATTTAAGTTTCATAATATTATATATATATAATAATTGCTTAATTATTAACATTAAACTATTAAATATTGAAAATAAGACAAATTAAAATTAATATAATTATTCGGAATCTAATTTAATTTAATTATTATAAACAATAAATACACCTTGCTTTAATGTGTATCCTGTTAGTAACGCCCTCGCCATCTTTAAGTTAATATGGTAAAACATAAGGATTATTTATAAAAAATATTGTAATTTGTGTAAAATAAATTATTTAAAGTAAAGTAAAATTCTTCGTAATTAATTAAGAATATTGAACTATTTGTTACTGTATAATTTAGATTATTTGTTATAACGGAAGTTGCAGTTGCAAGTTCTGAAATTTATTGTGTTTGGTAATATAAAAAGTTCAGATTTCTGTAAAACGGTGTAAGCAAATATATGTTGGTTTATTAAATCCTCGAGCCTTTTCAATAATTTGCCGAAGTAGGCGAATATGCTCCCGAGAGCCTTTTACCCTCACAAAACTGTCGAGATTTACTTAGAAAGGTAGACCTTCAAACGCTCATTGAGAATATGTAGCATGATTTTACTTGCGTGTGGTTTAAGTGCGATAAGACGGTAATTACTACATTTCTTGATAGAACCCTTTTTGTGCAGGGAAGTAAAAACTGCGTGAGTCCTCTCTAACGGCCATAGTTCTGTTTGCCAAATCCTGTTGCAGATGGTGTGAAAGATACGCGACGTTCACCTAGAGTCCTAATAGTTTCAATGGGGATCGCATCTCTACCGTAACTCTGATAGCTGCCCTGACTTCGCACACAAGAATATCTAGTTCATCATCACAAAGTTCTGTTGATGTCAAAATATTGCATTGAGGGTAATGGAATAGGGATTGACAGTAGCTTCTCCAAACGATACTTGATCGTGACTACGTGATTTTTACTGTCCTCAATAGCCCAGGATTTGACAGAAAGGGATTTAGTAATTGAGTGAATTTTGTGGTACAAATCTCGTAATAGTGCTTATCAGCATGTGCTTCGATCTCTTCGCATATCTTGCGAAAGTACGCGTTATGATCCCGTCTAATATTTGTCTGAATGTGTGCTGACATCCTTTTAGATCCCTAACACTTGCTCCTCGCGATGTCATGATATGTCTTTCCTGTACAAGAGTCAGAGTTCCATCAGTGATCCAGTGTTGTTTCTTTAATGCTTGGGATGGTAGCTTAGCATCGTTCGCTGATTTTTTTCTAATTTGCGTTGCTCGACCCCAAAGATTGTCAGGTGTTTCTTTTGAGAGATTCGCATTTATCCATATCGCCAAATTTTGATCCACAGCTGCTTTGAACTTCTGATTGTCAGTCGCATCAAGTCTGTTCTGCTTCTCGAACCTTCGAGCTACTTTGAGTTTTATCTTTTACTTTGCCATTAGTAGTTGATGGTCAGACCCACAACCGGCTCCAGGGAGTGTATGAGCATTTTGGATGGAAGTTCTCCACCGAGATCGGATCAAGATGTAATCTATTTGGTTACGATGGTTACCATCTGGCGATGTCCATGTATATAACCGCCGTGGATGATGTTGGAATATTGATTTTGTGATCACCAGATTGTTTTCAGTCGCAAATTGTATAATGCACTCACCTTGATCATTTCGTGTTCCTAAACCAAATCTTCCCACGCAACTGCATAGATTGTGAGAATAATTTCCAATTTTCGCGTTAAAGTCACCTCTAAGATCATGAGAAGTTCCCTATTGGGAACTTTGGCGATGGTGTCTGCTAATTTAGTGTAAAATGTTTCGACGGCTTCAATAAATGCGGTACTAGTTGGAGCGTAAATCTGAATAAGGTTCAGATTTATCGGTGAAGCTTTGAGTTTAATGGTAATTATCCGGTTCTTAACAGGTTCATAGCCTAACACGCAGTTGTTGTGACGTTTGGAAATGTCAAATGCAACTCCATTACGGCCAAGTGTATCGTTTCCAGAATGATAGATACCTTTCCAGTAAAATTCGCTTAGTCCGCAGATGTCAAATGTACATCTGGTCAGTTCTTTTTCTACTATGTCCAGTTTTCCAGGAAACAATAAACTGCGTACATTCCATGTTCCTATCTTCTGGATTTTTGCAGTTTAATGGGGATCGATATTCCAGTAGCAGACTTTCCTTGAGAAGCCTGGTTTCTTACCCCTACATGGCCGGTATCCCATTTCTCACTGTGTGCCTCCGACACAACACAGCGCCGATTGCTAGTCGGTTCTTATGGCAATCGTGATTCGTTAAGTCCAACTTTCATGATAATTTTCTTGGGAAAATATTCGCAGTGGTTTCCCCTTGCCTTCTGCACCAAACATTTTTGGGAATATTTAGTTCCCAAGGCGGCTGAAGCCTCTTCTAGCCAATTTCTCAGCCAGACTCATGGTTATACCGCCATTGCTCGGTCGCCATTGCCTCGTCCGTTATCTAACAGGGCGACCGCGGATGAGCCACCAGCGCGTGCAGGTGAGATCGACATTTGGGACCGCAAAGATGTTAAATGCGTTCTTCCCCATTTCCCCCCTTGGCAGTAGTTTGGTATAATAATAATGCAACTGACAGAGGGATGTCACCTAATTATTATTTTTTTACTTTAAATTTGGTATGGTATGGTTCCTTGATTATGGCGTACCGAGCGTGCCAGCTGAGCACATACTATTCGCCAATATCACGTTGAATGGAGAAGACACGAAGGAGGTTGTACGGTAGAAAAAATAATATTACGCAATAGGAGAACGCATATTAAAAAAAGAAGACCAATTTAAAAATTGCCTTCACCTATAACAAAAAATATATATAGTATTAAAATAAATATATACATTATCTACACACAGGGTTAGTAATAAGAAATATATAATACAAAGGTGTTAGTCTAAAATTTAATATTGTTATAAAGTTATATCTAATATATTTACATAAACATTACATAATGGACTAAACACAAATATTATCAAACATTGAACATTAAGGGGACGGGGAACTTTGTGAGGAAGGACTTCATATAAGGGATGGATTAACTTGGGGCATGTAAAAAGGATGTGAGAAGGGGAACCATCGTCTAGACCACATTCACACAGTGAGTGGTCACTGACCCTGATCTTAGCTAGATGTACAGGTGTACACGCATGTACTTTAAATTAAATCGACTTCGCCCGCTCAAATGACACTATTCTATTTTCTATTTTCAACTTCTTTCATGTTCATATTAAATAATAGTGATAGCTGCATTTTAATCAGGTTAAACGTTTTTAAGATTAGTGGAATTAGACAAACATTTTGAAAATCACTATTATGGGCTCTATATTTACGCCCACTATTTGCCATTAACAAACGTCCAAGTGCAGACTGTGATCGGTTACAGATCAATAATAAGCATAATTGAATGTTCTGCCGCCGTAACAGGTGCAGTGGCACGCCAAGTGCCGCATGAACGCGGGCGCCAACCACTACATCGTGGGGCGCGACCCCGCCGGCCTGCCGCACCCCGCGCCCGCGCCCGCCGCGCCCGCCGACCTCTACGACCCGCGCCACGGCGCGCTCGTGCTGGCGCGCGCGCCCGGCCTCGCCGAGCTTGAGGTAGTCAATGATGGACATTGCGTGTTGACATATCACGAGAACGAACAAATGAAAATATTTAATATTTGAATTGAGTTTCCTATTGTTTTTGAAGTAAACTTATTCAGCATCGTTGGAGAATAAAAGTAAAATAGATAAACACATAAATTACTTTTTACATTCAATTATACATTGACTCGTTCATTCTGCTTTACGCTGTATCTCTCACATGGTAGGGTGGGCAGAGGAAACCTGGAAACCTAGTGTTACACTTCATTCCATTCCCCACGTTCCGCCAAATTTGGGGCATTGTGTGGTGATTAGCGACACTCAATTACACAAGTTTTATTTCTTTATTTTATTTTATAGATAATCCCATTCCGTGTTGCTGCATACGATTCGTCGGTCGGCAAAATGGCGTTCTTCGATCCCACGCGTAAAGAAGATTTTGATTTTATATCTGGAACAAGGATGAGAGGTAAAGATATTTTTTTATTGTTTTGCTTCATCGGCATTACAAGGTAACCAAGTATGTTTTTACCAGAAGTGGAGCTATTTTTTTAGGTATAATCTATTAGAACACTTTAAAAATATTGCGAAACCCGACGCCACCTTTTATTTTCCTGCCACAGCAAAGAAATAAAAATAAATTTATCCTGCTGAGCAATAATAAAAAAGTAATTCCCACAACCGTTACGTCTACAATCAAATATTGTGTCACTGAGTAATTACAGCATTTTTATATCTATATATAAAAATATACATAGTAATTACAATTACGTAATTAAATAATTATAAATACGTTAGTGTATTTAATATGTTTATTATTATTTATAGTCTTATATTGAACAGTTTAATCATTAGTGAAATATTGTTATGTAACATTTATTCAACAATATTTTAAATGTTATACTTTTTCTATAGACATTGAGTTTTGTTTTTTTATGTATGTTACATATTTTATATTTCACGTGTAAGTATCCAATTGTGCCTAATTTAAGTTTTAAAGTTCTTCGGATAAAAATAAAATTCTTTTAATGAGCGAAAATTCTTTTAATAAGTGAATGTATTTAAATCAACCTAAACTGATTATCAATATGTTTTTAAAAATATTTTAGATGAATAAGTAAGGGAGGTCATGTTTATGCATTATAAATAATATTTACCTTTCACAGGTCTTGCAAAAGCGGGCAAGGAGCCACCAAAAGGCTTCATGGCGCCCTCCGCTTGGAAAGTATTATCAGAATATTATCAATCGTTAAAATCCAAAATGGATACTAACTAAAGTTGGTTCACATATTTTAAATATCAAAAAATATAATATATTACGTTAAATTAAAACTAATCATATCATACAAACTTAACAATCAAGTACATTCCTACAGTAAATTTTGTGTAGTTGTACACATTCCATGTTTTATGTTGTATTTCTTAAACATTTACGTTTTTGTTTTTTTTTTTTTTAATATCGCAAAATTGGCAAGCAGTGGATACCTAGTGCTTATACATTTCGTTCAGTCTGAGACATTGGTTGTTGAGAGGCGGTGCTTAACGCTGTACTTTCCCCTCTTAGTTGAAGAACAAGAAGATGAAAATAATTCGCTACGCCAAGTTGGAATAGTAGCTGTCGCCTTAATGGTAACAACTTATGGCGACTTCTTAAAAAATATCAAAATATTATTATTATTTTACATTAAATTTATTTTTGTATAAAGCACGAACATGTTAAATTATCAGTAAAAAAATACAAAAAAATCGACGCTACGTATGTAAATTATTCTTAGAGTGAATTAATAACTAGATATAATTAAAGAAATAATGTTATTTTTTGACACTTTGATTTTTGTTTAAATGTATTTTTTTGCTGACCCTATAATATACTGAATAAACTATGGAGTATTTTTTTCACATTGTGATGGATTTAAATATAGTGCCGTTTTGGTTTTATTTTATTTTTTTTATTTAACATTACTGAATATAGATTGCACATATCTTTTATTTTTTGACAATATTTCTTTTTTAATAATATGTTTTTTTTTAAGAAAGACGTTTATATCATCATGGAGATTGAAATTTTAATATATAACAATTGATGTTATTGTTGTTGGTATTATTATATATTAATTTCATAATATGCATTTACTGACGTCAATGCCTGTACTTTTAACTTTTAAAATATTATTTAATTGATTTTATTTATAATTTTTGCTTCCAATCAACTAATAGCATTTTTAATGGCAGTTGCTTTAATATTTGGTAATATTAATTTACAATTCCATGTATCGTTATTTAAAAATTAATGTGACATATATTTTTAGTGTCCAATGTTAAGTTATAAATCAGTTCTGTTTATTGTTTTTTTTTGTAATTATGGATATTATTTCAAATTTCCTTTAAAATAACAATTTTGGTTCAAACAAATTCGTCACAACTATACAATAATATATATACCTAAAATTCTTATATTTTTGCTTAATTTAAATAAAAATAAACATTTTAATTTTAAAATATACAATTTTATTTGCTTTTGTTAAATTACGCGCAAAATAGCAAACTTGATGATATAGCTAGTTTTGTTCAAATAGTATTATTTAAGTGCAGTTTGTTATTTATAAGGGGTTTATTAAATATATATTGTAATTATTGTTGCAATTACGAAATAACAACGGTGGTGCTTAAAGCTATATACATAGAGTTTATTTAATATACAAATAAAGTGGATAATTGTAAAAGTTGTCTTTCATTTACTGATCCCTTGAAGTTTTATCTATAATATAGCTTCACGCTGTGACCCGCACGAGGCAGGGTAGGCAGAGGGAACCCGGGAACTTAGTGTTAAGACACTCCGTTCCACTTCCGTTCCCCACTTTCCACTTTTTTTAATCCCTTGAAGTGAGAATGCTTTATGACATATCTGATTACGTAATTTCTATTCACGTTATAAATTATAAAATTATATGATAATTTTATTAAATAAATACAAAAAAATTAAAATGTTATAACTAACTAACCATGATCGATTTTACATTGGCATTGGCATTCTAATTGTATTGTAACAAGTGAGCAGAGCAAAGTATTACTGGTTGTTTTCTTTTCTTAGTTTAAAAAAAATATATAAAATATTTACTTCTAAAATATATTAAGTGCAAAAGATGTAGAGTTTTATTACTTAACAAACTCAATATATTAAAAAAAATGAAATTGAAAGTGTGTGAAATTTCAAGGAGAAAGAATTATAAAGACAAAAACTACTACTATTTTGGTCTTTAATTTTTTATCAATATAAAAAAACAACATAACGTACACAGCCATGTTTAAATATCATGTAATGCGAAAATATATTTTATTATACATAATAATTATCAAATCGTTATACAAGATTTAGTGGCAAACAATTTATCAATGTTTGTGAACAGTTATCAGCAAGTTCAGCATTTAATTATCATTTATGTATAATTCATGTTAAGCGATAAACGCTTGTACAGTGTATTGTGAGTGAAATTTTTCATTTAATGTCAAGTTAAATTGAATTTAGTTAATTAGTGACATTTATTGGAATAAGTCGTGTTAATATGGCCCTGAGACTTGGTAGAGTGAAGCAAATTGTTGAAAGATGTATGGGAAACTCAGTACCTCGGTTTATGTCGTACTATCCCATAGATGAACATATTTTTGGACTGTCCAGTGAACAGCAACAGGTATTTTTTTTTTGGAAAAATATATATTAATATTTTAAGATAAATATTTTTTGGATTCAGTCAATTAATAATAAATGTATATCAACTATAACTTAAGTTGTAATGTACATTGTACACTCAATCATTCTATTATCACTAATTAATATGTTTACTATTTTTGTGCTATAATAGATAGGCATAATTCTTACGTCATAGTTAGTTTTTTTCGTACTAATCATTTTGATAGCCTTAAATGTGATATTTATGATCAAATACAATTATATCTGTATATTATAGTTACGTCAGCTAGTTTTTGACTTTGCTCAAAAAGAGTTGGCGCCAAAAGCCGCAGAAATCGACAGAGAAAATAATTTTAAAGGATTAAGGGATTTCTGGAAGAAACTTGGAAACCTAGGTTTACTTGGTAAGATGTGAGATTTTAGTAATATTCTTATATGTATATATGTAGCTTTTTAACTTTTTTATTTATTTAATATTATGTAGGCCCTTTTATCTATACGCTGTATCCCGAACATGGCAGGGAAGAGAGAACTTTGGAGCTTAACGTTTTGTTCCTTACTTTCTACCGATTTTAGAATTGAGAAGCGAAGAAAATGAAATATTTAATATTGTCAATATTAAATATTTCATTTACTCGGGTGGGAATCAGATCCACAACCTTTTGCCTTTGTAGTCGCACGCTTGTGTCTGCGCCACGAGAGGCCTCAAATGTAAGTATCAGCTTCACGCTGTATCCCGCACGAGGCAGGGTAGGCAGAGGGAACCCGGGAACCTAGTGTTAAGACACTCCGTTCCACTTCTGTTCCCCACTTTCCGCCGAATTCGAGGCATTGCGTGTACAGTGGCGGAACTCAACGCCGCGGTTTGCCTTATTACCAGAGCGAAGAAATGAAACATTAAATATTTTAAATTGAAAATATTAAATATTTAATTTTCTCGACCGAGGATCCAACCCAGAACCTGTCGGTTACGGTCATTCGCTTGTGCCGCTGTGCCACGACAGACCTAAAATGTAAGTACTAAGGTGTAATTAATTTCTGGTCTACGAATGAGACGAACCAGAGTAATAATTAATTTTTCCAGTAAGTATATTATTATCCTTTTAAGATCTTGGAGAGAAAAGTAGTAGTTATTTTTGCTTAATCTTTCTTTTTTCTTATCATTTTCTTTTTGCTCAATTACTGGGTATATGTTTACGTCTATTCCAAACAATTATGTATTTTAGAATTATTTTTTTAATAACACTACAACACATCTCAGTATCTCACCGTACAAAGTACAAGTAAGACCGTGTATGGAGTACACCTCTTTTATGGGACATCTCTGGCTAAACAATTACAGACTTATAAGTCGATTGAGAGACGAGCCAGATCATTAATCAAAAACGAGGTCTTTGTTGATCCACAGCTGCGGAGCCTTAGGCACCGGCCTAAGGCTCGTTGTTAGTTTTTACCATAAACGTAATTCCCACTGCTCTGTTTTACCATAGAACTTCTAGAAACACAGCTTTACGACGTTCTTATACGATGGAAATTCCTACACTGTCAGTCCACGTTCATTATTTAACAAATACAAAAAAAATACTTATTCTTGGCACCTGTACCTATTTCAATTTTTTCTTCCACGCGCCACACGTCTGTGGAACGGTCTACCCACGGCAGTATTTCCAGGTCGATACGACATGGGTATCTTCAAAAAGCGCGTCTACTTTCACCACACGGGGCCGAGGCTTAACTCCGTGGGCAAACGCTAACCCGTTTTAATATAAAAAAAGCAATGATTTCTTTTAAACAGATCAGCGAGACGGTATCTTTTTATTTTTAAATAAAGAGGATATTTTAAAACATGTAAATTTTTATTATATTTGCACATATATAATGTAATATTTATGCAAAAAACAAATAACATATATTTTTATGAGCCGATTATATTATATAAACATATTATTCAATCGTAATTATTTTCAGATTCACGCATGCTGTATCCAACACATGTCAGGGTAGGCAGAGGGGACTTGAGAACCTAGTATAAAGACACTGTTTCGTTCTCCACATTTCGCCGAATTTGAAGCATTGCGTGTTGATCGGCAGAACTTTCCAGAACAAATAAATGAAAATTTTAATTAAATTATTTGGTAATATTATATATTTCATTTCTTTGTGTGAGCATCGAACCCACATCCTGTCGGTTACAGTCAGACGCTTGTGCCGCTGCGCCACGACAAACCTCTATTTTTTATTATTTATTATATATTATTAACTAAAATAATCATTATTTGAAAACTACATAAAAGTTAAAATTATATTTTGTCTTGCAAAAAGAACCAAGAGGGTTCTTTTTGGGTCTACAGAAAAAAAAGATACAAGCAAAGAAATATTTATTTTCTATAATAATTATTTGATATAATATTTGTATTACAGGAATTACTGCAAGCCCAGAATATGGTGGTACTGGAGGCAAATACACCGACCATTGTGTTATTCTAGAAGAGATCTCTAGGTAGGTCTTTTTATGCAATCACTTTATACTAATCATTAGGTGCTCTTTCTGATAAACGAAATGTCTTTTAATAAGCTACGAGTAGGTATATGTATGTAGAATCAATTCTTTTTACGATTATTAAATGTACTCTATCTAGATTAGCTTTTTTAAAGTAAATAAGGAATAAAAATAAAATCTACAGTACCTAAAAAGTAATTTATTTCACGTATTTTTTTATAATGACATATTATAATGGCTTTTTCTAGGGCTAGTGGAGCTATTGGTTTGTCTTACGGTGCTCATTCCAATTTATGCATTAATCAAATAAACAGAAATGGAAACCACGATCAGAAAAGCAAATATTTGCCAAAAGTAAGAAAACACAAATTCACATAGTATCTAGTAATATAAGTGTTGAAGCATAGATCTCAAATATATATGAATGTTAGTCAATAGTTTTTTCTCTGACAATTAACTTTTTGCTGTTATTAAAAATAATAATTCTTTATCAAAAGTATTTCCTTGAAACAGACAACAGTATAATGAGTATAATTAAATTTCTTGCAATATTCTGTCATTGCCATCTTCAATCTACTAATTATAATGAAAGAAAAAATATATATACAGCTGTACAGGCACCATCGTATCTTCGTTCACTACGGAAAATTTAATTTTCTACGTTCTAATGCTTTCAGGTTTTAGTAATTTCGGTTGGGCTGTGTCCATCAGGATGTAGCTTTGATAACATCTACGAATTATTCCTCTTATGTATCCTCTTACCTCTGATCAATAAATTAATATTTAATCTTTTAGTTATGTTCAGGAGAACACATGGGAGCGCTGGCGATGTCGGAGCCAGGCGCCGGTAGCGATGTGGTGTCTATGAAACTGAGGGCAGAGAAAAAAGGAGACTACTATGTACTAAATGGAAATAAGTTTTGGATTACAAATGGGCCTGACGCTGATGTTTTAGTGGTAAGGTTTAACAAAATATAAAACAAATATATATGAATAAAGTAGGGAATACTACTGTTGTGCAATTTTATAACATGAAGATATTTTCTTACTGATCACTCACTCTCACTCGGCTTTACGCTGTATCCCACACATGGCAGGGTAGGCAGAGGAAACTTGGGAACATAGTGTTAAAACACTCCGTTCCACTTCCGTACACCACGTTCCGCCGAATTTAAAGCATTGCGTGTTGAGTGGCGGAACTCAACGCCGCGTTTGCCTTGTACCAGAGCCAAGAAATGAAAACATGAAATATTTTTAATTGAGAATATTAAATATTTCATTTCCTCTCCTGGAGATCGAACCCAGAACCTGTCGATTACAGTCAAACGCTTGTGCCGCTGCGCCACGACAGGCCTAACTGAATGATATTTATTGAAATTAATAAATAATATATTTTAATTGTAGGTATACTTTATTTAATTATTTACATAAATTATTTATTTTAGGTTTACGCAAAAACAAGTCAAACAAACAAACCGCAGCACAGTATATCTGCTTTTTTAATAGAAAAAGATTATCCAGGATTTTCCACAGCACAGAAGCTAGATAAACTGGGCATGAGAGGATCCAACACTGGCGAATTAGTATTTGAAGATTGTAAGGTAACAAAATATTTTATTCTACTGTTACTATTTTAAGATCGTTGATTAAGACCACGGATTGCCAAATTGTCGAAATTTAAACTCGAGTTTCTTAAAAAGCTATTAATCTGGTTAAAATAGTTATATTTAAAATAAATACTGTTTTATTTATTAAAAAATACACGTGCACATAATTCTATAAGTTAGTACAACTTATGGTTATAAACTTTGCTGGTTATATATTAATACTTAGAATTACGTAATAAAAAATATGTTCTTATTTTAAATTAATCTAGAAATATATATTTTTTTGTGCTTTTAAAATTGATATCTATTATAAACTATGTATTTGCTTAAAAATTCGGCGAAACAAAATTAAGAACATTTTATCAAAAGCGTTTTTTTTTACTTTAAACGAGGCCAGTCGTGGCGTAGCGGCACGCGCGTGTGGCTGTAAACGATAGGTTGTGGGTTCGATCCCCACTTGAGGAAATGAAATATTTAACATTTTCAATTTCAATATTTATTATTTTCCCGAGTTCCCTCTGCCTATCCTGCCATGTGCGGGATACAGCGTGAAGCTGAGTGAATTTACTTTACATGCTTTGTGTTTAATTGTTTTGTTAGCTTCACTCTGTAGTTAATGCATTCCGTTCCCATGAAGACTCTTCCGTTCCTAAGTTTTCACCGAATTCACGAGACATGTGTTGAACGATGGAAATCCAGGCGCTTGCCTCGTTTCGAGAGAAAAATATGAAATATTTTATTCTCCCGACTGTTTACAGTCGGGCTTGTGTCCTTGCACACTGACGGTCCCGAGCAATCTGTATTCTACTTCATAAAACGGCCAAATTAATTTATAAAAATATATATTTTTTAAATGTATATATTTATTTCTGATACACAAAACAGCCCCAGCCATGTTGTTATAATCTTGAAAAGAAAGTGGTACCAAGTTGTTTAAAGCTATCTGATGGATCTTTGAATGATTTCGATTTTTTAGAAATACGACGTTCCGATAGTGCAAAAATGCAAATATATATATATATATATATATATATATATATATATATATACATATATATATATATATATATATATATATATATATATATATATATATATTTGCATTTTATATATATATATATATTGTACCGGACGGGCGGATCTCGAATGAACGAGCCACTGACGCCCTGTACACTATAGGTTCCGGATCGTGGGGTGCGCGGGGATCGCCGAATAAAACGATATGTGTTATATATCGATATAACGGTAGATGGCTGGCGGCTTCTTATAAATGTCTTCTAAATGTTCTTGAACTATTTTTCTTCTATTATTTCTTCCTATTTTTCTTGTTGTAGTTATACTCGTTGTCCGAACACACATTACGCGACTTTAGTCGCCTATCCCTTGTATTGAGCTATACCGTGACGAGAGCCGCAAGCCACCGAGCCGTTTTGGCTTTATTTACGTAACAATTTTCACTATCAATGTTACAGTTTTTTACTTACATCTTTTAAACTATTTATCTGATATATTTGTAATTTATATATTCTAAAAGTACACGAACTTCTCTATTTAACTGTATATACAACATTAAATAATTTAATCATTTACTATTCGAAAATAACAAAAAACACTGAATTGACAGCGATGTTTGTACAAGTTACACATTATATTTTTCTATTAATTTGTATTTACGGTCATTTAGAATATTTTAATCTGTTATTTGACTATACAAAACTATTATAAACAAGATTAAATTATTATTTTAACAATATTTACCGAATTACTGTTTTAAAAACAGATTAATATAAATTTACCTAAAACTATAAAAGAACTATATATTATACATGCTATAAACTGGTAAATTATTATATAAAACTAATATCTAACATTTCAATCTAAATCTATTAACGGAATCGCATTATTATTTATTTATTTTAATAATAATATGGAAAATCAAACTAAAACGAAATTACAACTAAAACTGGCAATTATATGACGTCACGACGCGCAACCAAATCACTTACAACTGCACGTCGTGTATAGTCGACGATCGGCGAAAATCGCAGCGTCGCGAACATTTCTCCCGCCGTGCAGTATCAGGTCTCGACGTGATGCTGCATCTTTTCCCCGGTGAGTGACGGTGTCTTCTTACTTCGGAAGCGGGATGAGTTTTTTAGTTGGCCTTTTTAAAAGACCACCCTTAGTGCGTACTTCAACTATTCGTACTTGTCCGTCGACACCTGGATACACTGCTTCTATGCGTCCTCTTGGCCACGTGTTTCTTGGTAGTTGAGAGTCGGCGATGAGTACTGGGTCGCCTACTTGATAAATAGGGCCCGACCATGAGGCTCCCGCCGATATTGAAGTTCAGGGAGATATTCACGAACCCAGCGCCTCCAAAACATATCTGCGAGAATTTGTGAGCGTCTCCAATCCTTTTTACTGTCTACATCACTTTCATTAAATGTGCCAGGTATTGGTAGACGAGCTGACCCTCCAAGTAGGAAATGATTAGGTGTTATAGATTCCTCGTCGGCATTGTTAACAGAAACATGTGTGAGGGGTCGGCTATTCACTGTATATTCTACTTCGCAGAGTAAAGTAGACAAAACTTCTTCTCGGGGGTATCTCTCACGAAGAATAGTCTGTAGAGCTGTTTTCACGCAGCGAATAAGACGCTCCCAAGCGCCTCCCATGAACGGTGCAGAAGGTGTTATGAAACGCCATGTGATACCACGACGACTGGCTTCTTCTTTGAAAGCTTCACGGAGTTCTTTATCTGCCCCATGCATATTTGTTCCATTATCTGAATAAATTTCAGAAGGACATCCTCGACGCGCAGCAAATCTCCGCAATGCGAGTATAGCAGAGTCCGTGCTTAAACTGGCGGCAATTTCAAGATGAATTGCTCTAGTGGTGAGGCAGGTGAAGAGTGCGACGTAACGTTTTACATGCTGTCGGCCTATGGTTACTGTAAGAGGACCAAAGTAGTCTAATCCGGTGTATGTGAATGGTCTCCGATGATGAGCGAGACGAGATTTTGGATGATCACCCGTAGAGGGTTGTGGCGGTTGTGCCTTACGAATACGACACTTGAGGCACTGATGAACTATCTTTTTAACGGTGGGACGAAGTCGAATAACCCAAAAATGTTGACGTACTTCATTAACTACTATTTCCGTGCCACTATGATGAAGACAACGGTGTGTCCAGTCAATATACAACTGTGTGATGTAGTGATCGCCATCTAGGATTTGAGGTCTCTTTATTTCTTCTAGTATTTCTTCGGCGGCAGCTATACGACTGCGAAGAACGATAATGCCGTCTCGAAGTTCCACGGGCAATGAGTGAAGGCGGCTTTGTTTGGCAATAGTTCTGTTATTTATTAAATCTGCGATATCTTCTTTAAATGATTCTTCTTGACAGGCACGTATAAGGAGGTTTTCAGCTTTTATAATGAATTCAGAATCTAATATGAGAAAATTGGTAGAATCTATGGATTTTTTGGTCTGTACATTAGTAGCTCGTTTTGGCACTGACTTTTTTTGTTTGTTCCAGTGTGGATCTGTTTCTAAATTTCTACGTGTTCGCTTATAAAATGTCTTCTCTTTGTTATTTCTGCAGATAGTTAAAAATTGTAAAACTCTAGCTGTAGCACGAAGTAGTCGTTCCCATTTTGAGAAACGTCGTGGATCAGGAATTGCCTCACGAAATTTTATATTTGCCTTGATATCTGTCACGGTAAAAGTACGTTCTTCATCAGTAATTTTTGTAACGGTTGGTTTTTCGATGGGCCAGGTATTTTGATCTTCTTTCAAGAAAGCAGGTCCGCTGTACCATTCGTGATTGGCTCCAAAGTCAGATGGTACATCCCTGGTGGCTATATCAGCGACATTGAGCTTAGAAGGTACCCAACGCCATTCTTGAACTTTAGTATACTCTTCGATGGCTGCTAATCTGTGTGCGACGAACGATTTATAAGATCTGGCTCCAGTTTTTATCCATGTAAGAACAGTTTTACTATCTGTCCAAAAGTTCTTGTTCTTTTATGACAGCTTCTGCCATACGAACTCCCATGACAGCTGCTTGCAGTTCTAAACGGGGAATTGACATAACCTTAAGTGGAGCTACTTTTGCTTTAGCCATGACCATGCTCACGTGATTTTTTCCATCAGGAGTAATCACCCTCCAATAAGCAGCTGCTGCATAGGCTACCTCGCTGGCGTCGCTAAATACATGCAGTTGTATAGATGTTGCATCGCTGTATCCAGAGTAACATCGAGGTATGCTTACGTTTTTTAACTTCTGGAGGTGTAGCATCCATTCCGCCCACTGCTTAGCAAGGTCTTCATCTAGGTGTTGATCCCAATCTATAATTCTTCGCCAAGCTTCCTGAAGAATTTGTTTGGCACGAACAGTTACGGGTGAGGCGAAACCAAGTGGATCGTAGAGTGACATAACTATTTTCAGAGCTTCTCTTTTTGTAGGAATTGCTTTGTTTAATAAGCTGGCTGGTAATCTTGCTAATTTTAAATTAAATCGCAATTCATCCGTCGATGGTCTCCACATTAGACCTAAAATCTTTTCTTCTTTTGTACCCAGACTAATTCCTTCTGTTGCCTCTGACTGAGTTTCTAGTTCTTTCACTATAGCCAGATTATTTGATACCCATTTGCAGAGTTTAAAACACGCTTCACTGTGGATACTTTGAATTTTCTTGGAAATTCCTATGGCTTCTTCTATACTTCGAAAACTATCTAGATAGTCATCCATATAGTGATTATGGATTATAGCTTCCACTGCCTCTGGATGCTTGTCAATATATCTTCTTGCGTTCCAATCTTTAGCAAATATTGCGGTACATGGTGAACTGGCAGCTCCAAATATAATTGATGTCATACGATATTCTTCAGGAGCTCCCTCCCGCCGGTGTCCTCTCCATAAGTAACGAAGAGCGTCTCTATCTTGAGGTCTTACTTTGACTTGCATAAACATTTCAGCTATGTCAGCTGAGACAGCGAAAGCATGACGACGAAATCTCATCATGACACCTGGAAGTGATTGTAGAAGGTCTGGTCCAGTTAAGAGGAAATCATTCAGAGACATTCCTTTAGTTTTAGCAGCGGCGTCATGAACAATGCGAAGTTTCTCTGGTTTAGCTGGATTTTGAACATCGAAATGTGGCAGATACCATGTTCTGCCCGAGGTGCTTGGTTTAGGAGCCACTTCAGCGTAACCCTTCTGTATGAGTGACTCCATTTGTTCCGAGTATCTTCTTTTTAATTCAGGATCACGATCAAGTTTTCTTTCTATCGATATGAGTCTCTTTAATGCTGATTCATAATTATTAACCATCACGATGTTCTCGGTTTTCCATAGAAGAGCAGTTTCGATGTGCCCATCCTGTAAACGACGTGTGTTTTTCTTCAAAATAGTTTCAGCTTTTACTTCTGGATCAGAAGCTGGCCGACGTGGGTTAATGATAAGAGATTCCAAGGCAAAGTAATCTCTTAGTTGTTCATCTATTCTATCTTCATAATTTGTTACTTGATTGACGAAGTGAATTTTCTGACCCAAAATCCTATTGTGCGCACCATGGAGCACCCACCCCAGAGCCGTGAGTGAAGCAATAGGTTGATTCCTAGGCCCCGTACGAACATCTTCTGCGATTAGTAGGTTCCAATTATCTTGACCGATTAAAATTTTAGGTGCGGCGGATTCGTAGACGAGTTTGTTCTCCAGATCGATCAAATGGTCGCAGGCAACTAAGTCTTCTTTACGAACTGTTTGTGGGGATAGATTTAGATTGGGAACGGTGCGAGCTCGGAAGGTAATTTTCTGTTTGTGTGAACTAGCGAGTGTCACTGTAACACGCCTTGATCCTGGTGTATCGATCACTATGTCCCCTATCGCTTCCATCTTCAACGGATCCTGACGTCCCTCAGCACCGACTTCCTGCGCCAAAGCTTCATCTATAAGAGACACAGTTGATCCGTCATCTAGAAGAGCATATGCCGATGTTTCTCCCGCCGGTCCGAGAACTCGAACTGGTATCATTTTTAAATAAGCCCGAACCTGTGACGGTGTCCATGCAGTAGCTACTGTTTCGTTTTCTTCACTTGGATTCGAAATCACCGGCTGCTCCTTTTTCTCATAATGTAACAACCGATGATGAGTAGCGGTGCATCCTTTAACCCTGCATTTCATAGGTCTGCAAGAATGTCCTATTTGTCTAGACCGGAGACATCGAAAGCATAATCGATGTTCTTTGGCGAGTTTCCATCTACTATCTGAGTTGGCATCTTGAAACTTCTTGCAGCTAATACTATAATGCCCTTCTTTCCTACAAATTTTGCACGATATTCTTGCTACTTCATGAAATTTGATGGGTTTTCTGTCTTCTGTTGTAGTATGTGTTCTATGAATAACCCGACGAGTAGGTTCCAGGATCTCTGGTGGAGAATAAGGTGTACGATATGCTGCTTGCTTTGTAAGAAATTCACTGAAGTGCACCAGGTCCGGTTTAACAATAGAAGCTTGTTCTTCGTACCACCTGGTACATAAAGATGATGGAAGCTTTTCACGAAGAGCTCTTATTATATCTGGAGCCGTAATAAAATTGTGTAAATTGAGAGCACGAAATAAATTGACGCTACTTCGAACTTTGCTGGCGAAGGCATGGATCTCTTTTGGGGTATCGGCACAACGAGGTAGAGACCGAAGCTTGTCATATTCACTATAGGCAATAGTATCTGGGCGACCGAAATTCAATTCAAGCTCTTCTATGATGGCATCTGGTTTCGAATGAGCTATGAGCTGTGTATCCACGACTTCCAGTGCTTTCCCAGTGAGGCTTCTTCGGATTCTGGCTGTATTTTCGATGTTATTAAAATATCCCCTAGTGTTTTCATAAATAGCTCTGTATGATAGCCATTCATTCAGCGCTCCGTTGTATGTGGGGAGATCCATGATTACTTTTGATGCAACAGTGAAATTAGGTGAAGGTAACATGTTAGCCAAAGGTTGCACTTTTTCACAAGAGGTTTTTTTCAAATTTTCTATTTCTCTCCTTAGCTTTTCTATTTCCTTAATTGGATCTATTTGTACGGCTTGTTGACTTTCGGAGAGGGCAATAGGCAGACATTGAGGCTTAGTATAATTTGATGCTATAGGATGTGATTGCCTCGGAACATCTGCACACGGAAGCTGTGACGACGATTCTTGTTCGATGAGTGCACTATGGTCGACCCAGGAGCGGACGTAATCGGTTTTAGATATATTATCTTCCTGGTAATCTGAACTATCTGAGTTTGCGTCTTCTAGAGCTAGTTCGGCGAGTTCAAGCTTAATACGAAGAACTTCTCGACGAGCATCCCTTGCTTTACGTTTAGATTTTGTTGTCAGTTTCGAATTTGATCGTTTCGAAGTTGTTGACTCTTTCTGTGGTCCCTGAGGTTTATCTTCTCTCGGTACTATGTTCTTTACTATAAGTAAATCCTCTTGGGGAACTGTAGGCGGATGTGGCACAACTTCGCAACTGGATGAAGGACCACCCCTAGCTTCACATTTCCATCCCTCAGCCTGGCCTCTCGATCGTGTAATTGGCATATTGGCAATGAACGATGGCGGATGATGAAGCACAAAGACGAACGAAGAGTCACGGTGTAGTCACTGTGATGCACGAAGACGGACGAAGACTGTTGATGTTACACGAAGATGGATAATGATGCACGAAGATCAATCACTGATGTCGGACGATGAGTATCGATGATGAACGAAGACGGACGATAAAGACGGTACACGAAGCCAGACGATGATGCGCGAAGGTAGACGAAGACGGTAAGCGCGACAGCGACTGCGTCTGCGAGGTTCAGCGCGGTAGTACGTGCGGCGGAGAGCGCGACGGTTAACACGGCGGTAGTCGCAACAGTAGTGACGACGGTCTGTGTGACGGCGAGCGCACAACGGAGAGCGCGGCGCGAGCGCGACAGCGAGCGCGCAACAATCGCTTCGCGAGCGAGTACGCGATATTGAACGCGGCACGGGCGCGACAGTGAGCGCGCAGAAGTCGGCGCGACGGTGAGCGCACAACGGTGAGCGCGGCGCGGGCGCGACAGCGAGCGCGCAACAATCGCTTCGCGAGCGAGTGCGCGATTTTGAACGCGGCACGGGCGCGACAGTGAGCGCGCAGCAGTCGGCGTGACGGCGAGCGCGACTGCAATCACGGTGGTCAGCGCAACGTTTAGCTTGACACGAAGAGCACGACGACGTTGACGAACACGATGACGGCGACGTAACGGTCACTATGTGCGCCCCAGATCCGGCTCGAAGGACCAGCGCGTTGTACCGGACGGGCGGATCTCGAATGAACGAGCCACTGACGCCCTGTACACTATAGGTTCCGGATCGTGGGGTGCGCGGGGATCGCCGAATAAAACGATATGTGTTATATATCGATATAACGGTAGATGGCTGGCGGCTTCTTATAAATGTCTTCTAAATGTTCTTGAACTATTTTTCTTCTATTATTTCTTCCTATTTTCTTGTTGTAGTTATACTCGTTGTCCGAACACACATTACGCGACTTTAGTCGCCTATCCCTTGTATTGAGCTATACCGTGACGAGAGCCGCAAGCCACCGAGCCGTTTTGGCTTTATTTACGTAACAATTTTCACTATCAATGTTACAGTTTTTTACTTACATCTTTTAAACTATTTATCTGATATATTTGTAATTTATATATTCTAAAAGTACACGAACTTCTCTATTTAACTGTATATACAACATTAAATAATTTAATCATTTACTATTCGAAAATAACAAAAAACACTGAATTGACAGCGATGTTTGTACAAGTTACACATTATATTTTTCTATTAATTTGTATTTACGGTCATTTAGAATATTTTAATCTGTTATTTGACTATACAAAACTATTATAAACAAGATTAAATTATTATTTTAACAATATTTACCGAATTACTGTTTTAAAAACAGATTAATATAAATTTACCTAAAACTATAAAAGAACTATATATTATACATGCTATAAACTGGTAAATTATTATATAAAACTAATATCTAACATTTCAATCTAAATCTATTAACGGAATCGCATTATTATTTATTTATTTTAATAATAATATGGAAAATCAAACTAAAACGAAATTACAACTAAAACTGGCAATTATATGACGTCACGACGCGCAACCAAATCACTTACAACTGCACGTCGTGTATAGTCGACGATCGGCGAAAATCGCAGCGTCGCGAACATATATATATATATATATATATATATATATATATATATATATATATATATATATATATATATATATATATATATATATATATATATATATATATATATATATATATATATATATATATATATATTATATATATATATATAGTATATATATAGATATATATATATATAATATATATATATATATATATATATATATATATACATATATACTATATATATATATATATATTATATATATATATATATATATATATATACATATATACATATATATATATATATATACATATATACATATTATATATATATATATATATATATATTATATATATATAATATATATATATATATATATATATATATATATATATATATACATATATATACATATATATATACATATATATATATATATATATATATATATATATATATATATATATATATATATATATATATTTAAATATTTCTCAGAATCTTAATTGGTTAAAGTTTTAAATAATCTTTAATTACCTACCTATCAGAAGCTATTATTACCTACCATGACCGATATCTATTGAATAAACATTTTGTTTTTATAACGGCACCTTCCTCAAGGCACCTTGAGGCATTAGCTTATTGTAATTTATTGCGTTATAAATGAAAGGTCCCAGCGTGTAATCTCCTTGGTGAAGAGAACAAAGGTGTGTACGTATTGATGTCCGGCCTGGACTTGGAGCGGCTGGTGCTGGCCGCGGGGCCCGTCGGCCTCATGCAGGCTGCCATCGACATCGCCTTCGAGTACGCGCATACTAGGAAACAGTTCGGGGTTAATATTGGAGAATTTCAACTTTTACAGGTGAGACATTTTTTTCCAGCTTTATACTGTATTTCTTGTATATATATATAATAAATAATGAAGAAAAACCACGCGCTTTTATACTTTTATATTATTGGAACACTATGTGTTGAATAACGTACTACACAGTGATTTGTTTTCTTACTGAAGTAAGGAAATGAAAATGATTCATTGATATTACATTAGAATTAGGGAATCGAACCCAGCCTGAGTGTAGCCGTAGCGCTTAAATTTAATAGCTGTCCCACTGCGCCACGGCAGTGTTTAATCTTTTTCTTTGTATTGGATAGCCCATTTATTGAAGAAGGCTACATTATAAATGGATATAAAAACTATTTTAAACTTTGAGCCCTATCGTGGCGCAGGAACACAAAGGTGTGTAATTAAAGCGGCAGCTTGCTTGAACTACACCTGAAGATATAAAATATATAATGTTTTCAAATATTTAATTTCGAAAGTATTTCTGTATTTTTTTAAAATTTATAAAAGTAAAAGTGGTCACTGCGGGTTGTCTTTAGAAGATAAATATATGCTATATAACTAATAAAGTGTAGTTTTCACGTTCGCGTGTTTCTTTTAATTATTATGTATCTACTCCGAAATATCTTAACTAATTGCAATATAGCGTATATAAGTTTTCTCGATAAATTGTATATTCAATACAAAATATTCAATACAAATCGAACCAGTAGTTTCTAAGATAAAGGTGCTCAACCAAACACACAAACAGACGGAACTCTACAGCTTTATTATCTTTAGTATTATTATACTAAAGAAAAGAAAGAGAATAGAAACGGAGAAAAGAAATCAAATTATTACAAGTGACAGATCATACTACCACTACCATACTATACGTCATTAAATGATATGTATAACTTAGTACCTATATAGAATATGGAAACCCACGCAAATAATTATATAATAATCACATACGTAAATAATCATAAAATTACACGACTCAGTATATATATACGCCATATTACGAGTGCTTCGTACGTAATATATGATTATTAGATCGCAATTATAGTAATAGCCAAGTCTAAGTATAAGTCTACTTCCGTTGTCGTAAGAAATATCTTATTAGAGCAGTCCATTCATAATTCGTTTCTTCATTTATATGAAGGAATAATAAATAAATTGATTCTTTTACTTTAGTTAGATTAAGGTTTGAACTAAGATTTTTCGTTTGCTTATTATTATTTTTTTTATACGTTTTCTAAATATTCCCTAAGTAGGCATTTTGCCAAACGATAATTTTAAGGAATTATCTTTGGGTAAGTTTCGGACAAAATGTTATAACATAAATAATAAGCACGTTCACGTTTCGCGACGTTCAAAGTAAAAAAAAATATGTTTATATAAATATTTTTATTTCCTACGTAGGTATAGATTAAAAATAGTTAAAATATGATTATTTTTTAATTAAATTTTTATTATTTTGCTGCGTCGATATCGATACATTATTACCCATATATCAGCCACTTACATAACAAGTTAAAAAAGTTAACTGCTAGCTACTTGGCCGCGGCTACACAATTATTTATATTAATCTGAATTGCTTTCCTGTTCTAATCACATTATCATTCTTAGGCCGGCTTAACAAATAACAAAGACAAATCTATTAAACGGTGGATATACCTATATAGGTAATCAGCAATTTTGACGGATAAAAATCATAAAATTTTACTTTATGAGTATTATGTGTATGAATCAATTGAAATAAAATAAACGAAACAAAGTAAACAAAGTTAACGAAAGTTAAGAGTGGAAACTGTAATTTTAATCGCAAATTTCTCATATAAGTGTGCACAAACTCACAGACAAACAGGCAGAACTTGTATGTATAAATAATGTATATATATTTTTTGTAGGGTAAAATGGCGGATATGTATACAACATTGAGTGCCTGCAGGAGTTACTTGTACAGTGTCTCTAGAGCTTGCGACGATGGGCACGTGAATAGCAAAGACTGCGCCGGCGTTATTTTATATTGCGCTGAAAAAGCAACACAAGTTGCGTTAGATGCTATACAAATTTTAGGTAAAAACCAACTTTTTGATATTTTCATTTCTAATTTTAAATATTTTATCTAATTTGATATTTTCATTTCTTCGCTCTGGTAACAAGGCAAAGCGCGGCGTTGAGTTCCGCAATTGGTAATTCAGCGAAAAGTAGGGAACGATAGTGGAACGGAGTGCCTTAACACCAGATCCCTACGTTCCCTCTGCCTACCTTGCCATGTGCGCGATACAAAGCGTGAAGCTGTATTCCATTTTTTGCTCTAGTAACAAAGGAAAGCGTGGCGACTTGTTACCTCGAACCTAGCAGAAAGTGGGGAATGGAGCTGAGTGTCTCATCATTAGGTTCCTAAGTTCCCTCTGCCTACCATTCCATTCAAAGCGGGATACAGCGTAAAGATAAAAAATAAAACATAAATATTAATGTTACATTTAAATGTTTATATGATCATTTGTAAGAGGCTTTTAAATAATAAAAAAGAAGGTATATAATATTTGATTTGTACCCTAACAGGGATGGCTCTAAATATCTATTAAAATATTTATAGAAGAAAAAGCCATTTAAAATTTGTTAAAAGATATATTATTTTTCAGGTGGCAACGGTTTCATTAATGACTACCCAACTGGCAGGATAATGAGAGATGCTAAACTTTATGAAATAGGAGCTGGAACATCAGAAGTCAGGAGGATGCTCATAGGAAGGGCTTTAAACAATGAGTACAAATAGAAGAGACATCAAAAACATTTATTTTTAATAAATAATTATTTATACAATGGCATTTTACTTATTCTTTGGCTTAGAAAACAATTTGTGTTGTATTTTTATAAGTATATAATACACAAGCTTGCATTGTAAGATTTTTTATATTACAAATCCTATTACGTCATTGATAATATTAATTTTTAAATATTATCTTTTATATATCTCCTGCACCATACAGGCTAAGGAGGCGGAAATTAACTTATTACTTATACATAAAAGGTATTATCGAAACATATTTTTATATATATTTATTACTTTGTACTACCATATAGTATAAAATATAAACATTCCACTGAGTAGGGGCAATTAAAAGGAAATTAGATTGAAATCTTATATGTTGTTTTATAAGAGGACAATTATGAAAAAATTACAATTACATATTTAAATGTACTTATTTCTACACTATGAGTAATGAAGTCACATATAAAAATAAATATCATATATTTTTATTAAATTTTTATGTAATGAATTAATAGACTAACTCATATAAATGGTAAAGAAATTATAAATCTTTATTTCTTTATACAGCATGGTTCAAAATTTTCCATTCAAAATTAAAATTCTGTTTTTTGACTGGCATCTTTCTAGTGGCCAACATATCAAAAATAATCGATATTATATTATGTTTTATAACCTCTACTCCTTGCAGGCATTATAAATAAATCACACTGTATAATAAAACACATATTAACTTAAGTAAAACAGTTAACAAAAAGGTGTAAAACATTGTATATAAGTAATGAATCTATAACATAGGATTAATGAAAAATTTTTGCTAGTTTTCCTAATCTAAATTGTTTTTATATATTTACATATTAAAAATACTGATACTCTAGTAATAGTAGTTTTCTACTATTAAAACAAATATTAGATTTAACATATAGAAAAAAATCTGTCAATATAAAATCTTTTATTAAACATCTACTCCTAGTCTATTTTAAACCATTGAACTTCTCGATATGAAGATAAAAGATAGGTACCATAATAAATGGAAAAGCTGAGAAAAGGTCCTGAAAGTTTATATCATCAAGTTTGTGTAATCACATTTAAAAACAAAATAAAAAAATGTTTATTTATTGTTAAGTAAAGTAATGATGACAAGTAACCTTAGACAGCATTAAAGTGGAATGTTTAAGCACTGCATAGGAAACATAGCATCTTCACTCTAGGTTCCTCTACTTCCATTTCATACTGTGTAAGTCACTGTGACTGTGAATCTAAAAAATTCAGTTCTATTACCACCAAAAATTAACTTTTAGATACAAATTCAAACTCACTCACTCACTTTCAAACTCAAATTTAAGTTCTATTCCCACCAAAAACTCACAGAAAAACTAACAGACAATGATTCAACAAAATGCCACCACTTAGGCGGAATATAAAGCATTTGTCCAGCTTTTAAAATACAGTAGTGGCCTTCAATTTCTTTGTATTTTGGATATTTTTCTAAATCAGGTTGCCTAGGATCTACTCTTGCAGTATTTCCTAGCAGCTCATGACTATGAGGATATAGCTTTTCAGATTGTTGAGGAGAAAATAAAAATATCAATTTTTCTCCTACTACTTGAGCTAAAAGATTTTTTTTGGGGTCATGGTGTAATGGTGACACCGTACCTTTAGGACCATACCAGGCCATAATATCAACTGAACTATTGCTATCAGAAAAACAACAATATTCAGGTTCTATTATATCCTTTTTTAATTCTGGTATTTGATCAAAAAGCTGATATTGAGCTAAATATCCAGTCATTCCATTATCATTATAAATATGGTTTTTTATAAATTCTTCAATTGTCATTAATTTTTGAGTCCATTTTGAGTCTGTATAATCTTTTCCTAATTCTATTGCCACTGTTCTTAGACCAGCAAGTTTTATAAAATAATTTTGATCTTGCCATTTTGTTATAGCTGGCCAATGACTTATACAATTATCTAAAACAACTGGTTTCTCAGCTAAGATATAGTTTGTGAAGAAGTGTTCCATACTAGGACAGTCTATCACATTTAAAATATTGCAATTATAAATATTGCTAACACTTTTATGAGAACTATTTAGTACACTTTTTCCATCAAATTCTGGTACACTCTTGTCATGTTTTATAGCAGTGTGGAGGTGTGAAGCACAAGCTTGCAAAAGGTTTGGCACAGCATCTGTTGGGCAGCCAAATAATATGCCAAAGTCAATTATTTTAAGACTTTCTTTTATAACGTCATTATTTAAACTGGCACTTAACTTTAAATGTACTAAAAGACGTATATAAGTCGCTACAGTTACAGTTTTTCGAAGATACAACCTCACCTCTTTCCAGTTACCAATATTTACTTGTTCATACATATAATCTATCACCGCCTGTATTTTTAACTCAGATTGTTTATTGATACAGTTGGCACTCTTAAGAAGATGCTCTATAATAGATTTACAAGTTATATCCAGGTCAGATATTTCTGTTAACGATATGATAACAGTGGGTTTAAATTGTTCGATTTCATTTAAAATGTCTTGTAAATTTGACATTATACGAAGTAAAATCTATAACTTAATATCTATAGAGGATTATTTTTATATATTGCATGTCATACTTCGGCGGCTTGACTTAATTATTCACAGAAATAGGGCCATTGCAAAATAGAAATTTCAATTACATTGCGCTAGTTTAGTGATAGTAAACTGACATATGACAACCCAAATTTGCGTTAAGGTTTACGCAAATCTTAATATTCATTGACAGACAGAGAATGACAATGACAATCCAGATTTGCGTTCGGGTGTGTGTAAGTCTTATCTTTCATTGGCAGGTAGTGAATAAGGATTAATCACATTATATATTTTTGTATTACACCATCATATTTAATGATCACCTAACTGCTAACTAACATAATTTATAAGATGGATTGGTACGTTAGTGTGCTACTAATAATAAATGTATTAAATTTAAAACAAATTATTTTTAGTACCCCTTGAAATTTCTTTATTGAGGTATTTATTTCAGGTGCGGGGCTTGTTGTCATCAGACAACAAGTCACGAACCTGATTCCTCCTATCAAGGTAGGAACTCTTTTATGAAAGTAGATTTTCAGAGACGTTAGCGAAAAAAATTAAATGATCAAAGCATAAAACCAAATTTTTCGACGTTTTTCGAGTGGATGTATGTCCCTTAAAAATGGTCGTTCTGTTTTAAAAAAAAGTATTTAGAAGCTCGAAGTTTCTTACTTTGGAATTTGACAGTGAAAAAAAATTGCAAGCGACGTGGAAGGAATGCACTGTGCATTCGTAGTGAATATGAAAAGAATTTGTCTTAAAAAATTTTTTGATTCTCTTTTTTGGTTTACGAAATTAAAAAAAATGTTCTAACTTAACGAACTTTCAATGGAAAGAAACATTTTGTCTTTAAACATCCATATCTCAGAAAGCACTGATTGTATAAGAAATTGAAGAAAAGTTTTGAAATCTTAAGTAAATTTCCTACTAAAACCAGCTACAGTTTTTTGAAAAAACAATAAAATATTCTTTACAGCAATTTGAAAAATCAAGAAGAAAAGGCCCTTTGGTGGCTTAATATAATCAGGCGATAAATTGCAAATGTCAAAAAATTTAGTAAAATTAAGTATGCCTTTTACAGTTTAATATACTCCCATAATAATAATAATCTATTTTTATTTATTATTTTACAGACCATAATGGCTTTTGCTTTATTGGCCATTTGCTTTACCCAAAGCGTATCACGTGGAGGTTGCTCGGTCGGATTTACACTTCTTGTGTGTGTTCTGCGATCGGTATCCCCCTGGCTAATCACCACAATCATGGCAAATACTCTATTATGAAGCGACAGTTAATCCCTAGACTACGGCTACAACTAGAAACGGCTACGGTGGAAAATGGTCTTAGATAAGTCCAGCTAAAAAAATCAATGATGTCTTTGTGATAAGTACCAACAAAATGGAGAGAGTTCCATTCCACGAGGCACAGTGAATAGAGATATTTTTACTAACGGTTCTACCGCTTTCGACTGATAAAGTATATGCTCCAATTTATATCTGCTCAAATCCAATCTTTTTGAGAGCTTTCAATCTGAACTTCAAAACCATTTTGAAGTCCTTGAGAACAGCTTAGATGAAGAAGATCTAAATAATAAAGTTCTAATTGACTTTATAATAAAGTGATAGTGATGGTATTTAAAAACGCACTAAGTAGACTATACAACTGAAGTTTCTTGTCGTTATAGGGGGCAAAATAGGCAGATCTTTTAGACATTGACATGCAACCTACATTGATTTAATATAAATTATATTAAAAAAATCAATTCAAACTATGATTTAAAGTGTTTGCAAGAGATTTGTAAAACAACCTGTCGTAAAAGAAGTGTCACGTTGCTAATCCTTTGCTATGTTTTTATAAATTCATTGTGTATTAATTTTCAACAATGAAAGATTGTCTTCCTTGTAAATGAATCTTTCTTTATTTATATCTATTGGTTGCTTTTAATTCAAATTTTTTGAACTTCATTTTATCAAGTAACGTATCAAATCGAGCATGTAATGCCTTGCAAAGAATATGAATAGAAATTCCTTGCAGCTATTCTCTTACGGCTTAAAATTTCCGTGTTCGTTGCATAGAATTCCAAAAGAACAATGTTATGCTTAAAAGTTTTCCAATATACCTTTTGCTACTAATTTATTCATAATTTTAGATCTTGGGTCAAGTTGAAATATCATCAGATTATACTTGCCAAAGAAGACCGCGACTGTGAATATAGTGACCCCTGATCGTCGCGCAGTACGCTGCAGTCTTATTAACTTTAGAGTTCACGAGGCCCTAGCTGTACATACATAGTTGAAATTTATATGACACATCCATTAATTTGACCATTTTACCATGTAACCTTGAGAATAATTAGTTTTTCCTATTTCTAGTAATATGTTTACACTACTTTGTTGTTGTAGGCGTTAAGACTTGTTTTTTTCTGATTAAAAAAAAATATCGAGACATTTTGGGTTCAGCGATACTTATTTTGCAAGATAATTAAAATAAAACATAATACAAATTGTAATTATAATGTATATAAATTAAAAGACGCAGAAAAATATAATGGATGTATGGTATAAATTTGTCCAATATCAGTTTGACAGTTTTCTCAAAGTGAATGATTTTCGAAAAACTGAAATTTTCAACGGCTCTGATATAAAGATCACAAAGTGAATGTTGATCCCAAATAAATTTTAAACCATCGATATATATTACAAACGCTACCAGCGTGTTAACACTTTGCAAACTTTTGTGACTAACTTCTTTGCTTGTTCTGAAAAGCCTATCGCATACAATCACAAGCCACTACAAAAGCGGTGTATACACGATGGTGTTTGTGAAATCTCGGTAAATCTGAACAAGCGTAAAAATGTCCTGTTATTTTTAGGTGTAGATTGATAAGAAGGTGGAATCGTGTATTGGAACACTCACAAGTCTATGGTTTATTATTTAAGTATTGACTTATTTTCCGTATAAACTAGTCATCAATGAAATTAGAGCATGTAATTATAGTATTTTTGAATTATATAGATTACTAACATAACTTAATAGATATATTAGCCTAAACTTGTGTGGCCTTGACCTCTACAAAAAAAAAGTAAATAGTCTGTCTATGGGAAATCATATGACTTTCGCACGTGATCTGTCAGATTATTTACATTTTATATTCCAAGTCTTTTTTTCAAATACCATGATTTTTTTTATGTTTTTGATGACCAACACGTAACAAGATATACATAATGATGTCATCTAACTGTGATACTGAGGATAATATGATATGGTGTGTGTGACACAATGGCATTAATAGAAAAAATATTTTCTATAAAGAGAAAACTTGATAATGACTGTTGGGACTCACGAAACTGGGACAGGTACGTTTTTGTGAATGTATATTACTATTTTCTATTTTTGTTTTAAAAATATGTAAATAAATTGACGCACGAAGCTTTCATCGGACCTTTGAATATTGAATTAGTATATTTATGACGCACAAAAGTCTGGCAGTACTGTAAGTATTGCCGTCACCGACTAGCATGAACCGTGCAAATTTCGAAGCATGTGATAAGCGCGGGGGGTGCGGGTGGCGTGGGCGACAACCTGACTGCGTCACTGAGGAAGAGGGGCGACCCTCTGGTCAATCAATGTTTACTTATTATTTACATGCGAGGTAGTACACTCGCACATTCCAAACCGCTCAGCCGTCTGTCTATTGTCTTTCGGCTGTTTAAGTGCATTTAAAGTGAAATCTTTTCATAAGTGTATTTTTTGTGCAGTGAGTGTATGTGGCATACATTATTGCCTATAGAGCACAATTTACTTATCGTGATTTACGTTATTGGAGAACAGCTGTGAATTTAACCAACCAACTATGAAATAAAATGAAATTTAGGTAAATAAATAATCATAACTTAAATTGAAAGTTAAATTACTAAAAAAAAAAGTTAGTCTATTGTGAGATACTTTAGACCAGAGCTTGTCTTTTATGGTCAATATAAAGTGTGAAATGTGGTTTGAAGCAGTAATATCCAACCTACATGCATTATATCTATTTAGTAAAGAACTAAAACTAAATATGTTACTATTCACTAATTGTATTAGTACATTTAGAATTATCTGTTTTAGTACCAAATTCTGTTCTTTTTTAAAGCAATAACCAATAATATTTTTGTATTACAATAACAGAAAATAGTCTATGTTTCAAAATACCCACATGTTTAAAGTATTAAAAATATAAAACAATATTAGATATAAAATCATTGTGATGTTGATAATATATTTGGCAAAGAAGCAGCATGTGATCGCAATATTGTAAAGAGAAAGTTTTTGCAATCTACTTTGTTTAAAATCTCCTTACATTGTTGTATCTATTTTCAAATGTGCAATAATGTCTTTAATGTGTTATATAAATAATTTTATGGCCATCAAAACTTCTAATAAGAATAAAATAATTATTTGTTAATGTAACACAACTGGCACAGATATGGCTGCAAAAGAATGGTATTTTTTAATATTTCTTAATTCAATTTTAGTTATTTTTATATTTTATTATTCCCTTATTTATTTAGCTTTATGTTATATGTCTATATATACAAGCAGAGTAGTCAATTTTGAGATAAAGTGTTATTGTGTGTGTGTGTGAGTGGTAGAGTTGGACCCTATATAACATTACAAGATTATATATATGAAAAATAATTTATTTCTATGAGTAGGTGTTGAATCCATGCATTATACACATTAGCGTGATTCATTGTGATGCTGTGCCATTTGTCCATTTTATCATATATAATATTTGTCAGTAGGTCCTGTGAAATAACATTGGAGCAAGTTAGATTGCTTCTATATAAAGAGTGTGACCGTAGAGGAAGAAAAGTATTGTTTGATTCATCAACTATTGATAAAGTACCATCTCGGAAAGATGATAAGCCAGAATTCAGAAGTAGCGAAATACCATCTATTGTGGAGGTTGCTGATGGATTTACATATATTGTAAGTATATTTTTACATTATATTTTTGACAGTTGCTTTGCCGAAATGGTCAATTGTATTGGTTGTGTGTACATTTCAGATAACAGATGATTTATTCTTACTGCTTGAGGTAATGATTGCATTATATATTGGTACAGTAATTAATGAAAATTTAACTAATTTTATAATTTTTTTATAGCTAATGTCGAATATTTTTTTAAAATTTGAAATGGATTAAAAAAAAAATAATAGTAAATGATTTTTTTATATTTATTATATTTTTACTTCTTGTTATTATACATTTAAATTCTCAATAGATAAGCATATTAACACATAAAACTTGAATGAAATGATGTCACATGCTTTATTATGAAACATGTGCATATATCAGTTGTGAATAAGTTGATCATAATATTTATTTCTCAACTTAAGCCATATATATTTTTATAATGTGTCTTTGTAGTGTTCAACAGTTAAAATATTCTGTGATTCCACAAATTTCTACACATTTTGTGTGTTGTGGTGTACCCTAACACCTTTCTTGGCCTAATGTATTCAAAAAGGCTTCCACAAATATATATAAAACCACTGAGAAGGACAAAAAAACCAATAGATGCTCATAAAAGTGGAGGTCAATTAAAATTTATGTGTTCTTTACTAATAACATATGTATATGAACAGAGGAAATATACACTCCCATTTCCTGTTTTTCCGCTGAATTTTCCATGTATTGCATATTATGCCTTGTTACCAGAGAGAGGCAATGAAAATATAAAATACTACTGACCTGCCCTCGGCTTCGCGCGCTTTATTTACTGTATTTATTAACTAACCTCAATTAATATCTTTTTCGAACAAAATTATAACTTTTGAGATAACATGTATACATAGAGAACAAAAATTATAGCCAAAGGATTAAAAAAAGTAGCAATTTTGTCAAATTGAATAATAAAACTGCGTACAAATGGACAGACTACAGACAAACAAAAAAAAAAATTGGCACTATTTTGGTCCCTATCACATTAATAAACATTACATAAGATAATTATTACATATAAGATAATTTTTAAAGTGTCTTCCATGCACAGATCAGTCACAGATTTACTATACATAAGTATAGTTCCAGTTCCAGTCATTCCCTCGAGTGGTATTCGAACCCACACGCTTTAACCTTTACAGTCGCACGCACCACGATGGCCTCAAATATTTCTTAGATAAAAGTTTTATAATTTCGAAGGGCGATGCCAGTATAAATAATCCAATGAAGACATATGACGAGCACTTCACTTGTCAAGGCCACATAGTGTAGTTTACAGTTTATATATGTACAATGTGCATATTTGCATTGTAAAGTTGTATTCTTACGTACTAGTTGGTTTATTTGTATGTATCGCAGCTTTACCTTTTTGGACCAGTTAAGACATGTTGTAATGCTTGTGAATTTATAATATAACTAAATGTTTTCCTATGTGTAGGTCAAGAAACCCGAAACGCAATGTCTATATTCACGACAGGCGGAAAATAAAACTAGCGACAGTTCTTTTTATTTCCTTCCTGTTTAACTTTAAAAAGGATACTTCCCTATTTTTTTTTTTTAGCTTCCGCTGTATTCTAGAAATGAAAGGATATAAATAAGGATATTCTACCCGTATATTTGAGAAATTGTATGTAGAGTGATGTAACTTAACGCTGCGCTTTCGTTTGTTACCAGTTTATAAAAACATCCTGAGTGGGTCTCAAACCCACAACAGCCGTAGTCACACTCGTGACATTGCGCCACGATAGTGCCATATTTACATAATATAGAATATTTGATATAATCAATTTTTATATCCACGTAGCCACCGTTATCAAAGACGTAACGACAAGACATTTTATAAATAAATACAACAATTGAGTCGTAGCGTCACGAGACTTCCAATTAACAGTTTATTCGCATTGGGTTTCTATATATAGCTCTTACACGTTAGCCTTTTTGATTACGGATGAGCTTCTAAGTGGTTCTAACGAGTGCGGCTCTAGATAGTGTTACTTGAGTTCTAATTTTGTGATGATCACATGAAATTGTTTAGTGACAATTAATTATCTTAGCCATAAGTCGTGGGAAACTAAATATCTCACTATTCCTTTGGTGTTATATTGTTTCTATAATTCTGGCTATAGACTATCTTTTAACAATTCGAATATATATAAAATAAAAAAGTTAGGAACGCAACGAAATACAATTTCTTGGGACTTCTTATATGAATATCGTTCATAAACTAGGAAAACTTCAAAGAGTAGTAATGCATATTAGCCGATTTACGTACTTGCTTGAACAATTATTTAGACATATAAATTCCATGAATTTCTAGAAGTAAATATTTAATTTCTAGGTTCAATTAAATCATAAAACATATTTACACTTACTACTACTATAAAAACACACAAAAAATGTTGATAAATGATTGTTTCCTAACTGTTTTCTGATAGTTTTTAAATAGTTTTTTAATATGTTATCATTATCGAAACGGAAAGGTCTTCTTACATACATAATACGATAAACGCAAATTTTCGCTACTTAGAAGCTTTATTACAATTAAATTAAAAGAAAAATTTATTACAATTAAATGAAAAATATAAATCCCCCGGGCACAAAATACTTTGAAAAGTACTTTGCAACAGACAATTCAACAGGCTGTTCACATAATCATCGTTATAGCTGAAATGTATGGGACATATATTTTCTTGAACCCTATGAACGTTCTTGATTTAATCACCTTTTAGAGTTATTATGCCACAGACAGACACCCATATACAACCACATAGAATTTATACAGTTCTCTTTAATGTCGATGATTAAAAAGGTATTTGAGGATGCCGTAATTTTTCAGCTTTAGCCTAATTAAGTAACCGTTTTATAATGACAATTTAATAATAATTTTCTTCGATCGTTACCTTCTTATAACTTAAGACTGGAATTAAACAGCAGGTCCTTATTAGTCCTATATTACAGAATATCAAAATCATTTTATTAAGTGCTTTCTTCATAATATATTTTATTATAATTTTGTTTCATCAATGTTACATTTTGTATAATTATACATAAGAAAATCTCAAATCGTTGTAAATAACAAGACCTTCATTTGGCATTGGCGAGACTCATGTGACTGACGATTATAATGTTCACATTCGATTATAAATGACACTTCCTCATTTGATAACGTACTCTATCTAGAGAAAATTTACCTATTGTTACTATTGTCTCATATTACAAATGTTTACTACAAAACAAGTTCAGAAAAAAAATAAAATACTTATGATTCATTGACCAGTTTTTTTTGTTCCGCCACTCAATACGCAATGCCTCAAATTCGGCGGAAAGTGGGGAACGGAAGTGGAATGGAGTGTCATAACACTAGGTTTCACTTCCGTTCCCTCTGCCTACCCTGCCTAGTGCGGGATACAGCGTGAAGCTGAAAGAAAAAGAAAAAAGAAAGACCAGTTTTAGCTCAAAATGTTCAAATAAAATCTTTTTACGCATCCAAGTGGCGCTTTTTGTATTTTTTTTTCTTGATTTGTACTTAATTTAAATCATTGGTTGGACAGTTCAAGTAATAAATTTCTAGGTTTTATAACTTAGTAACTTAGTATAATATATGACTAAATTATTAATGTGATGAAAAATCTTTATACATTAGTAATTTATGTTAATTTTGTTTAGTACAAAGGTCAAGCGGCAGATGCGAGTGTCCTCGGTGAGATGATATTTGGTGCCGTTGCGATGAACTGCAAAAGCGTGTCATTAAAAATTCATATTATGAATGATCCTAGACGGTAAGATATTTTATATTTCTTTTTGGTTTCTTATTTTTGTTTGTGGTATTACCTATGTATTTTATCGTCTTGCATTTTCTTGTTTGTATATGGATTTTTTAAACCAGTTTTCCGCATGTCCTGTATAGATAGAGTTAATATTAAGAAATCTTATTTTTAAAAATAAACTATACACGCTCGTATACCTACTTTTTGTCATATTTTTAACATTTGGATACAAACATCCACATAATACTGCGGGGAAACTGATCACCTTGTGAAAGACAAGGTCGGCGGATATATTATGATTATTACGATATATTATGATTGTAATAATCATTACGATATATTATGTTTAGCCTTACGCTGCTATTCCGCACATGGCAGGGCAGGTAGAAGAAACTTGGGAACCTAGTGCATAGAAATTTTGTGCCGTTTC
The DNA here is from genome assembly GCA_019049475.1 of Eueides isabella. NCBI lineage: Eukaryota > Metazoa > Arthropoda > Insecta > Lepidoptera > Nymphalidae > Eueides > Eueides isabella. Next base: position 5,240,603 of record CM032393.1, read on the forward strand.
CGATTTTCCGCCGAACATAAAGCCTGCTGAGTGGCGGAACTCTACGTCACGCTTTGCCATGTTACCAGACCGATGAAATAAAAGTATTTCATTTCCCCAAGTGGGGATGGATCCTACAACCAGTTCCATTTACAATCGCACGTTTGTGCCCCTGCGCCACGAAAGATCTCAATATAATGTCATTAATGACCAATTGACTTACTCTTAAACATAAAAACAATTTAATTTATTACATTTCATGAAGATATTGTGTCCAGGCTTATGTGCACCAAAATCTTCAGCGTGCCACCACCTAGAATGAGTCGAGTGGAGCGTAAGACTGACATTAGTAAGACTAATCTGACCAACCGATCGACGCCCCTCAACGTGCCATTATTGAAAGAGGAGGGCGTGTCGTTAAGCTTTTCACTGGATAGAGGAGATTCTGGTGAGTTTGTTCGTATCAATATTTTTTATTACTTACGTACTCATCTTTACGCTGTATTACGCACATGGCAGAGAAAACTAGTGATAAGTCACTCCGTTTCGTTCTTCACTTTCCGCCGAAATTGAGGCATTGCGTGTTGCGGAGCTCAACGCCGCGCTTTAGCGAAGCAAAAAAATGAAAATATTAAATATTTAAATTTGAAAGTAATGAATATTTAATTTCCTCGAGTGGGAATCAGCTCACAATCTGCCGAATTTTAAGTCACACGTTATTGCGCTTGCGCCACGACAATCTTCTTTTTGATTAAGGCTTTAATAAGCGTTATGTGTATTTGTTGTGTTTGGATATATTATGAAATTTACACCTATGATTTACCTTTTATATGTAAACTTATCATCTATTAGTTTTACTTGAAATTATTTCATATAGATATATCATATGTAAATAACATAAAATAATAAAAACATAGTCCTTTGAAAGAAAAAAATATAAATTTTTTAAATTTTGCATTATGTATTTGCCATTGTTTTTTTATTACTATTAGGGACATAATGTTGATTAAAACGACTCTTTAAAATATTAAATAATTGATTTTCAGTAATCCTCATAAAATATTGTTCATATGCAAAAATAAAATAAGATTTACTGTATTCAATTGTAACTATAGGATTTCGAAGAAACGTAACACATCGATCACGATTTGAATTTCAACAATAAGATAATAATGTATAGATAACTTATCGTTTAAAACATACGACGTTACTAGCGTCGTCCGTTATTTTTGTAATCCATTTCACCTTTTATGGCCCTTTTAAGGAGGGAATTCTTATCAGGAAAACCTTGTGATTGCTTTATCATTTTAAATGAATAATATATATATATATATATATATATATATATATATATACATATATATATATATATATATATATATATATATATATATATATATACATATACATATATATATATATACATATATATTTTGCAATGTTTATAGTCTATCAGAAATTTATACAGGCGAGTCTATATATGCTCGTATACTATAGATATCATGTTAGGTGTCGAGTCGAATGTTGAAGCCTTGAATTCGCAATACTGATTAACCTTTTCGTAGAACAGAAACTGTATTTTATAGTTATAATATAAAACAATGTATAAATAAAATTATGTATTCATTAGGCCTGTCGTGGGATAAAGGACGCAATAGGATGTGGGTTCGATTACCACTAGGAAATTAAATATTTAACATAAATTTATTTCTCTTTAACGAGGCAAAGCCCGGAAAATAAATTATAAAGACACCAATAGTGTTGATTTATCTAAAAAAAGATAAATCTATGTAGTATTATTTAGAAAATGTGTTTGTTTTAGAGACTTGTTATTTAATTATTAGATTATTACTATATCTTTGTTAAATTTTATGGTACTTTATATAGAAATCATAAAATTCAACAAAATATAAAATATTGGCCGATTGTTCTATAGTTTGAACGGAAATGACAAACGATCGACGTTATTATATTTACGTGATACTCTATCATTAAACAAAACGCAATAGGTTAATTTAATTTTAGAAAAATATTATAATATTGTAATATAACAAGATATTGTTCTTATTTCATATTACGTGGGTTTATACATAAATATTTTCAATGTTTTCTTCATTTGTTGGGCACTTTAGGCACTGCGTGTTGCCTCGTTTCCATCCGGTGAAATGAAAATCTTAAATATTTCCATTCCTCGAGTAAGAATGAAAAATACTACCTGGAAAGTCTTTTATGATATATCTTGTTATAGGGTTCTATGGGGAACAGTCACCGTACAGCAGTGTCGGGTCCACCTACGATTATTTCTCTATGTTCGACACTTGGGATGGAAACGCAACGGATGAATATTGTTTTCGTAGTAAGTATACGATTAAGTTATATTATATTTTTGTATAAATATAAATTTTACGTATACTTTTTATTTAATGTATGTTAAAGTCAAATAATTTTATTCAAAATAATTAGTTATAAGCTGAATTTTTTGAAAGTCTAATAATTTACCATCGATTCAATAAAGTTACTACCTTAGACCTAAGAAAAGTCTACGCCAGAAACGCGTAATAAGAATATTTGACTGACTTTATTTTTTTTTATTAATTTTAAACTGCAGCCTCTAAGGAGCAATATTATATTAATAGGCGTTGATTTTCTCAGCGCCTTGCGGACGGAAGTTGAGTAACTCGAGCAATGGTAGCTGGCAAAGGAGAACCTTCCAGAGTATGGCTACTAAGTTTGATTTGGGACAAAATAATACTTTGAGAGTGCCTTCGTCGATTTCCAGCGTTGATTCACAGGTAATTATTTATTTTTTTAATTTTTCTTTTTCATATTTAACTAATTATGTAATATTATTATATTGTATATTGTTTTATTGCGACAATAAAATTCTACAAATACATATGTATTTGTAGAATTTTATTGTCTTCTTATTGCGTTTTAAATGTGTTTTTGTTTCACATTCATTGATATAGACTGAGAAATAGATTTATTGTAATAAAATTACCGTAATCAATTTGCTTAATATTATTTTATTATATAAATATAAATAACTTGAATAATTGGCTTTCAAACTAAAATAAATACACAAAATGGATTCATTCATTGAATTAGTGGCGTAGAGGTACAAACAGGTTGTGGGTTCGTTCCCCACTTTAAGAAATGAATTTTTTTTATTTACTTAGCTTTGGTGACGAGGCAAGCGTGGCGTTCCGCTACTCACCAATGTCTCAAATTTGGTAGAAACTAGGGAACGGAGCGGAGTTAGACTCCGCTAGGCGGGAGGCTAAAAAAAATTTACTAAATAGCTAATCTCAAATTTCATATCTGTCGCTTGTCTTGTCGAGCTGTATCTACGCGCGTGGCGGATCACATGAGTGGCCGGCGCTTGGTCACATGACTTAGGCTTGATTGATTTCTATAATTATATTATTTTATTAGTGCTGTTGTATATAGCGATATAAATATACATCGTATGTTAGAATAGTGTTTCTTTTGCAAGTTAGTTTAAGCCTTTTTTTTTTTTATTGGTGTTTTATATATTTTGGTATGTGATTTTTAACATAACATAGTTCTACTCAATACTCAGCTTCACGCTGTATTCCGCACACGGCGGGGTAATTTTAAATTTTAAATATTAAATATTTCATTTCCTTGAGTGGGGGGATCGAAACCACAACCTATCGTTTACAGTCACACAGCTTGTGCCGCTGCGCCGCGACAGGCCTCATATAACATAGTTCTTATTACAGACATGTGCCTCGGCAGACCTTAACTGTTGGTTTCTTGTATAAAATATTGATAAACGTATCAAAAAAACCAACAGCTGAGGTCTGCCGAGGCACATGGCCACAACTGTGCGACTGTAAACCCACAGCCTCTATTGGACAAACTGTAAACCTACAGTCGTCGTCCCCGAGGGAATTAAATATTCCTCGCTCTGGTAACAACGGCTACTTCCCTCTGCCTACTTTGCTATATGCGGGATACAGTGTGAAGCAAAAAAAAACTATTTGAGAAACGTTTGTATCATATGATAACCGTAAGATATGATAATTTACTTAAAATTGAGAGAATATTACATTAATTTTAACGAATCAAAGCGCAGAGTTGAGTTTCGTCACTCAAATACTCACTCAGTCTCAGTCATCGCAATGGTTAGAAATAAAATAAAAATTAAAATTATATTTCAATAATTTTAGATAAGTTGTTTGGTACAAGAAAATTTTGTTACTTATAAATGTGTCACGTAATGGAGTTTCTCGATGTTTGCTGCGTCAATACTTACATTACCTTGTGATAGTTGGAAAGTGCTTAATGTTTATTCACATATTGTATTAACCATTTACATATATAGACGGAGCACGTCATAAGTTATCATATATATTATGTATGTTATAAGCGACTTCTTAATTCAAGAACAACAAAAACCTTTGAATCGTTATATATTGATATCATAATATAATATATACGAAAAATATAAATAATTATTTTAGAATATCTGTCATTGATGTCATGTACTTCTTAATCCTGAGGCTTGTCGTGGCGCAGCGGCACGATTGTGTGACTCTAACCGACGGGTTCTGGGTTCGATCGAGGAAATGAAATATTAAATATTTTTAATTTAAATATGTAGTGTTTTCATTTCTTCGCTCTGGTACAAGGCAAAACGCGGCGTTGAGTTCCGACACTCAACACGCCATGCCTCAAATTCGGCAGAAAGTGGGGAACGAAAGTGGAACGGAGTGTCATAACAGTAGGTTCCCAAGTTTCCTCTGCCTACCCTGCCATGTGCGGGTTACAGCGTGAAGCTAAGTGAGTGAGCGATATCCTTTTAAGTAATATTGCTGAAGCTTGCTTTAAGTTAGGTATGGTTATGTTTACCTGTTCAGCACATTTCGGTGAAGGTATAAAAGTCTCAGTCACATGACATTCCATTTTTTACTTTGTGTGTGTTGCTTGGAAATACTAAGGTTTGCTTCACGCATCGTAATGACGCACTTCTATAATTACGCGTCTATTTCCGTATTTAAAAAAAAATTTAAATATAAATATTAGTCCAATTGAAATTATCATCTACAGGCGTCTCTTTAATTTAGGTAGGCTTCGATTGTGCTATGATTGCCTCATTTTATGTGATACTGACTATTTTTTTTTTTATTAACCATTAAAGTTAATAAAAAAAACTTTTTTACTTTAAACATAGTATTAAGATACTTCAGTGTTCTTTTTTCTGCTCTCAGTCTATTGTTCATTTGAGATATTTCACGAAACTTAACGCCGATCTTTGTTTCAAGTTATTATATGATTTTTTTTCACCTTCAGTAGGGCAGGGGTAGGCAGAGGGAACTTGGCAAACTTGGCAACAGTGTTAAGACACTCCGTTCCATTCCCCACTTAACACCGAATTTGAGGCATTGACATCATTGTATTAAGTTTAATTAATAGTATAAAAATTTTGCTACCATTTTGTTTTCTATTTTTTGTTTCATAATCCAGATATACAGCAATAGCTCAACAAGCGGTACAAATGATAGCCTTGCGAGTTTAACATCAGTAGTGCCCAGAAGAGGAAAACTTGGTCTAGCCTTACTGATATCTGTAGCGGAGCCTGCTGATATGTAAGCGTTTATACTATAACTATAACTAGTTTTTACTTGCGTCTTCACTTGCATGTTCAAATGTTGAAACAAACCACTAGAAGTTGTGTAATGTATGACAAATGAAGCGTTCTAACCAGCTCAGGGGTAACGTTGAAATATTTAACGTTATGTAATACAGAGACCTGTCGCATTGCACCTGTCACAAATATGTGACTGTAAGCGCGGCGTTGAGTTACGTCATTCAACAGGCAGTGCCTCAAATTGAACGGAAAGTGGGGAACGGATCGGAGTGTCTTAACACTAGGCGCCTTAGTTCTTTCTGTCTACACTGACATGTGCGGGATACGGCGTGAAGCTGAAAAAAAATGTAATATAGCGTGTTAAAAGTGAAACACCCGTTTAAAGCCACATGCTTGTGCCTCTAATATAAGCTATCACAGGCCTCAATTATAATTGACATTCTTTTGAAATAATTTGAGAAATGGTAAAGTAATTTAACGTACCATCCACCGTTGATAACGCGTAACGTTTGGATATATAGTGTGGAATTTGTAGTAAATTAAAAATAGCGACCTACTTTTGTCACGTGATAAACTAAGTGGTAGCGATATAATTAATTAAGCAGACGAGTGTTTTGTTATAAATTAGGTTTTTTTTTAACAATACATAACGGCTGTTGAGGCCTGTCGTGGCAGCAGCGGCACTAACGTGTGACTGTAACCCAAAGGTTCTGGGTTCGATCCCCAGCCGAGGAAACGAAATATTTAATATTTTCAATTTAAATGTTAAATGTTTCATATCGTCGCTCTGCTAATAAGGCAAAGCGCGGCGTTGAGTACCGCCACTCATCTCGCAATGCCTCAAATTCGGTGGAAAGTGGAGAACGAAAGTAGAACGGAGTGTCTTAACACTAGGTTCCCGGGTTCCCTCTGCCTACCATACCTCGGGATACAGGTGAAGCTAAAAAAGAAAAATAATGAGTGTTAAGTGATAGATTGTCGTATTTCGATGCATAAAATAAAATAAACCAATTTTTGTTTACATTTTGGTAGTTTCATACTTAACTTAAATTTTTAAACTACCTAGCTAACAACATAAATAAGTTGTAACAAGCGTATAAGAATTTCGACGGAGCTCGGTGAGAACGAATGGCTTAGTTGGTCATGAGCGCTGGAATGGTATTCCAGAGGCAGCGGGTTCAAATCCTGCTTCGTTCAAAATTTTTATACGCTTTTTAAAAAATTAAGTTTAGTATTTTCTGTCCTAAGTGTGGAATAACACTTTAAAATATAGTAAAAATAGTTTCATACTAATTTAATATTAAATGTATATGGATAAACGCGTTTTTTATAAATGTATAAATGTTTGTTTCTTTTATTTCAATTATTGTATATTTTATTCCTTGCTTCGTTCATTTTGTTTCGTATTTAAACAAAATAATATAGATGTAAAAATTTGATCGCCTATGAGTTAGTGTCTTTGAAAAATTATGCATGTAGCAATGTTAAGTGACAGTGTAAATTAGCTTAACAAAAAATCATATTTCAACTTCACATGAGCGAGACTTTAGTTATTCTTCATTCACTTTGTTGATTGGCACAGGATTTTAGTTGTCAACATAATAAAGTTGGGAGAAAAATAATGGCGTCGTAAAATTATTAGCGCTTTTTTGTTCGGCTCGTATATTTTTCTAAGCTTACACTACATTAACTATGAAATCATGTACGACATTTATTGGTACTAAAAAATTGTGGAACTAAAGAAAATAATGGAATTTTTACTGTCTCGTAACCTATTATTGACTATTTTTGAAATAAGAAAGTGCTATCGTACAAATATCATGTACCTAAGTGTTATATATATATACATATATATATATATATATATATATATATATATATATATATATATATATATATATATATATATATATATATATATATACATACCATGTATGTTATATATAACAAATTTATATAAGAGTCCACTTAAAAGTTTACCATTGCAACTTACTAGGGTATTTATATAGATTATCGTATGATAATAGCGCTAAATAATTTCTGAGTGACAAACGTATAAAATTGTATTGATCTAAAACATACATCTCTGTTGATCTAAAGTTAAGCGCAATATTTAGTTTTTTAGTAATTTTATATTTTTTAAAGTTGCATTCCAGATAAATAAAAGAAAAATACTTTTATGTTATATATATTATGTTAGTTAAAAATATCAACAAACTAAATTTTTATTCGTTTCTGACCAGTATTATAGGGGTTCAAGCGTATGACTATAAACGCAATAGGTCGTGGGTTCGACTCCCATTCGAAAAAATATATATATATTGATTTCTTCGCCCCGGCAACGAGACGTAATGTCTAGACTAGAGAAGCACTTAATGGGAAGGGAGTGTCTTCACTTCACTAGGAAAAAGCGTTCTCTTCTTTCCTATCATGTGCGGGATACGGCGTGAATCCAAAACAAAAATGTATATTTGTATATTTAGTTAGGCTTCACGTTTTAGGGATCTAGTACGTCGCTGTATGGAACATTCGCCGCAACTACAGTCTCTAGTGTGTCGCTTGCGGCTCGCGACTCTGTCCGCCGGCTCGGGGAGCGCCTTTGTGTCTACATTGCATAAGGCTGTTGGCGATGCAGCTAGATGGTAAGAAATATATTTTTTTATCTATTTATATACTGAATGAATTATTTAATATTTACCTTTCCTTGTTCTGGTATCAAAACAAACCCTATTTTTCGTTAATTTTCTTAGTGACTTAACCCCTGCCTGAATTCTTATATTCGAGATAGCAAACATCGTCCAGCCGAAAGTATTTCGCGTGGAAAGTCAAAATTGGACTTGTTGGACTTGTGATCCGCATATTTTATAGAGATCTATTATTTAAAAATCTATTATATATTCTATAATAAATTATTTTAATAGATTAAAATCTATTTTTTTATTGTCTCATACTTCAAAGTTTATGTACTAAGGGCGACATTAAACTAACATCGTTATGCCCAATTTGTTTCGTAATCGATGTTTTTAGTCTTTTGCTGGACTGAAGCCAAAAGTGCTTAAAGTGAAGCGTAGATGTTATTGTCAGTTGCCGTAAATCATAAGCAAAATTTATTTGCTTTATATCGTTAAGAGCTATTTCAACGGTCGTGTGTCTTTTTTAACAACAATATTATGTCAAGAATATTTTTTTATATTGTAGCTATGATGTCTTTATGTATCCTGTGTAGATAATATTTAAGAATGTTTCATTGAACTTTTGTATTAAATTAAATCTGTCCGTGGCGTAGGGACACAGGTGACTGTAAACGCGACAGGTTGTGAGTTCGATCCCCACTCGGAAAAATGAAATATTTAATATTTCATTTCCTCGGTCTGGTAGCAGGCAAAGCGCGGCGTTGAGTTCCGCCTCTCAACACGCTTTACCTAAATATAGAGGAAAGTAGTGAAGGAACGGAACGTCTTAACACTAGGTCCCCAAGTTTCCTCTGTATACCTGTGAAGCTGAAATAAAAAAAAAATATACGATAATTTTATATGCAATTGTACATAGTTCGTTAAATTGCAAATTCTCCTAAAGTAAAACACTTATAATTTGTAATTTGCAATGTTTTCGAATAAAAAAAAATCGAGCAATGTACTAACATCGACCAGAACAAGGTCTCAAGAAAGACCATATCTCTCTTCGTTCTAATTTTTCGTTTAATGTTTCCAAATTTTAAATATTTTTATATGTTAATATGGCATTCATAGTATTTATGATAGTCGTGTTAATATTTCTATTTACGTCTTCCGACCTCTTAAAGAAAAACAATCTAAAATAAAGAGTGTTAATTATTAGAATTTATAGTAATAGCTTATAACTTCTTCTACAAGTATTTAGCACGTGTAGAAGTGATAAAATCTAAAACTATATACAGTCACATAACAATTTATATCTTAGTGCTATTTGCTTAAGACAAAAATATAATGTACTTTGTTCTGTCTTATTTTAATAACTACACTCGTGTACATCACACGTTGAGTCACTACTTTATTTTTGTGTATCAATGAACCTGTCTATAATTTTACGTTCAGTAATGTTTTTTTATCAGTGTGTGAATTTGCTATCGCTCATTAGATCGTTTATCTACACTTACTCAGCTTCACGCTGTATCCCGCACATGGCAGGGTAGGCAGAGGGAACTTGGGAACCTAGTGTTAAGACACTCCGTTCCACTTTTCGTTCTCCACTTTCCGCCGAATGTGAGGCATTGCGTGTTGAGTGGCGGAGCTTATCGCCACGCTTTGCCTTATTACCAGAGCGAAAAAAATAATATATTAAATATTTAATTTGAAAATATTAAATATTTATTTATCGTTTATCTACATTTATTTAATATTGTTGAGAATATTATTATTATACTAGAGGAAATATCTTAATTAATCTAACGGTAGTATATATGCCTAATTATCGTCAGCAGTTTAAAATATAAAATTGTTACACGATGTTATGAGCTTCAAGCTTTTTATTGTATAGCGGCGTATGCAGAGTGATCTTGTTTAAAGATATTTTATTCTTCATTTTCTATTGTAACTCTATGTTCTACGTAACGCTTTGTATGTCAGAGTGAAATATTTTTTACGTGTCGTAGACCAAGGGAACTAGTGTTCAGACACTCCGTTCCGTTCCGAATTTGAGGCATTGCGTGTTGAGTGATGGCGCTCAACGCCCGCTTTATCTTTTTACCATAGCGAAAATATTCAATATTTCATTTTCTCGAGTGGGTTCAACCCATATTCCTGCCACGTTTACAGTCACTTTTGACCTTCATAATGGTATACATTATAATTTCCTCATTCCTGGTAACACTCAAAGCGCGGCAGTTGAGCTCCGCCACTTAAAACGCTAATAGTCATACGGTGTCTCTTTGCGCCAAGACGGCCTCATTTAAATATCGTCTAAGTCGGTCTTTTTTATTTATTTTAAAACTTGAATAACTTTCAGGCTATCAGATCTCATATACGGGCCGCGGCTACAATCGGTATGGCTGGAGCTGGTTACAAATGAACCTCGCCTGTCTAACAAAATGGCGGACAGGCTGTTGTCGGATTTATGTTCCGTTCTAACAACTGGTGACACGAAGAACACGAATTTGTGAGTATTTCTTTTGTATGTATTATATCACTACGTTCTATTTTACCCATTTTAAGGACTTGGTGTCTTAGGTTGCGGTGTCTAACGCTGCGATTTAATATGAATCAATATTTTGTATATATTATATTCACTACTTTCTGTTTTATCCATTTTAGGGACTTGTCTTAGGTTGCGATGTATAACGCCGCGAATTAACATGAATTGAATATTTCACAGATTAAAATCATGTTAGAAATAAGTATTAATATTAACACTAAAGTAAGACAAAAGTGAACATTGTTTTGTCACTCACTCACTCACTCAGCTTCACGGTGTATCCCGCACATGGCAGGGTACGCAGAGGGAGCTTGGGACCCTAGTCTCCTAAACATACTCCGTTCCACGTCGGTTCCACACTTTCCGCCGAATTTGAGGCATTGCGTGTTGAATGGCGGAACTTAACGCCGCGTTTTGCCTTGTACCAGTGCGAAGAAATGAAAACATTAAATATTTAAATTGAAAATATTAAATATTTCAATTCCTCGGGTGGGGATCGAACCGACCAACCTGTCGGTTACAGTCACACGCTTGTGCCGCTGCGCTACGACAAGCCTCTATTGTTTTGTCTATTATATCAATATGAAATATTTACTCAAATCACGAGTTTACTTCATAATAATACTCGTATGTCAATAAGGAAAGTATAACATATATTAAAGTTTTATAGAAAGTTATAAATCACGTGAATTTACCTACAATAAAAATTATATTTCGGAACGTTAAAAGCACGTGATGCTGCTAGGTGATAAAAATATTTCGTTTAGTTTTATTGAGTATTTTTACGTTACTCTATGACGCACTTTTATAACGGCTCTGTTAAAATCACATGATTTTAATAAATTGTTTCTCAAATATTGACGTTTATTTCTAAGCTTTTGGAATTTAAAACGACCTAAGTAATGAGTATATTCTTCACTTATATAGTATGAGTATGTGACCTGCTATTCAATATTACTTGCGTATTCCATTCTGCTAGAATATTTTCCTTCTTCTATGGATGTGATTATATTTACTATTTGTGGAATTGATTCGAAAGGCCATCATAACTCATTACTAACAAACCATTCGTCTAATATTTCAAGAATTTCATTTTAATTATTAAATTGATAAGTAAGCATAGATAATGTGTTTACTGTGTGTCTGTGTAAAGATTTTTCTACGGCTTTTATAAAAAGCATTAATATATAGAATTGAACATTTTGTTACCATTTTGTCTAAACAAATTTTATAAATTGTTTAGTAATCCATAACAATTAATGTGGTATAAAATACAAGGTAAATAATCTATGTTTTTTTTTTTGGAAAACATCCAAAATGTTAATATTGAATACATTTTTGCCAAAAAACCATTTATCTTTGGATAATTTCTTGGTCCGTTAATTAGCGACACGTGTAATGGGCATGATCGTCAAGTGCAAGTGCTTTTCTTTATTTTTAATGTTGTTTGTAATTTTGGCCAGCTATTTTTATGCCCCTTGTTTACGTGTTTCTCACGTGATTGTGTATCACGCCATTTTCAATGGACTGACGTTTACAAATTGTTGAAATTCGTTGCGTAATTCGTGTGGGTGTTCGGTGTAGCGCTTTCACAGAAATAAATACTTTTTGAAATATATTTTGGGAGTAAACAAATGATTTATAGGAGACGATGTTTGTTAATTGATGCCCACTTTTTTTTATTAACCAGTTTTATTAAAACAGACACTGATTGAAGGTTGCCAAAATAAATATATTTTTTAATTAATACTTTTAATTTATATTTACTTATTTAAATTGTTAGTGGAAATTATATTTGAATTTAGTTAGTCGTTTCTGAGATAAGCTCGTGCGTACAAATGGACAGAGAAAGATACAAGAAAACAAACAAAATATAATATTTTGTGCCCAATTATAACTAACATTAAAGAAACATCCCTTATAAGATATTTTTTAATATATCTTCCATGTACAGATAGTGATCAGTTACAGAATCATTATAAGTATAGATATATAATAGTTTTTGTATTATTACGGTTATTAGCTCAATATATTCATGTGTTGGCGATAACAATGCATGAAAGAATCTATTGAGGAGGTCCTATTTTCGAGACCCGCTCACCTTAAATACCGCTCTTATTTAGTAGTACTAAATTTAAATAAATTCAAATTGATAAATTATAAATGAACGCTTTTGTACAATATATGGTTTTAGTAAAGCAAAAACATAAGTTGTTTGTAGATTGATGGTAACAATTCAAATATAAATATGTAAATGGTTTCAATACAAAGGTATTTGATTTTTTTAATAACACTTCCATTTTTTATATTGACAATGTTATTTTTTATATAAAAATTATCAATAACAAATTTATTTCTTTCTTTTACAGTTTTATAAGTACTCTACTTACGTACGTGTTGACGTATCACCTCGGATGGGTCACCACAGTTAGTCCGTACGATACAATTGATCCGCAAAGTTTTCCATCTGACCAGAACGATACTAAAAGGCCATACAACGCCCTGTGGGCTCAATTGACGGACCTCTGCGGTAGTATCGGGTTCCCACCCCGATCTGCCAGAACGATTATAGCGGGGTCAAAAAACGCACAATTTATTACTAGACTTTTGGCCGTTCTAACATACTTTGTGCGTTGTGGTGATGTAAGGAAGAACGATTTCAAGTATCAAGACTGTTTGCTCAAAGAACCGAAAGTAGTTAATGTAGAAAATTTAGAGCCATCGAGGACGAAGTGTGATGTTAAAGAATATTCTAACTTGAAAGTAACGTCGTTCAATAATAGTAATAGCACTGGAAGTGACAGTACGTTGACTGCAAGCGATATAAGTATCAAGAAAACTGCTACGTTAATGAATTTGAATCAAACGCTCTCTAGTTCTGATTTAATGGGAAGATCTACACAAAACCAAGGCAAGCTGCGGCGACTACCAAGTATGCTTCCGCTACAGGACTCCTCGGAATCGGGCACGGAAATGTCATCGGAAGAATGTGATACAAAACAAGTAGTGTTTGTACTAGGGGACGACGAAAAGTTAGTGGGCCTGAAAAATAAGTGTAATGGAGGAAAAAATACGAAGAAATCGTCAAAAAACATCAGTGAACAACCAGATCTAGAGAAGGTAGATGAGGATTCTTGTTCCAACGTGTGCGAGAAAACCAAACCAGACAGCCCGTCAAAGTGCTGCGGTCAGACACTTCAACATTCCAAACCAATAAAACATTCCGGTTTTAAGTTCGAGTTCGACAAGTACCCACAAATAGTCACTAATTATATGAAAAGCAAAAACTTAGAAATACTAGATAGACATTACATAGGGAAACCCGGGAACCTGAAGCTGGAGAACTTTCAGTTCGACCCGACTTTCGTTCCGCCGATACAGGAGGAGAGATGTGAGACGTGTTACCAGTGCCAATTAATGGAGTCCATGTTGCAAACGCCCACCAATGCTTCCGAAATGGAATACATGAACGACATGCCCCGGTCCGAACCGCAATACGCAAAAGAAACCATAGTAAAAGAATCAACACATCGCGAGTTATCTCCGAAAACATTCGTCAGGACGCGAAAGGAGAACACGTTAGTCGTTAACGTTAAAAGTAAAGAGTCGCTAGAGAGAGTAGAAAGTAATAATAATGTGATGCAAGTGAAGCAATTGATAGAATTCCCGTTAGAACAAGTTTGCTCGAGTAAGCTGCAAAGTGAAGTGCGATCGGGATATGACGCGTCGTTACTTGGTGGAGTTACAAACCATTATGTACCTGATTTAATTTTACAAGGTGAGTGTATATCGGAATATTGCTTAAATTATAGTATTAAGTATTATTAGAGCCCATTGTGGTGTAAAGGTTAGCGACATAACTGTAAAGGCGGTGGTTGTGGGTTCGATCTGCTCTGAGTTATTTATTTTCAATTACTTATTTACATTTCCTTGCTTTAATAGATAAATCGCAACATCGCAACGAAGCTGAAAAAAAAAGTTTTCTTTTTGTTCAGCTTCGTTCAGTATTTTGCACATGGCAGGTTTTTACTTTGGGAACCTAGTCTTAAGACACTCCGTTTTGTTCCCCAGTATTCGCCGAATATGAGGCATTGAAAATATTAAAAACTACTATTAATTAACACTTACTTTCCCAAATTCCGGCGGATGGTGGAGAAAGGAGTGTCTTGACATAAAAATTTTCTACCTACCCTACTTTGCGAGATACAGCGTGAAGCTGGAATAAAAGTACTGTAACATTAACTGGAAATGTAATTATGGAATGATTATCGGTTCAATTCTGAGAACAATAATAATATGCTATTATTGTTATTTTTTTCCTTTTCTGTTTTTTTTATTTTACTGTTCTAATGTTGAGATTTTAGTAAAATACAAATATTTAAAACAATATTTTAAAAAATACTTTTTTTTTAAATAAATATTTTTTTAAATAATAACCACATATAACACATTATATGTGCGTATTTTGCTATGTATAATAAGTATATAAGTAATAACGCCCAAATACGAGAATTTTCAGAATTCTCATAGAAAAAAATTCGAACATTTTCAGAATTCTTATAGTCTTCACGGTCTTTCTGAACCCGCTGATATAGCGGGACAAAGCGTGCAACTACTATATTATATTTTACAAATGCTTACATACATCTCTAATTATTAAAGGAACACTAGCAAGCCCCAGCATATGGGAGGCGGACCTCCGCCGGGACCTCGATCTCACCTCGTACCTGAACAAAACACTCAACTCACCGGTACAAGCTGTGGCCATTATCGGTGATACTAACACGTGGTGAGGAATTTTGAATCTAAAATATATATAAATATCTAATTTTTTTTTATTTATATTTATATAGTATATTCTCGAGTTAAGATTGAATGTTCACTGTCATGTTTATAGATAATAAATACCTTGTTTTGTTTTAGGCTATTTCTTAATGTACAAAAAGGAGAAACTCTTGTTAGTTACTCTCTAAATAGTTTACTCTAAATTATTTAAGTTAAAAAATAATTGAAATTCAAGAAAGTGTCTTTATGTTTGTAACAAGAAAGTAATTTATATTATTTTTGTCGTAAAATTTTTTTTAAATATAAGAGTAACTATAAATTATGTCAGTGTAAAATATGTGAACTAAAATGAACACGTGAACACCACACTCTCGATTATTACAAGTGTGCGCTTGGTCCGTAGGGAGGTGCGTCTGGTGGGGCGGGAGTGTGGGTGCGGCGGCCTGTCCCCGCTCGTGGGCGCCATACTGGACGCCATTCCCGCCATGCGACTCGCCAGGGTGCCTGCACACCAGGTGAATGCTTTTTTTATTATGATTATTACTATTATTATATATATGTTAAGAATGGTTTTTAGTGTAATATAGTGTTGTGTGTGAGCCACAAATATTTTTTTTCTATAAAAATGTTTTTATTGTTATTTTCCGTATTCACGAGATGATAATGTTTCAATTCCAACTCAAGATGATATTTTTTATAACTAATGAGATCATATTTACAACACATAAATAATTTAAATAAATAACTTAAAAAATAAATGAAAAATAACAATTACTTACTCAGCTTCGCGCTATATCTGGCACATGGCGGGGGTAGGCAGAGGGAACTTGGGAACCTAGTGTAAGACACTCTGTTCCACTTCCGCTCCCCACTTTCCGCCGAATTTGAGGCGTTGTGTGTTCAGTGGCGGAACTCAACGCCGCGATTTGCCTTGTACCAGAGCGAAGAAATGAAAACATTAAATATTTAAATTTCATTTCCTCGAGTGGGGATCGAACCCACACGTAACACGCACTCAGCACACACAACATATTATATATTACTCAACGTATTTCACCAAATGTTACGAATAATTACTTAAATCTAATAAAATATATTATTTTTTGTTCCAGTGTTTCCTCTACTTAGAAAGTAAGCTGCGTGAACTATGCGTATTATCAAAAACTTTAGCGGACATGTTAATGTCAACCGATTTCTGTGACATTGCAACTTTAACTAAGTCGTTAAATATCGACGTGAACGATGTGCCACTGCTCTTGGCGGTCGCCACGACACACACACCACAAGTTGCTATGAGATACGGCATAAGTTACAGGTGAATTGTTATTTATCATTAAATATGTATTATATTTAACTGAACTACTATTTTTATGATTTATGCCTCAATTAAATCATTAAATATTGATATATATGATATCATTATTTTTGATAATCAGTGTCTGGAACACATATATCCAAGTTGGTATGTTATACCGTATAAGTTACAGGTGAAATGTTATTTGTCATTATGTGGAAAATTATGGAAATCATTATGATCAACTAAATTAAATATTGATTTGAGTTATGCCTGAATTAAATCATTAAATATCAATATAAATATAAATGATATCATAATTTATTAATCGATATCAGTATCGAATATACCTAAGTTGCTATGAGATTCAGCATAAGTTGTACATGAAATTGATGAAAATAAGTGGAATATTATTTATCGTTGTGTCGAAATTAAATATCGATATAAATAAATTACATCATTATTTTTTATAGTCTGTACAAAAAATACGCTCAACTTATTATGAAATATGGTGTAAGTTACTGGTGAAATAATAAATATCATTACCATAAAAGTGAGGAGAATTAATTTTGTTGTTTTACTTTCACGCAGAAACTAATGAACGGTTTTGATGAAATTTTACACTAATATAGTTTATACATCTGTATAACACGTTTCTCTAAACATTTGGCTATAATTAATCAATATAGTCGATAAGCGAATATCGATATTAATAAAACTAGTAGTCTGTACAACACAATTATGTTAATTGTACAATTTATAGCATACATTTTATTAATAGAATTACTGAAAAATAAAAGAAATCATACTTTATTTTTATGGAAACCGGTGTAACTCTAAATTAAATTTATATCGATATAAGTAAATACTCTTTGCCATGTCACTTTTGTAATTGAAGTGTGATAAATAGGAAATTTAAAAATAGTATCCCTTTGGCATTACATTCACTAAACTCTCTTTACGTTTCCCACATAATGATATAATATTTGAAAATAATTAATGAAACTGAAGTAGAATGGTGAAAAAAGTATTAAAAAGTTTAAATGTATTTTATTCTAGATGAATTATATTATTTATTTCTATATAAATAAATTACACCCATATAGCTGTGGTCACTGTAAAGTTAACTGTAGAAAGATGGCTACGCAGATTTGATCTTAGAAGATACGCAAGTTTAGATATCTATATCTATATTTAAACCTAACTTCAAAGTGGCCACGACTCGTCCACCGTACTGTACATTTTTAGACATACATCTCCTTACAAGTCTTACAAAAGATTGTCTATAGTAATATTGACATAATGCATAGAATATTATATTATATAATTTTCTGGGCAATATTTGTTCTTAGACATTGTTGTATTTCTATCTAATAAGCTTCAGTTAACTTATCTGATAGTTATCTTAAGAAATGCTCTACATATTTATTTAAATTTATGAAAATTGTAAAAAAGTATTTGAGAAAAATATTTAATTATTTGTTTATAAAATATATAATATACAAATATAAAACTGTGATTAAATTCGTATATATTACATTGTTATCGTTGTATTGAGTCTAAATAAAAAGTATTTAATTTATATAAGGTCACATGGTGTACCATAAAGTATTAAAATTATAGATAGCTTTTCGATATATTGTTTAACAAAATGAAACCAAGTACCATTATTATATAGATGACTATGTTGTTATTTATATTCAAACTATTGGTCGTTTTAATATTTCTAACTAGTTAAAAACTGTATATATTGTAAATACATATAAAATTGACATCTATATATACTCTACCAATATGCAAATTTGTATTTTCATATTATAAGATCATGTTCCATTTTGTATATAGATAGGTATAAACACTTCTAATAAAACCTGCATATGAATTCAGAATCCTTGCTATATAACTTGCTACGATTATATATTAGAAAAAAAATATGTTATATATAGTACTAATGCCCAACAAATTTATGCAGCTTCTTATCAACTTTCAACATATTCGTTTTTAAATTAATTTAGCAAATAACGATATTATTTATTATCGATATTTGAAGTCTAAATATATAATATATTGTTCTATAATCTGTGGGTAACTCGAACTTAATACGCTTTTAAATAATGTCACTTAAGTGACAGCTGTTATTACAATAATGAACATATCTCTTGTAATATTTCAAATATGGAATACAGATATTTTAATAGTTAATAGATATTGTATAATAGTGGTTATTATGATGTAAAATACTCCTGAAATGTACCTAAATATAATCAACATAGCGAAGGTGATATGTAAAATAATAGAATTGTGATTAATTTGAAATATTTTTTTTATATTTAGTAAGATAATAAATTATTTTTTTCATATTGAATTTTGTGTTTTTTTTATTCTTATTTATAGATTTTTATGACTTTTCTTGTCTGATAATCTGGTAGAATCATAATTGTTATGAATAATTTAGTTATATTCATAATGATGTTTTTTAAAGTATGGTGGCAACGTTTTTATGGAGATTTGGTATCACACCGTTATTGTATATAATTATAAACAAATAAAATAATGAGTCTGTCAAGTGTGTGACTATAAAAGCGATAGGTTGCACCTTCGATCTCCAGTCGAGCAAATTGAATATTTATGGTTTTCAAATGAAATATTTAATATTTTAATTTTCTTTGAGGACTTAACAGTAGGTTCCCAAGTTCTCTTTTGCTGCCATGTGCGGAATACAGCTTGAAACTGAATGAAAAAAATAGAAATAGGTTAATTAAGTAGGTGAAAGAATTATAATTAATGCATGCAGTATCACAAGCGTAGTGCAAATATTACATATTGAATAGTGAACTCTACTCAGCTTCACGCTGTATCCCGCACATGGCAGAGTAGGCAGAGGGAACTTGGGAACCTAGTGTTAGGACACTCTGTTCCACTTCCGTTTCCCACTTTTTGCCGAATTTTGAAGCATAACGTGTCGAGTGGCGGAACTCAACGCCGCGTTTTGCCTTGTACCAGAGCGAAGAAATGAAAACATTAAATATTTAAATTGAAAATATTAAATATTGCTTTTCCTCGAGTGGGTATCGAACCCACAACTTATCGTTTCGTGAAAAGTAGCATAATATTAGCCAAATAAATATAAATAGCCAATATTTTGTGCTGGCAATTTGTACAAAACTGTATCCAAAGACTATATTCATCGGATATGTTAATACCATTTTCGTATATACGTAATTATGATATACTCGTCTCCCGCAAGCGGCCGCCATTAGCGGAATTATCACGAACGTGCATTGAAAACCGAAACGTAAATTTCGCCACATTGATATTTTTGGGTCGGAAATTCGTTTTGAAATCCTTTCGGCGCACCAACTGGGAGGTAAAGTATATCTCTTTAGTATGATTGCCTACTTCTGAATAACTTTGAATTAAGTACCTATTCGTTATACATGTTCGTCATATACTTAGTTAGGGTTTTGTTTTTATAAAAGTATATAAAAATATTAATTATAAAACTTTCGTCAATTGCTTAGTAACTAAACCTATTATAAAAGCTTTTATTTTGTAGTTCCTAAAAAATATATCAAAAAAATAATAAAAAGGAAGTTGATGAAAAAGAACCAAGAAATAACAGATCCTACTTACTTCATCTAATTTAATTTGGCATTCGAAAATAAAAATTGCGACTGAAATTTGACAACGAAGGCTTTACACATTCCTTCCTAAGCTTTTACAACTGATTGCTTTCCGCACGGTTTATTCACGAAATTACAAAGGCCTACAGGCGTTTATTTAGATTTATATTCCTAATAGTGACGATACCATTTCGTTAATAGCGTACCTCCTCGATAAATACCAGGAAACATTGTCGGGAATCACGAAAATTTATATAAGGGTTGTTACAAATGTTTAGGATCCAAACTTTGGTTCATCGCCTCGTTTCGATAATAAATTGCTTAAGCTCTACCTTTACTATATAGTATATATTGTAAATATAATATTGTCTTACTATATAGTTTATTATTTATTATAATATTGGTATTTTACGATATTTTCTTACAATTTAAAGCTTGAATTTTTCTTCGTAGCCCGTTTTCAAACATTATTTTGAAAGAGGAGAAAATGAAAACGATTTTTTTAACGAGAGAACAAATAATAGTCTTGTCTACTTTAAATAAATTACGAAAAAAGACAATTTCAAGTACCTACCTAACTCTAATCTAGCTCCCACGATTAAAATGACCTGCTGTACCTGTTTGTATAATTACCGTAGTACCTACTTGTATAATCATAAGATTCACATTAAAGCCTAAGGTTGGGTATATTAAGTTAGTATATCATATACATACATATATCATATCCAACTGGCAGATTCAATAAAATTGAACAAGGTAAAATATAAGTTATTTTATATATCATACAACTTATTCTGTTTCTTTATTTTTCTTTCAGTTTCATCCTGTATCCCAGCATTTGGCAGCGTAGGCACAGGGAACCCAGTGTTTATTTACCGCTTTGCGTTTTCGCTTTCCGCTGCATTTGAGGCATTGTCTTCTACCTTTTTATTTTATTTCTTTGAATTCCAATTATTCAATATTTCATTTCCTCTCTTCATTTCTTCTCTTCCTAGGGATCGAACCTACAACCAGTCACGTTTACAGGCAAGCCCTCCTACTTCTGCGACACGACAGGCCTCTTTTGTTTAGATGTTTTTAAAAGTTTATAAATAAAGCTAGAATATAGCTGTCACAGCTGCCGTAGATAAGTGCCTGTTGTTCGGTTGGAGCTTTAGATTACTACAATAACTCACAGTTCAAGGTTTTCTAAGAAGAAAATCTTTGTATTCTGAGATCTCTAAAGACTGAACAATTTGCGAAAATGCACCGATGTTGCATTTTGTATAGCTGTTTTTGCTTTTGCTGGGGTCATTTTATACTAAATCCTTTTTCCTTAACAATCTAATATAAATTTCCCTACTTACGTAATCCGGCTTCTAAGCTACGTAGAAAATCAACAATATAAAAAAATAATATACTTAATCTTTAGTATTAGAAATGTTTCTATATAAGAAGCGTTTATGTAATGATATTGTGACGCATATGATTATAAAGACAAATATAATAAAATAATACAATAGATAGTCTGTAGTATACGCTTTAAATTTTATGTATATACATACATATATCTAATACAACCAATGAGAAAATAATATATAGATTATATTTGTAGACAATTTATCATCTTTCGATTTTGTTTTGGAACATATTTTTTACTAACTTTGGCATTCAGCATTTACTGCAAATGCGTGCCTTTTATCTTAATAATAACATGCGTAGTGAAGATTGAAAATTAAAATTTTTATTCAAAGTTTCCACTACATTTAAATTTTATGCAAATTTTAGTTACGTGACCGCTATTTAATAGTTAATTTGATTGGTCCATTAGCTCATAATGATAGCACGTTCTGTAATTCTCATATATTTAACACATATTCAATGCTCCCATTGATATACAGTGTGGTTTGCGGTTGCTCCTACATCAGTAAAAGGAATTACTGACGTAATGTCATAATCAGATTTGCTCTCGGTTACTAGACAAGTGGCTACGGCCACAGCCATTTTGCTAGTTTACATAACGTTTATATAATGTATAAATTAAGAACTGAGTGTTACAAATGTAATTCAAGATTATACTGGATTGGTTTTTTTTTGTATTTGTGTAGAACGGTCGTAGAAGCAATATTCAGTAAACTTTGAAAATTCAGTGTTTTTTTGTCCGATTGCTTTTGATAGATTTTTTTTTGAAATTTGAGTAAAAAAAAAGCAAAAAATCTGTGAACGAGATTCGAAAAGAATATGAAACATTATTATTGAAAAAAGAATTAGGTAATGAATAATTAACATAAAAAATATTCATTGCCTCGATTGCTTTTTATAATCGAATAAATGCAAGTAATAATATCAACATCCATTCATAACTTTTTCGTAAGTATATAAAAATAAAACTGAAATAAATCCCTATCAAACGAAACAGGAAGTTCCCTAAATTTTATCCGAGCTTCGTGTAATTTAGGAAAACAACTTTTTCAGCTTTTCCTGTCTAAGTATACTTTATTTATATATTTCACAAAACAGGATTCTGAAATATATTATATATATATATATATATATATATATATATATATATATATATATATATATATATATATTATATATATATTATATATATATATATATATATATATATATATATATATATATATATATATATATATATATAAATATATATAAATATAATATATATATATATATATATATATATATATATATATATATATATATATATATATATATATATATAACTTGCCGTGTGATTTCGGTTTAGAATAGGATCACCCTGGTACTGATGGTGTCGTAAGAGGGACTAGTTAAGCTAAGTATGTGTGGTAGAGTCACGTTGCCAGTAATGGCAACACGCATGGGCAGACTCGACCGGATTGTTACCACCCCCGGCATTTAAGACCGGCGTTAAGTAGTGGCCAGGCCCCGGTGCCCTTCCACCTTAAAGGTCGGCAACGCTCCTACTAGCTCCTCTGGAGTTACTCGGGGCTGTGGGCGACGGTGATCACTTACCACCAGATGACCCGTACGCTCGTGCCGTATGCCGTCTTTTACATAAAAAAAACACTTATTTTTTTTAAATGCTTTTTTATAACTTACTAAGTAATTTTATCAAAAATGTTAAATGTTAATATAGCATAAGAAATATAAAAAAATCACAATGTAAAAGGAATAAAGATTAAATCTATGTCGTCTTAAAGAGAAAATAAAACCCTAAAATTAGTGTTCATTAAAAAGTAAAAGCATAAAAAATATTGAATTCCTGATTTTCTATATAAAACTTTTTTATTCATAAGGTTTTAAGAACCCTATAATTTTGATACGGTCTTAAAATTTGCCTAAACTTATAATTGAAATGAAACTTCTTCAAAGCATTTTAAGAGCAAACTGTTTTATTGAAACATTTCTTGGATTATGTTAAAGATTTGCTTTTACTTGATAAAATATACAAGTGTATAAATATATTACCTATTGTCATTACAAATGTAAATTATATTAAAATATTTTATACAATCTATGTAAAGAAAATATGAAATTCTAGCAACTCAAGAAGAGTGTTTTGTTATATGTGATTTAATTCAATTTAAGGTTTATATACATAAATATTAGTGGTATAAAATTAGTATCAGTTATTATATTAAAACTGTTACTGGTTTTCCTCTCCTTCAAGAAATGACAGCGCCAATTAATATTTTTTTCTAATTTTCGAAGTCCTTGTACTGTAGGCGGTATCTATCTCTAAAAGCGGTCTCATCCACATTTTTCAATATTTTTTAACCTACAATCTAGACAAATAAATATATTATTTAACCACTCCCATTAATTCGTGGCAGCAAATTAAAGAAAAGCAACCGAACAGAATACTGCGGCGGGTTTGCTTAGCTTTGTTTATCCAACTAACAACCTTTTAGAGATGGGAAACCTACATAAATATATAATTTTCTGTAGTTACATACAACTAACTCCATTTTTTAGGGTTTCATACACAAAACAGAAAAACAGAACCTTTTACGGATCACTTTGTTGTTTGTCTGTTTGTATGTCATGACCACTGATCACGAGTATAAAGTAATGAATATCACATGAATGCCCTGGATCACAGAAAAAATTAACCTAAATTGTAAAGTTAGGAAATTATAGTTAGGAAATAATAACTTATACATAATAGAGAAAAAAAATCAAAAGGTGACAAGAAAAATATAATTACAAATTTACATTTGTTTTTCATTACATGTAAAATGGGGCCGAGTCGAAGTTGCACTTGACTGGCAGTAAAAAATATTTTTTTATATGAATTATAAATATTTTCCAATACTAATATCATTCTCCAACTCATATTTTTCAAAGATAAAACCGTAAGATTTTCATCTTCATGATATTTTGATTTATAATGATTTTTTGGGTTGAACTTCTTGTCGTCTTTTCATTTAAGGTCTTATTGTTTCTTACACACAAAAACTATTATTATTTGGTTTTAATAAGGCAATTTATATAAATATGAATTCGCATAAATATTTTATTTCCACTTTTGTTTTTAATTTTATATAATTATTGAACTACTTTGTTGTGGTTGCTAAACGAAATGCATGGTAAGGTACATAAAGTCAACGCAAACAATGTTGTAATTAAAACGTATAATGTCGATATAGAGATTATAATATGCATATTACGCTTAGTTATAAAAAACTTCCATAATTAGTGTGCAGAAAACCACAGCCTACATGTGTATGTAAATTTAAATATTTATTCCATCCTATATACCAGCACTTTTCGTCCCTCATTAGGAATTGTAAACGAGACGCATAAAAGCGGCCTCATTATGATAATGGTCCATTCGATCAATTAGAGAACTTTTATGTAGATCATCGCCACAGAGGTGGGTTACGGGTAAAAACTTTTCTCATTTTCCATTCTAATAAAGAAAATTAATCATTGAGGGTATAAGAAAGTTTTAGCGGAATTTTAAATTGTGAAGTAGTCTAAAGGAATTTGAGGCTATATATTTTATTAAAGTAAACGTACATATGTGATATTTGTTTACATATAAGACGAATACAAAATTGATTCATTTTGTAGTTTGTACATATCTGCTTTTTATTTCTCAGATTGTTATTGCATCGAACGCTTCTATGTTAGAGGCCGGTATACAGACTAAACACTTTATAAAACTGGATTAATAAAAATATTAAACCACCTTTATGTTTTTGTTTTTATATAACAGGTACAAATTCGTTTTGATTATTGAACGTTGAATTAACTTTCCATTGCAGTTACTTTGTTATTGCAGTTATTTCTCAGCCATTTATCAACTTATCAGCCAATTTCTGTTTAAAAAACTAAAAAATAAAAAATTGTGACTACTTAAAATAGTAATTATTTACTTACTTTAGCATTTCGATCAAGTGTACCTTGATAACTTTAGTGGAACATATAATGTATTCATTGAATAGTTAATATATCATTAATATCTTTGCTTCTAGAATATCGCTATAATATAACTTTGAAAACCACAATCAACGTCATGTGACAATTTCCAACTAATTTTCGTACTTATGCTTCTATAATATTCTAATATTGTTTTTATTTTCCATATTACCTTTACACATCCTTACATCCTTTACGTAATATAGAAAACAATTGGTTATAAGTTTACTGTTTTATAAATATGGTAGAGTATATACAGGAAACCCATCGCCACCTATGTTTCGCTGAAATTGAATTACAATTAACCATCGAGCTATTGCGTGTTGTGAGGCGGAACGCTGGTCTTTGTGTTGTTACCAGAGCGAAGAAATGAAAATATTAAATAATTTGGCTGAATGGGATTCGAATCTGCTATCGTCACGGTTACAATCATATGCTTATGCTACTGAGGTATCTAAACTCCTTACTCCTCTACAAAATTTATTGTATGTAATATGTATAATATATAGAGCGATAAACGAAATTTCTAGCGTTTTCCAATAATGTAATAAATTAACTACAGGCACTGGATGAAAACACAGTAATGACTGCATTATCGGTTTCACCTCAGGGTGTGCTCGATTAACCGGACAATACATATTACAATATTATTATACAATGTGCGATTATAATAGATAATGGAAACTGCAAACAATATAAGCAATAAATTATTATTTTTCTGAGGCCCGTCGTGGTGCAGGGGCACGAGCGAGTGACTGTTAACGTGACAGTTTGTGGATTCGATGCCCACTCGAGGAAATGAAATATTTAATATTTTCATTTCTTCGCTCTGGTAATATAACAAAAGCGGGTGCCTAAAGATCTGCCCACTACTAATCGTACCTTTGGTTAACCCGACTATTGAAAATTAGACGAAATAATTAGGTCCCTTTAAATTAATACGTACCTATTTTTAAATTAAGCTAAAAAAGGTTTTTTGTGGTTCGGTCAAATTCGTAATATTGCTTTTTGATTGTCGTTTATTATTATTAAATAGGCTTGGAAAAGCTTAAAAATCCGTCTACATAAATCTTCTTACATGTTCCATACAATATAAATATACGTACATACATATTTGTATATAGACGATGTATGTATATAGCCGACCCTACTTAACGGTGTGTACACTTCGGTTAGGGCGGTGGCGGCGATCGATTCATTAACTAGGTGTTCCTCGAAGACTGGGTGATATAAGGTTGTGCAGTTTATCTGAAACACACGAATCATAAAAACTATGAAAGTCACGTACCTGAAATAAAAAAGTACTAAACTGTAATTAAATGAAATGAAATAAACTTTTATCATTATGTATTATTTGTAAATTATTCCATTTTGTATTTGGGAAAATTAAATATTAAAAAGTATTTCACCGTTAATTGAAGCCTTTTAAATAATGAGAGTAATCTTCTTTTCCCTTTTTGTTGCTTGTTGAGTCTTTCTCAGAAGCGCCTCTACTGCCAAACTCGGTTTATTTGTCCCATATGTAAATTTGTAATTGTTAATTTTTAAATACCTTAAGGTTATTTTACCTTACATATATTTTTTTTACTGACGGTGGATAAAGTGATGGTATAATGGTTCTTGTTTAGTATTCCATACTTCAAAATGAAAAATCTTTTTCAGGTATAAAACCCTAAAAAATTATGAATGTTATATGTACCTTTTAATAAAATCGATTAATTAGGTGTGTACATGCTTACACTCAACATATAAAGATTGCTTGATAATATTTGCGTACTAGCTATATGTTAAAACTGAAAATAATAAAAAGAACTAAATATTTTTTTGTTATACCACTAAGAATAATACATGGTGAATTCGGTAAAAACTACTTTTTACGTTGAAATATATTTTATAATAACACAAATCTTGCGTTGAATATTCAGAGAAATTACTTTTATCGTTCTTCAATAAATTGAGTAAAGTAAAGCCGATTACGAGAGGCAGAATTTAATTAAATTAACTTGAAACAAACGGTCTGTATAGCTATTAGCTATCACGTCTGTACCTACAGTTTGTAGAATAAATAAAATGAGTTAATGACGATTGGCTCCTTCTCGACTTTATTTTGTGAGGAATTTGGTTCAATAATATTTTATAATTGCTATCACGATTTTATTTATACAAATCTCTAAACGAATTTCGTTTATGATTTTTCAGTGTTGAAGAGTCAGTCACGTTTATATGTTAAAAAATATATATTAATTAAAATAAAAATCAAATTTGACATTTTGTTAAAATTGAAAACTCTTTTATAGGTCACAAGTTTTTGATATTAAAACTAGTATCTAAACCAATATTATAAAACTGAAATTGTTTTAACGCCAATCTCGGCGCGTAATGGTTCAAATTGAAAAAATATTTTTGTTTGGAAAATTCTATCGATCAAGACTCCTTATATCACGTTAGTGGTTTGTACCTGTAAAAAGAGTTATATCAGGAATTATCACAATATCTAATATACTATAAACCGAAAGAAAACGCTACATTAGTATAAAGTATAATATGTTGTGCAGCTTTTCTAGTTTTTACGTATAAATATAACATTTTGCTTTGCAGCTTTAAGAATTTTATATTTCCTATGCAAATATAGATTAACTTTAGCGAGCACTTTCTGAGGATTACAGTGGGGCCTTCAGTCTGTATATTCGTAAATAATCCCCCGGGACGTCTGCTATTTCAATCTGAACGTTTTATTAATCTCCGGTCCGTAAGTTGAAGATGTATTTTTATATTTGTTTGTATTATAGAATACCTATTATTTAGTTGTAGTGGAAGTACCTACTGTAAATATTATTTTTATAATCCAACCCTAGTGGGTAAAATTGTTAGTAGTTGGCTATGTAGTAACTGGTACTTAAAAGTAAAATTACACAATTTGTGTCATCATTTTTATCATTAATTTGGTAATAACCTTTAAGGCATAAACGGCATTTCGTGACTTTTCAAAACTATAACAGAAAAAATTCTTTCATGTTTGTTTAGGTTATTATTATAAAGAATACTTTGTATTCTTTATGATATCCATAAATATGGATTTTCTTGATATCTAAGGACTTAAATTCCTTAACAGTATCTAATGAATTGACCACATCTATGAAGTCAGACCAATCTAAGTAAATATCCATCGTATACTTCTAATTAATTATTTATATATTTATTAACTAACGGATCCGCGCGAGTTTTTCCGCTTGAACTATACGTTTATATAAATTATGTGTTATAAGGAATAAATTAATAATTAATTAAGTAAGAATGAAATTTTTTTATTGTCTACAAACAATATTGCGATTTTATCGATAAAGCCGTTATTGCATTTCAATAGCATTTCAATGCGCTAGGTATTTGCAGCGTTGGTCCACAGTTTATTTGCATAATGGAAAAATAATTGATAAAGTATATATTTTCATTGGTTTCATGTATATGAATAAGAAAATAGTACTTATAACTGGAATATATGGATTCACGATATGATTTATATTTCTTTACTGACTTTATTAGGTATACTGCCGGCAACATACGGCAGTCGATTACATGATCCTACCATAAAGTCAGTATCGAAATGAATTATAAACGCAATTTTCTTTGTCTACGTACGTACGCTAGGTACTAATGGTTAAACAATTAATTAATTTTTGATCCTGTGAATCACCTTGATAAAAATTGGCCCAGGAATAAATTGAGTAATATATGTTTTTACGTATAATGTGTTCCTATAGAGAAACTGAGAATAATAAATAATAACCTCTGCCCTCCATATAGCTTGAGTTTTATACAGTAGGTAATTATGAAATGAGAATTTTTATATATAAGTATACCATAAAAAGGATGATCTATATACATAGATACGTTTCGTATGGTATGATCGTACGACGTTCCGATGATTGGATTCACTGTGTGGCCCTAAAATTTTGCATAAAAATATGCATATAATTAAAGTATGCATATAATAGTAAATCAATAATTGGTAAAATGGTACTAGCTCTAACCAACACCTAATACATATATCAATGCGATACTAGTTTCCTTGTTTATTTTTTTTTTCTGTTAAAAGTTATATTTTATTCCAAAAGAAAAGTTATATAATATTCAAACGCACTTCAATCTTTTATGGGAACCTTTTGATTATCCGTAACCTAAAGAGTTCACTAATCTAACTAAAATAATGAACAAATTTCATTAAAACAAAATAATCCTAAGATATTTTACATTTTAAGGACTTCAAGTGACAATTGCACTGCCTACGCCACGTCTCTATACCATAATATTATGATATACGCCTCCATGTTTCATAATGATAAAAGGAATTAGGAAACAGACGGAATTTATAATTGTTTAAATTTTAGACCTAAAATTGGATTTTTACAATAAATTATTAAATTGCTTCAAGCCTTTCGTAGCGCAGGGGAACGTAAATGACAAGTTTTTGATTCGATCTCCACTCGAAGTAGTGAAATATTTAATATTTCGAAATGAAATATGTGCGGGATGCAACGTGCAGCTATATATAATATGTACGTATGATAATACACCCCTTAGGTGGATGGTGAAACCTTGAAATATCTTATTTATTTATAGTAAACCGATAAATAAACCTCTTGGCTTGTTGGATACGTCTTTTTATTTCTTTTAGTCCCTTAGTTTCCTTTAATTTTTTTAACTAATATTCTTTAACATTACATAGCTTTAGTATTATACGTGGTTGCAAAATAGATTAGTGGAATCTTTCCTTCATAGTCATTAATAAAAATTGTGTGTGTAGCGGAACCGGAAGCCAAATTATTAAAAAACCATAGATAATATTTATATTCCACCTTAAAGAAAATAATTATCATGATTATTTATATAATTTTAAACACCATGCAAATTCTCATTTTCAATAATATTGAGATGATAGTTCATAAATTTCTCGGACACTTCAATTTAAATTAAAAGTAACAGTTTTTCCAATCAAACCCGATCGGCAGTTTTAAAGGAATTATTATAATTAAATTACTGGGAACTATTTTGCAGAAATTTACTAACTAGCTCTAAAGAATAAAAATATCAGTTACATTTTAAAGAATTCTTCCATGTATGTGCTTAACACAAAATTATATAAATCTAATAATATAAGTCTCATACCACGGTGTTGTATTCTTAACTCGATGTAAAGGATCGACAGAAGGAAGAATATGTTAGTATATAAAAAATATATATATTTGTTTAAAATTAAGTTATAGCTCGTTATGTACAAAAGTTAACAAACTTAACTTTTAGTTTGTTAACTTTTTAAAATCTACTACATAAAACTATAAAAAATTGCAATCGTCCATTTTCCATTTCAAAAAGAGTCAAGTAATGACCTAGTGTACTTTAGATGGTTATTGATTTTGGTTAGCGTAACCTAGAAAAAGCGTTCCACATCTCTTTTTGTGTCGACATGACGAAACAGAACGCATCTATGCTAGTTGTGATTGGATCCCTTTAGTTGTTTAAGCTTTTGTCGAACATTCAAATGGACTGGAGCTTTATTCGGCCGATGCATGTAATATTTGGCTCTATACGCTTCAATCCATTCCGTAATCCCTATGAATATGCAAGCGTTTGTACGGATTTTATTGTAGGGTTATTTTGTATTCAATTCATTAGCTATGTATTGTATTTTCACAGGCGTTCGGACATATAGTTATTGCATGTACATACGTCCTGACCAACACTGGTCATATTGTAATAATTTATTAACAAAATGTATATCACTTCGTTAATGAAATGGTCTATGTAATGTGTGTACATTGCTTACCTTTTATATTAGGTTCACGCTGTATTGCGAATCAAGTAGAGTAAGCAGGGGAAAAAATAAATACTTTCAATTCTTTTTCCTACTTTCTATTGAATTTTGGTGGAAATTCTTTCGTTTTGAGTGGCAGAACGCCACACTTTGCCTTGTTACTAAAGTGAAGAATTGAAAATATTCAATATAACAATATTTTCTCGATCTGGTGATGAGTGCGCTTAGACCCTGAGTCTCGACACGCCTTAACTTTTGTGTGTAACATATACGAAATCCCATTAATTTATGCCATATTTTTACCGCAATAAGCAATTAGTATTGCACAGCTGGGGTAGCAATTAATGTAAAGTAAGATAAATTATGTATATAACATTTACTGATTCCAAAGTTCATAGTGTTGAAATTAATCAGAAACAATTAGATATCGCGTTCGAATATTATGATTTTGGTCCTAATCTATATTATTAGAATATATAGCATTAAAATATGGATAGTGTTTTCTAAAACTTTACGTAGGCAGTAGGTGCCCCTGTAATCACTCAACTTTCGAGATATTGAATGTTGAGTGACGCAACTCAACGTAGTTCTTTATGTTGTTTCAGGAAAACAGCAATTAAATGAAAATATTTCACAAATCGAAAATATTTCACAAAATATAAGTGGTAATGGATGGTCATTTATATTCCGATGCGCTACAATGGCCTGTATAGCCCAATGATATATCTTAACTACGTCACAGAAAAGGCCAAAATCTAAAGTCATCACTCGTAAAAATAACAAAAGTACATTTTTAATGTTGATGTACATTAATGAAAATCCTATTTTGTTTTATTAACAGTATGTAAGTCTGTTAACAAATTCGATATATTTCATAATGTAAAAGGTAAATTGGATTACGAGCTTTGAGCATTGTAATTACTCGTAGTAGGCGGTTAAATGAACAATATAATTTATTTCTAGCAACAGTAAATCTAATAATTTGAAGAATTATTGGTACTTATTATATTATATTTACAATTTATTCATTTTTCTTCAGAGTTATAAAAATAGAAGATTTTATTAGGTAAGAATACACAAATATATATTATTAAATAACAATGTTGAGGTCTGTCGTGGCGCATTGGCACGAGAATGTGACTGTTAACGCGACGGGTTGTGGGTTCGATTCCCACTCGAGAAAATGGTATATTTAATATTTTTATTTCTTCAGTGCTTACAAAGCAAAGCGCAGTGTTAAATTCTACCACTCAACACACAATGCCAATAATTCGGCGGAAAGTGGAGAACGGAATAAAGTGTCATAACACTAGGTTCCCAAGATCCCTCTGACTACCAAGAATAATATAGTTATTTTAATATTAATCATAAATTACAAGAAATACCTTTATATTATTAAAAGCTTTAGTAAATAGTTATATAATATAATAATGATAACTTCATTATGTTACAACACGAAAAAGTAAATAAATTTCTTCCTCATTTTATTTGAACTTTTTAATGGAGTTCTAAACTAAATATTTTCTGCCTTTATATATAAATCCACTTCTAGCATGAATCGGCTATAACCACCAGAAAACAATATCAGAATCGAACCTCTACGTTACCTATACATAATTGCATCTGTTCAAAGGATGTTTGTGGGGTTCGCACGTTTGTCTTCGTACGAAGGTAAGTATGGAGGCACCAGTTCCTCGTGATAGAAGATTAATATTCATTTGATTATGAGATATAGTCATTTGCAACTTTATAAGTAAGTGTACTAAAGAGAAGTTTATATTCAAAATTCTGTTAACACGACCTCTCAAATTGTAAGAAAATTTAGTGTCGACTCTAAAAGGTAAGGGTAGAAAGATTTTTTCTTTATTTTTTCTTCCTAGTAGGTAGAGGTAACTTGAGAACCTAGCGTTAAGTAGGGAACCTAGTGATGAGTACCGGAACTCAAAGTCACACTTAGTTTTTTTGTCAGAGCAAAGAAATGAAAATATTAAATATCTCATTTGATAATATTAAATATTTTACTTCTTCGAGTTGGGCTCGAACCCAGTACCTGTCGCGTTTACAGTCGCTTGTGCCGCTGCGACACGACAGGCCTCGTAATAATATAGAAAGATGATACAATCTCTCAAACATCTCTTTTTACCACAACATTAAACTCGTTGGGCAAGCTCAGAGTAAAAGATTACCTTAGGCGATCTGTTGTGCTGCAGGTATAAGAATGACGTCATTTCAGTAGTATATCTCGTTATGTACAAAATATATCAGTACATTCTGCAAATTTTAGTTGGTTAACTTTTTAAAATCTACTACATAAAACTATAATCAATCGATAATCGCTTATATCACATAATAAACTATACCCTGGCCATAAAGCAGGATCATTGTAGACAAGTTGACCTGAGATTTATACTTATTTATAAAATGTATTTCAACATCACCTCTTGGAATCCTTCTAAAAGGCGCGGTCCGGAGATAGTTTTATCCCAAGATACTAACGAATCCAATAAAAAATTGTGTTAAAATTACCTTTATTCCTTTAAAATGATTTTTTCGTCATATTTCAAGTTTGCTTCCCTCAATATGTTTACATACTTTCTTAAAGATAATTTAAGAACGCTAAAAGTAAAAAATGCAATCGTTCATTTTCCATTTCAAAGAGAGTCAAGTAATGACCCAGTGTGCTTTAGATGGTTATTGATTTTGGTTAGCGTAACCTAGAAAATGCGTTCCACATCTCTTTTTGTGTCGACACGACGAAACAGAACGCATCTATGCTAGTTGTGATTGGATCCCTTTTGTTGTTTAAGCTTTTGTCGAACATTCAAATGAACTGGAGCTTTATTCGGCCGATGCATGTAATATTTGGTTCTATACGCTTCAATCCATTCTATAATCCCTATGAATATGCAAGCGTTTGTACGGATTTTATTGTAGGGTTATTTTGTATTCAGTTCATTAGCTATGTATTGTATTTTCACAGGAGCGGACATATCGTTATTATTTATACATACTGAGCAATACTGGTCATATTATTATAATATAATAAAAAAAAATCTAATAATTAATAGAATAATTAATGTCCGCACATTGCCTTTCTATATATTAGCTTCACGCTGTATCCCAAACAAATCAGAGTAAGCAAACGTGTGAAAATTCCCATAAAGATATTTCCAATCTCAAATTTTCATTGCCTTCTGGAGAAAACTATTGCGAGTTGAGTGGCGGAGCGTCGGTAACTCAGCGGTTTGTCTCGTTACTAGAACGAGGAAATAAAAATATTCCATATGTTATTTCTATTTTATCGCTCTGGTAACTAATAGTGAATTCGATTTCACTATAGTCGATTGTTTGTGAAATTCATTTCGAGACATCTTAATTTTTGTGCGTAAAAGTAAGTCTGTGTTTTAGCTATTTTTGTATATTATTTTTTAAACGTAGCATTTACAAAAGTTCTGTTATGTTTTATAAACATACTTACATCAACAAATGCGATATATTTCATAATTTAAAAGGTGAACTGGATTACGAGCTTTCAGCGTTGTAATTAGTAGACAGTTAAATGAACAACATCATTTATTTCTATCAACAGTAAACCTAAAAATATGAAAATTTATTGATATTATTGTCTTTAGAGTGTTGTTATTTTTCCTGTCTTGTTTATTTCTCCCTTTTCGAGGCCTGTCGTGGTGCAGCGGCGCAAGAGTGTAACTGTAACCGACAGTTTCTGGGTTCGATCCCCAGTCGAGGAAATGAAATATTTAATATTTTCAATTTCAATATTTAATGTTTCATTTCTACGCTCTGGTAATAAGGCAAAGCGCGGCGTTGAGTTTTGCCACTCAACACGCAATGCCTCAAATTCAGCGGAAAGTGGGGAACGGAAGTGGAACGGAGTGTCTTAACACTAGGTTCCCGGGTTCTCTCTGCCTACCCTGCCTCGTGCGGGATACAGCGTGAAGCTGAATTAGTTTTCCTTTATGCCATTAAGATGCCACATATAAATATAATATTATTAAATTATGTACATAATTGTGGCCTGTCGTCGCACTGGCACGAACATGAGACTATAAACGTGACAGGTTGTGGGTTTGATCCTTACTTGGGGAAATTATTAATATAATATATTTAATATTTTTATTTCTTCGCTCTAGTTGGCAAGGCAAAGCGCAGCATTGAGTTCGGCCACTGAACACGCAATGCCACAAATTCGACAGAAAATTTAATGGAGTGTCTTAGCACTAGGTTCCCAAGATCCCTTTGACTACCAAAAATAATATTATTTTATAAATAATAAATTACAGGAAATACTTTTGTAATATGAATAGTAAACAGTTAATTTTTAATTTCATTATGTTATAACACGAAGAAGTATTTTTTTTTTGCTCCTTCTATTTTAACTTTTAATGGAGTTCTAAAAATAAGTTTTGGTATACAAATCCACTTCTAACATGGATCTGATACAACCACCAGTAAGCAATATCGGAATCAAATCCCTCCGTTACCTATACATAATTGCATCTGTTCAAAGGATGTTT
This sequence comes from Eueides isabella, assembly GCA_019049475.1. Taxonomy (NCBI): domain Eukaryota; kingdom Metazoa; phylum Arthropoda; class Insecta; order Lepidoptera; family Nymphalidae; genus Eueides; species Eueides isabella. The sequence goes on from CM032393.1 coordinate 5,276,823, forward strand.
GTGGGGTTCGCCCCTTTGTCTTCGTACCAATATCCGTTCCTTATTGTTTTGTGAAGGTGACTAAGGAGGCATTCGTTTCTCGAGATAGAATATTAATGTTCATTATAATAATGAGATATAGCCAATTGCAACTTTATAAGTAGTGTAAAGTTTTATTTAATACTTATAACAGCGTATTGGATGTAATTTTAATATAATAAAAAATATATTTTCATTCCAGAGAAAACGAGAACGTAACATTTTTTCAGTGTGTTGTGATTATAAGTATATCTAAAGAAAAGCTTCTATTCAAAACTTTGTTAATACGAACACTCAAATTTTACATAATATTGTGTCGACTCTAAAAGATAAGGTTGGAAAGATTTTTATAGTAGGTAGAGGTAACTTGGGAACCTAGTGTTATGACACCCCGTTTCGTTACTCACTTTCCGCCGAGGAATAGCATGTTGAGTGCAGGAACTCAAGAATCAGAGCGGAGAAATGAAAGTATTAAATATTTAGTTTTATAAAAATAAATATTTTACTTTTTCGAGTGGGGTTCAAACTCACAACAAGTCACGTTTACACACACCTCTTACACGCTTGTGCCCCTGCGTCACGACAGGCCTCATAGAAAGATGATACGACAGCTATAAGTATTTTAAAAATATTTATATGGAATACTTCTTTCCCCACGCCATTCCAATATAAGGATAACCGCTTACAAAAACGCAATATAGAATCGATAAAGTAAACAGAAATACATTGTACACGTGCTGCCCTGCTTAGTGGAGCTCGTTTATCAAGTACGTTTCGGTAGATGCAGAGAACAATTTCCATAATGCACGAGCTGAGCTCGGCCGCCTCGTGAAATATTAAATTCTCCATCGCGCGTATATTACAGGCTTGCGAACGACTACGTTTCGAGAGCATCTTTCATATTTATCTTGTGGCGTGTTCAGCAAAATTCTTTTTTTTATGAATTAGTAATTGGGTTTCTTTTTGTTACTTACTTTTAAAATGGAAAAACGTACATGTATATGTGATTTGTTTGCCGTGAACTATGTCAATCACAGAAATTGACACGTTTTGAATCGTTTATTTTCTGTGTTTAAATACATTGCAGTTGTTAAAAATTGTTTCGAAATCTTCTCCATATTACGCGATGGTAGCAATAGTTTTTGTCAGTTTACCTCAGTAATTAATGTTGTTTTTGTACTGAGTTAAAAATGTTTTATATATAATTATTATTATTTCCACACTGTTACTGTTTTCTAGTTGGCCAGAACTGTTACAAGCGTACGGATAGGGGGGGTTGGATAGAATACTCAAGTCTTCCGTAATAGGCGCTTGACGTCGAGATTTTCTAGGTGTATTATTCTATTGTTTTATCTTTGTATTCGATACGTCGTTATATTACTAGCCAACGGGTTATGATTATATACGTCTTTGTAAATGCATCTTGCTTTCGTACAGCAAGCTTATAGTAAAAGATTGCCTTTGGCAATCTGTTGTCTTCCATGCGTTAGACATGACTATACCATCTCAGTTTCATAAGTGCTTCTATATCTGGCAAGTCAGATCGACGTAAAATTACAGTACTGGTAACACGTTTCTATCATTTAATTCTCAAAATTCGTCTTAGACACTTTTGTATATTATACATTTTAAAGGAAACAATTTTAAAGGAATAAATCGCATATAATGGGATTCGGACATTTTTGGAATCCCGACGTTTCGAACACCTTACAGTAGAGTCCGTGGTCTCAGGTAGACTGTTTAAAATTGTTTTATTTAAAATGTGTAACAAGGACGAAAATCAAAGATAGTATTATATATTATAATTTATATTTATTTCAGTACCGCGCGCATATTGTGGTAGTCAGAGGAAAGGAAAAGATCTTGCTAACCTAGATAAGACACTCACTTTTGAAAATATTAAATATCTACTTTCTTCGATCGTGGATCGAACCCACAAGCTATCTGCGGCACGGCAGGCCTCATATAATAAAATATATATTACACTATAGCCTCAATGTAGTTTTATCAATTAAAATACGATATTGACGCTTTATTCAATAACAAGTCACATTATATGCCTTTATGTGCTTTATTGTAAGCCATCTGGAATTCAAGCTAACGTATTTAGCAATGCATTAACCATATAACCGCAAAGCTGACCACATCAGCTTACTGCAACATAGTCTGGGGCAATACGGATATTTGTGTTTAAAGGGAAGCAACAACAATTCCTTTACGTTTATTATAAATATTTAAGATATTTACAATTTTGTATATAAATCTAATAGTAATACTATTTTTTAACAGTTTCATTATCTTAGCTTATTTCTCTTAATTTTCCGTATAATAGCAGGATAAGTAGAATTACAAAGGAATTTCAACACACTAGGTTCACAGGCGGAACCTCGAAAGTTAACTTACCGAATTTAGAAATAGTGAAAATAAACGTTATTTAAAAATTATTATTGTTTGTTTTTTTTTAGTGAAAATGAACCCTCAACTACATCGTTAAATAGAGTACAATTTTTTACATTGTTTTCTTCATTAGATATTAAGCCTTAGACCAACGTAAAAACTCGTAATCAAGTTAATGTCTGGTCCAATATCAAACGTAAAACGTAAAAGCTTACTTAAACACACGCTACATACTCTCTCTACCGTAATTAAAAAAACTCTTTTCATTTTTATATCAGCACATAGAGGCTTTTAACGATAATTGACATGTCGCTAGTGAAAAGCGAATCCTAGTAATTGTATTACATTCGAATTTTTTTGCTATGTAACGAATTTTGTTTGAAGTGGGCCAACGACTATATTACAAATACATAAATTTTATTTTTGTATTTTATAAATAAAATTATTGTTATTTTCAGCACAAAGTTCTCGATGTTGAAGCTGTCAGAGCGCAGTTGGACAGCGCGTGACTGTAAACACGATTGGTGTGAGTTCGATTTCGACTCAGTAAAATTATTATCATTTATCTATTTATTTACCGTGTGGCCCTGAATTTTATCGCTTAGAGATAGTTCAGTTAAAAAAATATGAATTATTAATTGATGTGAAATTTATTGTTATAGATTGACTGTACTTGGCTTATCTGTATATTTTGTTGGCTCTTACCACTTATCCGGATTCCAACGCGGGTGAAAGTAGTTTTTACCTTTGCACTTTTTTATTTCTATAAATGAGTGCACAGAAAACCGTCTTACCGAGATTCATCTCATCAAATGAGAATAAAATAAAAGAAATCATTACTTTCACCACAAGTGCATGTATTCACGTAAAGTTTGGGGACGCGACAAACAATTTATAGTTACCCAGACGCGCAACCTTTTACTCTACTGCAAAACAATTTTCTTAATGTAAGTTACCACCGGAGGATCTTCTGAGAGTTAAATTTCCAGTGCTAACTGTAAATACAAAATATTCACGTTATTTTTAGAAATATAATTTATATATATATATATATATATATATATATATATATATATATATATATATATATATATATATATATATATATAATTATATATATATATATATATATATATATATATATATATATATATATATATATATATATATATATATAATTTTTTTAAGGCACTCTGGTAAAGATTTAAAAAAATCGCAAACAATGTATTTGTGTATCTGCTACTCCCCATACTTCTTTAAGTTACGAAGTAACATATATTTTTATTTTATTTTTGTTACTTCACGCCGTGTATGTGCGCGGGAACCTAGGTACCTAGAGTTAAGACACTCCATTCCAATTCCACTTTCCGCCGAAACCTCTAGGCATTGAATAAGCAGAACTACGAGTAAGCGTAAAGTCAGTCCTGCTGTATGTATAAAGAGCCCACTCATTAGGCGTGGCACCTACCTCGACTACAGTGAAACAAACTCACCTACCCTAAGGTAGGCAATATAAATTCCAATGTACCTATTACCGTATTTACATCTTTGTTAAGGAAATACATAAAAAATATTAAAACACAAGAATTTTTTCTATTTCCGAAAGCTTACCATATATTTTTGAATTCGTTTCCTCATTATCTAGTACTGGGATACAAAATAATGTTTTTGTGGTAATAAATGTCAGAAATACTTATATAGTGACCTAATAGACCGCTACAACTAATAACAGACTTGTGAACATGAACTTATAATGAGGAAAAAGTCAAAGGAAATAAAAAACTAATAACTCTGAATAGAAACTAAGTTTGATATTTACACCGTCTCTTGAAACTTTTCTGTAGAAATGCTTGTGTTCTTGCTTATGAAATATATTGTTGGAAACAGTTTTTTTGTAGAGTAGTGTAGGATAGCGAAATTTTGGTGGTAGCAACTGAGTTCTTTTACAAAACCTTTAATTACATGTCATTAGTAATATACAAGAAAAAGGTTGATAATTTATCTTATTTCATTTAAATGAAAAGGTGACGATTATTTTTTTTTGATGTACAAAACATAGGCACGTTATACTTGCAATATACTGACTGGACTAAGTTTAATACGTATGAGGGCCCCGATGTGCCTCGTGTCCCCATTTCACACTTCTCTCCTAGAATTTCACCTTACTATGGCATTATAATTAATAATGTAAAGCTTGATTAATATTACTTCTTAACTTTAATTAATCATACACAGGATTGATGTATGTAAATAGTTCAACCGAGAATTAACGGACTACGTAGCTTACAAATTAAATTAGCTTCTGGTAAACCGTTAGACTGACGACAAATGGTCAACCGCACGGCAAAGTTGTGATCTATTATAATATAAAGAGCAGTAATAAGTGAATATTTTGACTTGAAAACATTTATTCCTGTATTTGTTTATTCCTTACTAACACATTTAGGTTAAAATTTAAGTATTCTATTTTTTTATAAAAGCTGTGAATTAAATTGTATCCCAGTACTAGATAACGAGGAAAAGAATTCTAAAAAATATAGTATGCTTTTGGAAATAGAAAAAATCCTTGTTTTAATATTTTTTATGTATTTCTTTAACAAACATGTTAATACGATAATAGGTACATTGCAATTAATATTGCCTACCTTAGGGTAGGTGAGTTTGTTTCACTGTAGTCGAGGTAGGTGCCACGCCTAATGAGTGGGCTCTTTATACATACAGCGGGACTGACTTTACGCTTACTCGTAGTTCTGTTTATTCAATGCCTAGAGGTTTCGGGATATACAATTTCGGAATATACAATTGGAATGGAGTGTCTTAACTCTAGGTACTCAGGTTCCCTACGTGCACGTACACGCCGTGAAGTAACAAATAGTAAAATAAAAATTACACTTAAAAATATATGTTACTTCTTAAGTTAAAAAAGTAGTAGATACCCTAATACATTATTTCTGCGATTCTTTTAAAAATTTACCAGATTACCTTGTAAGTTGACAAAAAAATATTTGATGTATCTAGTATGAAATTGTTCTGAGCAAATTTGATTTAGATGTCAAAGGGTCCATGATGGAATTTTTAGGTACAATTTATTCTTTTGTTTACTAATGGTGCTTCTCAGATGCTGAACATTGTAAAATTATTCTTTTTTCTTAAATTATAAGTGTAAAAATGTGTAATTTAAGGCCTCTCGTAGCGAAGGGGCACAAGCGTAGGACAGGTTTTGGGTTTGATTCTCTCTCGAAGAAGTCAAATATTTCATATTTTCAAATGAAATATATGTTTTATTTTTATTTCTTCGCTCTTGTAATAAAGCAAAATGCGGCGTTGAATTCCGCCACTCAACACGCAATGCTTCAAGTAATCATTTAAGTTTATTGTAAAAGAAAGATTTATTAAATACCTACATACAACCATATAAAAATGTAATCTTTTACGGTAGCGTACCAATTTAACTATTTAGTTCAGTTATTTTTACTTGTTTATTATTATTTATTTATTTTACTTCCTATAACATCAATTTTAAGAAATGCATCGAGTCGATTAGTGGATATCAACACCGCACTTCACATTATTAACTATATTGAGTAAATTTTAACATTTATATTTTGTACATTTCCCTGTTAATTATAAGAAAAATAACTACTCTATAAATAAAGAAAATTAATGTTTTCTAGAAAACTTTAAGGAGGTGAAATGCGAAGTTATTTTATTCGTAAATGCAAGGGCTTGCGGATGACAGATTAATGTTTATATAATTTTAGCAACATGTGATCGTGACGTTCGTGGTTATGACATAAATATTACATCTATTTTGCTAATAATTTTGCTAATAATTATTAGAGGCCTGTCGTGGCGCAGCGGCACAAGAGTGTGACTATAACCGACAGGTTCTGGGTTCGATCCCCAGTCGAGGAAATGAAATATTTAATATTTTCAATTTAAATATTTAATGAAATTTCATTTCTTCGCTCTGATAATAAGGCAAAGCGCGGCGTTGAGTTCCGACACTCAACACGCAATACCTCAAATTCGGCGGAAAGTGGGGAACGGAAGTGGAACGGAGTGTCATAACACTAGGTTTCAATTTCGTTCCCTCTGCCTACCCTGCCTAGTGTGGGATACAGCGTGAAGCTGAGAAAAAAAAAATAATATATTTATTTGCTAAGTATATTTATGTTTTAGGTCTTATATCTATTAAAATTTTAACCACAGTTTTTGTTCATGGGCTCTCGTGCTCGTAGTACTTACATAAATTAAAACGCGATTTATTTCAATTTTTAAACAATTGCGAAAACCAGGAAATAGATACACACTTGTATATTAAAGTATTACTAATGTCAAATGCTATATTAAAAAAAAAAACGTTTTTACGTTCTCTCAATTTATAATGATAAGTCTACAAATTAAATATTACGCTTATAAACTAATCTAGCCTTTTGCTTAAAACCTTAAATTAAATTTGAATACTGCAATTTAATATTGCTTATGCTGGCTTAGAATTTGTGAAACTCGTATTAAATTTACAGAAACCTCATATCAATCACACATGGGATTAACTGCCCTGTCTTCGGAAACTTAGAGCATGTTGTGATTGCTGCTAAGCAGGTAGGTATATTAAAGTAAGTATGTATATTAAAGTAAGTATAAAATTGTAATATCAATACATGTATATCGATGAATAAACAACTATAACTTTTATTATGCATACAAATATGTTACGTTTTTAATTATAGGCAAATTCATTAGAATGATAAAGAACCTCCACATGATAGATATCCCCTTAAGCCCATTCACTTGATATCCGGTTCCAATTTCAAAAGATAATTCTTATACCTCTAAGTTCTAATGTACACATGGACGTTTTAATTTGCAGCTACTGTGTATTATCAGGTACATCCCGCTGTATGAATATATAAATATAAAATATTACTGGGGTTTGGGCAAAAAGATATGAAAAAAAAACAACATGTCTTCTAGCGAAATGTGAAACTAATAGCTACAATATCTACTAAATGTGTATATAAAATTTTTCGATTTCAATTGAATATCAACAAATGTTCAAATAAATATTAAAATTATTTTTCAATATTAAAGTTATGAAAACAATTGTGTAGATACAGTTTAGGAGCATACAAGCTCCCCGTAGATTAAAAAAGGTTGAACATAGAAGCTTCAAGTAACATGTGCGTTCCAATAAATTTAGTTGAAGCAACTTTGTGTTAATACTGCCCTAATTATTCGACCCACACCCAATATAACGGGCGTTCGAGCTAACTTCGTAAATTCCTGTACAGGAAAATTGCCTAATTTGTTGGTAAGTTGAGTATAATATATATATATGATTTGACAGATCAAACAAAATCATTATTAAGTAGATTGGCAAGATTTCAAAATAATTAATAGTGAAGCGTATCAAAGGTATAAAGTTAATTAGTTTCCTTATTATTACTACAGGGGCATACTGTATACTACAGGCCTAATTAAAGAAGACGTAGAATAAAGTGACATGATTATTTGCTTTTGATCAAAAGTCACCATTTAATATATTTTTCTTAATTCCATTCATATACAAAGTCACGTTTAGTTCAATAAATATAAGTTTAAGAACAAGGATTTCATAGAGCACATTTTATGTTTTGTATTTCATTTTAGCAGTCCTCTTGGACAAAACACTCCAAGTAATAAAGTAGGCCATTTTGATGCTTTACTTAGTGAACAATAGAAGTTTCCCAATTACAAGTGACTCTCGTCTGGCGGCATTGAGCGTGGACGTGTTTAAAGGAGGGACTTTCTGATACTTAACTAGAGCACCGGAGGCATTTGTTACAATAGGGATAAAAATATGCTTTTTCTTAAGTATCTGTGACAATTATTAACGCCAATTAGTTCCAGTTAAATGAAAACTAACCAGAGTAATAATAAGCATCCTATTGTTAGAAAAATGAAATACTTATAAAGTACGACTCGCACATTTCTTTGTGCATTTTAAGTATTTTGACCATCCGATTGATGTGACGATATTCAACTTTAAAAAAAAAACAGATTTTTTTTATTGTAGACTTCTGCAAGCTTAAGAGGTTATTAGTGTCTCATTTTATATCAAATAGTCTGCAGATACTAAACTTAAATTTAAAAAGCGTATAAAAATTTTGAACGAAGCAGGATTTTATACGCTTTTTAAATTTAAGTTTAGTATTTTCTGTCCTAATTGTGGAATAACATTTTTAAAACATAGTAAAAATATTAGTCTGCAGATATAAGTTTACACTCGTTTTTTTCCTATACTATACATAATAAATTCAAGACAATTTGATATATAGACAGACAACAAAGTGATCCTACAACATTTTCTTTTTTTCTTTATACGGAGAACACGACACAAACAAGTGTTAATACACTAGATAGGGTGTTTAATTCTCTGTGGGCTTTGCGTAAAAAAACGGAAGACGACGAAAACGGAAACGGAAAAAGAAAGTAAAAAAAAATTGATTCCCTACAGTGGGGAACGAAAGTGGAACGGAATGTCTTAAAAATAGGTTCCCGGGTGTCTACCCTGCCTCGTGCGGGATACAGCGTAAAGGTAAAAAAAATAAATAAATTGGTCCAGTATTTTTAGGTAGAAGTCGCTTGACTTAATATTATAACTCATAGAATATTCGATTTTGGTTATGGCATTTACTAGTTACACAACTTTAGGTAGAAATTCAACATTAAATATCTTGAGGCTGGCTTTGGAATATTGAATTGTGCTGACAAAGAACGATTAGTGGGGAACGTTAACGCAGCAATTTACTCTGCAAGTTCTGCTTCTTTAAAGAGCTGACAAAGGGATACAAATTTATAGCTTTGGCTAGTTTTACTTCAAGGGAAATTATGTTCGGATGAGTACACGGTTTTATGAAAATATCTCGAGTTAAAAGATATTTGCGTAGAACAATTATTAAGATTAAAAAAATATGTGATATGTAAATGAGATGGATTTTTGTTCTATTACTGCGAGGAAATTTTTATTTTCTTTGGTCAACATATCATCAAGGCGCGGCGTTGACATCCGGCACTTAGCAAACAGTATCTTAAAAAATAAACAGGAGTGTCTTAATAGTAGGGTTAGTTTGCCTATCGTGCTAAACGCATCTCCGTAATACAGGGCATTATGCAGTTATTTAAAAAAATTATAAATTGCGTAACGTACTACTAAACATACGTTATAAATAACTAATATTAATAATCCTATTAGTGAGGAAGTATAGGCGGTCTTGACCCGGTGGCACACGATTGTGGGGGTTCGACTCCTACTTGGGGAAATGAAATATTTAATATTTTCATCTTCTCGCTTTAATAATAATCGAAATTCGATTTTAATTCCTGCTAATAAACACGCAATGCCTTGAAAATCCTAATAGGCAATTTTATCACTGGGGTCTCAGGTTTGCTCTGCTTGTCCTAAGACGGTGTGTTCTTAGAAATATAAATGTTCTTAGAAGAGTCAAAGTTTGATCATTCTATATTGCCGTTTAATTTTATGCTCTAATAAATAAATATTTTACGTTTCACTCAATGAAATTCGATATTTATTTCATGAATGTTTGATCTGAACAGTTTATCCTCTGATAAAATCCTCTGATAAATTTAAAGATTATCGAAATTTAAAGTCTTGACATTTGACGTTTTGTTCCCTCTGCTCACTCTGCTCTGTAAATACTATTTATGGTTTCGATTTTTCAACGGCAAATATTAATAATTAGATAATAATGATCGTAATAAATAAACCGCTATATGAAATGCTAATTAATTTATTATAACGTGTAAGAATTTTTTTTTTCTAAAGTTGAAATTACATGAGTTATTATGCTTAAGAATTTCAGCTTTACGCTTTATTCGGCACATGGCAAAGGCTTCTTCGTTAAGGCACTAAAATGAATTTAAATGTTCTTTTGCACATATTTTTAACTCTAGGACTGCTCCATAGTTGTATTTAGTATGGTAGAATGCTGTGAAAATGGTTCAAATAAATAGCCAGTATAAACGCCGTATCAACGTGCGTGCATGGCAGAGCTGAGTGTATCTAATTGTTTCCAGATGGAAATACCACTTGTTTCGAATCTTTAGTTCAATAATAACAATTTATCTAAGAACACTTTCTTGAGTTTTATTATTACAATAGCAATATTTCGTTTTTTTTAATACGAATGTGAAAAAAATAATAATATTTTTAAACTCAATTAAATTGTTCGTGTTTTCATTTTATATAAAGTTTGACTTGTTTACCATTTTCATTCGCAACAACATTCAATAATATATTTAATATAAAAATATTAAATATTCCATTTCCTCGAGTGGGTATCGAACCCATAAGCTGTCGCGTTTACAGTCACACGCTTGTGCACCTGCGCCACGATAGACCTCTCAAAATTGAAGAATTTTCATGAGTGAAATCTCGATTTCAGTCGTTAAAATATCTGTTATATAATTAAACGTCCTTTTAATATTTTATTTTATTAAATAATACAACAAAATGAGTTAAGAAAATACCTTGAACTCTAATTCGATTAGCTTCACAGCCTTTTAGCGTAAGATTTAATTAGGCGTTGTAAAGCAACGTGGAGTAAGATAAGTCTCTTGTCACTTCGTTAGCTATTGGATATACGAGTACCTAGACATAATAACTGTTATTTCGATGTCTTTAGATGATTTTTAAATAAATAATTATTGAAAAAGTATTCTGAGAAGTCCTATTTCATGAATTATAGTGTTAAATGCTATACAAGTAAGTCGGCGACATTTTAGAAGGATATTACGAGTATTAGTAATGAAGAATAGTTTATTTAGTAATAAAACTATGGATTTAACTATATGTAGTTAGTTCTAAATGTACTTATATGTACTCGATTATAGTTATTACATATCTTTTTATCTATAAAAAGATATATAATAACTATAATTCTAAATGTTAATATTAAACTTAAATTAGTTACTTGTGACTGCGAGGCTTGTCGTGGCGCAGCGGCACAAGAGTGTGACTGTAACCGACAGGTTCTGGGTTCGATCCCCACTCAACACGCAATGCCTGAAATGCGGCGGAAAGTGGGGAACGGAAGTGGAACGGAGTGTCATAACACTAGGTTTCACTTCCGTTCCCCCTGCCTACCCTGCCTAGTGCGGGATACAGCGTGAAACTGAAAAAAAAAATAGTTACTTTAACTTTCCTAATTTTACAAATACGACTAAGTCAGGGTTTTTGTGGCATCTGCGTGGACAATCACTGAACATATGATTCAACCATAACATAAATAAGAATGACTTCAGAGTTTTTTGAGAGAGACCTTTTTTTAGAAATTAAATAAAATAAATATTTTTTTGAAGCCTGTCGTGGCGCAGTGTGACTGTAAACGATAGGTTGTTGGTTCGATCCTCAAATTAAGTATTTAATATTTTAAAATTAAATATTTAATGTTTTCATTTCTTCGTTCTGGTAGCAGAGTTGAGACCTGTCGTGGCGCAGCGGCACAAGCGTGTGACTGTAACCGACAGGTTCTGGGTTCGATCCCCAGTCGAGGAAATAAAATATTTAATATTTTCAAATTAAATATTTAATGTTTCATTTCTTCGCTCTGGTAATAAGGCAAAGCCGGCGTTGAGTTCCGCCATTCAACACGCAATGCCTCAAATTCGGCGGAAACTGGGGAACGGAAGTGGAACGGAGTGTCTTAACTTAAGTTCCCTCTGCCTACTCTGCCTCGTGCGGGATACAGCGTAAAGCTAAGACGTTCTGGTAGCAAGACAAATTGGCGTTGAGTTCCGCAACTCAACACTCAATAATTCTTAATTTCGGTGGAAAGTGGGGAATGGAAGTAAAACGGATTGTCCTAACACTAGGTTTCCAATTTCCCACTGCCTCTGCCATGTGCGAGATACATCGTGAAACTGAGTTATTATTGATTAAATAATATTTAAAATGAGATTTACAGTTTTTCAGATTATTCTACAAAAATTTAATCTCGAGATTGTCCTCAACACACTCAAATATGAAAATTACTATTTACTAGCTTACCTATAGGAAAAAATATCTCTGAAAAGTCGATCTCTGAATCCCAGTACACAATATGAAAAAAAATTTCATGATTTAGCATGTAAATTTTTAATAATTTAAAAATAATAAAAATCTTTACCAATATATTTAAATATCACTCTACGTAAACTACTAAGTTCTAACATTATAAAATTGTTTCTCTAAAGTTCATTGCAAATAAGTTGTTTACGTTTTGCTTAGTATTCTTTTCTCGCCCAAGGATAGCAATCCGATTACAGTATCGTCCAATCTCATTACGTCGCTTGAAGTGTTTGGATTTAATTTTCCAACACAATCTCACTTTTCTATTGGCTATTATATTGTTTATTTTTCCAGCTTTACGCTGTATCCCGCACGTGGCTGGGTAAGCAGAAACAACTTGGGAAACTAGTATTAAAACACTGCGTACCGTTAACCATTTTCCGTCGATTTCGTGGCTTTGCATGTTAAGTGGTGGAACTCAACGCCACGTTTTGGCTTATTACCAGAGCCAAGAAATGAAAATATTAAATATTTATGTTGAAAATAGTGGGAATTCAACCTACAACGTGTTGCCTACAGTCACTCGCTTGTGTCGCTGCGCCACGATAGGCCTCAAGTTATTTTTATTTTTTTAATTTAGTTATTGCTTGAACTCGTTTTGCTTAAGAGGAAAAAAAGTGCTATTTCACTGAACCACATTTCACTTTGCATTAATAAATCGAAAAATTCATTATATAATTAAAAAAATCTTCGATCTCGTCCACCGAGGGTTCCTTACCAATTTTATGATATCAAAGGGAAATATAATTTATAAAAAAATATTAATAATAAATTTTCAAGTTCAGAATCTCATACAAACAATAGAAAAAAATATACACAAATAATCTTATCTTTAATTACTTTGACTGAAGTTTCTATCTTGATATTTTTTGCGCTCTAAGAAACTATAAACCATATTGTTTAATATAATTTCATCGTGATATCTTCTCTTAATCTGAATATAACTGATCTTGTCGGACAGACAAACGGTCAAGCAATTTTATAAGATTTCTGGTTCCTTTTGCGGAACAGGGCCCTTGTAGCATATACAATGTATATATATATTATATATATATATATATATATATATATATATATATATATATATATATATATATATATATATATATATATATATATATATATATATACATATATATATTTGTAATTTATGATTTTTATTTATTAGAAGAATATTTGAAATTAATATCAAGCAGTAATAATGATTTATAATCAAAAAATAAAACATTTATTCGTAAGTATCGAAATGAAGAACAACGCAGTCTCATTATGGTAATTGCGTGACAATCGATAGTCGTTTACACAAAAGCTTGAGTAGGCGTTCATGCCTACATTATATGGGCGTACGTGGGGTTTTTTTTGTAATTCCTTTCCTTTTTGCGCATTTCTACCCTTTTTATGCTAAATTTAGAGATATATTTTATATTTGTTAGGAATGTTAGAGATTATTTATACATTTTTGTGTATCTCTATATAAAATTCAATTCGAATGAATTAAATTACTAATGAATTGAACTCGTCATTTTATTATAATATTTCTTAGAATTTTTACATATTTACACACATTCTTTCTTATACATTCTTTTGCTTAGCATTTTTAACAAGCAAACAGTGTGACGCATTATATGAAATCAATAACAAACAAAGCGTTTGGTTTAAACAAAAATGGAATCAAAAACGCAATTAACATTTGTACAAATACGAATTCCGATCACGTTTGTAAAGAAATATGGCTCAATTTCATTAATTGTAATCGGATTTTGGAATTACGTGAAAAACTGCTTTTTACTCGTTGCTATAACAGTCACGTAGGTAAATATTGTAATTATTGCTTTTTGTGATCGTTTACGGAGAGTCTTAGAATTTCCGTAACATTATATTATTGAAGTAATTTTTAGTGCTTCGTACTAGGATCATTGTTACCACTACTACCATATGAAATCATTGATCTTGAGATTGCATGGCTAAAATTTATTTCAAGCCCCTTGGATCACAAAAAAATAAATCATTTGTCAATCATATATCAGTCGTTACTGCATGTCATGTCATGTCATGTCATTTCTGTATGTACATGGAAGATAGATATAAAAAACCTTACTAATGTAATAGGGCCAAAAAAAAGTTTTTAATTTCTTTATCTCTTGTACGCGCCAGTCTTAGAAACGGCTAATTATTATGGAAACCTTCTGCTAAACATTTAGTGATTGTTTTATTTAAATCACTTAAAAATAAAAAAAAAGTTACGCCAATTTAAAATATTAAAGTCTATAAAATTGCTACAAATTATATCAAAATAATTTCCTTAAAGTGATAATGTCATTAGAATGAGAAAGTAGTTGACATTTGTAAAAAATATAGTTTAATTCAAGCGGGCGGAACCACGGGCAGGTCGCTAGTTACAAATATAATAAAGACCTGTCATGGCGCAGGGGCAGGGACACGTGCTACTGTAAAGGTGACAGATTGTGAGTTCAATTACCACTTTAGGAAATGAAATACATTCAAATCTTCAATTTTTATCAAGGCAAAATTCAGCGGAAAGTAGAGAATGAAAGAGTTTTCATGGGAAAGGATTGTCTTGACTAAATAGGTTCCCAAGTATCTGTGGGCTACCCTTCTATCTACGAAATAAAGCATGACGAAATAAACAAATACAATTTTTGTTATAAGCTTATCATTTTCTAGGAAAGAAGTTGTAAAAATGTCACTTTGGCAGTTTAATGTTCTGTAAGCATTGGCCTAATTACTCAACCCCAGCAAACAGGGATGGACGTAGCGAATATCTAAACGAGGTAATTACCTTATCCAAAGATCATATTACGTTTGGGTCAATGGGCAAGGAATTGTAAGGGAATTCAACTTCATTGCATATGCATACTTTATTGTATGAATTTTTATAGTTATACATATGTTGCGTAATTAATGTAATATTATAATTAATATAATATGTTATATTGTAATTGTGAATAGCAAAATAATAATAATTAGTTACTGTAATATAAAAATTAACAATGTAACTAGCACATAGTAAGAGTGAACGTTTAAATTAGGTGAAAGTAAGTTCTAGAAAATGTATAATATTAATAACTTTTTTTTAGCTGCACGTTGTAGCTCGCACGAGGCAGGGTAGGCAGAGGGTGAGACCTAGTGTTAAGACACTCCGTTCCACTTCCGTTCCCCAGTTTCCGCCTAATTTGAGGCATTGCGTGTTGAGTGGCGGAACTCAACCCCGCGCTTTGCCTTGTACCAGAGTGAAGAAATGAAATAATCAAAAAAAAAAATTGAAAATATTAAATATTTTATTTCCTCGAGTGGAGATCGAACCCAGAACCCGTCGGTTGGAGTCAGACGTTTGTGCCGCTGCGCCACGATAGGCCTCACATTAATAAATCATGTACATAAAAAAAACATTTGTCATTAAATAAAATAAACTTAATGAAAAATAAATTTCAATTCTGAAGTAATAATAAATCAAGAGTAAAAACCGGAATATAGTAACATAAATATATGGAGCAAGTCTATAGAAAGCAAATCACAATATTTTCATAAGCACATGTACATATATATATTGTGAGGCTTAATTTCCCCGCTTCTGAGTCACGTCCTCTCTCTTCTGCCGGTATACGTAACTAGAACGTCTGTATTACGCTTGACGTTGGCCAATTTACATATGTGATATACGGTTATAAATTGAACTGAAGGAAATAAACGGATACTTCTGCTGTTTTGGCATTCCATGAATTAAGAATATGGGTGAATAGTAAGTGTGGAGCTTAAAGCAGTGCTTGGAACTTGCAATTCGAGTAAAGTTCTTATTTTTCTTTAAATTTGAATTAACGCTCACTTGTACTGTCCGATCTCTTCTCTTTGCCTAACTAGATTTAAAATTATTCTTCTAGTGCCGCCATAGAAGTATGTCTCGGATGTACATCATTTCACAATACTTCTAAACAAGCCGAGATGTAATATTTTCTTTTGAAAAATAATAGCAAAATCCTCTATTATACCTCTGTCATCATGTAACTAAAAATGTATTAACTTAAGTTTACCGACGCAGTACTTTTTTGAGCGTTATCCTGCACATAATAGGGTAGGCAGAGGGAACGTGAAAACCTAGCCTTAAGACGTTTTGTTCTCTTTAAAATACTTCCGTTCCAGATGTTCTCCAAATTCTGATGATATTCTGTATTGGGTAGCGAAACATACTAACTAACTGCACTTAGCCTCGTCACTAAAGCAAGGAAATAATATATATTATTTTTATTATTATTATAATTCGGAATGTTTTTCGAAAATGTTATATAAATTATTTTATTTTCGTCAGTGGGAATTAAACCCAAAACTTGTACTGCGAGTTCTCACTTCCTACCAAATTTCATAGTTGTAGGCCTACGGCTCTTTGAGGTTGGTTTTAATAACACAGAGAGACACTTGAGTATGTTAAGTATATGGACGTAAGCACTGCTTGTAAATGATAGTATCTTTTATTACCTAAGCTAGATTTTTCTGTGCTCTAAAGGGGCCGTAGATCTGAATATTTGATATTAATTGCAGCTTGATACCTCCACGCAGTCTCTTGACAGACTGACAGACGGCCACTGAAGTGATTTGAAATATTAATAAGACAACACTGCGTTAGGTACACAATCGTGGTGTTTGGCAATACATAATGCACTTGCACAATGCACCTCATTTACCTATTAACAACCAAAGTAACTGCCCAAATTTGGCATTCCTGATAGTATTAACAGTGTAGAGTGGATGCACCAAGAAATTTTCAGGTATTATACAATAGCGGAGGTCTAGCTGAACCAAGCTTTTGGTCTATTATGTATTTATGTCTACAGTTTTAAAATACCTTCTATTTGTTAAACTCACTAATATATGATGAAAAAGTATTTTTATACTTATTAGTATTTTACGGACTCTAGGTTTTGTAATCCAAACATCCAATTTTTTTTGTATAAAAACAGAGTAGTATGTACGTATATGTATGAACAAACCATGTGACTATTAAATTTAACAAGATATAAAAAAGCAGTATATTCATATATCTGTTTGCATATACAGACGGACTGAACTATGTAAAGAAATATTATAACAATTAGACCGGTCTTGGATGACGCTACACATTTTAACGTAAATATTTTCAAATTTAAATAACTTGAGTTGAAGCCACTGTGACACGTTGTGTTAAGTTCCGCAACTCCACCACGTAATGTCTCAAATTCAACCAATAACCGAACATAAAAGTGTCTTAATATCTAATAATAATCTCTGCCTACTATACTATAAACGTGAAACAAAGTAACATATTAGTTATCTTTCATTTGGAAGCATTTTTTCCTAAATACATACACACAACATGTCGATTTCGCTTGACATCTCATGTATCACTTATACTCGTACCTATCACACTCTCAAATACATCTGGCACTAGACAATGAGAGCAATTCCATTCGATTACCAGTAGCGTTGTTATAGTATCATGGTTTATGTAATGTACATACCTCTATTAGGTTTAATAGGAAAACATACACTGCTGTCCATATATTTATACTACTCGTTACTCAGTTTATTATAATAATTTATCTTATTAAATTTAATGAGGCCTGAAAATACTAAACTTAAAATTAAAAATCGTAAAAAAATTCTGTACGAAGCAGGATTTGAACCCGCGCCTCTTGAAAACCGTTCAAGCGCTCTGACCAACTAAGCCATTCGTTCTCACCAAGCTACGTCGAAATTCTTATACGCTTGTTACAATTTATTTATGTTGTTAGTCATCTCTGTAGGGAGATTTTTCCAATTTCCGCTACCCAAGGACAATTCGTAAGGATTATCAATTGACAAGAGAGAATAATATTTATTTAATATTTTTACAATTTTTTAAGGTGTTGTTCCACACGTAGGACAGAAATAACTAAACTTAAATCTAAAAAGTGTATAAAAATTTTGAACGAAAAAGGATTTGAACCCGCGCTTCTTGAAAACCGTTCAAGCGCTCTGACCAACTAAGCCATTCGTTCTCGTCAAGCTACGTCGAAATTCTTAAACGCTTGTTACAATTAATTTATGTTGTTAGCATCTCTGTAGAGAGATTTTTACAAATTTCCGCTTCCCAAGAATATCTCGTAAGGCCTATCGATTGACAAGAGAGAATAATATTTATTTAATATTTTTACTATTTTTTAAAGTGTTATTCCACACAGAGGACAGAAAATACTAAACTTAAATCCAAAAGCGTGTAAAAATTTTGAACGAAGCAGGATTTGAACCCGCGCCTCTTGAAAACCATAAGTTTAGTATTTTCTGTCTTAAGTGTGGAATAACAATTTAAAAAATAGTAAAAATATTAAATGAGACCTGTTGTGGCGTAGGGGCACAGGCCTGTGACTGTAAACACAAAAAATTGTCGATTCGATCCCAAGGCGGAAAGGAAATATTTAAAATGTTCATTTCGTCGCTCTGGTACCCCGTCTTACCAGACGAAATGGCGACGAAATGAATATTGCGTTGAGCTCCGCCAATCTCAACACGCAATGCTTTGCTGAATTTGGCGTAAAGAGGGCAACGGAACTACCTATAACGTGATACGTATGATTTTTCTTCTAACCATAATCAAAATTTAAGTAGATGTACCAAGCAGTGACGGTAAGTTAACATGTCAGTCACACCGTTTTAATTTCCGGCTTCATGACATTGTATATTTAAAATTTATTTTCAAAGTAATTTATATTACAGAAGTTATTTCCTCAAAATTTCTGTTTATACTTATATAATATGTAATATTACATGGCAGAAATTAAAATATCTTAATTATATTTTTTTTAAATATATTTATAACTAAAACGAGAATTTAGTATGAAAACAAAACAAAATTTGTAATATTTTTTATCAAATTTAATGCAATAATTTAAAGATGACAAAATGTCAAATAAACGAAAACGTGATTCTTACTGAGCCAGAGTATTAAGTAATGTTCTTTTCGTTTTACAAAATAATTATAAAAAATAATTAATATTTAGCATGTGTTGCTTGTAATTAAAGTTGTATAACAGAATTTTTATCCTACATTGTCCGAGAATAAAGTTACTGTGGAATATGAGAAAAATATGTAAAAATTCTCAAGAGAATAACTTATTAGTCGTAATACGGCTGATACGCCCATCAGCTTGCAGGGTCAGGAGCTTGAAGCTGTGCTTGGGCTTGCTACTTAAAAGGCATGTTAAGCATATTTTAAATAGGTACAATTAAAATGGTGTTGGAGTTGGGAAATATAAAATTTAACGCTTATTTAAAAGTTTAACAATAAAGTAGTACCTAATAAAGTGATAACGGCTTAAAAGGCCTGTCGTGGCGCAGCGGCACAAGCGTGTGACTGTAACCGACAGGTTCTGGGTTCGATCCCCGGTCGACGAAATGAAATATTTAATATTTTCTTTTATTTTATTTAATGTTTCATTTCTTTGCTCTGGTAATAAGGCAAAGTGCGGCGTTGAGTTCCGCCACTCAACACGCAATGCCTCAAATTCGGCGGAAAGTGGGGAACGGAAGTGAAACGGAGTGTCTCAACATTAGGTTCCCGGGTTCCCTCTGCCTACCCCACCTCGTGCGGGATACAGCGTGAAGCTGAGAAAGAAAGAAAGGCTTAAGATGTAAATTTCACCAAGGAGTGTTTGTAAACCGATCATGTGAAACGTAATTAGACAATACTTTAAATAAAACATATATTGTACGTTTTCGTTTAAATACTTTAAATAAAACATCACATTGTGTTTAAATCTTTATGTAAGATGTATTTTCAGTTCTCAAGTTAACATAGCAGTGGGTCGGCTAAGCCAGTCTAAGCCAGAATGACATGTAACCTCGTACTTGGACAGACTCTGTGATTCCGATAAAAAGATTAGCTTTATTTGAAATCATATTATTCTTGCCTAGATTTCTTTATATATTTTTTTGCATTTTTTTTGTGCGAGCTTATTTGCGTCTTTATGGCCTTCTGGTCTCTTTGTTATAAAGTAGGTATACTTGGCTATTTTTAGGTAAATTTTTACTACTCACTCGGTGAATCTATGAAGATTTTTTTTGTGATCATATTTCTACTAAATGAATTACTAAAGATACTGCAATGTTTATTGAATTGCCTGTAAAGAACTTTTGTATTTTGTTCTAAAATTTAAGGCAAAAAAATAATCATTTCACAATACAGAATGCTATAAGGTGTAATAAGGTTACTTATTTGTAGACAAGAAAGGTTCATATATATTCAAAGTTAAATATTTTTTTACTATTTTCGTAACATATAGCGTACTAAATATTTATTCAGAACGATTGCTTTAACTTATAAAAAACTTATTTTTACTAGTCACGTAGAGTGGAAATACGATGTTATCTTTTGTCACTATTCTAGTACACTAAAGTTTGACTGAAATAATTTCATTATAAAATAAATAATATAGTAAGAACTAAATCAAAGCTCTTACAGCCCTTGCTAGAAGCTCTCGCATCCATTTAACGCCTGAGGTCCAATTCTGGCAGTAATTTTACACTAATTACAGACCAATCTAGCTTGCCATTAAGTACATTTCTGCTCTACTTAAAATGAAATTTATCCTGACATTTATATTAAGTGCTTTACACCTATATTATGATTGTATGGTAGAATTTTTAACCAGCTTATAAAAGAGGTTTTCAGTCTAATAAGCGTATATATGACATGTGCATTCCTCAAAGTAATGGCTAGGAGATTTATATTAAGTTCATATATATTTTACCTCCTTGAGGCCTGTCATGGCGCAGGGGCGCAGCGATGTGACTGTAAAACCCGACAGGCAGTGGGGTCAATCTCCACTCGAGAAAATGAAATATTTATTTTTTTTTCATGAAAATTTCTGGTTACTAGGCAAAGCGCATCGCTGAGTTTCGACAAAAAAAAAACACGCAATGCCTACCCTGCCATATGCGGGATACAGTCACGTCAGCTGAAAAATAATTTACTCACGGGACCAGTCTAAGGTTTATCAAAATCGGTTCAGTATAAATACATAGGCAATTAATATTTTAATATTTTTACTATGTTTTAAAGTGTTATCCCACACTTAGGACAGAAAATACTAAACTTAAATTTTAACGACGGAGCTCGGTGAGAACGAATGGCTTAGTTGGTTAGAGCGCTGGAACGGTATTCCAGAGGCGCGGGTTCAAATCCTGCTTCGATCAAAATTTTTATACGCTTTTTAAATTTAAGTTTAGTATTTTCTGTCCTAAGTGTGGGATAACACTTTAAAACATAGTAAAAATATTAAAATAAATAGTATTCTCTCTTGCCAAACGATAATTCTTACGAGTTGTCTTTGGGTAGCGGAAATTTGTAAAAATCTCCCTACAGAGATGCTAACAACATAAATAAGTTGTAACAAGCGTATAAGAATTTCGACGGAGCTCGGTGAGAACGAATGGCTTAGTGGTCAGAGCGCTGGAACGGTATTCCAGAGGCGCGGGTTCAAATCCTGCTTCGTTCAAAATTTTTATACGCTTTTTAAATTTAAGTTTAGTAATTAATATTTTGTTAAATTATTATTTTTATAATTAAAACTTACATTAAAATAACAATAAATTTGCATTTTAATACATTTATTCAAAAATAGTAACATAGTTAAAAGCTCTACAGCCACGATGTTGTGTAACAAGTGACTTGTCCTAAATTGTGTTGTACAATAGCTTTTTCTTTAGAAAATCCCCACAATATTCTAGTTCTCTTATTCGCAAACAACCAGAACAATATGGAAAATGCACAGTGGTATACTGTTATTATATTAAAACATATAAAAATTAATGGCGTACACTTACTATAGTAATCTCTATTAAATATTAAATAAATCAGCTTGTAAGTGTCCAATATGGCTTGTTGACAGCTAAATGTAAAAATAAGAATTATCATTACTACAATAATTCTAGGATTACTTTCAACCTTACTTTTGTTAGTAATTAATATATTTTTTAAAATTAATGCTAAGAAAACGCCATTGGTGATTAATATCGGCCATTTGAGGAATATTAGGTATATAAGAAAACATATAAAATCATTTTTGTTTGGTAGGTTGCTGCAAATACAAATCAAGATTGATACGAAACCAGGGATAAGCCAAGCGCATAAGGACACTTTACGTAAGCTCGGAGTGGTAACGAACACCTTCACAAAGCTGTCATACATTTGCTTGCTAAACACAAACATCCAAGTCACTAGAGCCATTTCAGAATATCCCATCGGTATAACATCTAAGAAAATGGGTGTGAAATACCTGGTGTTTTCAAAGAAAACGTGGGCTACGTCGTACGTGTACCGAATTCCCGTGTATAAGAATCTTGCTATCATAAATTGGATGAGAAGTTGGTTTTTGTAGTTTCGCCTCCATTCGGTGAAAAGCAGAGCTGTCAGTAGCAGGAGAATCAAAGCAGTGAAGCACAGGGCTATTCCAACTGTGCTGCACGTCAACGTTAATACTTGTATAAAGGTTGTGTTGCCTTTTGCTTTCAACATCATGATATCCATTTTTCTCTTTCCAATTCTATTCCAAGAAATAATTTGTTTTCAAATCAAAGTTTGTTCTCTTATTAATTCATTGAAACATGATATTGTATATATAATTGTTATTTTGTCACTTTTTAAGAAAAAAGATTGAAAGTTATCCATGTTTACAGTGATATCTAATATTTATTTTCACAGTCTTTTATGTATGTTGCTTAACAAAAAGAGTTCACGCGTCATTATTTCTAAAAGCCTTATATTGGAATAAGCTATAACTTCATTGTAAACATGCGATAGGACTTATCTTGTATAGATTAGAGCGTCCTTCAATAAAATAATAAAATAAATCTCACTTAGTAATATCGTGTTAATAATAAATAATAAAAAGTTAGTTGTTGAGTGTAAGTTGTATTAAACAATGCTTAATTAATAAACGATACCGGCTCTACCGTCTATACCGACTATATAACTTACAAACACATATTTTTCTTTTTTCAGCTTAACGATGTAGTCCCCATATGGCAGGATAGGCAGAGGGCTCTTGGGAACATAGTGTTAAGATTCGTCGGATTTGAGGCACTGCGTGTTGATTGGTGGAGCTCAACGACGCGCTTTACCTTGTTTCCATAGGGAAGAAATGAAAATATTAAATATTTCATTTGAATATTTGTCAAATGTTTGCTTCTTTGCTCTACGACGAGCAACAATATAAAAATATCTATAAACATAAATGTATGTGTACCAGATATATACTACAATAAAACACGAGTTAAGAAACACAGAGAATATATTTCAGATATAACATCACGACAGGTCCAAAATAAAACTCACACAAGTGAGAAATAGGAAACCACAAATATATAAAACTCTATACAAATAGTCAACAAGGTGAGTCAAATTTTTATATAATACAGCATTTGTGTAAACGTGACTTAGATATAAAGACAATTTTTAGTTTTTAATCACAGATTGTCAAAGTATCAAGTAAGTTATTGATTTAATTTAAATGTCATTTATTTTTATTTTATTTAAATTTGAGGTTTTACAACAAGTAAAAAACAATTTTTAATTAAATAGGACTAAAATCTAAAAATTGCCTTTATGCTTATAAGTTCTTATGAGTAAAGCGCTTGAAACACATAGGACAGCAGACAGAATAACTAAATCTAAACAGTAAGCTTATATAACTACAAGTAAGTGCATCTACTTACGAAATATTATTGCATTTTCTAATTTACATAACATCTAATAATAATTAAGTTATAACCACCATTTCTACTAATTTTCATAATATTGAAGACAACGTATTCCGAATAGAAAACATAAGAAGATCAACTTTGCATATTGAAAAGAAAAATGTATTTTTTATTAAAATAACCTTAGTCCAAAGCGCGTTCTTTTAAACGAATTGTCAATGATAGTCATATTTTTGTATCACATTTTAAAACAAAACAAACTCAAATTCTTATAAGAAATACTTTACTTAAAGAATTCTAAATTTTAAGAATGAATTTTAGAATTATTTACAAAAATATTTTAATTATAATTTAGTAAACAATTCTAAAATTCATTCTTAAAATTTAGAGTTTACTTTTAAAAATTAATAATTTGAAACATGTTTTAAATGTTGAATTTATCGCTGAAAATATCAATGAGCGCATCCGATAATATATCAACGTCAGGATTTTATGGCTCATACTGTAAAGGGGAATATATCAAACTTTACAACTGCAGTGAGCTTTAAATGTTAGAGGATTAAAGTTAACATAGTTTCAAAATTAATATTGTTAATATTTTATAATTAAGATTAGGTGGTAACTAGATTTAATATAATATTATCGCTAAATTATCATAGGGGTAACTTTAATTATGTACTTACATAGAAGTCTTTATAAGGGATCACAGTTTGGAAAACTAGTACGACATAACCTTAGAACGAAGAGCATGTAGAAATAAAGTTATGCGATAACTTGAGAAAAATATTATAATATTATACTTAGCTACAACGGATTATGTATGATGTATGTATAACTAGTGTGCATTTATTATTCTAAGCATTTCTAGAGACTCTTATATTCTGAGGTCATTATGATCAGGGAATTAGTTTTTAAGCCTATAATTTAACAATTATTAAATGTAACGTTGCAGACAGATTAAAGTCGATACATTAAATAAAAAAATGATATATATATGTATATATATATATATATATATATATATATATATATATATATATATATATATATATATATATATATATATATATATATATATATATATATATATATATATATATATATATATATATATATATATATATATATATATATATATATATATATATATATATATATATATATATATATATATATATATATATATATATATATATATATATATATATATATATATATATATTTGGAATACACAATTATTCATTGTTTTATGAATCCAATTAATTTAAATTCAAAATATATAAGTGTTAAAAATAATATTCTTTAAAACAGACAATAGGACAAAACTTTAAAAGATATTAATTGCTACTATGTAATAACTAGCTATTTATGCACTTTTTACTATCATCAATAAATAACACGTACATGTACTTCACTACTTATCTACAGACCAGTTTCTTTAACTTAGATTACAACTCAAATTTAATAATAAATTGAAAATCGACATAAATGCGAAATAAATATTTATATAAGTAAATTTAAATGATTGTACAACAAAATAATATACAGACTTAGAACATTAGTAAAGTACAATAAAAAAAAAAATATATATAAACAAACATAAAGTTCCAGAAACCGGCCGGAACACTAAACTAAGTCTACAAGATCACATCGCATAGAGGCTGGAAGTCTAGTATAACTTAGATAGATAGTCTTATGTAATTACTTCTAGATAATATGAAGGCAGAAACAGATTATCAAATAATAACAATTTCCTAATGTTAATTCTCACCATTCCATTAAGGGAGACAAAGTATTAAAATAATATGTAACATCACAATTTTCTGTCAAATGAACAATCATAGAGGGAAATTATCAACAAATTATATATATAATGTGTTTCTACCTTCAAAATAAGCTTACAATGTATCAAGCGGCTACTGAATATAAACATAATAGCCGTTATAATTAGTTTACTCGGAGTCGAGCTTTCCTATTCACAACATTCAATTTGTAATAATAAACAAAAGTTGGGAACCAGTGAAAACAAATAATTGTGCAAACGCTTATTTGAATTGCAAATTACTAATGGCTTTTAAGTATTTAGTATTGACCGTAGTTGGCTTTTGATGTTATTGAAAGCTTGTGTGTTCTTTGCAAACATATATAATTCAAAAACTGTAATGATTCTTTGCAAATTATAGATATAGAAATCTTCTAGAATTCGAATTGAATATGATAAATTATTGGTTAATAAACAAATAGAGACCAGCTCATTACGTAATTTAAATTGAAGAGTAATGCTAATGACAGTTATTACGCTTTTCGATACAAACTGATCACTCCACCATATGCTCTGAAATAAAATAGTAAAAACGTATTTCAAATAATCATTATTATGCAAGGTATTTTGTATAATATTGTAATGTACGTATAATAATGTAACTTAGGTGTTTAGTATATAGCACGATTTGAACTTTCTTTCCAAAGCTATAATAAATTCAAATATAGTAACATACTGATTTTATTTTCAGTAATAAGTGTATATATGTATATAGAAGAATAATTAGCATAGTTATTCTTACAATTATGCTTGTACACAATATATAGATACGAGTACATCATACATAGCATACGATTGTGTTATAAAATAAATAAATTGAAAATTGACATAAAAGCTATTATTGGATATAGCTAAAATTAATATATGGTATTATTTTAATTTCTCTCTCTGGAGATATTTATACAAACTTTGAACGAGATTTCAAAATATCAATGTCTTTTCATGATTTCAATTGAGCTTATTGCAGAAAAAGTTAGATTTTTCTTACTAAAAGCGGAAAGAGCTTGTTTAAATCTGTACCTAAGTTCTTAGTTATTTTAATACTTTTTCAATTATTTCAATTTGAGATAATATTTTATATACTCTCTCTCGTAGTCGTATCGAAATTTCCTTTTTTTGATCATTTGAGATTATATTTTTCTTCAATAATATATTTACCTATACAATATAGAATCACTAAAATTATCACAATTATTACCTATATACATATGTTAATATTATACACTAACCTTGTTCCTCGACTGGAGTGTGATCTTCATCTGATGAATCCACTTTTTCGATCAGAGAACTTTGTTTGGAAAGTGACTGGAACAATAAGCTTACGTTAATTTTGACTACTACTTACTAAGGTAAAAGTTGATATTATAAATTAAAAAACCATATATAGTCTTAGTTACTTCCTGTGACACTTACGATAATTTAAAATCTATATAATCTAAGCTGATATTAATAGAAAATTATATATATATATATATATATATATATATATATATATATATATATATATATATATATATATATATATATATATATATATATATATATATATATATATATATATATATATATATATATATATATATATATATAATTAAATAATGTACGGATGCATGATGCTCATTAATATTCATTTATATATTGTTCAATAACAAGTTCACATCAATATTGGATATCTACAAATGACAGTCAGTTCGATAATAATAAGTTCGATAATGTTCGACATATCTCTAATATGATCGACATTTTGTGATACTTACAAATATGTAGTACAAAGAAGGGAAGAGAAGAATAAGAAGTTGAAGACTGTTCCTTCAAAACATACGTACGTTTGGTTGTTTGACAGGAATAAGTTAGAATCAAACAACAATCATATGAAAAAAGTATTAAAAAAATTGTTAAGTGTATACCTAATGTAATTTTCACACTGTGCACAACATCAAAATAAAACCTAAAGATTTTATTATAATGGAAATTCTATGAAAAGATTCCACTAAAAGCTTGGTAGAGCACATTGAAAAAGTTTTTGTAGCAAATGAAAGGCAAACAAAAGTGTGAATGTTCTATGTAGGATATTAAAATGGCTTACCTTATTGGATCGTCGTCGCGGCGGCGATATTTTATTCCATAGAGCTTCCAGCTGATCGAAGTGTTGCGATTGCGCTATCGCGGCTTGCTCAGGACCGAGACTTACCTAAGTATCAATAATGTTCTTTGTAAATATTATTTTGTTTTTCTTATATTTAAAATGTGGTCATTTATTTTATTAATATATATTATGTTAATCGTCTATATTGATAGTTCATATATATTTAATTTTTTGAAGATCATTTTAAAGTTATTATGTTTCATTTTATTAGTAGTTGCTAATTCAAGAGATTATTATTAAAATTTTATAAAAAAAATAACTGAACGGTCCCAATTTATTTTTTCACAATATATCCTACATTCTGAAAATATATAAAGACAAAATTTTGCGTCCCTTAACATAATTTGGTCACTACCGTTTTACCCACAACCAATTAACAAACCAGACGATTTCTATTATAGCGTTCGTGGTTGGCATTCCTTAGTTTATATTACGCTTGGATAAGTTTCGTCTATTGTAAAATAGGCTTGTATCGAAATTACCTGCGATCCTCATTTTCCAATTGAGTACATTTCAGAATCGTAATTCAAAGGTAAAGATCGATTCATGAACACATATGTATGTGAAAATGTAGGTAATTGTATCAAAAACCATGGAAAGAAAGGCAATTTTTATATTATGTAATTTTAAAACTAATAACTAAATAATAATGATTGAAGTATATCGTGGCGCATTGGTGTCACAATGCGTGACGGTAAACGCGACAGGTTGTGGATCCCCACTCGACGATATTTAAAATTTTCAATTTAAATATTTAAAATTTATTTTTTTTCGCGCCTGATAAAAAGGCGTAGGACTATAAGAAAAAATAATTATATTATTGTACAATTATACAACAACCGATAAAAACTAAAGGACAAACCCAAGTGATTCAACAAGCTCTGCCTACACTACTATACGGGGAAAAGCGTGAGGCTACTTTTTTAATTACCACTGCAATTTTTGAGTCAAATTGTATTTTTTAAATATTATTAAAACTAGTTTAATATCAAAAAATAAAATCTCAAGTCGTTCATTAATGTAAAAAAAGGCCCAAAATAGTGATTTTTTAAACCGACAGACAAACAGACAGCTGTTTTTCTGTTTATCTATTTTTATTCACTTAGCAATTCTATTAATTTTGCTGATTTATTTTTACAATATATATTATATTGTCTTAAAAGACATGTTATTAGAACATGACAGTAATTGAAATTAGTAAACAAAATCACTATTTTATTTACAAATTTCAGAAATACACTTAATTCAAGCGGGCGAACCTATGGGCCGATTATCATATCATCATATGCAGGTTTAGTCCAAAAGACAATAAAGAAGCATTTATTATATCACATCTTACCTGTGAGCCTAAGTCCTTATTTTTCGCCTCTTGTATTTTCGATATTTCTTCCATCGAGGCCGACACCGAAAACCTAGGAATGTTAATAACAATAACATATTTATATATAATAGTTTTGTTCGCTTCAAAGAAATTTATATTACATTATTGTTGGTATTTATATTAAGTTAAAAGGAAAATGTCGAAGGAGTTATGATTTCTCAGAATCAATTATCGTGTTATTGATTTATGATAGAATACACATACATAGTTATTTATAATGTATGTATGTGCTTAAAAAGTTTGAGATCTAAAGATTGTATTGTAATTAATTATGCTTTGTGCTTATGTATACTAGTACTTCTTAAAAATAACGCAAAAAGTTCTTTACTATAGTCTACAAATACATCCATATAATAATTACCGTCTCTTCAAGCGCTCATCCACTTGTGCCATCATAGCAGCTGACGTCAAATGGCCGTATTTTTTCTGCCATGTGTACGTGTCTAAAGACACTTCCTTCTTGAGCAATCGCTTCATTGGTCGCTTTGGCGCCAGAGGTCGTAGTTCTATACAAAGAAATGTTTGTTTGTATTACTATATCGATTTATTACTCGCATTTATTACACGCTGTATCCCGCACATGGCAGGGTAGGCAGAGGGAACTTGGAAACTTAGTGTTAAGACACTCCGTTCTGTTTCCTTACTTTCCACTGAATTTCAGGAATTGTGTGTTAAGTGGTGAAACTTAACACGGCGCTTTGCCTTGTTATCAAAGTGAAGAAATGAAAACATTAAATACTAAAATTGAAATAGTATTCACACTCAGCTTCACGCTGTATCCCGCACATGGCAGGGTAGGCAGAGGGAACTTGGGAATCTAGTATTAAGACACATTTGTTTTCCAATGTCCACCGAATGTGAGGCATTGCGTGTTGAGTGGTGGAACGCCGCGCTTTTGCCTTGTAACCAGAGCGTAGAAATGAAAATATTAAATATTTACTTTAAAAATTCATTTCTTCGAGTGGGAATCGAATCCATTACCTGTCGCGTTTAAAGTCACATGTTTGTGCTACGTCACGATAGATCTTACACTTAGTAAATGAATACAAATTGAAACATGAATATACATCCCTACGGAATTGTTAGGGTGTGTTACTAATACAGCAAACGCGGGGGGTGATTAATTAATCAGACTGTGTTGTTTCTATCTTAATTTTTTTTAATAAAGCTATCTAAAGTACGGTTAACGAGTAATGACCGCTCTGAAGTTAGCGGTGGCTAAATAGATAGCTGAGTAGATTTTTTTATAGTTCTCAATTGATTAATGCACTAAAGTTTAGAAAGCCGAACTTAAGATCGGCCATGACTCGTTGGACGTACTCTATAAAGCTATTATAACATTTCTGACTTAAGTCAGTCTGTTGTACTCAGTAAATTTAAACGAATACTATAAATTGTATCATAAAGTTTGTTTTGTACTACTAATTGAAATTGAAAAAAAAATAGTCAATACTGAGAAAAGTTAAAGGTTATTTATTTTCAGTTTCAGTATAGAAAATACGTAAGAACCTATTTTAAATAATCAAATTGGCCCAAAGTGGAATTTGATTATTTTCAAGCAACCAAATAATACTCTCCTATATTTAATCCTAATATATTTAATCCAGCTTATAAGTGATTTATAAACAGAAGCTACTTCGACTTTAGCAAAAACTTATCTTACCATCAACGTCTTTAGTAGGTGCTGCATACGTCGGTATCTTGACGTAGGTCGCCGGCGTGTTGTGTAAGCAGATAATTGGCAAGCAACCTGTTGAATTTAATATATATATTAAACCATTTGTTATGAAGCAGGATATTCTATATAACATTTTGTTTATTTTATTTTGACAAATATATATACATAGATAAAAGAGTTTTCAATTTGTATGTTCGTAATTTAACGATTTTTTTTATTATTGCGTAGATGTATATGAAAGTAAAGATATATTAATAGAATTTTTTTACAGGAAAAAAGAGTGTTGGCTAGATATACGATTGTTTGTATTTATTTGTATGTAGTTAGAAAATTAGAGGAACATTTGTAAATACAAACTGATGCCTACGCTTTTTCAAAAGGATTGTTCCGACATATATTAGTACAAAATCAATTATAATATGACAGTCATCACGCCCAGTTAATCCAAACTCGCAAAATGGCGAACCATTTTATATACCTAATACACAACAACAAAAACTATTATTCGTGTTATATACGCTAAATTTAAAATTTTATTTCGAAACTAAATTATAGTCATCTGAATTTATGTAAAAGAGTATTCTATTCAACGTTGAAAGGATCCTCATTTTTCACTCCCGCAGAATAGTGGACAGACCGTGTCGTTGAATAGTAATGAAAATGCAGTCATCGAAGTTGAATTGGATATAAATGAAAATTGTGTTGGAATTTTTCGAAATACGCAAATATGTATTGCAATTCTAATAAAATACAGAGCTAAAATTTGTAAATTTTACGAAAGCCTAAGCTTGGTTTTATTTATTTGCTTATAGACAGTCAGTAATAAATTTGGTCTAATGTTTTTCTAGGTAAAATGTCGACTATACTTACATACATATACCTAATTAATACTTATAATAAACCTGTAACCAAACACTTTCAGTACGTGGAAGATATGTTAAAAAAATGCAAGTTGTAGAGGTCGTTTATTAATATACAATGACCCAAAATAGTGATTTTTAAAATTGTTGTCTTACCTAATTTAAATACAATTTTACTATTGTATTTTGCCATCCTCCTGTCAACATGTAGTGTTTGTTTTATTTAAGTTGGTTAAAACATAAGAAAAGAAAAAACGTAATTTCACATATTTTTCAATATTAAAACAACAAAATTCCTACAAAATGTTTATTCATTTGGCTGAAATTTTAGTTCTCAATGTTAATTAAATGTTATTAGAAAAATAAAGTTGCAGGTAGGTCGTTAGTGTAGAATACGACTCTATGATGCATATGCTGCCTATAACCAGTTGATAAACAGAGAAGACAATCCGTTCCCCATGAAGATAATAATAACTTAATTTTTCAACATTTTAATTTACACTTGAGATAAAAATATATGATGATTGTTTATGTATTTAGTGAAAATAATTTATACATACCTCTATCTAACAAATGCACTACGATCCGGGAACAATCACTTGTTATCTGGAAGCCGAGTAATGGAACGTGAAGCGCTAAGGAAGTCAACGCCAGGCCTCGTTTTGTTTCCCATATTATAAGGGTTTTATCTTCCGCTCCTATTAAAGAAAAATAGATAAAATATGCTTGATGCTTTTTTATATATTTTTATTTACATTGAAAACTATAAAATTAAGTGGTATATATATTAGATAACTATATATTTTTGGAATCATGTAGGTATAAGACGTTAATAATACGTAATAGATATCGATACTAGTACGTAATAGATATCATATATACGCGATCAGTTTTTAAATATTTTCCTTGTTTTTCTGTTAAACTTAGTTAGTGTTATTTTAAAATCGTTTTCGCTCAGTGTATAAGTATGTAGGTCTGTCGTGGGTACAAGCGTGAGATTGAAAACGATAGTTTGTGGGTTCGATTCCAACTATTTTGAATCAAATAACATTTCAATTTATTCGGTCTGGTAACAAGGTAAAGCGCAGTATTGAATTCCGCTACTCAACACGTATACTTTTAAATTTGGCGGAAAGTGGGGAACGTAATGGAATGTCTCAACACTAAGTTCCTAAGTTCTCTCTGCCTACTCTGTGATGTGCGGAGTATAGCGTAGAGCTGAAAAAAATAAAATATTTCTTAAATGTGGCATGCTTCATTTTGTTTTCCCCTTTCTACACATCGTCTCCCTGAGGGTAACGTACTATGTCAACGACAAAATCGATGAACAAAAGAAGTGATTGAATTTCATTCGTAGAAATGTTTTGCAGCGGGTTTTCTTTTTTGTGCATAGTTTTATTGTTGACAATTAAAACAACTCGTAAAAATCATCTATTACACTTAAAAATAAAAAAAATAATAATAAATTCAAAACTAATCTGTCAATCGTATTTATTATCAAACAATTTATAAACGACAAGCGTTCAATAAGATGAAAAAGTTTAATTTTTGATCTTAGAAAGAAAAGTTTAATTATTTATTTATTTATTATACTAAAACGAGGTATAGGTACTAGTATGTTGAAATCTCTAATTAATTGATTTGCAATCAGTTTTTATTAACATTTATAATACACAAATTGTTTGTAATATAAAATATGACTTTACTGGACATTATTAGCTATATATTTTATAGATGGAGTTTATTGTAGAAATTCATAACTACTGCAGGTGTTTTAATTTTCCATTCTCTAGTCATCTAGTTTTTCTTTAAGAAAAACTAGATAGATGATAGGGTAAACTGAAAGAAATTGGGAACTTGCTTAGGACACTCCGTTCCTATTGAGACACTTTCGTTCCAAATTTCCGTCGAATTTGTGGCATTACGAGCGTGATTGTGGCGAAACTCAACCGCACTTTGCCTTGTTACCGAAAATATTTAATATTTCATTTTCTCGAATACTAATCGAACCTACAAAATATCTCGACTACACTCGCTCTTGTGGCCTTGTGCCATTACAGGCCTCATACTTAGTTTCTAGTTAGATTATATAAGATAACTGAAAGATAATCAAACAATAAAATACAAACCAGAAACAGCAATCGATCCGTCACCAGTGACCTTTACACAAGTGACTTTTCCCAAATGACCGGACAGCAAGTGGACATCAGAGCCAGTATTTATGTCCCATACGATCAAATTGTAATCCCATGAACCCGATACAACTTGTGTTTTGTTTGTTATTGATACAGCCACGCATGTTACTATGTCGGAGTGGCCCACTAGTACCTATGGTGAATGGATAAGTTAACGTATTACAAAAAGTTGTTTTTTTTTTTAATAGCTTCACCTAGTGTTAAGACATTCTGTTCCCTTTAAGACACTGTCGTTCCCTACTTTTTGTGTAATTTGAGTTTTTTTAAATTATTGTTTAAAAATTAACGCTGCGCTTTTACTCGTAAGGAGAGCGAGAACTAATATATTCACTCACTCACTTACTCAGAGTGAGAGAGTGAGTCATTGTATAATATATATTGTGCTATAGATAGATATTATCTAATATTACGTGTAGTTCAAATAATGAAAATAAATTACAATAGCACAGGCTTAATATCAAACATACAAAACACAATCTATTTCAATAAGGCAAAGGTATGTCTTTACTACCACTAAAGCCATACGGATAGCGCTAATATTTTACGACGTCGTGAAGTAAATAGGATTAGATAGATACTCTATTTAAGTAGAACATAAAATATGAATGAATATATTAATAATTAATTGAATTACTATAGTATAAGCTTTGAGCTATAAGCTTGATATTTTTTTGAACTTTCGATTGAATTTTTCTACTACAACATTTTCTCTACTACAGTAAGACTATCTATATTAAGAAATGTTCTAATGATAAATACGTTTATTATAATATATAAATAATAATAGAGATACTCAGAACAAATCTTCGCTATTGGCTATTTCAATATTTTTTTTCTTTAAAATAAATAAACAAAGATACCTGTGACAATTTTCCGCCGTGCAGTTGCCAAACTTTAAGCGACATATCCATTGAACCGGTAACAACATGCTGCGAGTCTGCCGTTAACGCAAAGCACGTGACTCGTTCCGCATGAGATACTGAACGCTTCTCCTCCCCGCTGTCCCCTTCGGCTAACGCCCAAATGCGGACCGAGTTGTCTCCATCAGATAGTACCTGGGTAGTTACGACATGTATTAAAAGCTTTTGATTAATAAGCAACACGTAATGCCTCAAATTCGGCGGAAAACGGGGAACAGTACGGAGTGTCTTAATAATAGGTTACCAAGTTACCTCTATCTAACCTTCCGTGTGTGGGATACAGCGTGAAGCTAAGTGAGTGAGTGAGTTATATAAATATCAATTATTTTAAATTATTTATACTTATGTTGTTTTTAGATTTATTTTATTTGCCTTTTCTTGTAACATTAATATTAAAGGTTTAAAATAATGATTG
Organism: Eueides isabella; assembly: GCA_019049475.1. Classification (NCBI taxonomy): domain Eukaryota; kingdom Metazoa; phylum Arthropoda; class Insecta; order Lepidoptera; family Nymphalidae; genus Eueides; species Eueides isabella. The sequence continues at coordinate 5,312,493 of CM032393.1, forward strand.
TAATGTCAAAATGACAAAAGGATAAGCGACAAGATCTCTTCACTAATATGAGAAAATCGTGACGCAGTTTCATTTAACGTCACGCCATGAGACAGCGTGTCTTTTCAAATTTGCCTAATGGAAAAAGTTTTCGACTACGACAAGTAAGATGGAAACGAAAACCGTTCAAACTTGTAAAAAAATACAATAATGGTTGATTACTGAATACTAAAGAACAGTGACAGCAATGTAAAATTTACGAAATTTCACTTAAATTAAAGCCCTTAAAAGCAATCTATCGTTGACATTGTCTTCTTTAATCTAAAGGACTGTAGAATGTCTAATAAACGTTCTGTGATGTCTATTGGTCTTGACATCAGATTAATTGTAACGTATTTTATTGTTTAAAATTAAATTTGTCGACGTACCTTCATTATTTTTTTTAAATTATTTTATTACTTATATAACATTAAGCTCAGTATTAGACATATATACCTAAGCATATGTTTATTTTTTCAATGTCACGCTTTGTCCTGCACGTGGCAGGATAGCCAGAGTTAACTTGGGAACATAATGTTAAGACACTCCGTTCCATTCCATTTCTTCCATTTTTAACCACAACAAAGAAATGAAAACATAAAATATTTCATGTTCTCCAGTGGGAATCCAACCCATAACCTGTCAGGCACAATATCACTTATGGATGGGTCTGGACCTCTATATATACATATGTGATTGTGTAAATATATTTACGTATTAAAAAAGAGGCATGTCGTGGCGCAGCGGCACAAGCGTGTGACTGTAACCGACAGGTTCTGGTTTCGATCTCCGGTCGAGAATATTTAATATTTTCAATTTAAATATTTAATGTTTCATTTCTTCGCTCTGGTAATAAGACAAAGCGCGGAGTTGAGGTTCGCTACTCAACACACAATGCCTCAAATTCGGCTTGATTAAATGCTAAAAATAATGATTGTAATGACAAAATGACAAAATGATAAGCGACAAGATCTCTTCACTAATATGAGAAAATCGTGACGCAGTTAGTTAAAGTGGGGAACGCAAGTGGAACGGAGTGTATTAACACTAGGTTCCTGGGTTCCCTCTGTCTACCCTGCCTCGTGCGGGATACAGCGTGAAGCTGAAAAAGAAGTTGAAAAAATAAGGCAAATTTACTTTGCTAAGATATTTATTATACAATATTATGTCTTTAATTAAACCCGAACACTAAATACGACCTGCGGATGACTGCTATTAAGCAGCCACATTACAGTTTCTTAAAGTTTCTGAGGTTGATACACCTTAGAAACTTTAAGATTAGTTTGCGTGCAATATGTCATAACGATATAAACACGACGTACATTCGTTCTAGTAAAAACTATTTTCATAGCATGAGAATTCTTGCATTATTGATTACATTACAATATTTGTTCTTAACGTATAATGGAAGTAAAATTCCCTTCGTTAAGTAGATCAGTAAGCCACAAGTCTGTAGACGTATAACTTTGAAAATCCCAAATTAAATTGCGTGAAAATGGCTGCAAAGAATGTTAATTTTCCTTATCGCTTTATAATTTTGTTGTTTCATCGACAAAATGAAGTTATTATTTGCAAAGATAAGCATTTACTGTAAAAAATATGAGTATAAAATTAAGTAAGTACAGTAATGTTGTTGTTTAACCGCATATATTTTAGTTTAGATGTGTCGTCCAAAAGGCTATAAGGCCTCTGAATAAGGGTTCTGATGGAAAACATTATAATTATAATTTAATTTAAAATATTTATTATAATTTATACAAAATTTTAATATATTTTTTTAATTTTATTCCCAAATTTTAACACATTAAAGTCTGATTTAATAGAATTTTTCAAAATTGAAATGATTTAACTATTTGCATATATTGTTTAAATGCGTTATACTTACAATATCTTTTATGAAGAACACAGCGTCAAGCTAAAAAAAACATTAAGATTCTTTTAAAGTTACTTACCGCATACTTCATATTGAGTGTAACATCAACGCTAGTGCTGGGAGCATTAACTGAGTGCAACACTATGCCGGAGTCCACAAGCCACACGTGGACATTGCGAGCTCGGTCCCCCGACATTGCACGGCGACCGTCCGACATCATAAGGAGAGTTTGAAGAGCGGATTGATGACCCTGGGAGTTGTATTTTAATATTTTATTCAAGGTGTTCATATGTATATAGCTCTATAGATGTATATAAGTAATTATATGTGAGTCCTGTCGTGACGCAGCGGTACAAACGTGTGACTTTTAATGACAGGTTGTGGATTCGATCCCCATTCGAGGAAATTCTATATTTAATATTTTTAAATTATTTTTTTTATTTACTCGCTCTGGTAATGAGGATCAACGCGGCGTTCAATTCCGCCACTTAACGTAAATTTGGTTAAATGAAGTGACTTAACACTAGGTTTCCAAGTTTCGGGAGTAAATGACACTTATTATTAATGTAATTTAAATAAATATTAATTAAATACGTCAAATTCTCATTCTAACAACGAAGTACGTATCAAACCCTAATAAAAATGAAATGAAAAGGTACAACAGAAATTAAATATTATTTTAAAAGCATTCGTTTAAATCTTATTATATTTAGAATTGATTTATGGCATTACATTTTTGTTGGCAGCTAAATGCTTTCTTAAAAATATAATTATAACGTAAATATTTTAGTCATTAAAACTGTTTGCGTATCTATTAATAAAATGAGATTGAAATACTTCTTCCGGGTGGAAAGAATACGGAGATGTGTATTCTTTCCACCTGGACGACTTTCCACGACTATCCACGAACAAAGTGTCTAGAAACTAGCTTCCCTGTGCCTCCAAGGCTACGTGTACTAGATACATGCTTTAAACCAATCAATTTCAAACGAGCGTACGGGTCACCTGTTGGTAAGTCATCACCGTCGCCCACGGCCCCGTGTAGCTCCAGAGGTTCTACAGGAGGCCGTGGGCGGCGGTGATGGCTTACTAGTCTTTAAGATGAATGGGCACCGGGACCCGGCATTAACCAATGCGAAACGCATGGCCAAAGCCACTGCTTAACGCCGGTTTTAAATGCCAGGGGTGGTAATAACCCGGTCGAGTCTGCCCATGTGTGTTGCCATTGCTGACAGCGTGACTCTCCCACACGTACTTTAGTCGCCTCTTACGACACCATCAGTACCAAAGTGATCCTATTCTAAGCCGTAATCACAATGCTAAAATCCAAATCATTACTTGGTCCCTGAACATTATTAATAAAAAACTGCTATAGAAGTGAGTACCGATATTTTATTATTGGGGTAAAATAGACTATTACAAAGTACCTTGTCCCGGTCTAAGCTTCTAAATCCATCTTAATGAAATTTGACAGGGATCGCCTTTTGTATTAGGATTATATTATGTATGTTATATAAAACCTTTTTGAATTTTTTTTCACTTATAGCTTCACATTTGCACATAGCATACCTGGAAACCTATTGTTAAGATACTCCATTTTGATTTCCAGACACTTTCGTTTCCATTTTAAATGAAACACATGGTAAACATTTTTGGGAAATCCGACGTTTCGAACACTTTACCTACTGTAATCAAACTACCGCCAACGATTTGATATAATAATTATATTAAATGACAGAAAAATGCCACCTCAGTCTACCCGTGACCACGGACTACTGTAAAGTGTCCGAAACGTCGGGTTTCCTAAAAATGTTTACCATTCAATATACGCGATTAACCCGGTTAAAAGTGTTTCATTTAAAATGTGTAACAATCGCGAAAATCAAAGACATTATTACTTTCGTTTCCACTTTCAGCTGAATTCTGGAGGTATTGCCTGTAGAGTGGCGATATTCAACAATACGTAATTCATGTAAAAACGTCATATAATATAATTTTCAAATATCTACACACTCCGATATAAAAAAAAATATTAAAAAAGCAAATTAACTTCATCTAATCACAATAGAAATAATTTAAAAGAGAATTCCTTAAGAATTCTCATTTAAACAAACATAAAGTATGATAACAAAACGAATCAAGTTACAGCGTTGATTCAGATAACTGTTATTTTATCACGAATTTATAGACCATTGGGTAAGATAAACGGGCTATTAAGATTAATAATACAAAAAAAACTTTTTTCTACTTACCTTATAAGTTAAGGAGGGAGAATTATCAGCTAGTTGCCATACAACAACAGTCCTATCTTCAGATCCACTGAGCACCAAGAGATTATTAGGGCTGAAAGTGACACAAGTGATGTGCCCCATATGACCACTGAGGGTAGTTTGCAATCGATGTGTGGAAAGCTGCCAAACTCGGACTAAACCTCGGGCGCAACCGCTAGCGGCGAGTTGCCCATCTCTAGATACTTCTAAACAACTGATCGGTATTAGTTCGCTTTGTTCGGCCTGTTGGAGAGAAACATTTGCTAATTTAACAGTTTGTTCATTGAAATGGTAAATCTGATAAAAGCTTTTTTTAACTAAATTATGTATTAACCATTGAACTAAATAGCTACTATGTATACAATATCCATAGCATGAACTTACACATTTTAGCATAATTTTCTTTTAGTAGAGTTTTTTAAGTATTATAGATTTGACTACTTGATATAAAACAAATGTATTGAAATACGTAATGGTATAATTGCCAACTAACCTGTAATAAAGTGACGTTTGTTGTTGATTTCGTCTGCCGCCGCTTTAGTTGCTTTGTTGGGCGAAAGTTAGTAAGATTATCTTCAGTGTGGAATGAATATATTGTTACTCTATTGCCCCCTAAAAATAAATGTATTAATTACGTATATGTATAAAATTAAAATGATATCTCCTTTTATTTATATATTTAAGTAATTACTGAAATTATCGTACACATGCACAGACAATAATAAAAAAGATGTTTTTTTTAATTATGGTTATTAAATGGCATTTTAATGCAAAAATATTTATTCTTATACATTTTCTGTGTACAGTCATCGACTAGTTTTTATTTTATTATTAAATACAAATGTAGGTAATTCATATATGTACGAGTACATTGTTAACATTGTTATGATGATATAATGTATAGAATGTAACATGTATTGCAATAAATATGTCTTTAAATATAGAAAAATACTTCTTTAATTATTTTTATAGAGACAAATATTTCTTATAATTAAGTAATGTATAAATAACTAAGTAACATAAAAAGGAAATTAGCTACAGGATGTTTTACCAGCAGCTAAAAGAAAATGATCCTTGTCGGCAATAGCCAAAGCCGCCAAATCATGTGCAGCGGCTAATGTACGTAACAGTTGAGCGCTGTGTAGACTATATATGTAGATACGTTGGTCAGCACAACCAACTGCCGCTCTTGACGAGTCGTGTCCCACACAGAAGCATTTTACCTAAAGGAGAAAAAGCGCTTATTAAATCTAGTTTCTGCTTTAAGCTTTATCTCGTCAGTAGCAGTAGAATAAATTTTATAATTATCGAACTACGTTTCGTTTTGAGTTTAGTGGCGGGATTCAACGCCGCGCTTCGCCTTGTTACCATAGTTAAGAAATGAAACAAAGTCCCAAATTCTGTAGTTTTAATACAAGGTTCCCAAGTTCCCTTTGACTATCTTTCGATTTGCAGGAAGCTGGGTTACATGGCGTGTTCTGATGAACTCAACTTCGTACTATTTCATTTCGTTAATTTATTTTATTCTTCAGTGGGAATTAAACCGGGAGCATATATTGCATTTTCGACACAACCGCTTGTCACACTGGGCCACGACGGCCTTAATAATGATCTTCTTATAATTTATGACATAAAAGTGGAAAACTAATCATTAGAAGTTCATAATGTGAAAATTTAGTATCGAAGCAATAATTGAATTTTCAAGTGATATAAGCAAAGTCGAATAATAATAACTCCAGATACTCAGATAAGTGTCAAATTACAGAATGAAGTGTAACGAGTTTTAATGTTCCAACACAAGTCTATTAAACAGATGTAAAATATATTGGTGTCTAAATAACAAAAACTATATTTCTATATTTAATATAAAACTATATTTCTAGATTTACCTACCAGTGAGTAAAAACGCTTAGGTTATAATTTAAGGTATTGTGTGGTGTGGTTATCTTAGTCCTAAGTAAAAACTTATAATGATATAAAAAAAAAAAACAATACACGTTTGATGCTTCCTGGATGGGGAAACTCTACGTTGGAATTCGTAAAATTAGATCAGACAATAATCATCTCCTTATTTCATTGATAGATATAGACGTATAGACGTTAAGTTGGATTCGAATATCCTGAATATCAGTTTTACATTTAATATGTCTCGCCGCCTTTTTGAAATATGAAATTACAAATATTTTTTAGTACCTTGCTAATCCAGGATAGGAACAGGAAACCTTGTGTTAAGACACTCTCTTTTCCATTTTCCAACGAATTTTCTAAATGTTGTGTGTTGAGTATTGGAACTTTACGCTACACTTTGACTTGTACAGAGTAAATAAATGAAAATATTAAATAATTAATTCCTTCTAAGTGGTATTTAACCTAGAAATATCGTAATTACAATCATACTCTTTTACCATGGGACCATGTTGGTCTCAATAATGATCTTCATACAGTAAATGACATAGAAAAAGACATAAACAATCCTGAATTTCAGAGCAAATTTTAACATACAGAAGTTACTTAATGCTCAAACACACATTTTGAGTAAAGTTTTAAAAAGCAACCAAAAATCATTTGTGAATTGAGATACGTATCAAATTACAGCATTCCAAAGTTTATTAAGTAGATATAAAAACATTAGTGATTATTTTTTTTCTTCAAGCACTTTCCATATACTGTGACAGTGAATAAAGTACGTAACTTTATTTTTTATTCACACTCGGCAGGGTAGCTAAAGGGAACTTGGATTCCTACGTTCTGTTGTCCACTTTCCGCTGAATTCCAGGCATTGTGTGTTGAGTGGCGGAACTCAAAGCCGCGCTCTGACTCATTACCAGAGCGAACAAATGAAATTATTAAGTATTTAATTTGTAAATAATTAATATTTCACATTTTCGAGTGGGGAACGAACCTGTTGCTTACAATCACACTCTTGTGGCTCTGCGCTACGACAGGCCCCAAAAGATACGCACTCCATCTTACTTTTTTGACAAACAGTATTAGCTGGATTAAGAAACTATATAAAGCACTTTGTTAAATTAGGCCAGACGGACATCATCATCAGCATAAATGATTCTAGCTCTAAGTCTTCGTGCTTCATTTATACATATATGTTTCGATACCATCTTATAATATGGTAGATTATTATGTGGGTATTTAAAAGTGGAGAACGGAATTGGGACGGAGTGTCTTAACACTTGGTTCATGAGTTCCCTCTGTCTACTCTACCATGTGCGGGAGCTTAAATTTTTTTTTTCAATCTGTATGAAGCTAAACAAAAATAATGTGGAATTGTACATAATAACAATAAAATATCTCGACTGTCATTAAAAATTACACCGTGTACTTCACATGGGTGAGCTTAGTGAAAAGGACATATCGGCTCGTTAGATTTCAATCTGCAACCTTTCTATATATAAATCAATTGCGGACTGTCGGACAAAAGCTAATCATGTCTAAATGTAATAAGAGAAAATGGTCTAAGGGCACTTACAAGAAATTGACTGTAATTTATTTCTACCAAAGTGTAAGTAAGAGCTAAAACAATTTAGTGATCCCCAATTACAACACCCGAAGAGGGTCGAGAGGAGCATTCTGGGTAACCTTTGCTCATTATAACGGAATTTACCTCGTTAAGAACATTCTAGATGGTACTTATTAAGACTTTAATTCTAAGATTGATTTATTCTAGATAGTTTTAGTTAGTTCAGGTTCAAGTCTCATTGCAACTTTAGTGTAGCTTCGTAAATAATTGTAAGCTCGATGATATTTAAATTATTGTTATTACCACAATCTACTGGCTTAAAGAGGCCTGTTGTACTGGAGAGGCAAAAGGGTGTGACTGTTAATGCGACAGGTAATTCGATTCCCTATTCAAGGCATTCAAATATACGATATTTTTTTATTTCTTCGCTTTGGTAACAAGGCAGAGAAAAATGTAAGACATTGTTGGCAAATTGGCGGAAATTGGGAAAGAGAACGGAACGTTAACACTAAGTTCCCAAGTTCCTTCTGCCTAGCCAGTTATGTGCAGGATACAGCTCAAAAAAATAATAACAATCTTACAAAAAAGCGCGTAATTTTCCGATAACAATGGTAATTTGCAACAAATATTAATATACTAAACTTAAATTAAAAAAAAAACGTATGAAAGAACGAAGTAGGATTTGAATCCGCGCCTCTTGAAAACCGTTCCAGCGCTCTGACCAACTAAGCCATTCGTCCATTTTAGTTCGTCAGAGCGCTTGAGCGGTTTTCAAGAGGCGTGGGTTCAAATCCTGCTTAGTTCAAAACTTTTTATACGTTTTTTAAATTTAAGTTTAGTATTTTATGTCCTAAGTGTGGATTAAACACAACACTTTAAAAAATAGTAAAAATATTAATATCTTACATTTTAACACTAAATTAAAATTTTCGTTTAAAAGCGATTATTGTAAATTTCACAGTATTTTGTACCCATTTATGGTATCATTTCTACAAAAGCTTTTGTAGTCATGTCAAAAGGACATCTTAAAGGAATTGGGTCCACATTTCCAAGCTATCAAATCTACAATCGAGAAAATGGAGACTATTAAGGAAATTGTAACGTAATTGGATTACTTATTTCAAGTAATAAAGAAATACGAATTAAGAGAAAATAAATTCTCAGGGATTTCTCCTAAGATTTCGTTGAATTTTACGGATTCATTTACATATTTTAACTTATTTATTTGACAAGGTGAAGGAGTTAATGCTTACGAATAAAATTTAGAACTCTTTTTTTATATAATTTAAAAGATATATACATTTATTTTATTCTTTTATATATATTTACACAATTTATTATTCTACATTGCGGTAACTTAAAAGATGTAGTTCAAAAATGTTGCTACATCTGGCTATTTAAATGTGAATTTTGCCGCTAATCCGCAATGCAGCGTTCAAACACTTAGAAAAATAAAAGCTTTCATACTTCTTTTAAAGTTATATAACAGACTGCATTGACACAGGTACGTTTAAAATGAGATGCAATGGTTCTGTTAGTATTATAAATATGACTGCTGTTCTTGCCTTTGGTGTAAGTTGGCTTAGCTAATATTTTTTTTTATGTATGTATGTTGCGATCAATAAATAGGCGATTTCATTTCACACAGCGTTAACATTATAATAAATAGATTATTAAAAATTCTTCTTCTTTTTGATGAAAAATGTGCTTCTATACTCTGGTTTGAGGTACGATATTGACTTTACGAAATATAAAAAAAAAGATATAAATAACTTAATACAATATTACATGTTTGTTTTATCGTATATTGAATAACTTAAAATAATTAACATTTATACAAGAACCGGAGCAAATTGATTGACAAATTGATATTTTTCTTACCTTAGCTTTATGCCTCTTCAATACATGCAAATAAGTCCCAGTTATGAAAGTGCGTATATGTAATTCATTTTCTCCTTGCAGAGTTACTAAAAACACATTGTCTTCAGTCACTTCCATTGCGTGGACAGGAACACCGGCGGACACTGTGTTGAGCAGAGTAAAGTTGTCCACATTCCACGTACAGACTGTGCCGTCTTGGGAACAAGTCACCAAGATGTCACCGTCTAGTATCACCTTGATCGACGTTACTGGGCCTCTATGGTGATCGAGTTTAGTTACCTATGAACATAATATTATGATAAAGTATGCAATCGTGTGTATGATATGTGTGTACTCGAATATTGAATTTGCTTCTAAAAAAAAAAATTGACGTTGTTATATATGAAATATATTGAATAAACTTGTTGGACGCGCATAGAACAAGCAATCAATCCGACTGAAACACCTTGTTATTATTACATTTAGGCGTGCCAGTAGATTACAATTTACGTCGGCAATGTAACGAAGAATGAAGAAGGCACGATAAAGAAATAGTTCTTAAGAGACTATACTAAAAGTTCAAAAAAGTTTAAAAACATATGCTACCACCTGAGACAACTTATGTCGTAATGACAAAACAAACGTCCAAAAGCCCAAATGACTGTATGTGTATGTATACCTTCGTTACGAAAATTATATCTGTAAAATAAATTTGGATACGAAAAAAGTTACATTTTTCGTCTAAAAGAAAGTTTCCCAGTTATAAAATGTTGTCTTTAATCTAAAATAGATATATTTAACTAACTACCAAAAGTATCAATATTCAATTTTCATTTGTTTACGTTAATTACTGCTTGTTTCTGTAAAAATAATATTTCTTTATTTTTTCTATTCCCAAGTACTTACCAAGGCCCCATTAATTAGTGATGTAACAATAACGGCCGAGTCTTCCCCTCCGCTGATGACTAGGGAGCGGTTGACTATTGCTGCGACGCACAATACAGGGGCTATATGCTCTCTTGACAAAAGAAACACGTAAATAAAGTCTTATATGTCCTTAGGAAAGAATATTTGTAACTACGGTAAATGTTATTTAACTTACTAATAAATATTATGATGTTCTAAATATTAAGAAAAAGTAGGGCTGTCGTGGCGCAGTGGTACAAGGGTGTAACTGGAAATGCGACAAATTGCGAATTTGATCCCCCTCAGAGAAATGAAATATTTGATTTTGTCGTTTCGATGTTGAGGCAGAGTACGGCGTATAGTTTCCGAACTTAACACGCAATGCTTCCAAAATTCGGCGAAAAGTGGGAAGCGGAGTGTCTTAACACTAGCTAACTAGCTAGCTATCTTGTTACGTGAGGGATACAACGTGAAGTAAACTAATAAATGTAGTATTTAAGCATTCTAATTTTTAAAACATTATCTATATAATGGCGAATAGGAAAACATCTTTAAATGTTAAATAGATAGATATTCGCATATAGTCTACTAACTTGGTAATAACTTTTATATATATTATATTTTTTTCAGTAACGTTATTGTACAAAAATATTGTTCTGCTAAAAGTTACTAAAAGTTGACGAACAAAAAAAAAAACTGTGCATAAAAATTATTCGTTCTAACAAAGAACCATAGAATAGAAGCTAACGAACATTTGCTCGCTAGTTACAAAAGCGGCTTTTAGTTTTGATATCAAGGTTTTTTGAGCTTTAAACTAATGTTTTTTTTTTAATAACATATATAGTTGATGTAAATATAGTTAGATGGTAAGTTCCACTTTCAGATACAGAATTATTTTCCTTTTCCCGCTCTGGTAAGTTAGAGTGCGGCGTTGGACTCCGCGAATCATTGCAGAACGTCTAAAATTTGAAAATAATTGGAATACCTAGACATTAAACATTGAAATTTTTAAGAATTAAGTATTTTCTTTAATAATTTAAATTCAAATTTAACGTAAAAACATCAATTAAAACAGTTTAAATAGCAAACTTAGAAAATCAAATAAATCAATGTATATTCAAGACAAGTCAAACAATAAGTAATCTAAGCTAATGGTAAAAACGTTCAAGTTAATATTGAAATAATTTATAAGATAAACTCGACAGATCTTTATCAAAATAAATATATAGAGGTTTCAATCTCAGGCCTTGTGATTTTACAGTTACGATCCTAAAATATTAGGAGTTCAGCCACTCTACTTACAATGCCTCTAAAATGTAGGACACGAAGTGTCGTAGTGAGAACGGAGTATCTTAACACTAGGTTCCCAAGTTGCTTGTGTCTACGATGTTATATGCGGAAAAAAGCGTAAAGCTAAAAAAAACAGCTCTCTGAGCGTTGAGCGACTGCGACCTCCTTTAAATAATTAAATATTATTAAATAGTTTAAATCTTAAAGCTTTGCTTGAAAGACTCGTTAAAGTTCGCATTGTGTGTAATGTTACGCTAAACTTTCCAGAATAGAAAGCTTATTCTAATTAATTATATAACTTGTCTTCAACTGATACCGCTAATGTATTTACTGAGTATTTAAGTGAGGAAACTAAGTATACACGGAATTTCAAAGCAAAGTTCCCAAGTAAACATGGCAACCCATTTAATTGTGGATACTAATGACGTATTATGTTACAATAGAAGCTTGTAGGTACGTATGAGGGTGAGTTATTACCATCAGGCACGTTTTAGTTCTACTGGAGATATTCATTTTTATTTATTACAGTACTCGTGTTGAGTATGAAATATTTTTGTTTTCTCATAATAAATATATTTCTTAATATTATACCTCATTTTGCACTTGAATACGACTAAAAGATGGTAGGGAATTTTGTAACATGGATGGTAATATATTTATTAAATTACCTAATTATAGGATTTAATCAGTAATTAATCTTTTTCTTTGACTAATTTTAATGATGATATATTTTTTTAATATATCAATATCTCTTATATACCGCAATATTGAAAGCAGAACTAAAGTGATGATCATTTTAGCATCACGCTGTATTGGCCACATTGCTCCAGTCTATAAGGGGAACTTAAGTGTTAGGACATTCCGTTCCATTTCCCACTCTCCGTCTAATTCGAGGCATTGCATCTTGAATGTTAAAAGCTCAACGCTGACCTTTGTCGTATATCCAGAACGAAGAAATAAAAATATTAATTGTTTAATTTCCTCGAGTGCGGATCGAACCCATAATCGTTCGCGTTTACAGTCACCCGCCTCTTGGCCTGCTCTACAACAGGCAGGTCAGGGATTTTTATTAATAAACATGTGTGATAATTTACTTAGGTTGTTAAAATTTTATATTTTCATTGCCTTTATATTTTCAATTCATGCTCTGGTAACGACTTAAAGCGCGATGGTGAGTTCCGCTACTCAACAAGCAATGTCTTAAATTCAGCGCAACGTATTTTACCTATACTATTTGAATTTGTATGAAATTTTACCCACCAGCTTCCAATAAGCAATAGTCAATTAAAAATGATACTTACAATATTTTCGTCTTAACAGCCAAAGTGTGTAAGTCCCAGACAATAACACTCGTATCCTCTGACCCGGTGAGCAGATACTGAGATTCGCGCGTGACACACATACATAATATCCGGCCGGAGTGACCTGGAAATAACTTTGGGTTATGGCTTTTGATGCTAAACTTGAGCAACGAAAGATCATTGTTAGGAGAAATAATTGTCCAAGTTATAACAGAAATATGTTATTAAAAGATTTCTTTCTTTTATTGATATTGCATAAAAAAACGATATTAAGTTAAGCTATATTATGCTGTGTATATGCTATATATGCATAAACTATATATGTGGTATCCTCCAGGGATCTTGGTGTTAAGATACTCAGTCCTCCACATTTTGTTAACTTATTGAGGCATTGAGTGAGCCTATCGCTTCGTTTTGTCTTGTCATCAGAGTCAGAATATGAAAATAATTAATTTATGTTAGAGAAAATCGACCCTACAATCTTCGGGCTTTATTACAATTGTAGAATAAAATAGTTGTCGATGGAATTGTTACAATTCAATGCTGGCTTAGTTTTGACACATATTGGGTAGGACATAGACAACAAAATAACCTATCAATGGATTTTCTCTGTCTGTATACAAAAGATTTACCTACATATAAAAAATATAGAAAAAATATATATCGTAATATCACAATAATATCTAAATCCCATTTCTTCATAATGTAACATATTAATCAATATATTTCCAATAAAGCTAAGCACTGGTAAATCTGTTCCAGCTACAATTATGTAATATGAAACCACATATTAAACTAATCGGTGGCTTAAACGTAGCATACCGTCTAATAAGGATTGAAGGGTATAATTATTAGTAATATAGATGTTATTGACATAGATTTGCTACTTTGATGTTCATTCAAGTATTGCGTTATATATGAGTATTGTAGATTTATTAATCCCTTAACGTAAGTTTGTTAAATATCTTTACCTTGTTGCACAGATAAAAAATAAATTATAGTTTACCTAGATATAAATGTCATTCGTTACGTAGGAACTGAGGACTCAAACTAGAAAAACTAAAAAAACAAAATTGTAACGAAAGAAAAACAAAAAAGTGAATACAATACTTCTACAGCTGTATAAAAGAAGCATATACCACACATACATATGAAAATATATGCGTAATTTCTGTTTTTCTTCTGGTGTGTATTTAAAAACGTCAAAAGTTGAGTTCCAATTAAAACGTGAGGGTTACTCTCAGCATGAAAATTCAGTAATCATAATAAACGGCCGTGGTTGGCCAAATGCAATCTTAATTGAGATATCGATTTTCTTCTCAATATATCATTCTTTATAAGGTCGTTTTAAATGGATCAGTTAATAATATGAGCTGATAATAATAGTCATATTCTTTCTAAAGGTTATTTATTACAAGATTAGATCTTAAAAGGTCGAATATTTTTTGCTGCAATAAATTATAAAACACTGAAATTATTTTTTATTCAAGAAAATACAGTTCTTGTAAAAGGAAAAAGCGTAAAAAAAAGCAACATACTGCCAATTAATTGATTTTGTAAATAACTAAATAGTAGGAAGCTAGGCGCAGAGTTTGTACGAGGCTGCTGTGGGCTCGATATCCAATAGGGGAATATTACTAATTTACATTTTTTGGTATTCTATATCAATAAAAATAAATGAAACAAATATTATAATAATCACAAAAAAAACCTAAAAGTCATCTCACAGATATAAAAAAATATTGTGTATATAATTATGAAAAAGTATAAGTTATCGAAATAAAGCAATCTATAACAAAACTCAATTCAGACTCGAAGACTCATTATAAGATCATAAATTATATTTATTCATTCTTAGAAAACATTTCTTTTTCATGCCACAAATGACTCTTTGTAAAGATTTATATCTTTGTACAAGATTTATATTTTGTCTGACATTAATTTACTTTGCAAACGCCTGCAAGATCTTATATCTCGAAGGCTTTTGCAATATAAGAGTTAACAGGTATTTATTAATATAATAAAAATAAAAGATATAATTGAGATCTGTGGTTGCGGAGGAGAAGCGTGCTAATGTGAACGTGACCGGATGTTGGTCCCCACTCGAAAAAATTAAATCTGTATTTATAAAGCTGAAGCATTTCATATTTGAATAATATGCAATTGCTAATTGCATTAAGTAGCACGATAAATGCTATGTTACATGAAGATAAAGGAACTTTAACTTGTAAAAAAATCGCAAGTCATATATATGTCTATCTCCTTACAACATTCCAAAGCAATGGTTTTAGTGTTTTACAAATTACAATAAAACAAACTATAGATAAAGGGTTAATTTACATCTATATAGAACTATATAGATGTAAATTGCCGTTTGCGGCGAGACAAAAAAAAGTATTTCTTTCGAATCCGCCGTTATGCCGTAAAAGGCAGTGCCGTGTCATGATCGTGCCGGCGGTGCCGCAAGTAAAAGTTAGTATTTAATATTTTTATTTCTTTACTCTGGTAACAAAATTAAGCGAGCCGTTGAGTTCTGCAACTCAACACGCAATGTTAAGCACTTGATTAACTTTCTCCTGCTTACCCTGCCACGTGCAGGGAGTACATCGAGAAGTTAAAAAATAAAAGTTCTATTAGATCTACATAACATAAACTTTTTCTTATATTTTTGGATCATAAGAATTTGTAAAACAACAGTGATTAATATAAATTTTGTTTGAGAATTATAAAGAACAGAAACAATTTTTATCTTAGCACTAAATTAATTCATTTGCTCAAAATTTCACAATAGCACTACGATCAGAATCTAGATATTTATGATACCCAGTTATTACGTACTTACTTCTATGTATTTACTTTTTATTATACTATCACGAACTTCAATAAGAAATCAACCTAGACAAACGAAAAAATATTATAGTAAGTTAATAAGAATATATTTTATAAGAGCACTCGAGAGTGTTTATCCACTCCAAGTTCTGTGAAACGTGTAATCTAGTGCTGCCTATTTTTGCAAGAGACAAAATGAACAATGCTAAAGTATATACTACAAATAATTAGTTATTTGAATTATTTATAAAAAAACCAAACTGTAACATGGCTTTTCCTTTTTAAGTAATATTCTAAGTAACACGTTCTTTTAAGTACACAATAATTTAGTCCCTTTAGATACGTGAGAAAATTGTATTCGTTTAAAATTTTTAAAAATGGTATTACCGAGCCACAGTCAGAATGAAGAAGAATATACACAGCTGGTCTGATTGAGCGACGAAGGATATTGCAAAAAAAAGACGAGGGAAAGAGAGGCAGGCCTCTACCTGCCTCCTTAACAATTTCCGTGAGCACTGTGTCTATGATAAAAGAACAACGTCATGCAATAAACAAAAGTAGCCCCTGAAAGACATATATGACGAGGTTGATGACAATAGACAAGGCGAAGAGGTATGAAGAGTATCGTGGCGTTGTAGTACAAGGCTTAAAAAAGGCAAAAGTATTGGCCACTTTTGTTGCGTTTACAAAATACACAAAACACGAAATAAAAACAGTTTAATAATATTTCTAATAAAATTTGCTCTCAAGTTCTCTATAATGTAAAAAGACGTTATTTTAAATCGCAGACAACAGTTCACAGCTGGTGAAGGAAATACTAGAGCAATATCAAAGAGTTTTCGTAGTGTTCAATTAAATTTAATATTGTACATTCGTTGGCAAATAAGTCGTTGTTGTTATTTGGGACCACTGCTTCGTATATATGATATAATATTATATTATCAAAATATATTTTTCTTATTATTAAAATCTTACTCAGACAATTTTCAGGTCGATTAATTTAATAAATTAATATATATATATATATATATATATATATATATATATATATATATATATATATATATATATATATATATATATATATATATATATATATATATATATATATATATATATATATATATATATATATATATATATATATATATATATATATATATATATATATATATATATATATATATATATATATATATATATATATATATATATATATATATATTTATATATATGTCGTTTTTTTATCTAGATCACGTGAAATCCTACAAAATGTGGGAGAAAAGTAGAGCAAAAAATGAACTAGCCATTATTTTATTTATGTATTTTATTTTCCGTGATATTCATATTACATTAATTTTTCGTCGGCTTAGAATGTTAACCTGGCTAAATTCTCAGGGGAGACAAAATATGTTTTTAATAAAACAGTATATATTTTAATAATATAGTATATGAAAAAGGTTTTTACAATATCGAAAAATAATTTGACTTCTCTTTTTTTTTTCAGATTCCATGGCAAATTAAGGCAAAGGCGACTTGGGAGCCTAGTGTTAAGACACTCTGCTCCGTTCCCCCTTCCTAATGAATTTATGGTGTTGTGTGTTGACTGGCGTTTTGTATTTTTACCAGAGCGAAGAGATTACAATATATATTATTTCTTTTTTAGCTTCACGTGTGCGGGACACGGCAGGGTAGGCAGAGGGAACCTAGTGTTAAAACACTCCGTTCCACTTACGTTCCCCACTTTCCGCCAAATTTGAGGCATTGTGTGTTGAGTGGTGGGACTCAACGCTGTGCTTTACCTTGTTACTAGAGCGAAGAAATGAAAACATTAAATATTTAATTTAGGGCCGTTTGGCGAGTATGCCTTACCAGAAAAAGTAATTTTAATAATTTAGATATACTTTTTCCTAAATAAGAATCGAACCTACAACTTTAGCGTGTAGAGACACTATCCTATTACAAAACTAATGCCTTCATTTATAACAATAAAGAAGCAATTACAACAAATACATGTATTATGTAAGCTCTATATATCATCTTAATACACTTTCAGTATTATCTGTTTAATGCTATATTATATAGTTTAACGATTCTCTATTGTTCAGTTACACGCTTCATCATGGCTGCTAATGGTATCTGTAATTTATATCGATCGCTGTTTCCGAATAATGTTTATTATTATTTGCATTATAAATTACTTGCTTGTAGGTATGTAGATGATGAATTTCAATTTTCCAACAGGTGTTGGTCCGGGTAAGTGTTTTTACTAATGTTTATTTTCATTTTATTTGCTGATAATGGCCTGTTTATGTAGATTTTAATAGATTTAGGGGTGTAGGTAACGATAAATTGAATTTCTATGTATAGAAAGATCCTAGGTGTATTTTTTAATTTTGCTAATGCCAATGGTACGAGTAAAGAGTATGGTTATTCATTTTAGATGGTTAAGATAAATAATAATAGTAAATTGTGAGTCACACTAGCATACTAAGGGTCTCGTAATAATTTCAAGATGCTCAACGAAGAACAATTTATAAAAAAAATACAAAATTTATGGGCATTTGTACTCTTTTTGTATAAAATAAAGTACAAATATAAGTTTGTAATGGTTTTTTTTCACTGTGGGTAAGTAAGACAACGAGAAGTCCCAAATGTCAGCGACGAAATGAAAATTTTGTGCAAAATATCATAACTGTCTACGCCTACGGGTAATCTATTTTAGGTTTTCATTACGCAGAGAACTTTAATCATAATGCAACAAAAACGATGCGATTTTGATTGCGTTAATTTAATACCTAGATTATTTTGAACTCTAAGGGACGGTAGATATTTGATATTCATTTCAGATGTATACATTTAATACTCTTTCGGTTAACTCGAGGTCTTTACAATTTTTGACAGACGAACGAATGACACACGGACAGACGAATAATGAAATGATGATAAGGTTTCTGTTTTTATCTTTTCAGGTAAGGAGGTATCCTAAAAATGATTCGTGTTTCTTTTATTTTATTTTTGATGCTCGTAAGATACACGTCAAGTAATTGTTCGCGATTTTCTTTTCTTGTATTATGTTCAGAGATTTTGCACGTTAAGTAACAAAGGTATTGATGGAGTCAACTGATTATAATCTTATACAGCAAAATATCCCGATTTCCAACACAAAAATAATGACAATATTACATTAACAATTATATTAAGTAAGCCGCGACTTTGTCGCAAATAAGGCCTTGCTTTAGGGCGAATCAGTATTTAAATTTCACTTTGATGTCTGCTACTGTTTCTACTACTGGTTGGCCTTAAGCGATTTACGTCCTTTATTATTGTGTATGTTTGGACAAAATTTTCTTATGTTAAAGCGGTGTAAAAAGAAATATTGTATTTCTTTTGTGGTGTCTTTTGAAGGAAATTTCATATCGTCCCTTTTTATTATTTGTGAAATGTTATTTTTTTTAATTATGTATGTGTTGGAAGCTTGTCGTAGCCCACGGGCACAAGCCTGTGACTTTTGTACGCGAAAGGTTCGATTCTCACTTGCAGAAATTATTTTTTCATATTTTCAAATGAAATATTTAATATTTTTATAATATTTTAATCTGGTCACACGGCAAACCGTGGCGTTGAGTTCTGCCACTGAACACGCAATGCCTGCCTGAAAGTGGAGAACGAAATAAAGTGCCTTTACACTGGATTCTCAGGTTCTCTTTACGTACCATGCAATGAGCTGGATACACTACGCGAATCTTAAAAAAAGTATGAAAAGAAATATCGATACAACAAAATAAATTTATTTACAACAAAATAAAGAGTAAAAACAGTATTATAAATTACGATACAAAATAAATTCTTAAGTAAAATTCTATAAAGCATACATTATACTGAGTGAAGAATAAAAAAGGGACAACGTTTCGTCTAATACAAAGTTGTGAAGTAATGGCAAAAAGGGATTTCTCTTGTTAATTAAGGATGTGTGGGATGAAGGAACAAATGTTAATATCGTTTGCTTGCTTAGAGTAAACGAGTAACACTATATGCGTAAATTTGGGTTGTTTGTTTATTTTCATCGCCTGAATATATATAAAATTTAATGTACTTTTTCACTTTTACACATTTCGTTTTATATTATTATTAGTATGTACATAGAAAGATTTAAGATTTATATTTTTTTTGCTGCACGCTGTAATCTTGTGTTAAGATATTTCTTCATTTTCGAAGATTTTGTCTTCTTGCCACAGCGACAATATGAAAATATGAAATAATCTATTTATCCGAGCGGGAATCGAATCAATACTTATCGCGTTTACAGTCACGCGACGGCTTCATATACATAAATTTGACTCAAGTAAATGAATTCTCCGCAAAGATATCGTGGTGTTAAGTTCTGCCCCTCAACTAAACAATAAGTGTCTTAATAAACTTCAAATATATAAAAAAATAGCTTTTCCGCATACCTTGCTTGCTATATGAAATAAGAAGGAACCTAAAAATTATAATATTACTTTTTTATACCAATTTAAATCTTATACACAACAAAAAACATTGACAAAAATGTTTTACTTTTGACTTGCAGTAAATAATTGTGTACCCTTTTAATATCGTATTGTTAATGAGTTTCAGTAATCTTTTAAATTGAATTTCTGTACCAAAAATACACAGATACTTGGGAAGTGAAAAGAGCTTTCTTAAGCTTTGTAACTCGAAACCTTTTAAGTGCTCATCAAGGAAAGAAGGTACATAATGCTTAGTCATTGAATTACAATCACTTTAGAAACATTTTGTTGTGATATTTTGTTAATTGAATGAATTTTTAATTCAAGATATCTCTGGCATCGCAATCATACAAAATATAGTAAATACAAAAATCTTAAAAGGGTTTTGAACCTGCACTTAGTGTTAATGTTCAAATGTTTTGTTTTAAACTAAAAGTAAATTAAAAAAAAAAAAAAAAAACATTGGCAGTTAAAAAAAAATAAACATTTCGCTTATACAATTGGAAGGTTTCCCTTGATTTCCGTCATGAGATTCTTCCTTGGTGGCAATGGTGCCCCAAAATAAAAGTGCGCTTTTTCAATTAAAAAAGAATTATTCATAAATGACGGAGGTCGGTAGACATAACACATAATAAAAACAGAGATTTTGAAGAAATCTTAATCTCTCGTTTTAAATTAGTAAAATGTTTAGGTCATTTTTAATAAAATTATGTTATATTATGAACATAAATAAATAGATAGAAGTACCATGTAATGCTTACATAGATTTTTGTATTGTTAACACTTATCATGCCATAATGGGAACTAATCATACCATTAAATGTAGGTTAGAAGCGCAAACCAGGCTTTATATTGTAGCTTTCTGTTATTAAGAAAATAGAAGTGAAAACATATACGCAACATGTTACGTTTTATCATGATTCTCAGAAAAATTTAAATATACATATATTATAAAATATTAAAATTCTTATAGCATAAAAATCTTGTCCTATGGTTAATGGCTATAAAAAGACTTAAATAATTGAAACTGACAATGCACGCTTTGTTTGAATCGTATGCGAAGAGCTATTTTTATTGATGTTATATATAGGTATTTTTCTTTGCATTTCAGTACATTTAGAAGGATTCATTGATTGTTAAATGTGAACAGAATGTAAAGATCGAAGTGATTGATATACGAATATCAACAAGATTCCTTTATAAATTTGGCTATATATTGAACATAACAGTGTACTTATTAGTTTTAGCAGTATATACAAAATACGCTCGTCGTGGGTTACAAGTAGGTCTGTAAACGCGACAGGTCAAAAATAAATATTCAATATGCCTTAAATTCGGCAGAAAGTGAAAGAGTAATGTAATGCTAGGTTCCGATTCCGATCCGACTCTGACGTTTGCGAGGTATAGCGTGAAATTAATAAAATATAAACATAAAGGAAAATTCAAAACAACCTGTATTACGTATGTACGAAGCATACTCGATATGTGTATAATAATTCTACTTAGTATGTATTAAACTGTAGTTAATGACTTTTGGTTGATAAATGATTCATAGAAATATTGCCAATACAATATGAGAATAAAGACACATGTGCGTTGTAGTTAGTGTAACAGTATAATATTGTTAAAAGCTCAAAATACCTTAGCTATAATATTATCACATAGATTGTTCTTAACCAAAATCAAATAATACTAATTTCTGACCCAAATTGATGAATGTATAGATGACCTCCAATTTCAAAGGACTTTATAAGAGAAGAGGGGAAATAGAGATAGAAGATCAATTATTTATGTTTAACTAACATTTGATAAAATGATTGCAGTTTGCTTGATTGAACGCGCTAATCGCAAGAACAACATACTATTATTTGATACATCATTCTTAATTATTTCAATAAACATACTAGCAAAACCTTGGGATATTTATTATATAGTATTAATAGGTATAGGTATAAATATATTGTTAATTAATAATTTGAAGCTTTGACAGAAACTCGACGGATGTTTGTTTGTTATCTTTCGAGAAAAAATAGCGCAACGTTTTATTACGGTAATCTAAACAATCCTAAAAATTGTGCGGAGAGAGAAACAGAGCGTAATTATACTAAGTTTCGACTGCGTACTGCCCTACGGGCTGGTAAGATGTAATTATTATACATTTTAATATAAACGTTTGATATTTTCAATTCTATGGTTTTGTAAGACGAGTGGCCTCGTCAGGTTGCATGCCAACATATGATGTGATAAGCTATAGTGGATCTCTGTCTTTATCCCAATATACGGAAAATATGGGAAAATCACTTACCTTTAAACGTGTGTACTTTTGAATTCGACATGACATGCCACAACTGAGGATCACCAGCGGACGGTGCCAATACAAGATGCTGCCCAGAGGGTGCGAGCTGAAGGAGTCGAACGCCTGCACCAGGAGTAGATCCTCCCACGGACACTACACGTACCGTTGAAGCGATTGGTGGATGTAGCCTAATGAATTCAAAAATGATGTATTAATAGTACCATTACCAAAATATAAATACTAATAACCTATTTTCAATATATATTATGGAAAAGACAAGGCAAACGAGCGTACAGATCACCTGATGGTGAGTGATCACCGTCGCCCACGGTTCCGTGTAACACCAGGGGAGCTACAGGTGCGTTGCCGGCCTTGAAATTTAAATAATATATGTTATTGAATATATTAAACTAAAAGCAATAACAATAATTAGGCCTGTCGTGGCGCAGGAGCCCAAGCGTGTGACTGTTAAAGCGACAGGTTCGATACCCACTCGTAAAAAGAAAGTTGTAAACATTTTCTAATAAAATTTCAATATTTTCATTTGTTCGCTCTGGTAACAAGGCAAAGTGCAGCGTTGAGTCTCGCTATTCACCACGTAATGCTTCAAATTCGTTGGATATTTGAAGAATATAACGGAGTATCATAACACTAAATTCCCAGGTTCTCTCTGTCTACACTGCCATGTGCAGTATACAGAGGGTTAAAAAAATGATAAAACAATAATAATAATCCAAACATTAGTCTCCAAATAAACATTCCGCTTAATTAAAATGAGCAACTTTTGTTGTTCAACACGAAAATATTAGTATTATCGGTACATGGAACATGGAAATTGGCAATTCCCATAACAGTCCACATATGCCGTAACGATCGCTAAAATTGCCTCAACAATTTCCCCAAATGGTTCTGACCTGTACAGTCGATGGGGTCCGAAACTTAATGAGAACAATAAACAAAACGATTAGGAATTTGATTACGGTCCTACTCTTTTCGACAAGCCCTTAATTAATTGGTGGCTACATCACACCTTTTTATCGGTGACAATCACGTTAAGTATGCAATTTATGTTACAGTGGTGTGACATGTTATTGAGGCTATCGAGACGCAGTGATACAACGTCTGATTGGAGTGGTTATAAGTTGGATCACCGCATGGAGTAATTAATAATTTTCATAAGCACGTCTAGCAAGGTGGAGAGGGAAAGTGACCTAATTTTGACGTTTCCAATGCCCCCATTTTTATTATTTTAATCATATCTACACATGCAAATATACATTTAAGGAATTATTGTTACTGACCGTAAAATGTAACAGAAAACGTTACATTACATTGGAAATCCTTATTCTAAAGTTCAAGAATAATCTAAAACGCTGTAAATGTATGTATGTATGTTGTAAATGTATTTTTTTTTTCTAAAGTTGAATTTGATCTTGCGAGTACATACCTCGGGCACACGGTATTTAAATACCGTGACAGAACAGTACATAATTAAGTTAATAGTTATATTTAAGATATTTTCCTCAATTTCTCAAAGTATTCAATTAAAGTTTTTTAATTGAAACACTTTTAACCGGATTAATAACGTATATTGAATGGTAAACATTTTTTGGAAACCCGACGTTTTGAACATTTTACAGTAGTCCGTGGTCACGGGCAGACTCAATAATGTCTTTGATTTTCGAGATTATTACACATTTTAAACGAAACACTTTTAATCGGATTAATAGCGTATATTGAGTGGTAAAAATTTTTTGGAAACCCAACATTTTGAGTCTGTGCGTGTCCAGGGACTACTGTAAAGTGTTCGAAACTGTTCGCGTATATTAATCCGGTTAAAAGTGTTTATTTAAAATGTGTAACAATCGCTAAGATCAAATACATTATTATACGATTAAAGTAGTTAGCCAAAGATTAACTGTGGCCTTCTATATTTACACATACATAAATATGTTACAGTGAGAAAGATAAATAAAACGATTAGCGAGTTAATTGCAATCCCCCTGCATGCGGACACAATAGATTGCATTGGTTGTCTAATAGATTGATAGAAATATATGCGTTTTTACTGGTATGCTGTTTCTAATAGTATTGCTGATGGAAATTATTTTATTATTTAAGTTTCTTCTAACTTGAGGTTTTTTTTTCAATAAACGAACAAAATGCAAATATTTTTTATTTTTGTTTAATCTATTCTAAAAGGAAAGTAAGCCAAAAGTAGGTACGCATACAAGATACTTTTAATATATATAAAGTACAACTGAACACAGCTTAGAATATTTACAGTGTAGGAAAGAAGACAACAAAGAGACTTTTTTCTGAAATATTGTATTAAGATATTCCATTGTTTTCCTCTAACTTCTTTTGAGATATTGCTTGGGGTGGTGCAACATAAAGCCACGTTTTGTCTCATCGTAGTAGTTGGTTTCTTTTAATATAATAATTTCCTACAATGAATATTGAATTATTAAGATTACACGTTGGAGGTACACCACTTTATTATACTATATATTAAATAAGAAAATTATCTTTAACGAATTATAAAAAATATATCTAAAACTTCAAATGGAGTAACAAAAAATCTATGCAAAATAGTAAACACATCAAGTTAACAATATAACAAAACGACGTACGTTAGAACATATTGACCGTGGCAAAATACAAACTTTACGAACCAAACTCCAGTGTATTTTCATGCGAGATCTATATTTGTATTGAAACAACAATTTGGAATGTTCAATTAAAATGTTGTAATATTACAATATAATATTTTGCCAAAACGAGTTACAATTAAGACTTGATCAGACATTCAGTTGCGTTTAGATAAGTGTGATGGATGTCAATTGAAGTAGACCTATTTATAAAACAAATCGTACATAGCATAGTAGGCTAGTTTCAGCGGGGAGCTAGTTTAAAGACGGTTCCAATAAATATATTTTCGTAATCCGCTTTATAATTAAGGCATTATAAAGCGAGGTACCAAAAATATGAAATATTCATTTTCTTCAAATGAGAATCGAATCCACAAACGTCGTTTTATAGTTGTTCGTTAGGGCCTCTACACTGTGCGACAAAAACATATATAAGTGAAATAGCTGTTAAAAAAAATACTAATGTAATTTCGATGACGGCGTTTGAATTCACCATTTTCTAATAACAGTACAAAAAGAATAAAAAGGGTCTAGGTAATATATTAAATTATTCTTATAGTCATATTAATATCGTATCAGAGCGTGTTTAAGTCATTTCTAATAAGATGTAGGGCAAGTCTCGTCCTAAGTATTTATGAACAAAGGATGTTGGTAGCAGGTGCGGTTCGTTTCGGGCGGCGAAAGCTACCACAATAACTATAAACTAAAATATATATAAATCTTTTTCCACATTCACAATGGTTTGCCTGAAAGTTGGATTGTGGAAAAGCTTTTGATTCTTTTGGTCAAAATGTGGTAAAATAAATCGGCTTTTCAGTTTTACGTACAGCTAACAATACTTGGCTCGGGTTAGCTTTCAGGATATTTATGTCATTTAGATGGAAGTTAAGTTAGTGATGATAATTTAACAATAAAACTTAAACATTTAAAGGGATATGTCAGTGCTTATAAATTGAAAAGATGGATTGAAGACTTACGTTGCCATTCTCATTTAAAATTTTGATTTTTTTTGTATATGTTCGTAGAAGCGTCGGTCGGGTTTTTTTTGTATATGTAGAAAGAAGAGATCAAAGCTAACGACCCAGCTTTGATCTCTTATAAGAACTTCTGTATGTTTGAAATGCGTTGAAATATAGAAATTTAAAAGTTATTTGTGGTGTATACCGTTTACAAATATATTATCAGCTTAACGCTGTACCCCGCACGCCCGCGTACCTACGCAGAGAGGGAGCTTAGGAGCCCAGTGTTAATACACGTTCCCAAGTTCCCATTTCGTTCCCAAGTTTTCGCCGAATTTGAGGTATTGCGTGTTGAATGGTGGAACTAATTAATAATGGTAGAACGCTGCATTTTCTGCATTGATAACAGAGCGAAAGAACGAAAATATTATTAAATAATTATATTAAATATCTCTCTTCCTCAAGCGGGCATCTCACCCACAACCTGTAGATTACAGTCACACGCTAGTGATCCTGCGCAACGTCCGGCCTCAGTTATAATATTTCATTTTCAATAACTTTTTTTTGTCGTGCTTTATAAGTATTAAACTTTTTCATCGCAAACCTAACCTATATTCTGTTTAAGTGTACTAAGTGTACTTGTACTTTCTTGCATTAATGTAAAGTTATCTTTTATATATATATATATATATATATATATATATATATATATATATATATATATATATATATATATATATATATATATATATATATATATATATATATATACATATATATATATATATATATATATATATATATATATATATATATATATATATATATATATATATATATATATATATATATATATATATATATAACTAATTCTTAACCGCGGCTTCGCTATCGACAACAATAACCTAGTCTACTTAGGAAATTTCCAAGATAAAATATTTTTTCAATTTGATGAGAATTTGATCATGTGATTAGCGAGTTAAACCACAGAGATTCGCTGTTGTAACAAAATCAAGTTTAAATATATGTATATATGCATTAACTAATTTATGAACTAAGAATAAATAAAGCATGTATTTCCATAGATTAAGTAACAAAGGCTTCAAATATTGGACCGAGCTTCACCACTATGCTTTGTTAAAATGTGACTTTATAATAAATCAAAAAAGTTTCTCATTTTGTTTTGATTGATGTTGCACGAGAAGAGGTTCACAGCGTGCTTTTATTGTAGAACTGGTATAATATGGATGAAATATTCATTTTTTACAACCGTTTCATATTTAATTTTAAATATTATTTCTTTCTTTTCATAGCGGGCTTTCTGTTCTAATTAAAAATGGCAATATATTTTCTTATAAAACTTCAATACTAGGTATTTTTCAAGTAAGCTCTTACTTTCAATATAGTATGTCAGGCTTTTTAACCCACACGTGTATAGTCACTGCAATTTTGATACATTTCTTTTTACTGAATTCAGTTTTAGATTACTACTACCGAATACTACTAATTGACCTTAAATCAATGAAATTAATATATTATGAATTCATAAACATTATGTATATAAACACGTAAAGACTACAGAGTAAAATATTATATATATATATATATATATATATATATATATATATATATATATATATATATATATATATATATATATATATAATATTTTACTCTGTAGTCTTTACGTGTTTATATACATAATGTTTATGAATTCATAATATATTAATTTCATTGATTTAAGGTCAATTAGTAGTATTCGGTAGTAGTAATCTAAAACTGAATTCAGTAAAAAGAAATGTATATATATATATATATATATATATATATATATATATATATATATATATATATATATATATATATATATATATATATATATATATATATATATAATTTTTTTTTGAAGCAGTGTTTGTTGTTGAGTGGCGGAACCCAATGTCACACTTTGCCTTATTAACAGAGCGGATAAATGAAATTAACATTTCATTCCCTCGAGTGGGAATCGAACTTACAACCTGCAGCGCTTACAGTCACACGCTTGCTACTGCGCACATAAAATATAAAATATAATATAATGATTATCATATTAAAAAAACAATTATAATAAATAAAATTAATAACTTACCATCCATTGAGAGGTACAAGGAGAGGCTTGTCGTAGCCGTCGCACCACGCCATGGCGGCTGTAACTAGAGTGGCGAGTACCCCTCGTCTTGCCACCGCTGGACGTAGCCAAGCTATTATCTGAATAACAAAATGAGATATTATAGACACAGTGGTACAAGTGTTTGACTATAAACGGGTCTGATTCTTACACGAGGAATAGAAATATATATATATTTTTTCATTTGGTCTAAATACATTACAAGTTGCGGTGTTAAACTCTGCCACTCAATACTTCATATTACAATAAATTCAGTGAAAAACAGTGTGAGTTTCTTCTAGCTACCCTGCTATATGCAGGACACAGCGTGAAGCTCCTAAAATTAGATATACATATATAATAAAAATGTAACTGATGGCTTTCTATATACGAGTAGAAGACGTGAGAAAAAATATTTTAAGTAAAATAAAGTAACTGGAGCCACAACAAT
Organism: Eueides isabella; assembly: GCA_019049475.1. Lineage (NCBI taxonomy): Eukaryota > Metazoa > Arthropoda > Insecta > Lepidoptera > Nymphalidae > Eueides > Eueides isabella. The sequence continues at coordinate 5,341,311 of CM032393.1, forward strand.
AAGATTTTTTGTTTTTTATTGTGTAGTTTTAAGCTTATTGTATGAGAATTTCTGCAATTTAATTTCAGTAACTGATTTAAGCACAGCATTCACTCTTTAATTTTGGTAAAGTTTTCTTAGCCTTAGACTTAGCATTAAGTGTTTGTTTTATTGGAATCGGAAAAAGTTATATAAATTCATTTTTGAGGCATGTCGTGGTGCAAGGGCGTGCGACTGTACACGTGACTGGTTGTGGAATCGATCACGACTCTAAGAAATGAAGTAATTAATATTTTCATTCTTCGCTCTGGTAACAAGGTAAAGTGCGCGGCGTTGAGTTCCGCTACTCACCACGCAATGCCTCAAATTCGGCGGAAAGTTTGTAATGAAACGGAGTGTCTTAACACTAAGTTCCCGAGATCTCTCCCAAAATATAATAAATAATTTAAATCCATAAATATCTCCAATTATTTACAATTGGATTGTATTTAAAATTAGATTTATGTACTTATACGATATATATTTACTATAGAAATATTACGTGTTTCTTTTGTACCAGATAGGTTTACGCAAGACCCTTTATGTCTGACGAAGGTAAAGCCGAGCGGCTTAGCCCTGTCAACAGTGTTTTGAATGGGGAGTTATTCGATAGTAGCCGTAATTTGATTAAAAAGGCCGTTAAGATTGAGCCCAACTCATTAGATCAGCAAAACCGCTCTGTATAAAACAGACAATAAAGAGACTAAAGATATTGAAAATAAAAAAAATTGTGTCTTGAATTGCTTTGTGTAAAAGAATAGAATTCTTGTGCTTGTTATTTTGTGCTTTATTTGCTCTAAAATCGGACAACATTAAGTTTATTTTGTAATAAAATGATAAAATTTATCACTTATGTTGCGGCGAAAGGGCACAAGAAAACTACTGTAAGCAGAGGTTTTGGGTTTGATTCCCACTCGAGGAAATAAAATATATTTTTATGTCCTCGTTTAGGTAAGGACTCAAGCACTGTATTAAAAGGTTTCCGGCTTCTTTCTGTCTAATGTGCTATATACGAGCTACATATACCGTAAAGCTACAACAAATATCTATTATGTATAATATATAAAATATAAAAATATATACGACGAATTCAATATATAATATATTGAATTTGCGAGTAAAAAAATTTGCCATTTCCAAATTTAATTTTAATAACGAGCAAAATTCTTCTATTCATTATTTGTAAAGCTTTCACGTCAGCGACTAAACGAACAGCACTAAAATGGTTCACCTAATCCTTTTTTCAAACAAATTGGATGTGAAAGCACTTTCATGCATACGTTAGAACTTTTATATTTTAAACTCTTTTATACATGTCAACTAACAGTCCTAGTTTTTTTTTCTATTATCATGATATATGCATTTATGTAGGTACATATATTATACTAAAAACATATTTTTAAGTATGTTTTATATTATATGAAATTTTAAGATCAGGATGTGAGCTGGATAGATAGAAAAATAAGTAAATCTTTTTATAGCACCCATAGAGCAAATAAAGTAAATTAAAAGAAATAAATATCAAAGTAAAAACAGCAAAAATATATTTTAGATAAACGTAGACGTAGTATACGAATGCAACCTTATCACTATTAGTGATCCTTTTTATCACATGAGTAAATTAAAGGACAAACATTCATGAATATTAAATTTATATATATTATTATTTTTTATTGCGAAATGACGTCATTTAAGAGTTGTTCATAGTTTTTCAGTATTTTCAAGATAGAACTAAGATCGACATTACAATATGTTCATTTAATTGGTACTTGTATTTATAATGGCAGATCGTGGCGCATGGCACAAGCTTGTAACTCTAAATGTGAAGTTGTGGGTTTGAACCCCAGGAAGGAAGGGAAATATTTTCATTTTCTCACTCTGGTAACGAGGCAAAGAGTGGTTTGGTTCGGTAACACGAATGTCTCAGCAATGAGACGGAAAGTGGGGAACAAAGTATCTTAATGAGAAATGAAATGTCTTAAGGTTCCCAGGTTGCGGCTCTACAATAGCTAGTTAATGAAGCCTGTCGTGGTGCAGTGGGACACGTGTGATTGTAAGTGACATGTTGTATGTTCGATGCCTACTCGCGGAAATGAAATATTTAATATTTTTTAATTAAATATTTAATGGTTGCATTTCTTCGCTCTGGCAACAAGGTAAAGCGCGGTGTTTAGTTCCGCCATTTAACACGCATAGACTCCAACTCGACGGAAAGTGGGGATGGAAGTGGAACGGAGTGTTTTAACACTAGGTTCCCAAGTTCCTGCCTATTTTGCCATGTGCGAGATGAAGCGTGAAGCTGAGTGAGTGAATGAGTAGTTAATAATTGCGTTGTAAAAACTTTTTTCTTCAAAATTTTATAATACAACTACAATTTTAAATTATTTCATCCCTGATTATTCCTATTCAACTTTAAATAAAGAGTGCCAACAAAACACTTTATGAATATATTCATAAAAAATCAATGGTGACAAAAGGGACTAATGGTATTAACTGAGGCCTTATTTATATACTTGTCCCTAAGAGCTCGGGTTATCTCTAGCTATTTAAACTTGGAGGGTTTTGTGTAACACTGCGAGTAAAGTACAGATTTAACTACAAAGGTTCAAAATTAGATAAGTTTGCGAATTCAGTATTTACTTTAATTTGCAAATGGAATGAACTTCATTAAGTAACTTGAGATAAAAATAAAAAAGGTGTATAACAAAATAAAATATTTTGGAAGAAGGTAGAATGTCAAATTATTTATTATGATAAGTTATATAGTTTTATATTGCTTTGCTTGTATAAAATATAATATTAAATATTCACACATTTAACTATTATTTCTACCGTCCTGACTATATATGTATGTATATGTATAAGGCTAGACCTAGAATACGTCTTTAAAACATTTCATCACGCAAGGGACTAGCGTAAGACTATAAACGGGCAATTTGTAGGTGGATCCTCATTCAAGGAGGTGAAATATTTAATATTTTTATATCTTTGCTGTGGTAACAAGGGAAAAGCACGGCGTGAAGTTTTGCCAGACACCAAAATGCCTCAAATTCGGCGAAAAGTAGGGAACCCACATGTTTTAATGGCAACGAAGTGTTTTAATGCTAGGTTGTATCTCTGCGTGCCCTGCCATATGTAAATTCAGTGTAAACCTAAAATAAAGAGTAAGTATTAGATGTAAATGAAAACGTTTTCTACTTTCATACTGATTTTAATTACTTTTTTAGCTAAATGTAATTACCCTGCTTAACGCAACAGACAAAGAGGAGTTAATTTTAAGACATTCTTTTCTCTGCTTTCCACCTAAACTTGAGATGTTGAATTTTTTTTTGGCGGAACTCAACGCCACTCTTTCTCCCTACCACAGCGAGGAAATAAAAAAAATCTTTCGATTATTACATGGATCTTATAAACATGGGAAATACTATGAGATCCACGTTTATTAAATTAAATAGTAATAATTGATATGAAATCAAATAATAACCTTTTTATTGATTATTAGCTACTCTCAGACGCATAACATTTTATTAGCAACCTACATTTTTAATTTGCCTCGTCCATAAAGTTGCCTATAAAAATCCCATCATGAAATTTTATCGTGTTTGTCTTTCAGTGTAAGGTCGCTTTGATTGACAGTAAGCTACCAACTTAATGAATTGAACATTATCATCGAACCTTAAGCCATTTTCTTGATTAATACATTTTCAAATGCTGTTTGTACGCTTTCAGATATATTTCGATAAGGTTTTATTCGTCAGTTATAGACATAATTATTTGTCTAGGTTATCTATGGTTTTTAAGATATGGATATTTTTTTAACAATAAGGATTTTAATATAAAATTTGGGATATTGAATTTTTCAAAATTATTAAACAGCTATAAAATAAAACAAAAAGTCTATTATTACTATCACAAGATTTTTTGCATATATATTAGTTGTTTCTTATAAAATGATTATAATGTTATAGAGCCGTTCCAAATAACTATTTTCTATTTTGTATCCCAAAAGGATTTTGCGTGTCATGGTACACCTCACGTCACCCTTCGTTTAACTAGATTGAGGAACATTTTATGTTTTAAGTTTAAATATTTCTAAGTATAACCACCGTATAAATTTCAATGGCACTCTGATCGCTCTATGATCAATTCATTATATTATCTTAACGCTATCCCGTGCATGCCGGCGTAGGCAAACGAAATTAGAAACCTACTGTTTAGAAACTTCGTTCCCATCAAGACACTTACCGGTCTCTACTTTCCCCAGAATTTGAGGCACTGTGTGTTTAGTGACGCCGCTAAATGCCGCGCTCTGTCTTGTTAGCAGAGCAAAGAAAAGTAGGTATATATTAAATATTTAATTTCCTCGAATGGCAATCGAACCCACTGCCTGTCGTGTTTACAGTCGCATGCAGAGGCACAACATCTGCGCTACGACAGGCCGACAGTTCATTAATTTACATATTATGTTCGATAAATTAACGTGAAGCGATTATAATTTAAACAACTATGTCAAAATGCTTTAACCAGATACATTATATAAATTGATGTACAATTCCATAACTAAATAGGTATTTAATTGTTAGAAATTTGAGAGTTGACTAATATGTTAATAATAAAATTAAAGTAGGCCATTCAAAGTACTGGCATCAGTACTTCGATAACAATATTGATAAGCATTAAACCGAATCAAATTATACCAATGCGATATGAAACCAAGTTAAAATGAAACTAAACTAATTAACCATTTTAAATATTATTCAGGCTTACTAACAACAAAAAAATTATCACATATTGTAGAGAAAAATTAAGAATGAAAATAACAATACGTTGGTACGTAATATCTGCTGTTTTTGCTTTGCAAAATCAACGTATACATAAAAATATTTATAAAGCATATTAAAAAGTATTAAAATATTTGAAAGACGTGTCGTGGCGTAAACACACAAGCGTATGCCTGTAAACGCGACTGGTTATGGGTTCGATCTTTACTCGAGGAAATGAAATGTTTAATATTTACAATAAAATACGTTTTATTTTCATTTACTCGCTCTAATACTCGTAATAAGGCAATACGGCGTTGAGTTCCGAATTCAGCGGAAGGTGGGGACGGCACGAAGTGTCTTAACACTAGATTTTCAAGTTTCCTGTGCCTACCCTGCCATGTGCCGGACACAGCGTTAAACTGAAAAAAAAACATATAAAAGTGTTCATTAAGTGTATATAATATTATAAACTATCCTAATACTATATACAGTGTACAAAATTATATATCTTGTTATACCTGAGCGCCCAATTGCATGGGATCTCGAGTGAGGATGTCGCTTGATTTCCTGACAGCGCCGTATACGAGCTCTACATCCCGGTCCAGGATGTAACAGCGCACGTGTTCCAGGATACACCGGAGATATGATATAGTTACCGTTTGCACCTGTCGAGAGATATATAATGTAAGTTATAACAACTTTTAACTACGTATTTGAGTATGAAAAATGTAAAAAAAACACTTTCTTTTAAATAAATAAAACTAAAATAGAAAACTTTAAACATTTTACAAGGTAATAAGAAAGACTTAATTAAAAATAAACTTAGTAAAAACTAGATAAACAAAAGATAAACTTCAACTTACAGCGGCAAGTAAAAAGTCGAAATTGCAGACGGTCAGGTCTTTAAGCTTGGAGAAATCTCCTGCCAATAACAGATGGAGCCAAGATTCTTCCACGTGGCGTTGTGTAAAGGCGGCCGCCGTTCTACTGGCAGAGTGGAACGGTGTTGAATCTAATAGGGCATCGTCATCGTCTACACAACCTGTTAACCCAAATATAAGATTTATAACAGTGAGTTTAAATAAAAAGACTTTAATGCCCATATTTGGCGAACAAATAATAAAAATGTGTTGATATTTCCATGTAAAAATGTCTGTTTGTATGTACTTTTAAGTTGTCAATCAATTACTTAGTAAAAAAATAAATCTTAACAATTATATGATATTTTTAAACAACATAACGAAATTATACTGTTTCAATATTTCAATTAAAAACTGAAAATATATCTAAAGTTATGTAGCATATCGTAAAATTTGGCACCCAAAATAACAACATTAATTAAAATAATTAAGAGAAAATTATAGGTTTCAACAAAGTCTCTGTTTAAATATGTTTTGATTAGAGCTCTTTCACAGATACTTATCCTTGAAGGTTTAATTACTGTAATTATTAGACGGCAAATTTCAATGCTTATACGAGTATGAAGCACTTCTCGTTGCAAGCAACCTCTGGCTAACGAAGCAGATCTATAGTTATACTTTATATTTTTATTCTATACTCATAATATAAGGTGTATTACACACTGTTATTTTTAAAAAGGATAATAGTTTCTAAGAATTTTATATGATTTTTACCATCACAAAGAGGACAGAAAGAAAGGACAATATCTCTTCTCATGCTTGTAAAAATTTTATAAATAATAAATAGCATAAAGATATAAACGTAATATGTTTTTATACAGATAAATATTAAAACATATATTATTTTTTATAAAACAAAGGGTTTCAACAAAGGGTTAAATAATATTTTTTATAAAACAAAATTCAAAATCTGTATAAACACACAAACCTGGTTCTTGCGTTTCACTAGTATCGGTGTCGTCGGCATCATTGAGGAAATTAGCAAAATGTAAAGCGGCGAGATCTGAGTGAGCATCTCGTAAAGCACTTTGTACGCGTACGTATCGACGTCGCGCCCGTGAGCTAGCGGCCGCGGCGCGCCATCGCCACGTGCTACGCCCAGATACTACGTTCTCTGATATAATTGATTCTGTTAAAAGAGTATAAAGTAAATTTAGACATGTTGTATGCGTTTGGTTATTAATTCACAGATCATTACATTACACACAATATATAATAATAAAGATATGACTATGTTTGAAACATAATTTAGGATAATATTCGAATCATTAACCACAAAAATTATATTCGTATATATTCCAATAGCATTATTCATCACGATAAGTTTATACAGTAATTATTTTAATTAATGCTCTATGATTTTCGCCATTGTTACACATTTTGAATGAATCAATTTTAATCGGATTAATCGCGTATATTTGTATTTATTTTTTGGAAACCCGACGTTTCCAATACTTTATTTAAGTAGTAGATGTTCATGGGTAGACAAACGATGCCACCTGAGTCTAACATCGCAACGATGGGTTTCTAAAAAATGTATAAATACGCAATTTATCCGGTTTAAATTGTTTAATTAACTTTTATCAAACAAAATATCAGATGGATTTAGCAAAATTTCTAATAATCAAAACTGATTGCCTCTCAAGATCTAGGTTAATAATACATTTTAGATCAAATGCCGCAAATTTCAAATATCGTCTTCGTTGCAATTGGAATTACACTTCAAAGCGATTATAAAACGGATGTACACAAGCTTCAACATTTCATAACATCTTAAATTATAATTTTATATTCGCATATACACTCTATTGCGTGTTCCAAGAACTGAGTGTACGAAATGCATACACGAAGTGTAAAGAATATTTATATACATTCATTTTAATGGGGAAGCATACTTTAAATAGAAATTTTCTATAAACTTTAAGCAAATTTTGATATTTATATCAAAAAACAAATGTGAAAACTTTTTTTTAAAATGATAGTTACGTTTCAAATATATTTTTTATAAAATAAATACCTACTTACTAAACTTAAATTTAAATATAATTTATTTTCTGTCCTAAGTGTGGAATAACACTTTAAAACATAGTAAAAATATTAAAATACCTACTTACTCAAATACATTATTTTTTGTATTCCCATATATACCTAAAAGTAATTCTTTGTGTAATTCAATACATGTTTTGTACAAAGAGAATCTTCCTACTATTGGAGATAAGATATAAAGTAAAAAGAAAGTTTTAGATATAAGATACGGCATTGTACCAATTTACGTATCTAACCATTTTAGTAACAACACTCAAAGAGAATCCAATCTAACTTAAGTAACTTTACTATGTATAATACAGAATAATGTAATTGATTATATTATTGTATATTACTTTATATAGTAAAGTTCGTACACATAAGTGTTTCGTACGATACTAACGTAATGGGCATTTTAAATTAAATTTAAGAAAACTTTCAAGGTTATTTTGAATACTGAAAAAAATATCTCAAAAACATGTTTTCTTTTTTAAATGTTTAAAGATTGTATATTTTTTGTCAGAATAGTGGGATTTCAACTCGCGTCTCTTGGAAATCAGCCAAGTGCTTTGACAACCAAGCTTATACATTCAAGTATTAAGGTAATAAATTACATTTAAAGTTTTTTACGTCTTCTAGAAAAGTGTTTTCTTTTCCTAAATGTGCAATAACAACTTTAAAAATGATTAAAAGTACTCACTCATCATATATTTAGCGACACATAAAGTAGAAAAGTTGAAGTTCGCATCTTTAAGTGTAATAACAGCTTCACTATTACTGGTTGGCATCAGAAGTTCCAAAAGTTCTAGTTCTGTCAGCCCAAACTCCGAACATGTTATGTAACCTGGAACGATTGCAATTTAAATAACAACATTCTATGTAAAATATTACGTATGACGTAATAGAAACATATTTGTATGTAAATATTACGTACAAATATTTTTTTTAAAAGTGTTCCATTGTGATTATGTATACGATATTTCTCAACTGGGTTTTATTACAGGAAAATTATTTAACTCGAAATATTTTTAGTATTGATTTATTTATTATTATTTTTTGTGTAATTTTAGCGTTAGATTGGTGAAAGATGTAAATTTCGAATACTTATAAATGTTAAACAGTATTAAGATACTCATTTGAATATCTTGCTGTTATTTAATTTTTGAAAAAAGATTGAATCGCTTCTAAAATTACTACAGTCAACTGTTAAGGAAACGTATATTATCTAAATGTGGATATGAAGGAATTGGGTAAATAAGTAAAACAATCATAAATATATGTATATTACAATTTCCAATGCAAATAAATCAAAACCTTACCAGCCAATTTACTGAAAGCCTTAGGGCCGAACACAACTTCTAAATTATCAAAGGCACCGTCAATAAAGTCTCCTGAACTATTATTATCTGAGGTTTCCTCGATTGCGTCCAACAAGTAGTAGCAATTTTGAACTTTAAACTTTTCCTTTTGAGCTGGTGTTAGTTGTAATTGTTCTAGAGATACTGAACTCGTACAAACTAGAAATACGTTTCTCGGTAACGACATAGGAAGCCATGACAATCCAGTCACTATATCGCACTCCAAAGGATTAACTCTATGTACATTATCTATGAAGATTAGCAATATCTCATTTTCCATATCCTCGCATCGCTTGAGCAAACTTTGGAACCAATTATTTATGTACAATGGATCGAAACTTGCGTCTTTTGGGAGATAGCCTTCTGGAATGTTTAGGATGATCGATATTTGTTGGCACATAACTCTCAGTAGCTCGAGATTGTACGCCGACCTTGGCGTAGAGGCGGAGAATCTTATTATTCTTAGCACAGGCTTAGAGAATATCTCTTCAAATTTGCTATACAGATGAGTTAGCAGTGTACTCTTTCCGGAAGCATCAGGCCCGTATATCAAGACAGGGGGGTGTCGTGATTTACTTTGATAGTTTTCTTTTGCGATATCTAATATAGTTCTAGCTGCGTCTTCGATTTGTTTTACATTGACGCTATATAACCGATTGTGTTCTATACATATCCTAAGATGAGTGATGTGCTCCAGAAATACTTCCTTAAAATATTATTATAATTAATTTTATTATAAAATAAAAAACTTTTAATTAAAAAATAAAATTATGTATATGTATACTGATTCTAACCTGGACAGTCTTTTTCCTTCCTTTACCCTGATCAGGTTCAGTACTAAGGCTGTCATCGACAAGCGAACTTACTACAGTTTGTACACGATCTCTGAATGGAGATAACTTCTCCTCAGTATCGGACGCTGCATCCGTTCGAGATGAATCTGCAGATATTGACCTAAAATAAATATTACCATTAGTGGAGAGGGAGGTATTATAAAAAATGTCATGAAATGTTAAGAAAAGATTCATTATTATTCATAAAAATATGATAATATTATCTAATATCATCATATGTTTAGATTCAATTCCATTCGAAGAAACAAAATATTTATTTTTTTCATTTCATTGCTCTAGCGACAAGGCAAAGTGCGGTATCGTGTTCCGCCACTAAACACGTGCTGCATGCGTCAAATTCAGTGGAAGGTGTGGAAAGGAACGTTTTGTCTTAATATTAGACACCTACTCGTAAGAAGTCTATGTGCGTGTGTGTCTATCCTTCCTGCCATGTTCGGGATACGTGAAGCTAATATAAATAAACTATCAAAAAGCCAAAAAAAAATGTATAATGTTGTTATATAAAAATATATTAAATGAAGAAAAAAAAAGATAAATGTTATGTACACCGCGTGTTGGTGTTTGTAAAAAATAATCCAATAAGTCTTATAATTAAATTTCATGACAATACTATTATGAAATTAAGTTCTTCGCATATGTGGTTTTGTAGGTGCAGTATGGAGTTAATTACTTTGTCAATATTGAATTATTACCCGAGCTTCTCTTGTTGTGTTTGTATATAGTAAAAAATATTGTAATTATTTCGATCCAGGTTTGTTAAATATTTATGTAATTTTTATTTCAGTTTCTCCAAAATAGTAGAACAATGGACATGTCATGTCAAGGACAAATTCTTAATGAAAAGTGTTAAGACCATTGTGTTAACGAACGTTCCCTTACGCCATCAATGATGATTTTATTTATACATGATATAAAAATATATATTAAAAAATACTTAAACAAAACGGCAACTATAAACATTATAAAATTCAATAAAAATTAAGTTTATTACTTATAAAATTAATCGTCTAACGTAACAAATATACCTAATTATAACTTTATATCTCAAGTTGTGAAATTTATGTATAAGCGTAAAAAAAGGTAATAAAAAATTGTAATCTTATTAGTACTTACTCTAGCCTAATTACATGTGTTTCCGGTAAAAGATCTTCTATTTTTTTTTGTAGCCTTTTTAATCTTTGGTGTGCTAAAACTGTTAGCTTGGAGTCCTCTGGCTCCAAATCTGGAATGTCTCGTAACACAGCAATAACACCTTTCGGATGTTTTCCATTTTTTAGTAATTCTGTAACAATATATATTTTTAAACATGTTTATAAAAAATAATTAAATGGAATTAAAACTAAAACAATTCTTTATTCAATTAGGCCATTAGAAGCACTTTTGAATTGTCAAGTTATATTGAAATGTGTTGTGGTGTCTGTCCTACAGAAAATTAACACCGGCTCGAAAGGAGGCTCGTACTCTTATCATTATAATAGTCTTAAATTGAATAGACTTTGCCTAATAATATGTTACTAACTTTCACTTTAAATTGTTGAAGTAGTAAGTCCAATATCACTTGTGGAATTTTATTATACATACGTGTACGATTCCATAAAAGATTTACTCACTTTTTAAATACAAAAACTAGGAATGATCAGCTTATTTTTACTTCTTGTATTAATATCATTTGTATCGCTGTTCTTTAAGTAGCAACAGTTACTGACGCTATATTTTCGTATTGTGTTTTATGTCTTCATATTAAATATATTTATTATCATTATCGGCTTTGCTTTATTATAATATGCATGTTTTACAAGGAAATAATCATATATAGAATTTGATTTACTATGGCTATATAAAAGCATAAATAACAAGATTTTTTCAAATATAATTAACCCCAAAATGTAATGTCCAATATACTATCCTATTTCATACAAAAAAGTACAATTTATATTATAATACTATAATTTACATTCAGTTTAGATAAATTCACGCCCGAGAAATTCTCCCACAGCACACAATATCGCATTCCGTGGTACCTACGTAATAGTTCTGTAGAAATTTACTTCAGTGTCATACCTTTCAGATAATATGAATGTAACACCTCGACGTTAGAAAGTATGGCATTAATAATGTACCAAAGGACGGACACGGGTAGCTGTCAGAACAATGTCATGTAAATCAAATGTTTTTCAATATTGTGGTTGGTATTGGATACAATCTACTATCAAAATGATGTCACAAATCTTACTTTTACTATGATATTATTTTAATGATTTTGAAAGCTGGAAACTTTTGATAGGTATTTACAATTTACTTCGTAAATTTACTAATCGTTAGTAGAGTCTTCATACCTTTCAGATAATATGAATGAAAAATCTTGACGTTAGAAAGTATGGCGTTAATAATATTTCAAAGGACGGACACCGGGTAGCTGTCAGAACAATGTGTTATAAATCAAATGTATTTCAAAATATTGTTGTTGTTATTGAATATAGTCTTATAAATCTATACTCGATAGCTTAAAGCACGTTTGAAATGAAATGCAAAGGCAAACGTGAACAGCGAATTTTATTATTGCTGAAATTCAATTATTGGTTAGTTTAGTCGGCAAATACAATAATATTATTGAGAATAAAAAGATCGACGCTGTAACTAACAAGGATAAGAAGTCTGTGTGAAAAAAACATTTGTGGCTTAACGACAAACGTACGTTCGTGGAACACTTTTAAATTAAAATAAGACGGAGTAAAGAAATCCAAAAAGCAAAAAATCTGCACAGCACAGATAGAAGAGACAAAAATTCGCAGAACACAGAATTGTCGCTTCGAATTGGTAAATTTGCTACTGCAGACGACAAAGGAACAACATTAGTTTTTGGAAAAGGAGCACAAATTAAAAATGTTGCATCTAGCAATTGAAGAGCGAAGAAAGGAAAAGATTCTCAAATTGCTTCTAGAAATTATTAAATCTTTTCCAAGCACAATAATTTATAATGTGTTTTTTTTTATTTTTAATAGTGTAAGTCATTAGTACGATTAATTTTATATAAATAAAACATGATAATTTGTGTAAAATTATTTTTATTGACATAAAATACAGATTTCACAAAAACTTCTTTACTCTCTTCTAATTTACTACTCAACAATAAAAGAAAACTCATCACTAAATTTAGGATCGAATATTGACTGTACTGGGACAACGATTTCTGTCTCTAATGGGGGATCCTCTTCATTTTTTGTTCATGTCAGGTTTTGTATTATAGTATAAGCTACAATTACATCTTGTGCAAGCGGCAGCTTACACCTTAATCCAATACTCAACACTGGAAAACGTCTTTTCCACTCCAAGTATCTTTCAATGACGTTCCTTGTCCGCATTAGCGATTCATTAAATAAAATCTCAGCTGGTGTCTGTGGATTTTGGTAAGGAATAAGTAGATAATCGTTTCTACACAATCACTGTCTTCACTTATTATTCCGTTCCCTTATGCGTAATTCTCACAGCGGAATTTTACATTAGACTTGTTAAAAATCATGGCATTATGGCTAGCACCAGGCCAACGTGCCAATATATCTTGAAAAGTTACTCGGCTGAACACATTGCTTTTGTTTTGTATTTCATGCTTGATTTTATCCTCAATTAGAGCTAATAAATACTGGATAGGCTGGTTTTTTTTAAATTTCATTGATTGAATTGATCAAATCTTTATTTGGAGCGCCTTGCTTGTGTCTCAACTGAATTAATATAGTCATAAAAGATGTACTCTTCTTCGATTGCTAAGTCATGAACAGTATCAAAAATATCCATGGTAGGTATAGGTAAATTCAACGTATGTCAAAAATCCCCTCAAACCAAATTGCACTAATATAAACGTCACGTCACGTCAATTCGAGTTAATTATTGATTAACACAATTATCTGGTGATTGAAGCAACAAATAGATTTATTCCTCAAGTAACGCAGTTACTCGATGAATAAGTCTTACCTAGGTATTGAAAAATACAACATCTGGTTATGTCTGTCTATCTGGGGATTGAAAATCGGCTTTACTTAGATATTTATTTATATGAGCTAAACACAATTAGTGCAGTGCAGTTTCTTAAGTCCACACATAACTGCGCCCAAACCTTATGTATAATAAAAGTAATTTGTGCGTTAACTTTGTAAAGGCAGAAAAAGTTTTATAAAAGCAAAATTACTACTTTACTGTAGAAAAATAATAATAATTCATTCCCCTTAGTGAGAATCGAACCCTCAACTGTCGCTTACAGTCAGTGAAGATTAAATACTATTTAATTTAATACTAAGTAATACAAAACGAATAGAACGAAATAAACGAAATAATATCTCTCGCTAAAATATTGTAACAACTTATAAGGTGCAAGTTTATTTTTGTTTTATTCGAGGCAATCAACAAGTGACGCAATGAGCGAAGCGATATTTCAATGCAGGCAAAGTCGTTTCCGGAAAATTAGGTTAACTATTGGACTATTTTTATGATTAAAACGGGCTGGGAATTTCTTTGTTATTGACTTTTTCAGCAGTTTTCGTGCAATATTTACAGTGGTAGATTGTTAATTTTTATAGCAAAGTGGATGAGTACAGTAGGTATTTGGTGCTTTAGGAGTCACGACTATAATTATCAGTAATTACAATTATTTGTGAAAATTGTGAGTACAGCTTTTTTAATAACTTTAGACTTTAGAGAAAATATTCGGCAAGTAACAGATTACACTTAAATTATTTTTTAGAATAAAATCGCCTTTTAAATATAAAATAATTCAGTATAAAATAATTAAATTAAGAAATCATAATCTAATCTACCAATCTGATATTACAAAGCTTGAGAATTTAATTGGTAAAACGATCTAATCTAATTCGAGGCCTTTCGTGGCGCAGCGGCACAAGCGTGTGACTGTTACCGACAGGTTCGAGCCCCACTCGAGGAAATGAGATATTATTAATATTTTCAAATTAAATATTTAGTGTTTTAATTTCTTCGTTCTGGTAACAAGGCAAAGCGCGGCATTGAGTTCCGCCACTCATTACGCAACGCGCGGGATATAGCCTGAAGCTAAGTGAGTGAATAAGTGATCTAATCTCAGGGGTACCTAGTTGAATTAATACATTATTTTTATGTTGGATATTTTTTATTAAAGAAGCCAATACTAATGAGCACTATTTGCATCACGTTAGTCGTCTCTGTTTCTATCTACGCTACTTAAAATGTGTGACGAAGCCTTAGTCTGAAAATTAGAAGTTATTATTATATAATAACTTACCAAGTGCCGTTTCACATTGTATCTCCACAGGGCTTCGTAATAACTCGCCGACGCTAGCGCCGCCTTCCAGAGCTTCAAGGGCCAACGTATTGAAAACTTTTTGAACGGTCGATAGGCGTTTCCGTTGTTCTTCCCTTTCCAGTAAATCATTATACCTGATTAAAAATAAACAACAAGTTTAATTTTATTATATTTTTTGTTTGAATACAGTATAATATTGCTTAAATTTGTAATTGTACTAGTATAGTTTTTTTTTTTAGGAATGTAATGTCAAGATTTTTTTTCTCAGTCTCCGTTTTCTATTATAATTAGAGACGCTGCTTCTTGAGTGTTAAAATCGCCTTACTGTTTGTCCTTGTGAAACAAGAGGGGGAAATTAAATAAATGCACTCCCACAAGTGGGAAATGAACATATGACCATTGTATTTATAGCATATATAGATAGCGTTATATTAAATAAATAATATAAATTATATATTAAAGTAAATATAAATTATGTAATAACAGAATATTTTATGACTCCATTATGCAGTCACAATATATATGGTTAGTCCATCATTTAAAAATATTAAATACGTATTGCTTGCACTAAAATATTCTAATAAGATTTACCTTTAGAATATATTAAATTATGGAAAAATAGTACTAAAAATATAAAAAAGATCCTAAAACAGATGCAATCGTTTCATAATTCCAAATGATTGAACCCAAAAAAAACGAAAAGATAAATATCAAATATGAAATGAAATATTTCAGGTTGCGTCGTTGGGTCCCAAATAGTTTTTGATCCAATTCGTGATAACCTTTTACGTACCTACATAAGCATTAAGGCGAGGTACGGGTCAGAATATATTGAATAATGCAGGTAATCTTGCCTTCCCTTAGATTTTACTGGTTTTCACCAGAGAAGAAAATGTTAAGCTCGTATGTGAAGCAATATATATTTGTTGGAATCTTTTTGATGTATAACTCTGAAGATTTTCATCAAGTAAAAGATACTAAACATATACCTACGTATATAAACATATTTTATAACCTGAAAAAAAAAACCCGTTTCTTTGTGTCTTTCAAATGGGTGAAAAGTAAAGTCTTCAAGAATTAAAATTTTATTTAGCCTTTATTTTCTTAGCAAGACTAATATTTTCCTGTGAATATATGACGAGTAAAATTGTTTTTGTCATGATTTGTATTTGAAGTAGAGCACTTTCGTATAAAGTAAATAAAATAAAACGTAATAGAAAACAAAAGAATGTTCTTCATATCTCACGATTTATATCACTTTTCTTAATTACAGTGACAAATAGCGACCCTCTGGAATTAGAATTGCTGCGACGGAAAATATAAATAATTTGACAGTAATGGATATAGTAAGGAATTTTTTTGACATTGATAAGGCATCTTATTTAACCTTAGGGAAATTCCATTTATTTCTTTATTATTTTAATATTATCATATTGATATATTTAATTCAGTGCAACTCGAGAGTAATATTTTAATATTATAAAAATTGATATTTTAATAAAATCTAAACCTGAAGCCAAAGATCGAATAAGGCTTGGCTATAGGGCATAGGCAACATGCTTATTGTTTTGATGTAAACAATCATTGTGATTAGAGCAACCATTTCAAATAAAATTTTTATGTAACATCCACAAGTTTTACTTATATCAATTCGACCTCGCTGGCAAGTTGCAGGTGAGCTAGTTGTATACAAAATCGATTTTTCCAATTTGATTCCACAATTTTCGCTTTAAGATCCATTATTAATATACAATAAAATAAAATAATTATATAGCTTTGCCTAACTAAATTATGAATGAAATATACTTCCAAGGGACAGGGGCATAGCCGTGTTACTGTAAACCCAACAGGTTTTCTTTTTCATTTATTCGCTTTGGTGACAACAAATTCAGCGAAAAGTGAGTGTCTTATCACTAGGATACTAACTTTCCTCTGCTTAACCTTCCATGTACGTGATACAGCGTTAAGCTCAAAATCTAAGTGAATAGACATAGTACATATAGACATATATTTTCTATCATATCGTTTCAGATTTAGTGTATTGAAACGTTAATTAAATTAGAATTGCCGTTAGAATATCATACAAATTAATCAAAATGTAAAGCTGTGCTCGAATTCATTTGTATAATTAACGCGTTCATTAACAATATATGTATTGGGAACATCTAAACACAGTGACAGATTAAACATGAATAAAACATTGTTGTTGAGGCCTGAAAGGCAACAGGTAGTGCGTTCGATCCGATTTTTAAGCTTTTAGCTTGCACACACTTAACTATTAATTGTTAAAGAGATCATCATGGAATGAAAATTAGTTAATCACTAGAATTATCTTTTCTGTGTTATGCAGACACATCTGCTTTTTCGCTTCACACTGAGATATCTAGCGGGGCAGCTCTAAATGCATCGATCTTTGCATACCTCTTCCACTAGGCTTACGGTTTTTAACTCACACAAACATGTTTATGGAGTGTTTATGCTTTTTTATGACCTTCCTCCAGTTACCATTAATTCAGTACATGTTCAACAACCAAAAAGTTCTGAAACATATTACATTCCATTCCTCAACTTGAAGTATTGCATGTCGATTGGCGGAACTCAACGCCACGCTTTGCTATGTTACCAGAGTAAAGAAATAAAAATTAAAATTTCTTTCCATTCGGGAAATCAAACCAACACACTTTTCAATTAATATTCCCATGCTTGTTTTACACGGTTTCTAAAAAAACAAGGTAATGGATGTACATACCATTTTTCTTCGCCATCCAAATGATAAGTACCATCGCCGTTCATTTTATAACATGTCCGTATGAGTTTCGTTTGCGCCGAGTCTGATTTAACCAACATTTCAAATGTGTCTGCATTGATCTTGAAGGGCAACACCGGCTGATAGCTGGACGCCTCGCCACCGATGAAACACTAAATAAACATTGAATTTAATTCCCGGCATTGCACTGCTAACTTAATATATGAAGTTCAAACTTGGTAAGCAAGTGGGATGTATGTTTTACATGAAAAATATGTTCAAGGTAAATACAAAATATTGATTATGTAAATTCAATACAACATCTTTACGCTTTTTCCGGCATAATCACAATGAGATATACAAAAATTGTAAGGAAAGAAAATACTTTTTTCTTGTCACAGCAATAGCAGCAGTTGGTATTATGTACATAGTATATGGCAGAGTAGACAGATAAAACATTTTCCAGGTTTCCTAGAGTTAAGTTAGTCCTTTCATTTAAAACTATTCCATTCCCCACATTCCATTGATGTTTAGAGGTATTGTGTGTTGAGTGGCGAAACTCAACGCCGTGCCTTACCTCGTTATCAAGGCGAAGAAATTAATATACAAAAAACAAAAACATTTTCCGAGTTAGTTTAAAATCTTCAAATAGTAATCGAATCCGCAACCAATTATGATCAGATGCTTTCCTACTACGCCGCAATAACCTCAAGCCAAGAATTTAACTTTATACGAATTAACTAGATAATATTTTTTGATTATTAAATAAAAATAAATTTTATAAGTAAAAGTACCTTTTATAATATCAAAATGAAAATAATTGTGGAACATGTTGTGTTTTTATTATAAAATAAAATTAAGCAAATATCAATAGGGACTATTAAAAAGCAAACGATCAAACTCATAACAAAGAACTTATTATGGAATTGGCCCAATTGTATTGTAATTGGATATATAATTTGAATAATTGAGCTTTTTTAACTTTATTTGTAAAAAGTTATCTAATTATTTTAATGAGAGATACATTTGCTTGGCAATATATCTATAAATAAATTATAATCGATTGCCGCCAATGTGGAAACGTAGAATTTGTATTCTTTTAATATATAATCTGTAAATTTGAAGTTCGATCATTCGAAATTGCTTTAAATCAGTTGAATTTACAATTACATTTTCTTTGCTTTCAACTTATATTGATAAAAACTCTGATAATTAAAGTAAATGTGAATATATATGAATTTTGTACGCTACAATGTTCTTAAAAAAATATAAACTGTAGTGTATGGGGCCTGTTGCGGCGCACAGTATCACATCGATTATGTATGCGACAGTGTGTAAGTGGTTGTGGGTTCGACCATCACTCGAGATAATGGAAAAAATATTTTTTGCACTTTCTCGCTCGAGCAACAAGGCAAAGCGCGGCGTTGAGTGCCGCCACTCAACACACAATACCTCATATTCGGCGAAAAGTCAAGAACCGAATGTCTTAATAGGAATGGAGTGTCTTAACACTAGGTCCCCAGTTTCCCTTTAATACCCGATTATATATATCGAATACAGGGTAGAAACTGAAAAAAAATAGTTCTTATAAATTAAGAGCACAAAAGCAGGTGAAACTTACAATTCATACTCTAAACAGAAAATAGAATGAAAAGAAATACCAGAAAATATCCCGCTTTCGATGTGACGTTGCAACAACGTATTTCATCGAGATAGTGCCGCAGAAGCGCCGGATTGGTCTCGTCCCCGCCGTCTGTGCCATAGTGCATGTCCACGAACTCGAACTGTTAGATTTTTACAATAGAATTTTATATTACTTTTGCAGGTATAAATAATTTGACTGAAAATGGCGCAAACTTTAAAAGAAAATAATTTAAAAAGAAGTTTATTAAATGATACAATGCAATTAAAGGTTTAAAAATACAAATAGAGAGAAACACATCGGTTGCGCCTCTCGTGGCGTACATAGCAGTACAAGCGTTTGGCTGTAAGCGACAGGTTGTGGGTTCTATCCCTACTCGAAGAAATAAAACATTAAATAGTTTCAATTTAAATATTTAATGTTTTAACTTCTTCGCTCTGAAGAAAACTGGGGAACGAAGTGTCTTAACACTAGGTTCCGAAGAACTCTCTGCCTACTGTGCCATATGCGGGATACAGCTCCAAAAAATCAATTTAATAAAATTTAATAAAAATAATCAAATATCTACATAAATACTACAGATTTAATAGAGCTTCTATTTCTTCTCTATTTTCCGCAAAAGCTGGATAAGTCGATCGTAGACATTCAACTATTATTAAGACAGTGTTTTAGCAATAGATTTCTGCTCAATTTTTGAAACATCGAACATAAAAAAGTAAGTTACATATATATCAAATGAAGATAAAACTTTACTATTTTTTGTTTAGCCATGAAACCAAGAGATAATTCATAACTAAATAGGCTCTTACTGATAAAGAAGCTACATATGTTGACTAATTTAAATACAAATGTATTCAGTTCATTTCAATATGTTGTATGGAACAATTTGTAAGTTCAAGCGTCAGGACTCCCGCTTCAACGCTAACAGTGATGAAGTTACAAGTTAGTATGACGCAAATCCCAACAACTTCTACGAATTCTGTCGTATAGGAGCTTATTAGCTCACTTCGTATGAGTAATGAGTAAGTAAGTTACATCAGATAACAATTAAATTATTATATTTATATATTATACTGTTTATTTTTTTCAGCTTCATGCTGTATTCCGCACATGACAGGGTAGGCAGAGGGAACTTAGGAATCTAGTGTAAAGACACTCTGTTCCACTTCCGTTTACCACTTTTAGCTGAATTTGTGGCATTTCTTGTTGAGTGGCGGAACTCAACGCCGCATTTTGCCTTGTTACCAGAGCGAAGATATAAAAACATTAAATATTTAATTCGAAAATATTAAATATTTCATCTCTTTGAGTGGGGATCGATCGGGGACTTACAACATGTCGTTAACAGTCACACGGTTGTGTCGCTGCGCCACTACAGGCCTAAAGCATAGTTATAAGCTTTTACATGTATACTACATGTATACTATAAATATTTTAAAAAAATCTAGCAGTATTTATATTAAATCAAAGGTAATAACTTATGATATAAAATAAATATTGCTTTCAAGTTTAAGTAGTTTACTCCGAAATAATTAGAAAATAGTTTAAAAATCTATGGAAACACGCTTAGTTTACAATCTATTATTTATTTTCTCCCTTTTTTCTTTGTTTAGATGATTTTTAGAATATGAAAATGCACTATCTCTATCACTCTTTCGGGGAGTAAGAGAGATAGAAGGATCCGTAACATAATTTATTAATCCTGACGGTTCTCATAATGATAATGGGAAACTGTTTTCATATTATTGCATTGTCATCGGTCCTCGATAGGTGTGCAAAGTTTCAAATTAATCCGATTTCTGGAAAATGCCGGAAATCAAGCTCAAACATTCCATTATATACATACATACAACCCAAGCTAACAAAAGCGTGTTAAAAAGTAGATAGATTATCATTATAAAAAATAATTATTTCTATATAAATAAATACGGTTTAAATTTATGGATAATACAATTCGTAGTAAAACAAATATTTTATCCATAATTTGTGATAATTATGCTTAAAATTATTCATAAATAAGCTCACTTGCATAAGCATATTAATGAATTCGCTTGAAAGTAGCAAAAGTGGAAATCTGAAACATTGTTTCAGCTTACTGCAGAATAAAAACACTCAATAAATGTGATACAAAATATACTTATGTCCATATATTTTTCTAATAGTAGGTATTGTAAATTACATGGTATAATATATACCTAGTATTAGCCGCCTTTAACATATGCCATCCTACCATGCAAAGGGAAGTCGCAGAGGTCGCATAGGAAACTTAAGGACGGAACAGGCTGTCTTAACACTAGCTTGTGTTAAGACATTTCGTCCCGTTCTTACCTTTCCGCCAGATTCGAGGCACCGAGTATTGAGTAGCGAAACTTAACGCCGCGCTTTGCCTTGATACCAGTGCGAGAAATGAAAGTATTCAATATTTCATTTCCTCCAGTGAGGATCGAAGTCACAACCTGGTGCTTTTACAGTCACACCCTTTTACGTCTGCATCACAGATGGCCTTCTGTTTTCTTGTTCTCGTAGACATTTAGAGAGGTTTCTTAGTGATAGTGTTAAATTTCAGCGTTCAACGCCGCGTTGGTTCTGGTTTCGGCTGTACGGTAAACGCTAGGATGGCTGATAGCCACTCAGTAAAGAAGAGTAACATATATGTGAAAATCAAATTCTAAGCTAAACACAAACAATTACATATTTTTTACACTGTTTTAATAGTGTTATTCCAAAGTTAAGAAAGAAAATAAAAAAAATAATTTAGTACAAATAGTTTCAGCCAAATAAAAAGTTACAAGCTTAATTTTTTGAACGTCAAATATAATATTACGTGATTACGTGATATATAAATAAAGTTTGACTCAGAACTTTTGCTTTAAGCATACTCTGCCACGCTGACTTCAATCAGTGTGACTATCTATAAATAGAGCAATTATGAACACTTGTGTACACACGCCTACTGGACTGTGGGTAAATTTGAATTTTTAATATACGATTATATTGTGTTGAATAAATTATGAAAAGATTTTAATTATATGATAAATATAAGTTGATCGGTATAGTTTATTATTAATGTTATAAAACGTTTTTATAATTAATTATATGTCACTAATTTTACATTTCTTTAATTTAAATGATAAGACAAGGCAAACGAGCGTACGGGTCACCTGATGTTGAGTGATCACCGTCGCCCTTTAAAATGGAGATACTTTAAGTAAATAATAAGTAATTTACACTGATCTTGCATTTTGTCCTTTCTGCATTTCTTTCAAATATCAGAACCTTCGTCTTATTCGCATTCAGGCTTAGACCATAATTCGTCCATCCTTCTTTCAGAGCGGTAACCAACGCCTGTAACTCGCTTTCTGATGATGCAATAAGCTGTGAACTGCATCATCTCCGTAAAGCAGGCAATTTATATTCAAGGTACCTACTTTCACTCCCATTTCACTTTGTCTCACTCCATGGAGACAGCTGCCCAAATACAAATTGAACAACCAAGCTGATATGGCGCAACCTTGTTTAACACCTGATTGGATGTAAAACCAAGGCGACATCCCAGCTCCTACTTGCACACAGGCTGAGTGATCTCTGTAAAGCCTCCCTGGGCCTCCCACAACAGCCTTTCGGATCTTTCTTGCATTCTTCTCGCTAATATTTTAGCATACTACTTTACTACCTAAGCTAATTAAACTGATAGCCCTACAGCTTGCGCAATCTATCTGTGAACTTTTGCCTTTATACAAAGGCACGATGACTGCACCTCGCCAATCGTCTGGGACCTCCCCCGATTTCCAGCATAAATTGCACAAAAACCAGAACATGTCCAAGACGCGTGGCCCACCATATTTGTTCATCTCGGCAGTAACTCCATCTGCTCCCGCTGCCTTACCACATTTCAAACTTCGTATGGCACTTTCAACTTCTTTTATACTGATTTCGCCATCAGCTACAGGCGGATGTATTTTTTATTTTTTATTTCTAGTATAAATAAAGCAACCATTTATCGATTGTCCTCGAAAAGTTTTTATCACGATATTCCTTCGAGAATATCCAAATAAAACCTTATATAAATTCTAACGTGCGCAAAGTTCTCCTTCACCGCACGTGATAAATTACAAATTAAGTAGCGAAGTTCGTAAAAAACCCGGAGGGGTGCTGTCTGGACTTACGGTTGTAAATTTCACTATAGATTTATGTTTAAAACACTAAGCACGGAAGACGTTCATCACACATCTACCTACGTATTTAGTGAAAACATTTTTATATGTATTACTTTAGTATAGTGTAACAAATTAATTTTAACATACTATGTTATACTATAGTAATAACTGTTTTACAAAAAAAAAAAATGATTCGTTTTTTTTATTACGCATGGTTTATGTATTGTTGCCGTTGTATAATAAATGTTTATAATAAATTATGATCACATAAAAGATTTTAAACGATTTTTTACTACTAATTATAATTAAAGTAAATGTACAATTTGTTTGAAACGTAGGAGAGTATTTTAAAATACAAAGAAATGCTTTAGTCAAACGCTTAATTATTTTTAAGTCTAGGATCTCAGTAAAATTTCTTTTTCCAAAATTGAGTTGCAAGTTACATAACACAAGTTAAAAAAAATGTTAAAATCTAATTTTTACACTCCTTACGCTCAATCTCTGGCACTGAAAAGGAAAAATTACTAACATCACTCACGAAAATGATTATCATCATCATGAAAACAGCAGAGCAACAAATCTAATTTACTTAAAAAACGCCAATACACCATTGCACGAGTCCTTATGACTGTCGTGAAAATCCTATTGGTCAGGAATCCTTTGTCAGGTAAAATTCATGTAGTAGCAATATCATTTAAAATATATCAGGCAAAAATATATCAGGTAACAAAAATAACAATACCCATCTTGGTATCGTTTTTGGGACATGAAATCTCCTTTCATCAAGAAAGCTACTTTTAGGAAATCCTAGCAGTCCCTAAAGCTTCTTATTTAATAAGTAATAAAGGTTTCTTTTTAAGTAGAGTAATCGTTCTGAAGTTAAGTTAGCTCAAAGTAGCAGAAGCCGCCATTTTATTTGGCTTGACGCTGTGGCAGGATAGGCAATGAGAACATGGGAAACTAGTGTTCAGATACTCCGTTCCGTTTCTCAATATTCCAAATTTGAGGAATTGCATGTTGAGTGGCGAAACTCAACGCCGCGCTTGTAATTGTTACCAATATATATATATATATATATATATATATATATATATATATATATATATATATATATATATATATATATATATATATATATATATATATATATATATATATATATATATATATATATATATATATATATAATAATGTTACCAGAGCAAAAATAAGTCTAAATAATATGATATATAGATAAAACATATAAATGACAAAGTGGCGTACAATGCTACGGTTGGCTTTACAAAGCTAGTTGAAGAGGAAATTAGACGAACAGCAACCTCAAATTCAACACAACCGACGATAATTCCATTGTTGTCATTAACAAGTGTACGCGATTGCTACTACTGAGGCTAGAATGGTTAAAACCCACATGATCGACAGCATGTAGCATATATAGGATGTATAGGGTCAATATCAAAGTATTTTGTTGTATGAAATAGCTATCTTATTAATTACTTCGAAATATAGTTTTAGTATTTAAAATAAGTATATTAAAACACGAAAGGTCACATTAATAGATAAATAATTGCGTAGTTCAAACTGACGAAGCAGCAGGCGGGTTAGTAGATAATAATTTTAGATAAGTTGAACAAAAGTTACATAGAAAGTGTTTGTAATTGCTAGTAAAAATATTAAAAAAAATAGAGAAATTAGGCATATTTAAAGTTTGTATGAAGCAATAATAGGGAATACTGCTATTTTTTTTATTATGCATTAAAATAATGTTACTCAATAAAATATTATACACACATAAAGTACATAAAATGACATATGTCTTACGCGTTAACGTAAGGCTGCGTTAATTTATGAATATATGTTAATTTAATTTATGAATAATTATTAAACATTTTTATATTACTACAATACATCGAACTAGTATATTATAAATAGAAATATAAAAATTTTATATTTGTTACTAAATTTTTAAAGTTAATTTGTAAAGTCAAAAAAATACCTCGATATATCGGTCATCGTATGTGGATTGTAATTCTGGGCCCACTAATTCAAGAATCTGGCGTCGTTCTTCACGAAAATCTGTAAAAAGAGGTGATATTAAAATAAATTCTTATATAACGTTACAAAATGTATTAATAAACCTTTTTATTCCATATACTCGTAGGTAAAGTCACCAATTTCGCCATAATAATGTAAAAAAATATATTGAATGTATTAAAGATTATATAGAAATATCTTTTTATTGATAAATTGATTTTAATATAAATATATTGCTACTTTTGTTATTTCATCATTAATATCATAATCAAACAGTAGTTTATGAAATAAAATATAAAAGATCTTACTGGTCATATATTAATTACGCTATATAACATTTGCAATATTTTTATATTAATTTGACTTAAATATATATTATCAATGATAATTTAAACATATATTATCAACCAACGAATAACATCGATATCTAATCGAAATTATTCGTTGGTTAATAATATATGTAAATCGAAATCGATATCTATTCTACGACAGAAAAAAGCTAACCTGAGGTATCCCAATTAGTAAATCACAGCTTTATAGCGCTAATGACAGTTGACTTGTGGAACGGAAATCAGACTGGGCATGCGACTAAATCTAATTCCTCGTCTATTTACTCGCAGCTCAATTTGAAAGTTATTTTAGATTTCATTGAACGTAACAGTTTAAGGTTTGATTTCCATTAGAGGGAAATACAATAACAATATAATGTGTAAAATGGATTTAAAGATTTTCTCTACCTTACCACAAAAAAAAATGTGTGAAATGTCAAGTATTCCGGCCTCATACTCGGAGAAAGATGGATCATGGAAATCCCACTACATATTACTACAAACATAGCGCGAAAATCATACAGATTACACATTCTTACCACTGTAAACAGAAGCTACATATATTTTGACTACTCGAGGTCCAGGCCATTTGTCGCTCTGCTCGGTGTACCCCTGCAGTGCTTGAAGCACCAGAGGCTCTGGCGCGCTCATCGCACTAGCTCCTTCAGCCTGCGCTCAAGCTACACCCCGCCATACTAGGAATCAGAAAATATAATTATAAGTTTATTGTAACGGGTATTTTGTCTACATAATAACATAATTTTGCTTTTTACATTACACAATTTATAAAATATTTTGTACCCTAAGTCGTAGTCGTGAGGCCTGTCATGGCGCAGTGGTGGGTAGGCACAAGCGGTGGTGGGCTCGATCCCCACGCGAGGAAATGAAATATTTAATATTTTCAATTTAAATATTTAATGTTTTGTTTCTTCGCTCTGGTAATAAGGCAAAGTGCGGCGTTGAGTTCCGCCACTCAACACGCAACGCCTCAAATTAGGCGGAAAGTGGGAAACGGAAGTGGAACGGAATGTCTTAACACTAGGTTCCCGGATTCCCTCTGCCTACCCTGCCTCGTGCGGGATACAGCGTGACGCTATAAAAAAAAATATTTATATATAAAAAAAGTCGTATTCTGCATAAAAATGGAACGCATCTATATCTTTATAAACTTTTATTAACATTAAATTATTATGAGTTCAACTTGAGAGAGAGAGATCTTGCTTTTATAGGTTTTTATTTCAGAGGCCTATCGTGGCGCGTGAGCATACCGTGGGACTGTAAACGCAACAAGTTCTCAGTTTGATCGCCACTCGAGCAATTAAATATCAAAAAAAACATTTTTTTTATGTATCAAATGCAAGAAGTATTTGAGCTTTAATTATAATTAATTATATCTTGTTTTTCCTTTCACGAAACATTAAAACTTCTTAAAAATATTATTTTTATAAATTAATAACTATTTTAGTGTTTGACACAAACAATAAATAAAAATGGACAAGAAAGTTCTACGTAGAAACGTTACAGATGCCGCTGCCAACAAAGTGATCTAATCAAAAGCAACTCGAATACTCGTTATTACAAGCCTTTTTATAACTCCTTCGCTGAATGGAGTGAAAGATTTATGGCAAGCACACTTAATACCTGCTATCGTTGCGGGTAAAGACTAGATCGTTCGTTTATTATCGTTAGGCTTTATTTACGTTAAATTGTTGTTTACGTTATGTTGCAAAATTCCATTTCGTATAATATATTTGTAATCATTCTCAGTGTAAATTTCCAATTGTATAGATAAGTTTATTTATGAAATTTGTTTTAGATCTTGATCGTGTTTTTAGTATCACAAGCTCTAATAATCCGGTTTTACTTTAACTCATTATAAAATATTTAAATTATTAAAGATAGAGGCTAGTCGAGTTCGTTAATATTTTCATTCATTTGCTCTAGTAACAAGGCAAAGATCGACGTTGAGTTCTGCCATTCAACACGCAATGCCTCAAATACTACGGCAAAGTGGAGAACAGAAATATCATAATAGAAACGGAATCTTTATATAATAGGTTCCCAAGTTCCCTCTGCCTATCCCGTTATGTAAAGCTAAAAAAAATATTTAAGATTAGTAAAGTTATATGACCTAATCATTACATATACGGCAAATTGTTTTATTGTAAATAATAAAGCAAAATATATAAATATATTGATGGGCAGAAATTTATTTTTTAAAGCCTTGGTTGCGATAGCGATAGATCGTGCAAAGTGGAGAAGATTAAGTAGGAAGGCAGACCCTGGCATGGCACGCTGAGGTTAATGCCAGGAAGAAGAAGAAGGAGTAGCGAAATCTAACAACAAAGGCTATTTTTTACGATTTAATATAGGAAGTTCTTTTTTCTTTACATTAAAACTTCACTATTTTCACATATTGAAGAACCGTTATGTAACGAGAAGCAATCTAACGATATTTTGTTTGACAAATCAAGAGATGGAAAAAAATCTATACAATACGAATGTGAAACGCGTTTATAGTCAGACTTTATATCAATATAGTCTTATATTTTAGTTTCATATCCTGAATGTCTTTACTCAGGACATTAAACTAAAACATATTCGTTTCTACAATCAGAAGAACTATGTAAGCGCAATTATCCCTGTCAATTACATTGGAACCAGCGTGTACATACAAGAGAAATTAATACGCAGCACAACAATTGTGGACTTGCACAATTAATCAAGTTAATAAACACGGTAGCAGCGGGAATGCTATAATTAAAATCGAATAATGCTGAATTCGTTTGTTTCACGGTAAAGTTTATAATCAAATAGTTTTAGTCGTCTTATGTTGGTAGCGTTTAATAATACGACTGAAATGTTTATAGAAATTTCAAATATTGATATTATATTTTAATAATAATCATTGCTATTTGGTCCACTTCTTAAATAGACGGTACAGGTTTTGTCAAATGCTTATTCACTCACTTGACTTCACACTGTATCCCACACAAGGCAGGGTAGGCAGAGGAAACTTGTGAATCTAGTGTCAAGACACTCTGTTCCACTTCATTTCTCCACTTTTCTCCAAATTTGAGGCATTGCGTGTTGAGTGGCGAAACTCAACACCGTGATTTGCCTTGTACCAGAGCGAAGAAATGAAAATATTAAATATAAAGTATCTCATTTTCAAAATATAAAGTATCTCATTTTCTCGAGTGGGAATCAACCCACAACCTATCGGTTAAAGACACATTCTTGTGCAGCTGCGCCACGATAGACTTTAAATAGTCAAATGCTTAGTTATAATATTTTAATTTCAAATATAAATACATTAGAAATATAAAATAACGTTAATGTCTCAATAGAGAGATTGTCATAAATAATAAACATTATAATTTATTGGACAAACCATACAATTTTTCTCTCAGCGTGCCATCCCGAATTTCGCCGTAAAACCAGATAAATAGTACTAAGTATAAATAAGTACCTTTTACATGTACAGGAAAATACGTATACATCGAGTGGTTGTTAAAACTACATGTTGAATTATCAACAATATCATTGCTTAATTATGTCTAGTTAGACATAGGGGCAAGCTCCTTTATAAATCAGTAAACATACTTACGATATATAAATACAACATTTGTTTATTACAAATAAACAAAATTGCATTTATATTTGTCAAACTTATATTTTTAAATGCTTTTGTTTTTATAAAATCTCAGAGACATAAAAAAATATAACTTCACACTTTTTGAAATCGGTTAATTAATAGCAAACTCAGACCTTTTGCTCACAGTATCCTAATCAGTCGTGTTGACTATTCTACTTAGTTTAACCCCTTTTATCCATCAAATTATGCATGACTCTGTACCTTCCTTTGTTTTTATTGTCTACCTCATATTCATGAATACAAAAGAGCTTCGCTTTCGTACATAGGATACCTACGTGAATGGTATATAAAATGTACGGTTGACACACAAATAAAACATCGTTACTGATCTTTTTATTTAAAAGTAGGCCCCTAAATGTTTTCTATTTCCTTAAAAAAATAAAGAGTTTAAATTAAATAAATCGATCTTTAATATTGTATAGTTTTCATTCTCTAATATTATTAAACCGCATATATAATATTCTTTTACGCATTAAATATATGTTTTTAAATATGATATCATTACTTGAGCTTTAATTTTTAATTTATTATCGCTCAGTAAATATACGCTACTTGGATTGCGGTTCATATCAAAACAACATATTTTATTATTTTATTTAATGAAATCGTAAACATTGATGAATGAAAAACGTATAAATATAAACGGGAAGAGATAAACCAAGAAATAATAAATTACAACTTAATTTTTCTCCACCTATTTAGATATATGAAAGTTAGGTACATACCTAACTTTGTTTTTTTTTATTTCATAAATGTTTTATGAACAAAAATCATTATTTAATCTATTCAAATGTGTAGCTATCGTCAAAAGGAAGTTGACAAGCTAGCGCAATTATCCGCTGAATTATTCAACGTCAGATGATACACGGTGCAAGTGTAGAGCACCTGTGGCACTTTTGCCAGGAATAGCGAGTGATTTTTTAAAATATATATATTTTAAAACTTTGTTAAACAAAGTCTAAACCTTAAATAATCGTCTTTCTGATTTTTTGCATTTATAAGCAAGTTATTGTAGTAATTATTGTAATCTAGTTTTGACAAAAAAACAATAGATTTTTTAATTTTACAACTTCACGAAGTGTACACTTTTTATTTTTAGGAATTTTCTATATATCGTTAAATAAACGTAACGTAAAATCTATTGTATATTTTCAAATATCATTTATTATTATATTGAAAGTTGTATAAAAAGTAGCACGAACAATTTTGCTTTAAGAAATACAAGAAATCGTCATTATATACAAATTATATGCAATTTGTAATAGCTGATTAATGACTTAAAACGAGTAATTTCAAAAATCAACTACGTAGTGACCACTGCGCTCAAATAGCGTCAAATTACTATGAACTTATAATAATTTCTTCACTTTAATTGCTGCTGTCAACAAAACACTAATATCGTGACTTTATGATTATTTCAGTAACCACGCTATGCCTATCGTAAGGACTGACGTAATCAAAGAATGTTCTAAGTATGGTAATGAGAAAGAAAATATATAAACTTGGACGTTGAGTTTTATTTCTTAAAGTGTTCTACTTTCTCAACTTTTTCGTTACTTTCATTTGACGTTGGGGAAAATAAGATGGCTTCTAAGTTTTACGGACAACACGATATTCAACTTGATAAATATAATGGCTGTGTTTTCTTTATTTTATATAAGTATTACTTTTCTGTAGTTGGTCAGAGATGGGCACGATTGTATTAATTTGTCATTTACACAATTTTATTTAAAAAATAAATAAAATTAAACCTTATAAATTGAAACATATAATAATATTTTGAAAAATATACTCTTAAGTGCGTTTTAAATATTAATAATTGCTAAGCAAGACAATAATATTCCCAAGATAAATTCTATCATCGTCTCTAACCGTCACACGTATATACATTCCGACTAGAGAATGGCGATGTTGAGAGTACAGTTTATAATTATAATACCATATAATGAATTTACAGAATGGTAGGTACTAGCGTGGATGTCACAGTGAAGATGAAGAAGAACGTGCTCAGGTGGTTTGGGTGTCGACAGAATGAGTGAAAAAAGAATGGTAAAAAAGATTTATGAAGGAAAAGTGAGTGGAGGGGAAACCTCGGGTGCCCCTTGAAAACACAGTATCTACGATACTGGAGGATGGTCACGTAAAAAGCATGAGGACCCTCTGAAGGGCATGTATGTGGAGGTTGATGACAGTGGACGAGGCGAAAGAGGTATGCCGAGACCGTAGCGTTTGCCGCTAATGCTAGTAAGTATATATTGAATTTTATCAATTAGCAAAACTAGAAATTGTCAAAACTCTTCATTCTTCGTTTCATGTCCGAAGTCGAGATATTGCTCGTGAAGTTGTGAAACTCAGTCCCGTAGGAAACCGATTAAAAAAAAGGAAGGTTTTACTTGAAACATTACTTGATAGTTTTAAAAATAATTCTTGTTCAGATTATCATTTTCTTTAAATAAATTTTCGTAGGGCTCATCAGCATTATACTTTACCCATTATTCGA
Source organism: Eueides isabella (assembly GCA_019049475.1). Classification (NCBI taxonomy): domain Eukaryota; kingdom Metazoa; phylum Arthropoda; class Insecta; order Lepidoptera; family Nymphalidae; genus Eueides; species Eueides isabella. Next base: position 5,373,602 of record CM032393.1, read on the forward strand.
ATGTCTGCTACGTTGGATAATTCAATACATTAATATTTTTAAATTAAATATCACAAATAATCGCATTCCAAATACATAAATGTGTAGACAATATTATAAAAAAATATGATAATAAATGTTCATAGACGTTAATTTAAAAGTACAATGTCACTCAGAGATCGTACTTTCTTTTTAAGAGGAATAATAATATTTTTACTATTTTTTAAAGTGTTATTCCACACTTAGGACTGAAAATACTAAACTTATTTTATAAAAACATTTTTAATAAAAAATATATAAAAGAATATATAAAATAATAATATTTTTAACGAAAAATATATAAAAGTCTAATACATAATACAGTTTAGTTGTATTGTAACAAATTTGATCGACGCGTGAGATTTTTTATTTATAAATAGCATGTAGCCAAAAAAATACAAAAATTGTTGTATTTAGTCAGTTAAAACTTGTGTGAATTACGGTTTTTAAAATTATCTAAACAAAGAATTCTAAGCTATTATAAAAGTCGATAATAATAATATTATAACATATCAGTGTTACACTGTGAACGCTGTGAACGCTCTGTAGAGACTTCACTTACAATTAATAACTTTAATATAGTACTAATGGAACATTACTAAAAGCACTAAAACATCTAATTATAGTTAAAGTACCTTAGGTACGTCAATGCTTAACTTAAATCTAGAAATCAAATGAACAGAAAAATCTATTTATCTCTTCGTCATCTTTTTATTAAATCACTCAGCTTCACGCTGTATCCCGCACGAGGCAGGGTAGGCAGAGGGAACCCGGGAACCTAGTGTTAATATACTCCGTTCCACTTCCGTTCCCCACTTTCCGCCGAATTAAATGAAGAGAATGGAGAAATACGACATATGTGCATAATCTGTGAAATATGTATGTATATTTCGGAACGGAGTGTCTTAACACTAGGTTCCCAAGTTCCCTCTGCCTACCCTGCTATGTGCGGGATACAGCGTGAAGCTGAGTAAGTGAATGTATGTATATGGAAACTAACAGAACATAACAAAGCGTGGCGTTGAGTTCCGAGACTCTTTCGAATTGTTTCGAAAATTTTGGCCGCGGTAAATAGCGAATGAAGTACTTTATTACCAGCTTACCAGCTATAATATGTATGTACGGGATACAGTGGAAAATTAAAAAAAAACGTATCTACGTTAAGTTTATTACAATGCCAGTATGAACGATGCAGCTTTAATTTTCCTTTGTATTTTATTACCACTTTTTGCTGTGCTCTGGTCGGAAAATTAAAACAATATTTAAGGTAGCGTTTTCGTTTTATTGCCCAATCGCGTGTGTTTTGGCAAGTGGGCGTATTTTACCCTCATAAAATATTCTTAAACAGTTTGCGATCTATTAACAGCAGTGTATAAGTTTTTTTTTACCGTTTTCACAGCGTATATAATTTCAACTGCGTGCGTTATTGCCTTAATTACTTTTCAAATGTAGTTTTGTTCTGTGCCAAAAATACTACACTAACTAGCCGTTGTGAGGTTCGAAAAGTGATTAATGGACGGCCTCTTAATGGAACTAAAGAGACAATATTCTTCTTATATTCGTTTCCACTAGAGCAGAGTATGGAGAAAGACATTAGTGTAAAGACGCTCTGTTCTCAGCAATTTATCGAAATTTTAACGTTTTGTTTCAGTCATAGCAATAATAATAATTAAATTATTAATTTTGTCATTCACGCGGGAATCGAATCCTCTACAGTAGTGTTTACAGTTAAACACTGATTCATTGATCTAAAATAACCTCAGTTTTCTTTTGATAACAGATATAGAATTTAATAACAGATTTCTTTAATTTTTAACATGTTATTGATATTTCAAATGTTGTTTATTTTTGCAGTATGCCAATACTACGGCAATTGTTATCACACCCATCAATCTATTCACTGCTGTATTCATCACCTAAAGAGCTTTGATAAAACCGGAAGTAGTTAATTGTATTTTATTTCATCTTATAGTTTTCTTATAGTCGAAACTGAAGAATTATTCAATAGAATTTCATTAGTTTTATTAAAATTATTCTTTTAAAAAAATATCACGCGCTATGTAAATATTATCTTCAGGCAGATTGAGATTATTATTAGTGATAAGTGAAAAAAAAAAAAACACTTATCGCGTTTACATAGGTCTTTACCACATTTATTATAAAAAATATATAAAATTATAGTTAATTAATTATGAGTAATTGATAAGATTAAAATTCCATATATAAATTAATACAATACAATACAATATTCTTTATTGCACACAAAAACAACACATTAGATATACAAACTAAAAAAAAACCACATATATGGCGGTCTTACCGCGATCTCTTCCAGACAACCTTTAGTTATAATAGTTTTATAAAAAAAAATGGCAGGTGGTGCATAAAAATATAAAGCTATTCAATAAACATTAAATATAACAAACGTTTTGTTTTTATTTTCCTGCCGTAGAAGTTTAACCGGACACTTACCAACTCCCACGTAATACATAAATCTCAGTTTTCATTTGACCATGCGAGTGAAGCCGTAGGAACAAATGAACCTATTCTTTTGTGAACCCAATTATTAAAATTCGGTTCTTATTTACAAACACAAGTATAGTTTCCAAATTTTTCAACCACCGAAGCCATACACTTAAGTTGTTGTGAAACATTTTATTTATTCTCCTGGCTTGAACTTTTACATAAATACTTTTTAAAGTAACTCTGTATTTCTAAGAATGAATCAATAGTGATTCCTTATTTTTGAGTTGCTGAAATATCTATACAAAAGAGACACAAATAGCATTTTCTTTGAAAATATGTCTGTTATTTTGTTTATTAAGTAAGTATTAAGTAAATCAATAACTGTTTTTGAAGCTGAAGTGACGCAGTGGAATAGCTCTCTTACTATATTTAGTTGTAAGTTAAGTTATTTCTGAGTAATAAATTAATATAATTTCCCCTGCCTTTTAGCGGATCTAATATATTATTAAAATCAGTTCCGTTCATTTCAGTTCTTTGGCGTTTTGAGCGTGCCAGGGCAACACAAATTTACTTCGTCAATGTCACAATATACAGAGAAAACAGAAAGGAGGTTTTACGGTAGAGATAATTATTAAAATAATAAACTTAGCCATAAATCATATTTTTACATACGTACATATGTACATAATATTTATCAGATGGATGTTAAATTTATAGCATTTAAATCTAGTGAGGCCTGTCGTGGCGAAAAGGCGACTACAAGCGTGTGACCGTAACCGACAGGTTCGATTCCCACTCGAGGAAATGACATATTTAATACTTTCAAATTAAGTATTTGATTATTTCATTTCTTCGCTCTGGCAACAAGACAAATCGCTGCGTCCGCCACTCAACACGCAATGCCTCAAATTTGGCGGAAAGTGGGAAAGGGAAGTGTGTCTTAACACTAGATTTCTAAGTTCACTCTGCCTACTCTGCCATGTGCGGGATACAGCGCGAAGCTAAAACAAAACAAACAAAAGATTTAAATCTAACGAAAGTTTTCTCTTTTCAATATTATTTGAATCTTTTTTCACATAATATTGTAACAATATGCACTAAAGCATTAATAACATATTGCGTGACTTTGATGAATAATCTACGGTCACGGTAAAAATATTACAGTTAATGAACTGAGGTCGTTAGATCCACCCCTCATTTTGTATTTTGACACGCTTTTTTATAAAGCGATGGGTGGAGTAAGTCGATCACGAAACGTTTTCTACTTTCATCGAAGCTAATGTTGACTGAGGGATTAACAATGTTAGATCATTTTATTTAATAGTGGTAAAGCGTCTAATTATTATTAAAGATATGGTTGTAAATTTGATTCTTACTAGGAAATAAACTTTTATTTCAATCATAAAAAAGACAAGCCACGAAATATGTTTATTTCCGTCTCGCAATGGCCACTAACTAATCCTCGATAGAGAGCAAAAGTGCGGAAAAATAGTGAATATACAAATTATACGCTTTTATTTTTCTTAAACGTATTTTTAAAATGAAGACAACCCCTTAAGTGTGTTACATTCAATGTTGACTCTTAATAATATTCGGACATCTATTTTAGTTGCTTAAAAGCCTTGCGTGTTAAATGGTAGTTTTAATGTTTTACATATTTAAGCCGGGGAGACCTGTTGGACGCACTATAATGTTATCTTTTATTGCAATTATAAACAAATTTGCAAAAGAAGTCAGTGATGCCAATATAAAAAACGTATCAAGTGCGAGCTCGACTCGCCCACGGTGGGTTCCGTGACAATTTATTGGTAAGTCAACGGGAAGTTGATAGACTTAGGCTTGCGGGCGTATCTATTTATTTTGTATGAAATAAGCTACAAATATAGGTTTATAATATTTTTTTACGTAATAAAAATATAGATTTTTCAGTTTTAGATATTATTTGTACTATGAGCATGGAGACTATACTTTTTCTTGGCCAATTTCGTAACTGTACATTACACCACGAGGATACTAAAACTACTATACAAATATACAAAATATCTATAAAAAAGGGTATGTAAAAGAAAGATCTTGAAATCATAATAAATCAACTCTTGTTACATTTTATTAAACTTATGGACATATAAAAAACTCACAGAATACATAGAAGATAGCAAGAAATCGAACAAATTTCTTTCTCATTCAAAGCTTTTTCATTCATAACCTATTTGCAGTTATTTTTTTTACTTTATGATTTTTTTTTTCAGCATTACTGTATCCTCCCGCACATGACGAGGTAGGCAGAGGAAACTCGGGAACCTCGTATTAAGACACTCCGTTTTGTTGCCCACTTTCCACCGAATTAAACGCATTGAATGTTGAGTAGCGGAATTCAACACCGCGTTTTACCAAAGCAAAGAAATGACATTATTAAATTTAATTTCTTCGAGTGAACGTCGTACTGCGTTCGATTGTCTTCGCGCCACGCGAAGCCTTATCAGGTAATTTTAGATTTTAAAATATATTTACAATAAAACGTATAGGCCATTAAAAATATGAAGCGAAATTAAAATTAGCATGATAAGGTTATTTACGGTCTTGAAATACTAAGGACAGTTTCCTGTGTCGATAACAAGTAAAATACATACAATGCTAAAAAAATATATATAGTTTATATTCTAACTTGGTATTATTTATTAACTAGTCATAAGTTTCACCTAAATTTTAATTTAACTCTTATTTCTCGTTAACGAAATAAACTTAAAATGTCTAATGATATAGGTCAATTAAAATATGTAATTAATTTTAATATAATTAAAGAACTCACGTATGTCCAAATGTAGGGCGTTAAAAATTATGTAGCAGTTTTCATGAGTACATACCGTAATTACTCTACATTGTTTTTTAAACAAAATCTATATAAATAGATGCCATACATTTCTTTAGATAATAATGCTACTCCACTACAGTACAGTTTGGCTTAGTCTTTCTAGTGCCTCCTTATCTCTATAAGCATTCTGTATAAAGTCTTTTTACTTAAACTAAAATATTACTATCTAAGGAAGATATGTAAATCCTAACTAAATATAGCATACAATAATTTAATTTAAGTTGATTATTGCGGCTATTGATCGGGTATAACTGTGGTTGTTCATATATGTACCTAATACACATCGCCTTATTATTTATTATGTTAATGTGTTGATTAATAATATAATCAAACGCCCAGTCGTGTAGCATCTTAATTAAATGTAGATTTCGTATAAATATATACGTTAAATTCTATAATTTATCTGCCATATTTATTATATCGAAAATACGTTTATTTTTCCTCAATTCGATTTATTGTGTGTTGAATAGCGGAACACGTTGCAATGTTTTCCCTTGCCTGAGCGGGGATATATAGATAATTATTTCCCTGGTAGGGAATCAAACTTACAACAACTGTGTTTACATGCAGAAATAAGCCACTGCGCTATGACGCCGCAAAGCGGTAAGGCAACCGGTGTACCTTGATACTAGGTTTTCTCTGCCTATCCTGCATCCAGGCATCCAGGATAACGAAGCTGAACAGACTTTAAATATCAAATAAAATCTACATTTACCTATTAAAGTTAATATTATTCAGAATAAGAAATTTTTAAATATTATTTAACAGTGAAAGAAAATTACAGTAAAAGTTCAGTTAAGTAATGTTACAAGTAAGAAAGTTTAATACAGTTCATTGCTTGTGACCACGCAATAGCCATTGCACGAATAGTGAGTAATTTTATAAAAATCTTGACAAAAAAATACAAATTTAATGTTATACAGGGTTTTTCCCAAAATCACATAATAATGTATATATTTCTTTCATATTCCGGGCCAAGTAATCAAACTTTTGATCGTACGGAAAACCCAGCTACCCCCTTAAGCTATATTTTATAGTCGTAGTCAAGTCTTTGTAGAGCACCTGTTGCAAAAACGAACTTAAAACGATTTAGCTTGTACTATTCGCTTTGTCAGTCAATTTTGAGCTCTACAACACACAGTTTAATATACAATATACTATAGCAATTTCAACATTTCGGTTGTTGAATATAATATTGATCTCGTAGGCAAGACTGGCATTGTGTTGCGAACCCTACTGAAAATTAGGCCACGCTTTGTGGATTACAAATGATGATTTAAATATTTATGCTATAGTATTTTTATACATTATATGATATGATTATATATCGGCGCAGCGGTAAAAACGTGTGACTTAGGCGCGACAGGCTGTGAGATCGATTCCCACTCGACGAAATTAAATATATTAAATACTTTTAAATTAAATATTTCATGTTTTCATTTCTTCGCACTGGTAACAAGGCAAAACTCAACGTAGAGTTCCGCCACTCAACACGTAATTCCTCAATTTCGGCGGAAAGTGAGTAGTGTCTTAACGTTAGTTTCCTATGTTCCCTTTGCCTGCCCTTCTATATGCCGGATATAGCGTGAAGCTAAATAATATAATATAAGATTTTCGTTTTGAAAGGACGATCTTTCTATTAGTATAGTCAAGAAAGGAATTTTATATTTAAAATAGAGATCATTTTATAAATGTATTCTTCTTACGATTATTAATATTTTATTTATATCTAATTATATATTTATTTTTGTAAGCCAGGTAAAAAAAAAAACAGGAAAGAATATTTGATTTTAAATTGTACTCGGTTGTTGCGAAAGCGAGCTGACAAATTATAATTTACCAAAAATTAACAAATCCCTTAAGTGAAAGTAATGAATTCTTTGTTGAACAAGCCACCAAAAGTCTTGAAATGAAATAAACAGGTCTTCTTTAAAATAAACATACAAAAAGTAAATATACGTTTACAAAAAAGAATGCGACAATGATACATTGCGTAGGGACGGTCGAGTTGTTTTACCCCATGTTATATTCTTATTTATGGTGACACACGTGTTTATGACCGAGATAGGAAAATATAAAATAAAAGAGAAAAACAAAGTGGTTAGGACAATGGCATTATTTTTTAGAAATCTTTTTCATATAGAAAGTAATGACCTTTTTACGAGTTTCGTGCTAAAAATTTACTACTATCTTTTGTACTACATTGAAGTGGGTTAATATAAGATGTTCTTTAACCTGAATACTTATATTTTGTTTATTTTTATTTTTTTAATTTCACGTTGTACCTACTCGGTATATGCTAAGAGGAAACTTGCACTGCCAAGTATTATTACACTTTCCGTGGAATTTGAGATATTGCGTGTTAAGGGGCGGTACTCAACGCCGCGCTATGCTTTATTATCAGAGTGACGAAATTAAAATATTAAATATTTCATTTATAGTTACATGTTGTGTCGCTGCAAATTCAGCGAAAAATGAGAGTGTCTTAACACTAGTCTCCCAAATTCTTTCTACGTGCTTTGAAAATTTTAATTAAACAAAATGTATTGTGTAATTATTTTAATTAAACAAATTTAATTTTATTTTCATATTTTTCAATAGTGATCATATAATATCTTCTAATATCAGTGCTAGTTTGTAAACATTTCATATTGTACCTATCTAAACCTATTGGATAGTTTTTTAAACTACACTGCTGCGTTTGACGTCAAAGGGTTGAGCGTTACGCTACACAGTTCAATTATTTTTACCGAGCCATGGAAACGACTACGTTTATAATACACCTATTGTGTTCGCTTGCGTTTCTTTCGTGGTCTTATTTATTAGCTTTTACTGAACTAATAATAATTAACTATTTTTTTTTTGTGTAGTAAACAGTGTTTACGAGTAATAGCTCCATATTGTACGTTCCATTTTGCTTGTTATGACTTAACGATTCAGTTTTTAACTGTCTTTAAAAATAATAGTATTGTTGGAATTGTAAAGGTTATCGAATAGTGGAAGTTTCATCAAAATTTGTTTAGTAGTAGAATCGTATATAAAATAAAATATATACGTGCCAAAAGCACGTATATATTTTATTATATACGATTTTCTGGACAGAACATGTTCATTGAACAATGAAAACTTAGATATTGTCTTCTATTTTTACATTTCTTGTAATTTTATTGATATAATACAAATTAAAATAAGTATTTAGAATAAGTTTGTAGTAAGACGTATGAAAATGGTTGGTAAGTGACAGGTTAAGTAATAGTTGCAAAAAACAGTTTTGAGATTGTTCTGTCAGTATATAAACATTTATTTGAAACTTTAGTTTTTAGCACCTCTAAAGGAGAAAAAGATTATCACAAAGTTTCTTTAAAAAAAAGTTTCGAAGTTTATAACGTGTAAATTATATAGTAAACATTTTGAATATCTAATTTAATTCATAAATAACCACTAATAACTATGTATTAATAATTTATAATGTTGCTACATTCTTTTAACTAAATCATATACAACTCAATTTAGTACTTTCAGTAAATTTGATATGTGGAAGTAGACACGAAAAGCTTCACAATTCCGTAACGGACGTAAATATTTGTTCTAGGAAACAGTGTCGTATTACGTGGAATTTGATATGGCGGTCAAATTAAATAATGGACGGTAAGTTTCTCGCTAAAAATATTTTCGTGAACTCGGGGCGCTTTGTGGGAAATATTAGCCGCCGCCCATCTAAGTTTAGGTCAGGTTTCTATGTTATCTTACAAGATACTTCCCATGTTTTAGATGCACGAATAATTCTTACTTTTTTTTACATTTTAGATTAAGTACTAAGAGTAAATAATTGAATAAATCTTGTTGCAAATGACATTTCTATTGCAAATTGATCTCTTTTATCTCTCTCACTCTCTTCACGCTGTATCCCTCACATGGCAGGGTAGGCAGAGGGAACTTGGGAACCTAGTGTTAAGACACTCTGTTCCACTTCCGTTCACTACTTTTCGTTACGTGTTAAATGGTGGAATTCAGCTTAAAATAATATCAAATTGAACGAATGAATGGTGGAATTCAGCTTAAAATATTATCAGGAGCTAAAATAATATCAAATTTAATATTCTTTATTGCTAAATTGTTTATTTGATTGAATTGTTAAATTGTTTATTTGAGATTACCAGCATACAACTACTCGTATCACCTTATATACCGTAAAATTTGTTTTAATATTTCCATTTATATCATATTTTAAATGGTAATAGTCGCTAAATGAGTTATAACATATTTCATTACGTTATCTCGATTTATCTCCTTGTAACTGTTACGCAAAAAGTACAGGAACTTGCAATGAAACTGTGTTATCGATCAAACTGATAATCCACATGTTCGTTTTTATAGCTAATGGCATCTAGTTCAGTTTTAAAATAAATAACATATTTATGAGCCAATTTTACACAGTAATTAGTGTTAAAAGTTGAAATTGTATAAAAAATCGATGCGGTAATCGATTCGTGTGAGGTATCGATTTTATGTTACAATTTATTTTTTAGTTTAATCCAATAACAATTTTGGATTTAAATATCAATACAATGAATCATATGTAAGTCCTTAAGTCGCTTTTGCCTTGTAACCATAGCGAAGAAATGAAAATATTAAATATTTTACTTCCTCGAATGGGGATCGAAGCCACAACCTATCCCATACAGTCAGCCAGTACAGTCACACGACTGTGCTTCTGCGCCACGACGGGCTTAGATAATTTCAATCATTGGTAATATCACTTGGTTATTGAAAAGCAAAATTGCACCTGTCTCCAATTTAGTAAGATAAACTATATTTTCCCTAGAAACATTACATCTTTAATACGTTTTGAAAATGAAGCACAACATGTTCTGATTCAGCTAAATGCGGCATAAAGTAAAGAATGATCATATACAAACTACTATAAAAAGTTATTTCAAATTACTCTGTGATATAACTTTTTCTAGTAGATTATAGTACTAAGTATTAATCAAGCGGAACAGACATATTCAAAAGTAATAAGCCGTTCGAAAGTATAATATCTATTCTAAAATTGTATAAGATACCTAAAGCTCTCGAAGAATAAGCTCCTGCTTGAATGCATGTAGAGGGAATGTTATGGATATAACACGACGACAATGTGTTCGTGATTCAGCATCTTAATGCAGGCACTTAGGAAATTGGGTGTAAGTGAATTTTTATCACCTGCTCTCTCTGGGTGTGTTTTTGTTAAATATTTAGGTTATAAAAGTGTGAGCCTTTGTATTTTTATATTATTATTATTAATATAATGCAATGGTTTTTGAATCGATTCCCGGAAACGGAAACGAAATATTCCTTGTTATAAATTCGATTTCGATTCAATATCTTAAGAAATTTAACTTTTTTTTAATTCTGTACTATATTTTTATATAAAATATATTTTGTCATTTAATTATTAAATAAAACGATTAGACTGCAGTGATGATGTATCTTATATCATCAAATATCTTTGATATCGTTTGTTATTGTAAATAAAAAATCATAAATTATTATAAAATATTACTATGTTTTTATATCATTATTGTGTATTACATCTGGTCTTTGTTACCGTGAATCATACATAGCGGGACGAATTCAGTGTTCCATAAAACCAAAATAGAATTGAAACGTTTTCGTTGACCCTGCTGCGAATTTTATTTCCCAGTAACTAACTGTTTGTAATTAAATGGCAGTAGTTTGTGATTTTTTATGTAGCGTTACATGATTGACTAATTTATACTTTACTCACTCACTCACTCAGCTTCACGCTGTATCCCGCACGAAGCAGGGTAGGCAGAGGGAACCCGGGAACCTAGTGTTAAGACACTCTGTTCCACTTCCGTTTCCGCCGAATTTGAGGCATTGCGTGTTGAGTGGCAGAACTCAACGCCGCGCTTTGCCTTATTACCAGAGCGAAGAAATGAAACATTAAATATTTAAATTGAAAATATTAAATATTTCATTTCCTCGACTGTGGATTGAACCCAGAACCTGTCGGTTACAGTCACACTCTTGTGCCGCTGCGCCACGACAGGCCTCAATTTATACTTTACAATGGTTTTTAGGTGTGGCGTTTTTTTTGTTAAATTTCAGTAGTAATTTGTATACGTGGCTAAAGATATTTTTTAGTATCTTTAGTGTTTCTTAAGCTTGCAGTGGGAAGTGGAATTTGAAAACTTATTGTGTAACACCGATCTTGTTTGGTTCTCAAGTTTTGCTTCCTTTCACTGAATTCTCGAATGTTGAGAGGTAGACTCTATTGCGCTGTCTTTAGGGACCTCCTTATAAAAAAAACACCAAAAACGAATCTTTTATAGATGCAACTGTTTCTTTATCTCCGTATTCCAGACCAAACAACTAAAAATTTAGAACGCATATTGTTTTCAGTGACCTATATACGCAGGTAATGCGTATGAAATCGATTTTTTAACAGAGCAGGGACTTCGGTGTGGCGAAAAAAAAATACTTTTATGTTGTGTGGCGAAAAGAGGGGGATGAAAGTGACATTATGGAAACATAGTTTTTTATCACGATATTTCCAAGTTAACTCTGCCTAATTTGTCAAGTTCGGTTTGCTGCGGATGGCTTTTTAATATGTTGAAAGCCAATATACAACAGATCCCTTTCAAAAGTAATCCGGCGGTAAGCGAAGATTTACGGGATGCTCAGTCACGTTTTCTGTTTTCATATACTTATATATATATATATATATATATATATATATATATATATATATATATATATATATATATATATATATATATATATATATATATATATATATATATATATATATATATATATATATATATATATATATATATATATATATATATATATATATATATATATATATATATATATATATATATATATATATATATATATATATATATATATATATATATATATATATATATATATATATATATATATTTTAAGTGGCGGAACTCAATGTGCTTTGTTTACTAGAGCGAGAAATTAAAATGTTTTAAAAATAATGTTTTGTAATAATATAAATATTTCTTCGATGGGGATTGAACCAACAACCATTACTAAGTTAATGCCTTTCCCATTGCGTCACGACGCGTCTTCCTCGTAAAGTAATTCGCAGTATATTATGTATAAGCAAGGTGTATTTTGTAGTCTACGAGCATAAATTTAAGTCAAATTATAATGTTGTATATAAATAGTGAAGACGTCTTGATGAATTAGCATATGTATGTACGTAATTTGCATGCTTTAAGCACCTTACGGTCGTAAGTTGTAATTCTTCATGTGAACGCCTACATTAACCACAAACCTTTTAAAAAACAAGTTAAACATTTTACTAAATGTTAATCTGACAATAATTGCTTTTTCATTAGTTTTTATAATAAATTATAAGTAAAATATAAATTATATTAATTAGTTTTTCAAATGGAAACTGACAAGGCGTGACACTGGCATGGCATGGCGTGACACTGGCATGGCGTGAAATTGGCATGGCGTGACACTGGCATGGCATGGCGTGACACTGGCATGGCGTGAAACTGGCATGGCAGGATAGGCGGAGGGAAACTTGGATCCTAATGTTAAAACACGCCGATCAGTTTCTCACTATCCGCTGAATTTGAGGCATTGCGTGTTGAGTGGTGTAACTCAAAGCTGCGCTTTGCTTTGTTACCGAAAAGGTGAAAATATTGATAATTTAATTAGTAAATATTAATACTTCCTCGAGGAGTTGGGGATCGCATCCACAACCTGACTTGTTTACAGTCACGCGCTGGCGCCTCTTCGCCACGACAGGCCTTGATAAGTAAATATTTTTACAAAGAGCGGAATTGATTATTAGGTAACAACATTTTGCTGTATATGTCATTAAGTTATAGATGTCATATTATTAAATACTGAATCAATATTAACGCAGACTTCGTTTATTTGCTAAATATTTAAACAGAAAGGCTTTAGAAGCGTAAACGTGCAAATGCAATTTACAATTACAACTAGTGACACACATCCATATATATATTGAGCAAAAATAAATTCTTACGAGAATATCAAAAATTTTATTTCTATTTCTTAAAGAAACCCTATTTTTAACTTAAATTATTTTAAGTTTCACTTTTTTCCTTCCTTTATTTTATTTCATATAGTTTTTAATCTTATTTATAGTAATAATATAATACTCGTAAATAAACTGATCACTGTCTGTATATGGAAGATATATTGTAAAATCTTACAGAGGACTTTTATTAATACATAAAGTCCCGAAATAGTGATTTTTAAAATATTTATTCATTGGTATGTGCGTCCGCAAAATTGATTTAAATGTAGTTTTCACTATTTTTTTTTTAATTTAGTGATTTTTTTTTTATTTAAATGGGTTGATAAATAAAAAAAATACTTCAATAAAGTTCGAAAAAAATATTAAGTTCGCCACTGACTCAGCTTCACGCTGTATCCTGCACATGGAAGGGTAGGCAGAGGGAATTTGGGAACCTAGTGTTAAGACACTCTGTTCCAGTTCCGTTCCCCGCTTTTCACCGAATTGGGGGCATGCGAGTTTCGTGATATATTATAAATTTAAGTTCGCCACAATTACCTTCTTTTTGTTTAGCTAAAATTTTACTTTTTCATGTATAAATATTGTCTTAAAAGTAGTAAAATAGAGTAATTAAGGGTGAAGCCGCGGTCAGGTCTTCGTATAAATTATTTTTCAAATTTATAAAAACCTTTTGATTTTTTACAAACAATGGTTGTTGTTCCTGTGAATTTACTTAATGTGTAATTCGTTCCCCGTATGGCGTTCAATCTCACAGCTACCGGATTTATAATCAAACTTTTCCACTGCGCCATAAGCTAAATAAATATCCAATTTTCCTAGCGTGAAAACCCGTCTATTTTAGCATCAAATAATTTATTCATGGCCTCGAATCACTGTCGTGTTATCCTGTCCATACACAATACGCACCTCGTCACTATAATAAATACTTTTAACGTGTTTGTTGTAGTAGATCATTATCACTAATCTGATATGTTCTTACTCAATCTAAATATTGGATTTTGATAACATCTAAGATATTTTTTTTACATTTTAAGGGTATTATAATACAATTCATTTTACTCAACTAAATACAAGTTAAATAATATATTTACGAATTTACAATTTACCAAGTGAATAAAAGATAAAATGAATACGATATAACGGTTAAAAAAATAGTAAATAGTAAAAAGATCTGTTAGAGTTATAAAACGTTCTCGGTTATAAAAATTATATGAGTTAAAACTCTACTAATACGGGCTAATTACTACTAATAATCTGTTAAGAGAATTGTATATAATGAGTACGTCTGATTTCGCTATCATTAGCTCAGTTCATACATCTCCCATATAAATCCCGTAATACGTTTATAATTACTTTATGCTTCATACGTATATAATTACTTTATGAATCTTTATAATCTTCGATCTTTATAACATTATTTTTTTGTTTTTTTTTTCATATTCAGTTAAGCTTCATATTAGTAAATTAACTATTGTTCTTTTTAAATGTTGTTTTGAAAATAAAAAAATGACTAAGAGAATTTATTTTAACAACACTGACAACGTCCTATTCCACCGCAATTATCGATACTTCTAATAAATCTGTAACTGATCACCGTCTGGACCTGAATAACATATTTAAAAAAATCTTATATTTTACTTCACGTTTATTTATGTTATAGGGCCATGTAGTCATTTTTAAATTATTGTCTGTTTATCTCTTGGTTTGCTTGTTAGTGAGTGAGTAAGTGTACGCGCTTATGTCAGAAATGGCTAACCAGATTTAAATGCAGTTTTAGTCACTAATATGTTTCTGTAAACATTCCTCAACATTCAGTCTTTGTTTTATTTGATCGTTTAATTAAGAAAAAAGTTATGTCAATTGCATATATTTAATTAGGCAAAAAAATTAAATTTTTGTTACAAAATTTTTAACAATTTACAATGAAATTTTAGTTATTAATGTCTCTGTCGATAGTGTATAAGGTATTTCCTAGATATAGCAAACTACTAGGTGCTCGCTTTCAATGTCTCTCAGGTTTTATTTTGATTCTAACTAATATTTTTTCAAGGAAAAGCATGTCGTTAGGTTAATACGTTATCTATACACTAAACAGAACGTTGTGGGTAGAGTCTTTAATTTAAATTTTCTTGCCAATCTTTGTTTTACGGGGGAGATAGGAGACGACAACGTTCATCACGGTTTCCATGAACAGTATCTATACAGGTGCGTAGAAGAAAAATATTTACATGTGTAATAGAATTAATTTACGCGCCGTTACTGTTATCTTTAAAACAAACATTAAATAACTCTTAGCGTGCAGTCTCTTACGTTTATTTGATCTCATTATCTGTGTTGGAATATTGCTAATGTAAATTTGCCACTTTCATTGTTTTCTTATTGTCGTGTAAAGTCACAATTACATACATAAATACTAGTATTAGATGACCATATATAAAGTATTGTTTTAGAAGGCACGTTAAATACATTTTATAGATTTGGCTACCGGATCGAAAAATCGTTTTTTTGCTAGTACTTCTACACTAATTTTGCAATCTCCTAACTTAAGCTCTATAATTTTTAAAACATGTCTAATTCTAGTAGTAAAGTTCGGTGGAAAGTGGAGCAAAGTATATTTTTAAGTGTGAGTGTAGGCCAATTATGCCGCGAAGTGAACGCAGTGTTTTAACAGTAGGTACCCAAGTTACCTCTTCCTAACATGATCATAAATGGGCACATGAAAATATACATTTACATTAACAAAGAATGTAAATTTATAAACTCTCATCTATAAACATTTATCTTTTATACTCCTAACCATCCTATAACAGTAACACTATATAACTTTCATCATCAGCTCGCACCTTCTACAAAGTCCACAGACAGTGAATTAGTTTTATTTTCATCATACTACCTATATATACTATAATCTTATTAATTCTGCTTTCTGGGTCGTACAATGACGAGTGCTCTTCAGTTTTTGAGAGCGGGAGACCTCGTTATGCGGAACAGGACGCAATCAGACTAACTACGTTTCTTTGTCGTTTATACGGCGTGGGGAATGGAAACTTTAGATTATTATATAAGCTTTCTTTGAATTCTTTATTTTATATACATAAAATATGAAGATATCTTGTATATAAAGGATTTATATGAATCACATTGTTGAAAACATTTGTAAATAGCACATAATTGTAGACATTACTCGAAAATTAAGTAAAACAAATTTGAAAAGGGCATTAATTATATATAATTCTTTTGTCTGCGATATATGATATAGCGAGTAAAATGATAGAGTTTAATTTACAAAGCAGTACGAATAAACGATCTAATAACGAGTAAAGAAACTTCAAAGTAAACTATTAAGTTAAACCCTTTCGTCTGAGGTAATCTACCAGAAAATAAAATTAAAAAGTTATTTATTTACCAAAAAGGGTCAGATCAAAGGAAATTTTCAATTTAAATAAAATTTATAAGTAAATAATAATCAATAAGTGTGGGTGACACTGAAACAGGTTGATTATTGCTTGGGAGTTATTCAGAAAGGTAAGAATATATAGAGCGGACATGAACACTCGGTTTTATGGTCCCATATAGGAAATTATACGAGCTGTAAAAATGGCGTAAATTTATGTCACCAAGATGACTATATTCATATATATGTACTTTATTTTTCAGCTTCATGCTGTCTGCTGTCTATCCTAAATACGTGAAGTATGATATAATTATTTCAATGAGGCCATTTAAAGAAATAAGTTGTTTTTCATTGTAAATTTTCTGAAAAGTTATTTGAAATTATTTTTTTTATTATAATTTTCATGCAGTATTTATACTATTAGCTGTAAAGTATCTAGTTATCGTCATAGTTGCCACTATGACAGTTGGAAAATTCTATAAACAATATAAACAATAATAAAATATCTAACAATATCTAACAATATTTTAATTTTTATGAAAATATATCTTTTTTTAGAATGTTACAATTACAATTCTTCTAAGCAGTTTTTACGGAGTGTATCATAAATTAAAAATATCTATCTTGACATCGGCGTAAGCATTACTGTCAGTCTCATAATAAATATCATTTGAAACACACGACTGTGCTTAATCATATTAACTTTAGCTGTTTGAACATGAAACTTGGCTTTGTATAGCGTACGATCGCGCCGTAGTTATTTACACAACGCGTTTACTTTATACCCTGACAAGCTTTCATCGTTGTATTGTTTTGAGTTTTTATTTGAAAAGTTATAAAATATTATTCAGTCACTTTGTCCAATTATTTAAATTGAATTTATATTAAATAAGTAATATATTTTTAATATTTAAATGTTTTCATCGATTCCTCTGCTCATTCCACATAGTGCGATATATGAACTTTCAGAAAGCTTTCAGTAAGCAACATTATGCATAGAACTAACTTATTTACCTGCTTACTGAGCTTCTCGCTGTATCCTTAGCTGAGTAGTAAGTATCCTTAGTCTCATTCGCCTCGTCTGGGGGTCCTCCGTTCCTTATTTGTGTAGGACGGACTACAAATATAGAACTTCGAAAATTCAATTTCAAAATATATAATATGACGCTTTAAAGCATACAAAAATAAGAACAAGCCTGACGCTTAATGCCTTAAGTAAGAAGTTTCTTGATCTTAGAACTCATTATGTAATAAGAAATAATTAATGATTCTCATTAATTTGTAACATGTTCAAGTATAATGAAAATGCTTGTATTTCATATAACACCTATTAGCAGACAACGTAAAATATTAGTTAGGATTATTAAGATTAATTATATTATTAATAAACCGAGAAAATAAAACGATCAAACACGATGAATGATATGAGAAGATGTGTTTGAAAAATTCCTTATCTTTTTTAGCTTCATTTTGTATTCTTCACATGACTGGTCAAGCAGAAGGGCCTTGGAAACCCAGTGTTAAGACTCTCTGTTCCGTTTTCCAAAACAAGTCGCGGCGTAGAGTTTCGTCATTCAATACGTAATTTCTCGATATCGACAGTTATTAGGGAACCGAACGTAGTGTATTAACAACAGGTTTCCATGTTCGCTCTGTCTATCCTGCCATGTGCGGGATACAGCGCGAAGCTGAGTTGAGTGAGGTGAGTTATAAAATTAAATAGCTACAAGTCGATCTTATAAAAGCGTTTAAAAAATTAAATATCGATCAAAATGTAATAGATAGGGTGAATGTTGCACTCTCAGCGTATTTAATCCCATTAGTGCTGGTTGCTTGACTCCAAGATGGGCCTTTGTAGCGTGATGTCATCTCATCTGTGAACGATTATCACGCTTTATGACGGAAATATATAAAATATTTTTTTCTCACCTCTTTTTATTTTTCACGCTGTATTCCGCACATGACAGGGTGGGCAGAGGCCACTTGGGAACCTAGTGTTGAGACACTCTATTCTATTCTCCATTTTCCCCGTAATTTATTATCAATAGATGAAATGGAGAATAGAATAGAGTGTCTCAACACGAGGATTCCAAGCTCCTTCTGCTTGCCCAGACATGTGCAGAATACAATATGAAGGTTATAGATTTTTAAAACACACCTTCTTATATGGATATATATTTATTTATTACCATAACATTTATTCATCGTATTTGATCGTTTCATTTTCTCGGTTTACAATAATATAATTAATCTTAATAATCCTAACTAATATGTTACGTTGTCTGCTAAACCGCGTTATATGAAATACAAGCATTTTCATTATACCTGAACATGTCACAGATTAATGAGTATCATTAATTATTTCTTATTACTTAATGAGTTGTAAGATCAAGAAACTTCTTACTTAATGCATTAAGAGTCAGGCTTGTTCTCATTTATGTGCTTTAAACCACCATATTTTTCTCATCTCGCATATGCATAAACGTGTGACTTTATGCGGCAATACAATGTGAAGCTAAAAGATATCAAATTTTGAATAGTTACTTCTATATTTATAGTTCGTCCTCCACAAATAAAGAATGGAGAACCCCCAGAGGATGCGAAGCAGACTACTCACCATAGATACAGCGAAAAGCTCCGTAAGTTAGTTCCATATACAATGTTGCGTTCTGAAAGCTTTATGAAAGTTCATATTGCTTAGTGGAATGAGCAGATTAATCGTTTAAAGCAATTAAGTATTAAAAATATATTACTCGTTTAATATAAATTTCGATTTAAATAATTCGACAAATTAACTGAATAATATGTAAGTATAGTATGTATTTTTTCAAATGAAAACTCAAAACAATACAACAATGAAAGCTTGTCAGGGTATAAAGTAAACGCGTTGTGTAAATAACTACGGCGCGATCGTACGCTATACAAAGCCAAGTTTCATGTTCAAACAGCAGAAGTTAATATGATTAAGCACAGTCGTGTGTTTCAAATGATATTTATTATGGGACTGACAGAAATGCTTGCGCCGATGTCAAGATAGATATTTTTAATTTATGATACACTCCGTAAAAACTGCTTAGAAGAATTGTAAGCAGTAGTAAACTACTGCTTACAATTCTTCTAAGCAGTTTTTAAAATATATTTTCTCATAAAAACTTAAATACTGTTAAATATTATATTATTGATTATAGAATTATCCGAATGTCATAGTGGCAACTATGGCGATAACTAGATACTTTACAGCTAATAGTTTATAGTGTTAGCTGTAAAGTAGTAGTAGTTTTTATAAACTGCATGAAAATTATACTAAATAAATAAATTTCAAATAACTTTTCAGAAAATTTACAATGAAAAACAAATTATTTCTTAAAATGGCCTCATTGAAATAATAATATTATACTTCACGTATTTAGGATAGACAGCAGACAGAATGAAGCTGAAAAATAAAGTACATATATATGAATATAGTCATCTTGGTGACATAAATTTACGCCATTTTTACAGCTCGTATAATTTCCTAAATGGGTCCATAAAACCGAGTGTTCATGTCCGCTCTATATATTCTTACCTTTCTGAATAACTTTCTGAATAACACCCACATTATTGATTATTATTTTCTTATAAATTTTGTTTAAATTGAAAATTTCCTTTGATCTGACCCTTTTTGGCAAATAAATAACTTTTTAATTTTATTTTCTGGTAGATTACCTCAGACGAAAGGGTTTAACTTAATAGTTTACTTTGAAGTTTCTTTAGTCGTTATTAGATCGTTCATTCGTACTGCTTTGTAAATTAAACTCAATCATTTTACTCGCTATATCATATATCTCAGACAAAAGAAATTTATATAATAAAAACTCGTTTCAAATTTAATTTTGCTTAATTTTTGAACACTGTCTACAATTACGTGCCATTAACATCTGTTTTCAACAATGTGCTTCATATAAATACTTTGTATACGAAATATCTTTATATTTCATGTATATAAAATAAAGAATTCGAAGAAAGCTTATATAATAAACTGAAGTATCCATTCCCCACGCCGTATAAACGACAAAGAAACGTAGTTAGTCTGATTGCGTCCTGTTCCGCATAACGAGGTCTCCCGCTCTCAAAAACTGAAGAGCACTCGTCATTGTACGACCCAGAAAGCAGAATTAATAAGATTATAGTACATATAGACAGTACGATGAAAATAAAACTAATTCACTGTCTGTGGACTTTGCAGAAGGTGCGAGCTGATGATGAAAGTTATATAGTGTTACTGTTATAGGATGGTCAGGAGTATATATGATAAATGTCTATAGATGCACATATGAAAAT
Source organism: Eueides isabella (assembly GCA_019049475.1). NCBI lineage: Eukaryota > Metazoa > Arthropoda > Insecta > Lepidoptera > Nymphalidae > Eueides > Eueides isabella. The sequence goes on from CM032393.1 coordinate 5,394,740, forward strand.
ATGAATTGGCATTCTTGTAAATGTCAATGTATAATTTCATGTGCCCATTTATGAACATGTTAGGAAGAGGTAGCTTGGGTACATGGTACTGTTAAGACACTCCGTTCACTTCGCGGCATAATTGGCCTTTCCAAAAAGGTCTTCGAGTGTCTTAAAACTACACGCACACTTAAAAATATACTTTGCCCCATTTTCCACCGAACATTTGAATTTACTACTAGAATTAGACATGTTTTAAAAATTATAGAGCTTAAGTTAAGAGATTGCAAAATTAGTGTAGAAGTACTAGCAAAAAAAAAACGATTTTGGATCCATAATAATAAAAGTAGCCAAATCTATAAAACGCATTTAACGTGTATTCTAAAACAATATATTATATTTGCTCACCTAATACAAGTATTTATGTATGTATGTAATTGTGACTTTTCACGACAGTATGTAGACAATGAAAGTGGCAAATTTACATTAGCAATATTCCAATACAGATAATGAGATCAAATAAACGTAAGAGACTGCACGCTAAGAGTTATTTAATGTTTGTTTTAAAGATAACTGTAACGGCGCGTAAATTAATTCTATTACATATGCAAATATTTTTCTTCTAAGCACCTGTATAGATACTGTACATGGAAACCGCGACGAACATTATCGTCTCCATCTCCCGAGGAAAATAAAAGATCAACAAGAAAATTTAAAGTAAAGACACTGTATTCACAACTTTCTGTTTAATTTATAGATAACGTATAAACCTAACGCCATGCTTTTCCTTGAAAAAATATTAGTTAGAATAAAATAAAAATCACCGGACGACATTTTACCATTTAGGATGTAAATGCCATGCCATGCCATACCTAGGAAATACCTTATGTACTTACTATCGATCCGTCTGCGGTTTCGATCGCTTGAATTTCTTTTAATTTCTTGATATATTTTTAAGACATGATGTGCCGTAGTGCCTGTCGTAGTGCAGCGGCACAAGCGTGTGACTGTAACCGACACGTTCTGGGTTCGATCCCCAATTGAGGAAATGAAATATTTAATATTTTCAATTTAAATATTTAATGTTTCATTTCTTCGCTCTGGCAATAAGACAAAGCGCGGCGATGACTTCCGCCACTAAACACGCAATGCCTCAAATTCGGCGGAAAGTGGAACGGAGTGTCTTAACACTAGGTTCTCGGGTTACTGCCTCGTGCAGGATACAGCGTGAAGCTGAGTACATTATGTGTACATTAAAAACTATAATTTCATTTCAATTGAATAAAAACGTTGTAGCAACTTGTATTGCTAGACTAAATATTTTAAATTGACGTAACTTTTTGTTTATTAACCGATGAAATAAAACAAACACTAAATGTTGAGGATTGGTTGAAGAAACACAATAGTGACTAAAACTACATTTAAATTTGGTTAGCTATTTCTGACATTAGCGCGTACAAACGCACTGACAATTAAGTCAAGAGATATACAGACAACAATTTAAAAAATTACCACATCTGGCCCTATTACTTAAATAAACGTGATGTAAAATATAAGATTTTTTCAAATATGTTTTTCGGGTCCAGACAGTGATCAGTTACAGATTTATTAGAAGTATAGATAATTGTGGCGGAATAGGACGGATCTGTGTTGTCAAAATAAATTATTTTAGAGTAATTTTTTTACATAGTTTTTTTTTTCCATTTTGAAAGCGAAATTTTAAAAGAACAACAGTTAATATACTTTTTTTTTTTTTTTTTTTATTCATTATCATTTAACAGTTTTTATAAAAGTACAATATACATAACATCAAATAAACCGAGAAGGTTTGTGACGATGTTACAATCATTCTTAACATTATATTACAGTTTTAACAAAATAATTCACTGTTATTAAGTAAATACTTTTTTAAAACAATTTTGATATTTTCTCTATTAATAGTATTACTCAAATTTAAAGGAAGACTGTTAATTAACCTCGGCACGAGGTAGGCTGACGTGCGTTCACCATAAGCGTTATTAGCTCGTATTGTACGTAACCGGTTTTGAGTGACAGAACGTGTATGTACAGGATGTTTAACGGCATTTTTAATTTCTTCACAAAAGAAATATTTCTTTAGTAAGTTTAATTTTAATTGGCTGTGAACTGGTAGGATGTTACAGAATTTAAAAAGTTCAATTTTGTTATTATAATATTTCCGTAGTACATTCTTAGAAACAATATTTTCTAATATTTTAACTTGTAAATGATAAATTTTCTTGAGATATGTTTGGTACGTCCGGCCATAAGACTCAAGTCCATATTGTATATATGAGTGGGCTAAGGAGTAGTACAACAACCGCTTCACCTTAAATGGAATACGATTTTTAACAATTTTAACGACGGCTAAAAACTGTCTGAGTTTATTACATACGTGGTCTATTTGATAAATCCAATTGAACCTACTGTCAATGATAAGCCCGAGGTAAGTATGTTTATGAACTATATCGATGTAGGGACAACTACATGACCCATTTGTTAATACGTGCAGACAGTCATGATTATGAGCGACAACAGATTTTAAGGGTAACTGTCTAATATAAGGTGATTTAATGACTACTAACTTAGTTTTATTGCAATTTAGTACCAATCCTGCGTCATGGCACCACAATATGAGATTGTTAAAATCTGTTTGAAGCAACTCAGTGGCTTGATTTGGCTCATTGCTGGCAGCTAGCAGACATGTGTCATCTGCAAACTGATAGCACGAGCAATGTTTTATATAACTACTCATCTCGTTCACGTATGATAAGAAGTGCAATGGGCCCAAGACTGACCCTTGGGCTGTGCCTTCTGTAACTGATACTAGTTTGCTAGATGAACCATTGATTTTTACAATATAAAAGCGATTATTAAGGTAATTTTTACACCATGCGAGTAAGGGACCCCGTATTCCACAGTTGTCCAGCTTTTCAACTAGTTGTTTATGTTGTAAAATATCAAACGCGCGTGAAAAATCTATGAAGAGTGCAAACACGTATTTTTTGTGATTTAAATGTTGGTTCACTTCATCAGTAAATTTAGCTAATAAATCTATGGTACCTTTACCAGGTTGAAATCCAAACTGGTTTTTTGTTATGACGTCGTTATTACGGTAAAATTGATGAATTTGTTTACAAATATATTTTTCTACAATTTTATCAATCGATGAAAGAAGTGTAATAGGGCGGTAATTAGCGTAGTCATTATGTTTACCTTTTTTATAAACTGGTCTAACACAACCTATTTTCAATTTGTCAGGGTACAAGCCGGTTTTTACGCTTTGATTTATAAGATTAGCTATAGCAACCGAGAATTCCTTACTGATATCTTTCATTGTGGGTACCTCAACACCATCAAGACCTGGTGCCTTATGTGAATTGAGACCACTTATAATTTTATGTATTTTATCACAAGTAGCATTTTTAAATAATATGCTGGCATTTAACGGTTTGCAGTTGGAATTTACGTTAAGAAGTTTACGGCTGCAGTTAGGAATTATGTTCTTAACTTCTCTATCAAACCCGGAAGCAAAATTATCCGCAATCTCTTTAGATGTAAGACCTTGCGCTTCAAATGCTTTCGATATTGATGCATCTATAGTTAAAGTCACTCGCCCTAATATCTGATTAAGTATTTGATAGACTTTTTTTATGTTATTAATGTTACTATTTATTTTGTTATAGTAATAAATGTTTTTTTTACGCGTCATTACCTTACACAATTTATTTCGTGTGTTGTTGTATTCTAGCCTTACTTTCGGATCTAAACATTTTTTCCATTTACTAAATAATAAGTCACGTTTCTCACATAGTCGATTAACATTGTCATCAACCCAAGGTACTCTAAGTTGCTTATTTGACACATTTTTATAAGTTTTCGTATAAGTAGCGGATTTTATTGCATTTTGAAAAGCATTGAAAATAAATAAATAGATATCATTTGGCAATGTCATATTATTTGTAATGTTCCAATTAATTTTACTTAATTCTTCCCGCATAACATTACGATTAATAACTATATTTTTGTCAACACCCTGTACATGCACAAACTTCGCATCATTTATACAAGTAAACATAATGCCTCGATGATCAGCTAGTATAGTATCTAACACCGCTGTGTACGGACGTAGTGTGGGGAATCGTAAGAATATATGATCAATACAGGATTTAGTGATTAAATTTAGTTTATTTTCAATTCTGGTATATTCCGATATTCCACACGACAGTCCGCATTCGCTAAGTGTTTCCATGTATGTTTCCCTGTGCAATGTGGATGATTTAAGATCAATATTAGTATCGCCAATTAATATAAAGTTTTGTTTTGAGTTAAAGCTTGTAATGCACTTACCAAGTTCTTTAACAAAAAAGCTTTTATTAGTGGAAGGTGGTCTATATACTATATATATAAATCACAGCTAAAGATGAAAATATCATAACATAAATTAAAGTTTACAAAATTCTATTCATAAAGTAATTATATACACATGAAGTAAATCTCTCATCACTAAAATCGAGAGTTAACAGTTTCAAAAGAACTTGCATTAATTAGCAAAGAGCTTGTGTCAGTTTACAGACAAGATCGAATTTGTCATCCGTATAAACATTGTGAAGCTTAGCTAATTGGTGTCTACTTTAAAATTTTGTTAAGTAGTTAACTAGATTTAGTTGTATTTTTATAATTCTTTAGTTAATGTTAATTTCAGTTTATAGTTTAAAAATTTGAATTAGGTATATGTTATCGCAACAACAACGCAAGTACATTTTGCCCTTTTTTGAAAAGGTACAACTGAAAAATATAATAATAAAAGATATTTTTTAATTTTACATTACTCTACAAGCGTTAAGCCAAATCAATGTCACGTCCGATATAATTGAACAAGACGGTTAAACAAAAACCCGACTAAATCCCAGATTTATATCCTTCTGTAAAGAATAAAGGTATTACGGAGATAAGAGATTTTATCTGCCTACCGCAGCATCAGCAATACAGCTACGAACATCTGAAACCCTTTTCTGATAATAATGACGTAATGTTGGCAAAATATTAGAGTTTGAACCTAAGTAGCCGATTAACCGTGAAAGGGCGCCTCGGGAAATTCGACAACTTTGAGAAACCGCTTTAAGTTGAGACTTGAACTAATTACAAAACCCATCTAATGGATCTGCTTCAACTTATTTGTTTTATGTAGCTTTAATTAATTTAAAAAGTTAAGAAAAAAAAATCTTAAGATTTTTTTGTGATATATGACTTTTTCAACAGATCGTTAACATCATAACATTGATCTTAGTAAGAATTCGAAAAAACTAAATTTAGCGAATTTTAATTAGACACAAATTATTATCATCAAGAATTGGTTAGTAAGGGCAATATAACAATAGTTTAACAATGAATAATAAAAATGGACATTTTGTTTGCGATTCAATTTGGTGTTATTATATGTTTGATACAGGACAAAGATACATTCTCAACACATTTAAATTAATACTTGCTATCGATTACTTACGTGTTAATCACTGTACTGTTTTTGGTATCAACTGTACAATGTTCTAACACATTATAAAATTCTTTTTACATGTTATCTTCTACCATGTGCCACTGTGACGTTTTTGATTATGTATACAAACTGATCGTCGGTTTTTCAAATGAAAAAAGGAAATTATCTAATGTCTTTGTTTTTTGCGATTGTTACACATTTTAAATGAGTCTACCCGTGACCACGGACTACTGTAAAGTGTTCGAAACGTCAGGTTTCCAAAAAACATGTTATCTAGATTATATAAAATGGCGAAATTTATTTATCTTCGTAAAAAATAAAATTGTATCAGCATATATTTGTATATCTTAATATTTTGGCGCCTATTAAAATGCAAAATAATTTTATAAAAATTGTCAAAAGTTAAACAGTAATTTGTGACTTTGTCGACTCGGGCTGTTTTTCATTATTTCCATAAATAAAATATATTTAATTTTCAGACTCTGAGTTCGCAACTTTCTAGTAATACTACGTAATAATGCTAAACCTTTGATTTTGCGTTACATAGTAGTTAAATCTAGAAAATATTCCTTTTTCGTAACTTAAGAAAGCATTGAGTGTTGCCTTACTTACTTACTGAGTTGAGTTGTACATACCTTCTTGCTACACTACACATGCTGGAGATGTAGTTAAATGTATTTTCATAAAATAGAACTTACAAGGCTTAAAACCACCAACTACTTTTTTTCATCTTTTACAACCTTCATCACCTACTTACATTTACATACGTGTAAATTATTAGTTAAAAAAAAAACAAAACAATTTTTTTTGCATAGATATGTCCTATTAATGGCAAGTACATTATCTTTATCGTGAATTAATTAAACAGCAAATTAGGAATATTATTGTTATTGTTCTTTAATATTGTGATAATATTTTTTTACAGTTATAAAGCAGTAAATTACCAAAAGATAAGTAAAATTTCTATTCGTATATTCTCGATGATATTCATTTTTTTTGATAACGATTCCACCAACTAAATTGGTTTCTTTTAATAATTCAATAAAAATATTTAATTATTATATTTTTTCTATCGTACAACCTCCTTCGTGTCTTCTCCATTCAACGTGACATTGGCGAAGTGATATGTGCTCAACTGGCACGCTCAGAACGCCATAATCAAAGAACCATACCAAAAATATTTAAATTATCATAATTCATCTCGTTTTTCTTCTGACGTTTCTATAGGTTTGTTGAAAGCTGTATATATTAAACAAATTCTTATTTTTATGCTATTATGTTCAAGTGTATATGATATGCTTAAGTATTATTATTATAGCAAAATTATTTAAAATGTTTTTCTATATACAATGTAGCCTTATTTTTAAGTTTCATGCAAATCCATTTGGTCGTTTTTCAAACATTTTTACATTAATTATATTAGTAAGATGCCGTTCCGTTTCGTTTTTTTTTTTATGGAAAAAACAAGGCAAACGAGCGTACGGGTCACCTGATAGTGAATGATCATCGTCGTCCACGACCCCGTGTAACACTAGGGGAGCTACAGGCGCGTTGCCGGCCTTTAAGGTGGAGGTAGACGCGCTTTTTGTATCGACCTGGAAATACTGCCGCGGGTAGGTCGTTCCACAAATGTGTGGCGCGTGGAAAAAAGTTCCTATGAAATCGCACAGTAGTCAAGTGCCACGTGTCCAGATTGTGTGGATGATTAGTTTAATAATACACATAAAATAAATAGTATAAATAGTCTAAAATAAATAAAATAAATAGTATAATTAGTTTAATAATGCAAATAAAATCTTTAAAACTAATAGATTCTTTAAACCAAGCTGTCTACGGCTATTTGTTTCTTATAAACGTCAAGAATACGGATAGAGAATACAGAAAGATAATAAAACCTTTTTTTTTAGATTCACGCCTGGGAACCTACTGTTAAGACGCTCCATACAAAACTAAGAAATTCTTTAAACCAAGCTGTCTACGGCTATTAGTTTCTTATAAACGTCAAGAATACGGAAAGAGAATACGGAAAGATCATAAAACCTTTTTTTTTAGATTCACGCCTGGGAACCTACTGTTAAGACGCTCCGTTTTACTTAATTCTCAAAGCAATTCGTGTTGAGTGGCGGAACTCCACTAATACACATATTATATATTATTTTAAGAACCATAGAGTACTGTATTTTATTTGAAGGACAGGAGAAATGATTTTAAAATAAGATATAATATATAGATTTCTAACTTGCTATGTTGGATATAAAATATTTCATTTTCCCTTCACGCCAGTTGCTTAGGGTTTGATATCCGTGATGGATATTATTTTAATCCAATCCATATTTATATTTTAAGAGATTAGTATGACAAGTAAAGAAAGAGTGAACGGCGTTAAACATAACAATAGGATTGTGCAACTATTAGACCACCACATAGAAAAACAATGTTAACCCTTATCCACCTAGCGTCGGTCACTGTGACTCCATGTGTTATTATTTTTCAAATATTTTCGTTATTATTGCCTTTTGCCTGTTTAGTTTGCGCTCAACGTTTGTCTGGACATCACGTGCGAGCAGTAAAAAAATACAGGTAAATATATTTCGCATGCGGTCATGATGACATGACACCGGTCGGTGTTAGGTGGTTGCGTACTTTTATTAAAAGTATTTTTAATAAAAGTACGCAACCACCTAATATAGGTAAACATTATAGTTTTTATAAGTTTATCATATCTGATCGGGATCGAAATATCACAAGATGGTGATGATGATGAATAAGAAGAGTGTGACATAGACTCAGGAAAACGTATCAGAAATACCAAATTCAGACTGCAGTGACATAGAAGATGCTCCAATAGACTTTGTGATCGATGGTAACCGTCATTCTAACTTTGAAATTGATGGCAACGAGTTAGCGATGGCCACGATCATGATGATAGACAACCAATCGATGATGCACTGTCCGATGGTTACACTCCACTAAAAAGGTACCAAAACTATTTCGGAAAGAATGGGTTCCGCTCGTCTTCTCAACCCCCGGTTTCAAGTTCAAGGACTTTGAAATATAGCATTATTCAATAACCATCAGGACTGAAAAGCAATTTAAGAGATATATTGAACAGAAATACAAGACCGTTAGATTCGTGGCAGTTGTTTATTACCGATAGTATCTTAGAAGAAATAGTAAATACATACTAACGAAAAAAAAATAGAAAAATTAGACCTAACTATCAAAACCAGACCTGTATTCAAGACCTCAATGTGATGGAACTAAAAGCTTTCATCGGTATGTTGTACTATATGGCACACACACACACGAACAACACACATTACACATTTTGGTACAGCACAGATGGTACAGGCAGAGAAGAATTATGAATGTTTGGGTGTTGTAATTTTCTACTTATTGTGATAAAATTGTGCCATTGATAGTTTTATATAAGAACTTATATATTTAAGTACCTAAAAAAGGAAAAAAATATAAGTCTTTTTTGATTGTCCTTATTTTGATCTCACATAAGTAAAGGACATATAATTTGTTAAAATATTTGCATCTCAATGTTTAATAGTAAATTTAAGATACATAAAGTATTAATTTTAAGAGTGTCTAAAAATTATTTCGAACAAAAACAACAAAAGTATTAAATGTTATTTTCATTTGTGACAATTTACAATCCTTTAAATTCAATAACACTGTTGATATACAAGCGGTCACCGTGACCGTGGTTAGGTGATTATGTGACAAAAAAGACGTTAGGTGGCTAAGGGTTAAACATATTCCGATCGCATACTATATATTTTAGCTACGTGTAGCGCTTTAACTTTAGAATGACTACAAACAATAAATAGCGTAGTCTGAGATACAATAGTTCCTCAGACAAAAATAAATTGATATAATCAATAATAATATTCATGAAAACTTAATCAAACAGTTAGAGCCAGTGGATTCTACAAACTAGTTGTATCTAACAATGGGGCTAAGTTAATACCAAGTATTGATTTACCGGCGCGACTAAAATAAAGCGGTCCCGTCCCGTATCCCGGTACATAATTGATATCACGCTCCGCACCAACTTATCATTTATTTAGCCCGCTCCATTTCGAGAGAATTTTTGTATACATACATAAGTTTATCGTTCGTTTTGTTACAATTTAGATTACTTTTTAAGATATGTTTATGAATATTTATTAAGCCGTTTTAAAAATCAAGGTGTAGTGAGTATTTTAAGATGATATTTTCGATGTCTTAAACTATTACATACATACTCGTATATGATATATAAGAAAAAAATTACTGACTGTTAAATTTAATATAAAAGACCTTTAAATTAACATAAGAGATAGGTTGGAGTAACTAAGTTGAAAAAACTACTTAGTTATTTCAACTTAGATATTCCAACTTATTTTTTCGTATATCGTTTCGTTTTCCTTCTAAATAAAGATATTGCATAAGGAGTCGCGGAATTTAATGACGCATAAAATCAATCTGATCAATATACTTAAATTATTTTACAAAGTGTGGCTAATCACGTATTAAAAGCATTATCTCACGTATAATAGGGTAGAGAAAATTTAGTCTTAAGGTAAAAAAAAATGCTATTTTTTGACAATTAATTCAGATTTCTAGAAATTAAACGCCATGTTTTATTTTGTTACCTAAGCCAGACAGGGAAAATAAATTACTTAGTTCCTCGAGTTGGAATCAAACTCACAAACGTCACGTTTACGGTCTGACACTGCACCACGACTGACTTAATATTTATTATTATATTTAATATTCAACAACAATGTACAGATGACACAGTTTTTTTCGTAAATTTCATATCTTGTTACTACACTAAAAAAATGTGACCTAATTCAGTATTAAATGTAATAAATTTAATATTAAAAATAATAACGCTTATGTCACACATTTCGCGTGATATAAAACGGAAGCGTTATCTAAACATGGACGTGTCAATCGCGATTTAAATAAATTTGGCACTCAATTTGAATAAAATAACCTCTGCTTTGATTTGTACTAGTAATATGCCGATGATTGTGTTGCTTAGTATTCAGTGCTTGAACTATTGATTGTACATAGTACTAACTTCGAAGTAGCCGTTATGCTTAATAAACCTTACAGAGATGCTAACAACATAAATAAGTTGTAACGAGCGTATAATAATTTTGATTTATCTTGAGGAGAACGTATGGCTTAGTTGGTCAGAGCGCTCGGACGGTTTCTAATAGGCGCGGGTTCAAATCCTGCTATGTTAAAATTTTATTAGTTTGTAAAATTTGTATTATTTTTTCCCACGTGTGGTATAACACTTTAAAAAATTGTAAAAACCTGATATATATTAACATTACTTTGTTTTTACACACCTAAAGACATTGTTTTCTTTTTCCAACTCTTAATTTTTATCCAAGCAGACGAAAAAAAAGTTCTATATTATAAATTCACGCTTTCCCTTGAGTTGGAATCGATCCCAATTGCGTTTATTCAGCCTGAGATTGCGTCGATGGAATGGCGTCATGCTGATTTTATTATAAGTAATTTTACTTATATCTCCCTGTTATACAAGTATCGAGCAATCGTCAGTTATATATTCGATTTCTAGCTCTGGCAAAAAGAAAAAAGTGACGTTGAGATCCACTCAACAGACAATATTCTGGCCTGTCGTGACGCGGAGGCACAAGTGTGACTGTACCCGACAAGTTGTGGATTCGATCACTCGAGGAAATTAAATATTTAATATTTTGAATTTAAATATGATATGATTTCATTTCTTCGCTCTGGGTACGCTGGAGGGAATTAGAAAGCCTAGTGTTAAGACACTCTGATCCACTTCCGTATAAATACAAATGATGTAAGAAAGTATTCTTATTTCTTTTATTTTTATGCTTTAAAATGTGATATTATTTTATTATGAGATAGTTTACAAGGAAAACGATACTTACAACATCTAACTCTACATGCATTTAAAACATGTATAAGTGGCAATGTTCATTTAATAAAAAAAATGCTTTTTCCTCTATCAAAAAAACGACAGGTTTATGCCTTGGGAGTAAGAAATAAATCAAACTCATGTCCGTCAAACCTAATATTTGTTCCGAATGTGGATCACAACCATAACTTAAGTTAAGTAATCAATCATACTAACCTAAAAATAATCGACCATTCTTATCCTTATAAAAACTAATGTCAGTAACATTGTGACGCAATGGCAGTGATAACTGTAAGATTGCATTTTTGGACAAAATATATAATGTCTCAAATACAAGCCAAAATTAGATAATGAACTTGACACTAATTCAATAGCAACACATTTAATTTAAAAAAATCACCTTATACACTAAAAATGTATAGCATATAAAAATTAACTCTATCGTTGGTCTAAGGTTAGTCTTTGTTTACATTTCACCTCTTATGAGTATCTCGTATTATTTATGTAGGTTACGAGGCAGTCGTTAAAACAAACTCATCTTTCAGCTCGCCGACACGAGCGGGAACTTTACATATTCAGTATTCTAATATTACTTTGTTAGGTTCAGCCACTGTAGTATAGTGTATAATATAGTGTAGAACCACTATATGTTATAATAATCTTCAAATAATATCACTATATCATAGACAAAGATTTCACCATAGACAAAGATAGTCGTTCGTTGGTGCTTTTTTTGGATAACACTTAAATTATATATACTTCTTTTAAGGACTTCTGCTAAAAGTAATCCTACAAAGGCAGGCAGACCTCCAATAATTTAAAAAGTTACGAAGTGATGAAAAAATTGTCGTTACCTTCATATTTAAAGTATTTTAAAAGCTCTAGACATTTCTGAATAAATTACACAAAATATACAGGGAGCTTTAACTCCTTTATTCTGATTACTAATTTTGAGAATGATATTTTTTTAATACACGCGCTTCTACGTATCTACTTTGACCTGTAGCGACCCATATCTATAGTGTACCAACCATTTACATTAAACATTTTTATCTTTATGTGCTAATGATAAATAAATATTTTTACTACGTGCGTGTTTCAAAATTTCGTTTTAATCTATTGTTATTCGAGTTCAAGGTTTAAATTGTCAGTATACATTGTCATCATGGAAAATGTTAATAATATTAATATAATATTTATAATAAATTATAGACTGTTGCGGAGCAGTCGTAGAAACATTAAAAAGATACCAAAAGTTGCGAGTTCAGATACTGTACAAAAGAAATATGCAGCATAAGATAGGCAGTTAACACCAAGTGCTAAAATACTTCGTTCACCACTTGCAATTGAAGGTATTACTATTTACTTGTTAAATTACGGAACTCAACGCCGTACTTTATCTTACCAGAGTGGGAAAATGAGAATAAGTCTTTCCCCCGAATGTATGTGAAACTTACAAAAGGTACAAAAAAAAATACCATACCTAGCTTAAAAATACAGTGTTCTATAGGATTTTTTCAAAAAAATAAGAATAAAAATTTTACATAAGCATTACATAAATTATTCAATGTATAATGTCAACGACAAGCAAACTCATCCACTTGTCATTGGCACACCATTAGTGATTACTCATGAGTATGCGTATTCTATTAGTTGTACTACTAAAGCAAATACAAAATTCTATTTAAGCCATATTATTGCAAATTTGTGGAAAAAGACAATAAATAAAATAAAATATTTTTAATTTATAAATTAAAGTGTCAAATGATGGCGGCTTTTCATTGTAAAAAAATGCAAAACTCAACAATTCTTCAATATAATAAATGTAATATATTATGCAAAATATAAAAATAAACTTGGGTTTGTTAATATTAAAAAATATATTTAATCACATATCTTACCTAAATACACCATAAACCAAAGAAATCAACGAAAATCCCTTCACAGAACACAAACACTCAGTTAATAAATCACTGTCACTCGAAAATGTCTAAAACATCAAATTACCAAGTGATAAAACGTAATTTTAATTCATATTTTCAATATTATGATTACGCGGTAATCACGATTAGTTTCACCGCGTGCCACACATCTATCACATCCGGCGGCCAGAGGTAGACTGCGCCAAGGTGCGGGACGGAGAAGGCCCGCCCGCCCTAAGGTGGATCAACTACGCGTCATTGCTTCCCTACTATCTTTATATTTCTATAGCAATTCAAATGCCGTAACAATGGGATAAGGATAAAAGATTCGTGTTGTTACAAAGAAAACGAGATTTTTATGTTATCGCAAACAAATACAAGTAGTTTTGACGCTAGTCTTGAATTTACATATATTATGTTGTGTTTTTTTCTTTTTTTACTAAAAAGACCACAGGCTTACTAGCCTTTGGCCTGACGTGGCGCAGGGTCACAAGCTGTGACTTTAACGCGACAGGTTTTTGGTTCGATCTCGACTCGACGCAAATCATTTTTAATATTTAATTTTCAATTTAAATATTTCATGTTTTCATTTCTTTGTACCAAGGCAAAACGTGACATTGAGTTCCGCTGTGAAATGCTTTAATTCTGGCGGAAAGTAGAGAACAGAACTGAGTGTATTAATACTAGGTTCTCATGTTTCCTTAACTAAAAAAATAATTTAAAAAAGTAATTTTGACTAAACTTGATCATAATTTTTACACTCAATCACTCAGCTTCTCGCTGTATCCTGCACAGGGTAGGCAGAAGGAACTTGGAAACTTAGTGTCAAGACACTCCGTTCCATTTCCGTCCCCCATTTTCGCCGAATTTGAAGCATTGCGTGTTAGCGGCGGAACTCAACGCCGTGTTTTGCCTTATAACGGAGTGAAGAAATGAAAATATTATGTATTTAAATGGAAAATATTAAATATGTCATTTTCTCGAGTGGGAATCGAACCCACAAGCTATCGGGACACACGACAAAAAATATAAAATAGACTTAGAAAAATCTAAGAATGACAATATGGTCAAGAAATTTCAAGATTACCATTTTTTTTTGCACGCATTTTCACGTGTTATCCCTACATGTTAGGGATAACACGTGAAAATGAATGAACAGCCAAAGAAAATGGAGAATATTTTGCGTCGTCCATTGCCATCAAGCTCTTCGAAAAGCCCTAATGCTTTTTACCAAAATTTTCTCCAGACCTCACCCCACCCCTCTTACCATTCACTCCCGATTCATGACGCTAACAATTAATGAATATAAAATGAACCAGTAATATTTAATGTTTAATAATCTCAAGACCGACGTGTCAAAGCTGCGTATACGTGATAAGGTTTATGAAATTAAAATTTGTTTTAATAAAATGAGTTTGCGTTTGTTTATATATGATTAATGTACAGACATTCATCATTGTCAATGTGAAATAGGGTTCTATTATTTTGTCGTCTATTGTTGGCATTTCCAATCACAGTCGCAATTTTTTTATTCACATAAAGGCTTTATTGTAATTTTTCCGGCAAAATAACAATTTATATGGCGAAGGGTAAGAGATGAGAATGTGTATACGGAAGGAATTTAAATTTTGATTACTGCTTGTGTAAATCCCCAAGCTGAATAGAAAAAAATATATAAGAAATCACACTACATTTTCTGACAATTTGCTTATAATTTCATTCGTGTATTGTTTAAATAACGCAAATCTGTTATATAACTACTGAATATTATTTTTAATGATTATTGTGTACTTTGGTGAATACGAATCTGGTGTTTAAGACACTTCCGTTCCCCATTTTCCAATAAATTCAGGAGGCATTGTGTTGAGTGGCGGAACTCAACACCACGTTTCATTTCGTTACCAGAGCGATTAAATGAAAATATTAAATACTTTATTTTCCCGAGGAACTAAATCCATAACTTGTCGCGTTCATAATCGCAACCTGGTTCCTCTGCGCCACGACCTCGTACAAATATGTATATGTTCAAATATTTAAATATTTATGAATTTTATTTCTTAGTAAATATTTGAAATTCATAATTCCACTGAAGCCACATTTTTCAAACACTTTTCTGCGTCGCGTATCAAATCGTTTAAAACGTCGCGGCGTGACTGTCGAAGCAAATATGAAACGATAAGAATACTTCAGGGCCGTACAAACACATTCATGTACTATCGTACCTACAATACTTCAACGTTGGCAAAGGGATAAATAGGATATAAATACTTAAGTCAATAGTCCTTGTTTATTATATTCGTTGTTGATTACTTTCTAGTTACACCTATATATATTGTAGCTGTATATCGGTACGTACGTACTATTCTACTAGAAATATCAGTATAATCCTAAAAACTGTACAATCTATTTTATATTAATAAAATAATTAATAGATATGAACATTTTTCCACTATGATCAGAGAAAATGCCACGTTATCATTATCTTCTTTACACCACATGGAGGTCTAACTGTGTATATATGAAAAAAACATACATATTCATGTGACAAGTTCATACTATTGTTGTATGAGCTATGCATAATGTATTTTAAATATTTTGAATAACACTGTATAACAACATGCGAATATATTTAGTGTAAATCCTTTAAGTTACATTTGTTTTTTGGCAAGTCTGTCGTGGCGAAGCGGCACAAGCGTGTGACTGTTAACGACAGGTTCGATCCCCACTCGAGGAAATGAAATATTTAATATTTTCAATTTAAATATTTTATGTTTTCATTTCTTCGCTCTGGCAAGGCAAAAATGCAATACCTCAAATTCGCTGAAATTGGGGAACGGAGTGTCTTAACACTAGGTTGTCAAGTTTCCTCTGACTACCCCGAAGTGTGCGGGATACAGCGTGAAGCTGAGTGAGCGAGTGAGTGAGTATTTTTAGGCAATTTTTCTTTGAAGTGCTTTAAATGCTCTGTATGAATTATATAGGCAAGAGTTTAGAGAGCTTCGGAGGGTGTTTATAGAAAACCTTTAATTTATTAACTTTTCAATTTAAATTAAATAATTACTTATAACTAATCGACTATAACCGACAGAATTGGATGGCGGACAAGTAATTAAGTTTAGCTTAAAATTATGTTATACTTTTTTTTAAAACATACATTTTCGATGTTCTGAGAATGATTTAATTGGTCTTGTGAAATTACTTAATATAGGGCTTAAAAGCTAGTCATAGTCATATCATTAAAGATAATTTATAAAAATAACCCTATCTGAATTCAATAATAAAACATAAATATAAATTATAAAACTAATTGTTTCATATATATAATAAAATACATAACTTTAAAGAGAAATAAAGAATAATCTCTTTTTAAGTCTATCCTATTATTTATATTTATTTTTAATTTGTTGTAAAGTCTCATCTCACCCAAAAAACGAATTACGGTAAAAATTCAGAAAAGCCAAATCACAATGTAGCTCCTGTTTCTTTTTATAGAACGTAATGAAATCTCTAGGTAAAGCTAAATTAAGTCTATCTACTTACTGCGATTTTTTCAATCAATATTGATTATTAACTATATAGTTAAATATTATGTTACCAACAAGTAAGCATTCTTTAAGGATAATTACATAATTACATATTGATTATTACAAGTCAACGGCGAAGTCTCATAAAATTAACTATATAAGAAAATATATATATATATATATATATATATATATATATATATATATATATATATATATATATATATATATATATATATATATATATATATATATACATATATATATGTATATATATATATATATATATATATATATATATATATATATATATATATATATATATATATATATATATATATATATATATATATATATATATAAACGCACTGAATAATTTCTGTTTCTGTTAGGGCAAAAGTCTCGTTCTTGTACCTTAAAAGATACAGATACAGATCTTCTACTTTTCTAAATATGCTTTTCTTTCATATGGACATTTAATCCTACTCCTGTAGTTACAGCTCCCTGGGTCTATAGAAAATACTATGTTAAAATAAATATAGCCTTATTCAAATCTATGCTAACATTTAACACAATCAATAAGTAGGTAATGATAGTTCTGACAGGCTATACCCGTACGTTAAACTTGTGGTTAGTTTATTATATATAATAAGACTAGCTAAGATTAGCAGCATACATAACAATATATGTATGCTGCTATAAAAATAAATCTAAACAATTTATATCCATGTTTCCTTAATTAGTTTCTACTTGTTTATAGACGCAATTAAGTCATAGTTCGTAGGTACCTGTATATCCGATTAAGCTAACGATTAATATTTGTAAGTTGAGATTCTGTTTAGGAAATTATATATATTTTTAATCTTTAATTGCTTAATGCCTCTTGATTGGCGTATCTAACCACCTGAAATTATAGGTAATGTGCAACTCCTTGTCACATAGTTGATATCTCTACTAGGAGTAGAATGTACAATAAAGTTAACGAAATACTTGGAATATAATATTTATTTTTCTAAAGCCTTAAACTATATTATTGGCTGGTAACAATAAATGTGAGGAAATATAATTAATATTTTAGTTTCATCACTTCTTCTGGATACGACCTTTCGGCCTCTCAACATATAATTCGGCAAAATGTTTGACAGAAGCTTCTAAATGGGAACGGATTGTTTTAACAACAATTTCTCTCTGTTTACGCTGCAAAGAGCGGGATACAGCGTGAACAGTGTTAATTCTCACACTGTGTGCTATAAATACGAACATACGTCCACACACACACAAACACACACACACGCACGCGCGCGCGCACACTCTCGCACACAGACAAACACACACACACACACACACACACTACTAATGAACGCCATCACAGCGTTTAATATTTACATCGTAATTCTTGTCTCTGAGTGAAATTTTGGCGAGCCTCGTTTTTAATTAGACCCGGACTTAATTTAAGACTTGTCTTTGACCAGTTAACGGTTATTAGCAAGAAAATAGACAAAGAAATCTCCTTTTTAACCTTAATGTAAGCTAATCTACACTTTTGTTGCGCGCCATTATTCCAAACCTCCCAAGACAGTCATTAATTGCATTTCATTAGCATAAAAAACGCTTTCAAGAAGAAATTTTGGATTCCCTTGACACCTCTTGAATTATTTATTGGAATAAACCTTTTTAAGTTTGTCGCGGAAAAGTGATCGTATTTAAGATTGAAATACGCCTTTACGTTGTTTCTCTATGCCTATACGACTACCAAAATAAATGATTTTCGGGAATTTCATTGTTATGTAAATAATAATAAAAATCGCAGAATTAAAATTATAATTTTAACATGATTTACTTCGAAGAAAGGATTGTTTTAATGTTCTTAAGACGACAGCTTACTTGTATTAAAATATCAAATTAGATTAAAACTCTTTTTTAAATTTTAGTCTAAAATTCAAAATTAGTTTTCATTAGCATTTATTTAAATAATTCTATAATATTTTGATAATTAAATTATCAAATAATATTATTTAATAATATTATTAAGGCAAAAGCGCGGCGTTGAGTTCCGCCACTCAACACGCAATGCCTCAAATTCGGCGGAAAGTGGGGAACGGAAGTGGAACGGAGTGTCATAACACTAGGTTTCACTTCCGTTCCCTCTGCCTACCCTGCCTAGTGCGGGAAACAGCGTGAAGCTGAAAAAAAAAAAAAAAAAAAATAAAATAAAATAATATTATATAATATTTGGACAATCTAATTTGTACAATAGTTGTGAGTTTGATTTCCATAAAAGTTGTTTTAATTTCCTCACCCTGGTGTGACAAAATATAAGTAGCGTAACTCAACGCCATCATATCTAATGTCTCAAAATCATGTGGAAAGTGAATTTACAATAGATTCTCTTCGGCTATCCCATGTTAAGATAAAACTGTTACTTAATCGTGTTTGAACGCTCCATGATTCAATTTATAATTCCCAGATGTTAGATAGTAACCGAATCACTGATTCATTATTCGTATTCAATTAAAAAGCAGACATTTCTTAATATTCCCAAAACGGCTCGAGTTAGAAACTAGCTTTTACTATCACATAAAATATTATTCACTTGTAAGTGGTGTATACATAGTATATAAGGCTTCTACATTACAAACTTACATTTATTATAGCGCGTCCAGTAATATTAATATATAGTTACGCCCGTTAACCTTATTCAAATATTATCAAAACAATCTATTTTTAACTTTCCGCAAACTTTTAATACAAGGACTGCTCCAAAAAGTAAGGTTAAGTGATAAAATAAATATCAAATTACCAAAAAGTACAATATTTTAACAAATATGCTAATATTTATTAGTAATACTGCTACTCAAATTGATTTATATCATATACAACCACACAGTATAGTCTGTAAAAAGCATCATCAAGTATACTCTACAATGAGGCCTGTCGTGGCCCATGGGCATGTGACTGTAAACGTGACAAGTTTTTGGTTCGATTTCCACTCGAGGATATTAACATTTCATGTTTTTATTTCTTCGCTCTGGTAACAAGACAAGGTGCGGCGTTGAGTTTCGCCACTCAACACGCAATGCCTCAAATTCGGAGATTGAAACGGAGCGTGTTAGCAATAGATTCCCAAGTTCACGATTTTTAAGCGTTAAGATGAATGATAATTAAACATTAGTATGTCCAAATAATGTGTTTTAAACTGAAATGTTACTGTCAAAAAGACATATAATCTCATTTCAAAATAGTTTTGATGTTCAAATGTACTAACATTCCCCTGTTGCATGATTTGCATAAGAAACCATCGCGTTATTTAACATGATTTGAATATGGAATAAATAGCAATATTCATATTTTATAATAATCCTTTAAAAATAGAAAAGATAGGTGGAGTTAATGCAAGATAAGATATTTTGCGCTACTGTAACTCACGTTTGAAGGAAAACTAGCCTTAGCCATCGTGGCATTCGTTAAGACTAACTGGACAAGAAATAAATTGTCTTCAATCAGATTTGACATAAACAAGACCCTTATATAAGCGTTTTCTATACCAGATTAACTTAAAAGTGATAGATGTTTTTTTTTATATTATTTCATGTAATGTTTTGTACATATACTTTTATTTCTCATATATGTACATGTGCATACTTAATTATGCTGTATCCTTTATTATTTTTTTAAACGTGATAAATCTACACTCCTCGCTGTAATTCTTTATGCTCAGAATAATACACGTTAAGAGCACGTTAATGTTTTTTCTACGTTCACATGTTCTATGGAAGATAGAGAGATCATCCCGACGGATATTGCTTGTTAAGTATGTTACAGTTAGTTTTTAAAAAAATATATAAATTATAGCTCTAAAGAATTAAAATTAAATTTATTAAAATTTAAAGGAGAACCAACTCAAAAGTACCCAAAAATAAATTTAAAGTGTAAGATAGGTTCACACAAAAAAAAAGTATTAACAATTTGGTATGGTCGGTGGAATGCTTCAAGGGCACGAATACGGCCACAGCGCCTCCTTTATTTATTTTTCTTTAATATTGATAATATACGTACATTTTCGCGAAAATATTTAAAAAAAAACTAGCTGTTGACCGCGGCTTCGATCGCGTAGGTCTCGATTTATTCCATGAAAACCACCTTTTTTTTTATCGTGAGGAAACCCTTTTACGGGTACGCCACCCGAGTGGGGACTCGAGTGGGTTATGTGGGACTAATGGACCGGCAGATATAGGCCGTCCACACTACCCACTAAAACCTCACGGTGCTCCTCCTCGACCGTCACAGGCCGGGGCTATGGGTGCCATGGATTCGTCCATAGCCTCGGCGACGGGAGCCTGCTAGGCACGTCTCGGAGTCGGGGGTGGTGGGCCACCCTCGACGGCCTGCTCTGAGTAGCGCGCGGGAGCAACCTGCGCGCGCCTACTCGGGCCAGGTTGGTAGGCGATCAGCTTCCCCAAGCTGACCGCCCTCTGGCCGATTAGGGCGGAAGACGGCGATCGTGTGCCGCCCTCCGGCGACCCGGTCTTTTGCGGCGGACGGCGAGTTCGGAAGAAGCCTCCCTCGCCCGCTCCGCCGCCTCCTTCTCGAGCACCACTGCCTCGCAGAAGGATGAGACCGCGTCCCACGACGTCTCGCTGCTGGCCATGGCCTTGACTACGGCCGGCAGGGAAAGGTCGTCCCCTATGACGTCGCGCAATGCGCGACGTTGAGACGCCCATGCTGGGCACACCTCCAGCGTGTGCTGGGCCGTCTCTTCGAGGCAGTCGCAGTGGTGGCAGCGGGTGTCGGGCTCCCTCCCAGCGACCCGACACAGATATCTCCCAAAGCAACCGTGCCCTGAGAGTACCTGTGTGGTGCGGAAGGTTAGGACGCCATGACGCCTCGCTAACCACTGGCGGAAAACTGGACGAACTGCCTCGATCGTCCTCTGGCCGGCGGTTGGTGTTGCCAGCCGGGACTCCCACTCCCATGAAAACCACCTGACCTAACCTTAACAACTTAATTCTCCTTCGCAGAGAATGTAGCTTTTTTATATTTAAGAATAAGTTTATTATAAATTATTGATATGTTATACATTATAGGTATAATCGAAATCGTTTATTTTTTGAATGAAATTATATAAAATGTAAAGACATACAGTTTATTAAATATATAAGATGAGAGAATCATAAGATTTTATTTGACTGTAAAGGTTTGTTAAAGTTTAGATTTTTTTAAATAGTGTAAGTAATAAGTAAAATATTTGACAGATTTAATTTCACAGATCGAATTAAGATACCTTCTAGTTTATCATCTATGTATATTAAACCATAAATTTGTGCCTAAATTACATAAAATAGGGAAGTATTGTAGTTCTTGTACCTATATATCATTTAAAAATCATGCTTGAATGAGATGTAAGTTGAATTGAATGTAAATTGAATTGATAAATTACCAAAATCATATTTACGTAGCAACTGTCATGAATATCAAGCGAGAGATCCACATTAGAGTTTCATAAAACTTTTCCGTTCTCGCTGTGGCGTTTGTGTACGGAGTTGATGAAAACTTTATGCTTTAGCTATTGTTTAAACTCGTTTACTTTCCTTTAATACTTAATTACTCTGAAAAGTTATACATATATCAACTGTATAAAATCTTTGTCTTTATGTACCTAATGTTGTAACAAAAATAAAAATAGGTACTTACGTCCCTATGATTACGGACTCAATATTTACAGAAAAAATATTCACAGAAAAAATACATGTATTTTTTTTATGTAGGTTTACTATATTGTTTTATACATGAAGATAGATTTTATATATAAAATTTAAAAGAAGTAATTGTTTAATTATAAATAATAGTTCTCCTAGAGGATGTAACTTCTACAAGATTCCCACATTGCAAATGTCGGAAATTAATAAATTGAATGAAGGAAGTGTCTGTCCTGTCGCGGCGCAGCGCCACAAGCGCTTAAACGATAGGTTATGGGTTCCATCCCCACCCGAGAGAATGAAATATTTCATATTTTCTAAATAGATATTTAAAGTTTTCATTTCTTCGCTCTGGTAACAAGACAAAGCACACGGTGGAGTTCCACTACATAACACGCAATGTCTCAAATTCAGTTGAAAGTGGGGAACGGAAGTGTAACGGAGTGTTAACATTAGGTTCCCAAGTTCCCTCTGCCTACTCTGCCATGTGTGGGATTCAGCGTGAAGCTAAGTGAGTGAATTAAGGAATGGTAAAGTACAGGCGGGAAGGATAGAATGTAGTCGTATAATTGATAGACATGAGAAGTGAATGGTAGAGATAACTGATGGTATGTATAAAATTAAGTGATGTTAATAAAGTTAAAATTACGATACTTCTTACGATAGATGCCTGTTGATGCGCAGTGGCACAAGCGGGTGACTGTAGGCGACAGGTTTTCAGTTCGATCCCTGCTAGAGGAAGTGAAATAATATTATTTTGCATATATAACACAAACATACAATTTCTCTCTTTTTTTAAAACAAATGGTTATAAAGAGAGAATGGGAATAAGAAACCACTTTTAACACATTCTGGTCACTTGTAAGGCTGGTTTAACTATTATATGAATTCTTTTGTTACTTAAAACTGCCTGAAAGCCTTTGTGGTTAAGTATTTCCGTGGAAACTCCCCCTCTCTGACCATTTCCACTTGACCGAACACTTTCATCTTACGTTTTCATATGGATTCGCATTTTAAATGCCTTAAGGGAGATTTTTTAAAGCGCTGATATAAAACTGTATTTGGCACGTAACTTTTATTATAGCACAGTATTCTTGTTATCCATTTGTTTTCACAATATCATTGATTTTTTTTTACTTTAATTTAACACCGCTTGCTTGATTTCACATACAACTTATCGAGTTTGATATGGTGAAATATAAAGTACTATTGTTTCGGTCTAAAATTTTATGCGCATAATTCTTTATATATATATATATATATATATATATATATATATATATATATATATATATATATATATACATATATATATATATATATATATATATATATATATATATATATATATATATATATATATATATATATATATATATATATATATATATATATATATATATATATATATATATATATATATATATATATATATATATATATATATATATATATATATATATATATATATATATATATATATATATATATATATATATATATATATATATATATATATATATATATATATATATATATATATATATATATATATATATATATATATATATATATATATATCCCTGCTGTTGACCGTTCCTTGCATTGCCGTTGCTTGCTATTCCCTATTAATTTTATAACAATTATTAATAAACATTGTAAAATAGATATAAATTGAACGATATAAATAGATATATTTTTATTAAACAAATTAACAAGAATATCGTTAATCGGGTCATTTGCTACAAGTTTCATAGATTTCGTGTCGTAGAACGTTTGTCGGTTCAGTGGGGAGTAATGAATTAGAAAATGAAATATAGAGATGTCATAAGAAACATATCTAAAGAGCTCGTTTACATTGAAAGGATGTTTTCCTTTATTGGAAAGTTGAATTGTTGGAAAAAAACAAAACACTCGTAAGCTTTGAAGCTTGTGATTTCCTATATTCGATATTATTTTTATACTAACGACCGGCTCGCGGCTTCGTTCACCTTAACTATAGGTGGTTATTTACTTATCCGAATTACTTTCGTGTTGAGATAGTATTCATACCTTTTATATATACATTGAAACCAAAATTTAGTTGAACCAAATATTTTATAATGAAATGTTTTTCTTATTTATGAGCCAATCGAAATAAAATAAAGACAAACATTTTTTTATGTCTTAATTATTATCAGTACCATTAGTAACATAGAATGTAGTTTGCTACTTAAAAGCATTAAAAAGTGATGAAATATAAACTTTCCAAAGTCAATATCGTTATATTTTATTTATTAAATCACAAGTTTATACTTATTAAATGGAACAATTACGAAGAAATTTATTCCACATTTCTATTTTATAGGCTAGGCTGCGATGAGCGAGTGTCAATCATATTATTTGTGTGTATGTCCATCGTTTATCATGATTGGCCGTTAGCGTCTAGAGCGGGCGTGCCGGCATTTTTCTAGTAATAAAATAGAAATTTAATATTTTTTGAAGTTTTACGTTGATTGTATGCGTATTTAATAAAATCATACGTTTATTTCAGTGTGCTGTACTTTGTTTAATTTTATATTCCCGTCTGACTCTACTGTCCCCTGCGCCTGCGAGTAAAAACGCAGGCGCTTGTAATCCCCCGGGCATTGCCCACCCAACGACGCGCTCGTAGTGACGAGCGGAGTTAGAGACTTCGGAAGAGGGCCTCAAAGCCCTGAGTCCGATTCCCTGCCCACGGGCGGGAAGGAAGAACATCACTTAATTTTATACTAACTACTAAAAAAATATAAAAATAGACTCTTCTAAAGGTGGGACAAGGGCCTAAGCCATATGTAATTCTGACTCCAAAGTGTATAGTATAGTATTTACTAGTAAGTGTATAGTATCCCTGTATTCTGAAAGTCAGTATTACAAAGGAGACAACGTCCGTCGAATTTGCCGTCACAATGTTGTATCGACGACAATAAATATTTTTTTATATCGTTGATATCTAAATAAAGTGGCAATATTACTAAACTTGATCTACATCGACACTTACGACTTATTCATCTATTATATATGACCTTCCTTATTTTTGACTAAATAATGAAATAGCTATTTGGCACGGGATTGTATTTTTTTTCACAAAGTAGTATTTTAGTACGTGTAAAAGTTGAGAAAATGAATAAAAATTACAATAAAAATATTGTACTTATTTAAATAAGTTTTTGATTTCAATTATTACTATTTATTATTAATTAATTAGAGGTCTGTCGAGACGCAGCGGCACAAACGTGTGACTGTAACCGGTTGTGGGTTCGATCCCCACTCGAGAAAATGAAATATTTAATATTTTCTCTTTAAATATTTAATGTTTTCATTTCTTCGCTAGTAAAACGCGGCGCTGAGTTCCGCCACTCAACACGCTATGCCTCAAAATTCGTCGGAAAATGGGGAACAGAAGTGGAAGGTCCCTCTGCCTAACTTGTCATGTGCAGGATACAGCGTGAAGCTGAGTGATTTCAAATATCCACGTTCAAATTCACAATTTTATTTTTCTTATATTTACGCTATATCTTTCAAAGCCAGAGAGAACGGACTGCTAAGCGCTATGCTTCCTCAGCATACCACTCGTCCACTCATCAACTTCTCCGTACATGCCTTTTTGTTCATTCTTACTGTAATATCCATGTGTATCTCTTCATTGGGTATGCGATCAGCTATATATCTTACATACCGAGTATTCATCTTTCTTAAATTCTTCTTCTGTAATACCGTATAACAGCGTCGCTAGAATGCAATGTTTCCATTCTGTACAGCGAAACATGCAGCTGTGCACAGGTTTAACATTCTCATCAATGCAGCAGCTAAGGCACTGTTAACTCCGTTACTGGTAGCAATATGCCTTTCCACATTGATTTTATCTTCCATCTCTCCTAAACATACCTCCGAGATAAACCACTTTATTCATTTGATCTATTGTTATGTAACTTAAATTCTATCCTTTCCTTATTTATTTTAACTATCAGAATATTAATCTTATCAGCATTCAGATTACGACTATTGTTTAAACATTCTTCTTGTAGAGTGGTAACTCATGCTTGCAACTTATTTTATCTTGATGCAATGAGGACGCTCCGTTCCACTTTGGTTCCCCACTTTTAGCCGAATTTGAGGCATTGCGTGTTGGGAGGCGAGGAACTCAACGCCGTGTTTTATTTTATAACCAGAACGAAGAAATGAATTAATTTGAAAATATCAAATACTTAAATTCCTCGAGTGGGTATCGAACCCACAACCTTCTATTAACAGTCACACGCTTGTGCTATTTTAAAACCAAATACATATACATAATTCATTTAATACATTCTTATTTTGTTTCTTGAATATATAGGAAAAACATACTTAATTTATATAATATTTTATACTTTAAAGGACAGCAAGTAGAGAAGTTCTACAACGACCATATAAGGAAAGGGAGAAGGCGAATAAAATATCGTCTATCCGCACATGGGACGGATGATAGAGATCTAGACGTGATTTATGGTGCTGAGACCTATCGAATTAGACCGTTTTTATACCGTTTCCTTTTTTATTTTCTAAAAGTATTATGTTAGTTTGTTTGTTTAGTATATAATATTTAACTCAATGTTTTAAATTAAAGAAACTGGTAACCTTTTACTGAAAAAAGTTATTTTATAAAATAAATAATGCTTAAAATTAAATATATCTATATATTGTTATTTAAAATGTATGTAAAAAGGGATACAGTGATGTTAAACAATCCAAACGAAATAAATCAAAGCAAAGTATGCAACTGTGTGACAAATCGACTTTTCTTGTCTCCATATATAGACTTGCAGGTCATTTCTCACGACTGCTAAAACATGTTATTTCTCAACATTATTCTCGAATGTAAGATTAATTTCTTTCTAAAAGTAAATAAAAAAATAGACATACAAAAATAGGCAAAAATTGGTGGAATGATGATGTTTGATTGACTGTCAAATCGATTTATACTTCTGCCTTCCCCTATATTTGCAAAATAAAAACGAAGCTTCGCTTCGTTTTTATTTTGCAAATATAGGGGAAGGCAGAAGTATATAAAATACATATCTATAAATCCTACTATGTGCTATACCTACGGAGTACGCCTCTTTATAACTTAAACACAGTACGTGTAAATAAAAAAATATTAATAATTGTATGTACCTTATGAACTATTTTTGCATAGACTGTATACGTTCAACTAGTTTGATAAAATGTGCTTTGCAGTTATTTTAAACCTTTTATGAATATTAATGGAAAGCGTGTCCGAGATTCTACATTATCTAG
The DNA here is from genome assembly GCA_019049475.1 of Eueides isabella. NCBI lineage: Eukaryota > Metazoa > Arthropoda > Insecta > Lepidoptera > Nymphalidae > Eueides > Eueides isabella. Next base: position 5,422,591 of record CM032393.1, read on the forward strand.
GCAGAACAAAGGAAGGCTTTTAACCTGTCGTCTCTGGACGGCTCTCAGGTGGAAAATTAATTTTGCTATCACACGTCTACCTTATATTTTACATATGCTTTTGACTTTCCATTTACACATTGTACTCGAAAATTTTTGTGTAAATAGTTTTATGTTAGAATGTTACTATTACACAATTGAGAATTTGGGGCTTCTCAGGTACTTTATTTTACAGCTTTTGAGGCCTGGTAATAAGACAAAGCGCGGCATTGAGTTCCGCCACTCAACACGCAATGCCTCAAATTTGGCAGAAAGTGGGGAACGGAAGTGGAATGGAGTGTCTTGACACTAGGTTCCCGGGTTCTCTCTGCCTACCCTGCCTCGTGCGGGATACAGCGTGAAGCTAAAAAAAAAAGTACTTTACTAGTTTCAGTGCGCTACGATGACCCAAAATTAAGCATTTACAATGTCTGGTTTTTCTCAATCAGACATTGTAAATGCAATGTGAGTTCGGCTTGCTTTTGTAACAAGACAGTTGAGTTTCGCTACTCTAGCGATGTCTCTAAGACCTAGTACCTAACTAGACCGTTGCATGAAAAATGAAATGGCTTTCTTCACTGTCTCACTGCATATCTTGCTAAATGTGCGATACAGCTAGTAGCCGATGATTGATAAACGTAAGCAAACGTTGTCTCCAAATTATCAATTATGAAATGGCGAATTTGGTATTTCTAAATTAAATAAAAAAAAAAACATTTACATACTGTGAATATTCTGAATACATTTATATAATGTGGTCAGTAATTTTACTGTATTTTATAATATATGTATTTTATATATTTTACTGTATTTTATAATTCAAAGTATGAATTTTGTAAAAGTTTGAATTATAGGTACAAATAATAGTTTTATAAAATTTCGGCTATTTTTAATTATAAATTTTACAATAGTAAAATAAAGAGTAAAAGCCTAATCTATTATTCTGCCACTTTATGACAAAAAATATTATAACATTCAAAACCCAAAAAAGGAAATGTTTAATTCCTTTTAAACATTCGCGTTGAAATTTAAAGCGCGCTCCTCGTTTTTTTAATTATTTACGTGCTTAGGTCCGCGTCCGCTGCGGGGTGAGGCGTCTAATATTTGCTTTATGAATTGTTTATTACAGTGTTGTGGTGTCTGAAAATATTTATCGTAATAGTTCTAGGTTCAAATAAAAAATAATAATTTTCTTAAGTCGATGATCGCTCTTTTATTATGAAGATGTAATTTGTAGTCTTTATATTGAGTCAAGTTACACATATGCGTGTTACACGTGATTTGCATAAGCCAATGCCGTGGAAACGAATTATATAAGCAAGGTTCATTTTATTATATACTAATATTCAAATAGCAACTGTCAGAAGTCGAAATTCTTACAGCACATCATACATCATTGCAACCATTGTCAATGAAATATCACTCTGTCTTTTACTGAAAAACGCTTAAAATCCGTGTATTTTACAAGAGCTTGCGTACATCGGTTTGCAACTAATTTATTTTATAGTACATATATGTATGTATGTTATATTGAGTTCTGATTTATTATCAAAGTTAAACATTATATTCATAAGAATTTCAAATATCAGTTATTCCACAGAAACATTTTAAATTACATCGCACTTTTCTAAAGTATTTTATATGATAAGACTCTCTAGAATGTTATAAGGTTAAAGAAGCAAAGTGAAATATCGTTTTCCTTCGTCTATAATAAGTGATATTTTAAAGGATCATGATTTTCTATATGATGTGTATATTATAAAACAAATACTTTTTTTTATTTTTACCTACACGCTGCATCCCGCACGTAGCTGTGCTAAGCAAAGGGAATTTGGGAACCAAGCGTTAAAACACTCTGTTCCGTTTCCGCTCAATTAAAGGCAGCGCGTTTGAGTGAAGAAACTCAACGCTGGGCTGTTGTCTGTTGTTTCCAAAATAAACAAATATAAAATATTTAGTTTCTCAGAGTGGAATCAAACTCACTACCTGCCACGTTTACGAATTACTAGTAGTACGCAAATTACTAGTGATTCATTAACAATGGCAGTTTATTTGCATTTTGTAATTATTGGACGATGAAATATGGGAAGGAGGACTAGGGCATGTCAATTAAATCTCTCAAGTTCAAGCTCCTTAGTATTTGTCTTAATTTCAATAAATTAGGCACTATATACAATATATGAACTTACAATAATATAGCCACCATAGTGATATAGCTTTAAGTATCACTTTATTGTTTAAAACGAAGTTATAAAACTTTGTGTAACGTAATTATTATTATTATTTTTTCATTTTAAATTTAATAAAAAGAAGAAATTGTTTGTGATAATATTTCACTCATCATCAAGTGACCTGTACGCTCGTTTACCGTCTTTTAAAAAGAATTGCCGAGATGCCGCAAAATCGTTTGTGCATGCCAGTACGACACCTCTAGGAAGACCCACCTCGCCAATGCAAGCGCCATGCGTCAGTACCTGCACCAGTCTGAACGTCAGAACCCCAAAGACCCTGTGCACCCAGTGTTCTAGGTGAGGGCGAACCGCTTCCAACGTAAGAACACCTGCCACCGTTGACCCCAGGTCCAACTTCCATCGTCAGATCAGGGCTTCGTCTGCTCTCCTCCTGATTCGCACGATATCGCCTGTCAGTGGGCTTTCACCTCATGACCGTCCACTTGTACGGAATGCGTGAACTTTAGCAAGTACTTCCGCCTGTAACTCCAGGAGAGTAGCCATCGTCCATGACACCGTACTCTGGTATCTCCAAATAGCTCTCACCGCTATGACCCGCTGTGCTTGCAAGCTAACTCATGTTTAAATTGCACCTACAACTTAAACATAAGTTAACTTTTAATACATTTCAACTTTCTATAATTAATTTTATCGTCTATGGTCACTTAGTGATAAAAATCAATTATTTTTATGTATATTTACTGCTGTCCTGCCTTGTCCTACTGGGAACGGTTAGTTTCTGTTACCTACCCTGCTACGTGCGGGATACAGCATAAAGCTACATTTATATATACTAATATTATTGATAAGACGTTGTTCGATTGAATGTTCCATTTATCGGGGAAGGCTACGCCACAGTAAAATCTAAAGGAGTATAGAAGAAATAAAAAATGACAATATTGCGAAAAATAGCCACTTGTCATTCGATTAAACTCTTAATTAACTATTTCCTTTCAACAAAAAAATGTTAATTATAATTGTGACAAAAATAGTTAGTTAGTAGTAGTAATAGACACTCCGTTCCGTGACATTGCATGTTGATTGATAGAACTCAAAGCCGCAGCCTTTTACCTTCTTACCAGAAAGAAGAAAATGAACACATGAATTTCGTGTTGAGTGCCGGAATTCAACGTCACACTATGCCAAGGTCCCAGAGCGACATTTAATTTCCTTGAGTGGGACCGAGCACATAACCTATCGTTTTCTACCCTCAAATATCACGGAAGGCCCCTTGATATTGAAATGTTAAGTGGCGAAATACAACAATTGAAGTTTCAATCCACAATCATCTCGTTTAAAGGCAAATGTTTTCGACTGTGTCATAACGACCTCATTAATATAATTCAACAAGGTTTCAAACATTTCTTCAATAATGTAATTTAAAAAAGAACTATATATTGTAATGAGGAAGGAACACTTAACAATTTATGCTGTCAGCGACTTAATATATTAAAAAAATAATGGTCTGGTTTGTCACTGTCGTGATTTATGATCGTTGCTATCATGAAAAATTGCTTTTTATTTATAAAATATGCTGATAAACGATATTACATTTTTAGCCACAAAATTTGTAATGTGACTTTTTAAATAATATATTATTTATATAAATTTTAACTCACCAAAAATTTATATAAATAATATATTATTTCAAAAGTTTCCACCGAATTCGAGGCATCGCCACTTTCCACCGAATTCGAGGCATTGCGTGTTGAGTGGTGGAACTCAACGCCACGCTATGCTTGCGCTTGTTACCAGAGCAAAGAAATGAAAATACTAAATATTTAATTTAAAAATATTAAATATTTCATTTCCTCTAGTGGGGATCGAACCAACAACCTGTCGTTTACAGTCACACGCTTGTGCCGCTGCGCCACGACAGGCAGGATTATGGCTCTGTAAGAGCAAATATATAAGTTCGTGTCTATCTTTTGATGTTCGATAGTCCTTATGTTTAAGTTAATGACCATTATAAGATATTTAACACTTACGTAATGTATAATATCTCAAAGAAGCACTAAATAGGGTTCTTTATTAATGGACGTAGTGGAGCGTCCGAGAGTACAGGTTATTAGTGACGGTGAACAGAGGAAAGCTTTTAGCATAGCTATTAAGTTCTCAGGTGGACTTTTCTAATTTCTCCTATGAAGTGATAATTCTTAATTTCAATTACAAAATAACTTCCAATTAAAACGCTATTTGAGGACAGACGTGTCACAAGGCCTCGAGCGTTCGATTGCGACACGAAATATTTAACATTTTATTTTCGTCGGTCTTATAAAGAAGGAATGCAGGGAGACAATGCGTTAGGTTCCAACAATGGGATCATAGTGTCTTTATACAAGGTTCCCTGATTGCCTCTGCCTTCGCTGCTATGTGAGACATACTAAAACTCTGCCTTAAACTGAACTCTGCCTTATCAGAGCTAGTAATGAAAATAATGTATTAACTCAAGAGAAATTGAAGAAAATGCTCTTATGAATACAAGGTTCTCTTCATATTAAAAAGCACTTTCATTAAAATAGGAAAAATAAATGGGACACTTAGCAATCACTGATTCCAGGTTCAGCTACAGTTTTTGTACCTCTAAGCATTAATTGCTATAGAAAATAATTATTGCTTTATCTTTCCGCCGTACAATTAATTAAGTTTATTAATATAATAATTATGTTTATGAATATCTTTTATTTATTTTAAAAGGAAACAAACAGTAAATTGAAAGTAAACTAATAACACATTAACAATGTTACAAAAACGAATCAAGTTTCTACAGAAAAATCACACATACTCGTACATGGGGAACAACATTTTAAGAAAATACAAAAAAAAACAAGAAAAAAAAATAATCAATTGTTTTTTTGTTTATTTATATTTTAATCAAACAACCGTTTTAATTAATTTCCAGACATGTTGTTCAGTTAAATTAAATGCTAATGTTTTGTTGGTAAATTATAATGTTTTCTTAACTTCTTTAAATAGTCAAGTCAATTAATTATACATTATATAGAGGCCTGTCGTGGCGCAGCGGCACAAGAGTGTGACTGTAACCGACAGGTTCTGGGTTCGATCCCTAGTCGAGGAAATGAAATATTTAATATTAAATGTTTCATTTCTTCGCTCTGGTAATAAGGCAAAGCGCGGCGTTGAGTTCCGCCACTCAACACGCAATGCCTAAAATTCGGCGGAAAGTGAGGAACGGAAGTGGAACGGAGTGTCATAACACTAGGTTTCACTTTCGTTCCCTCTGCCTACCCTGCCTAGTGCGGGATACAGCGTGAAGCTGAGTAATATACGAACGGTTCGAACAAGCCGTTTTTATAGGTATATCTAAACTTCAAGTTCAAATCCAGCGACGTTAAAAGTTTTATACGTATCTAAAGCGAGACAGTGACATATTCTAATCTATTTGTCATTCGATGCAAATTATTTATTTTAAATATATATAATACCTATTTAATATTTTTCCTCTGTATTTTGAATTGGAAAGATATTTTTTCTCAAAAGTCTGTATTTAAATAACCTTGATTGATATATATGTACATATATGTCGTTTAATATGATAATGATAGAACTTTTACAAACATATCTACTCAACAGTAGATCTCTTAGTGTTTTTGCTTGCCTCAGTAAAAAGAAATCATGACCTGAAAAGTACGACGGGAGCGAACCCTCATTAACCTGCGCCTTCGAGGGAAATCAGATGCAAACAGCGACACTTCATTATATATAACGACAACTACCGTACTAAATATTATGGAGTGTGGATTATAATATTATTACATAATATTATATGTAAATTATTTTATTATATTAAATATATTCTTGTAAACATTAGTAAAACACATTACTGTGAATGTAGATATACATCAGAATAGAAACGTATAGCTTGTTTAAAGGTGAGGGCTGTCGTAGTGCACCGGCACAAGCGTATGACTGTAAACGACAGGTTGTGTATTCAATCCCCACTCGAGGAAATGAATTTTTTAATATTTTTAATTCAAATATTTACTGTTTTAATTTCATCGCTCTGGTAACAAGGCAAAGCACGGTGTCGAGTTCCACCACTCAACACGCAATGCCTCGAATTCGGTAGAAAATGGGGAACGGAAATGGAACGGATTGTCTAAACACTAGGTTTCGAAATTTCCTCTACCTACACTGCTGTATGCAGGATACAGTTTGAGTAAGTGACCTTGTTGATTATTTTAATTTACTTTCCGATGTTTTTTTTTAAACAATTTATATAATTCTGTAATTAATTGGTTCTATAATTAATTCTTTCTTTCTTGTTGAATTGCATTGCATTTGATGTGAAAAAAGGATTGTTAAGGGCCTACTATGCTTCTGAACTTTTGTAAAAAAAGGTTAAGTTAATAATAATAAACAAATCATTTCACGTTAGTCATTGTATCGATAGCAACAACCCGTCCATGGCTTCGTTTTGACACAATTTGGTTATGATCATAATATTTCTGTAAATACCACATATTCATACACACACTAACATAATATAATAACATTTGTAGTATATTTTAGTAAACCATATACATATATAGAATTATTTATGATTGACGATCTAAGAATATTTTTTTATAAGTTAATATTACTTTATTTTTCATCAACTAATGGCCATGAAGATTTAAATTTTTTTTTGAGTTTAATTATATAACCTTTTTATCATTATATAATGTTCACATACTCGTGTCTCGTACTAACGACGATAATCGGTTCAATGAATGAGTATTGGTTTAAATGAAAATATATCAAGTGAAGCTTAAAAAGCTCGCAAAAATTGATGAATAAAACCCACATGTCCTCATCCAATTGACACGCATGTCTTGTTAATTTTTTTGATGCTTAAAAGCTTTTAATGCTCTAAAGGATCTCTTTTTATAATATTGCAATATATATTTACATAATACCAATGAAGTGATGGCAGGGTAGGTAGACGTAAACTTAGGAACTTAGTGTTAATCCCATCCGTTCTCCTCTATCCGCTTAGATTGAGAAATTACCTTTAGAGCAATTTAATTTAAAAATAATCAACATTTCAGTTCTCGAGTAGTACAAGATCTAACTGTAAACCTTCACAGTCACACGATTATGCCCCTCCGCCCCGACCGGACTCTAATAATGATGAGTTATTCATTACATAGATCTGGATCATCATGTTTTTTTTTTCTAATTTAGTTTCATTGAATAAGTCCAAAATGGTCACATTTTGAATGTATAGTGTAAACAAAGTGTCCTTAACACTATGTTTCAGACTCTAAGTTGTCTACCCTTAAAAACAATAGCTTCCTTATACCTAGGCCGATATACTCGTATGTAGGATACAGAGTGAACTAAAAAAAATGACTCCACGACAATCCAAAACTCCTCCACTCATAAGTACATCACGAAAGTGTTACTTTACTACACTGCTGAAGCCAATTTCCCGTGTTTTTACATTCATGATATAATTTCCGCACTCGCGTAAAGAGATATATTTCTTAGAGCGGATGTTGAACGTACTCCATGTCCGATATATATAGTACCTATTTCCTTCGACCTAAATCGCTTTATACTTGGCCAATACAAAAGAATCCTATTACCAAGCGAAGCGAGTTATACGGTGCCGTATATTATTTATTTATGAAAAATAATAAAATTAATATGAAACTTTAGTATATTACAGTATTTACTGTACATATAGGATATTAACAGCAGTTATCTCGACTCATTTAAAGGAAATTGTGTTGACTGATCGGTTTTTAAAGTGCCGCTATCCATAAACCGATTAATCGTTCTTGTTATGTCATACATTTATTTATAATTTTATTCGGCGATATATTCTCAATGGATCCTACTCTCGTTATAATACAGCACTTTCAATCGATCAACTTTTGATATAAACGACGCAGACATACAGTAACAAATCTGTAAGTAGGTATAAGTACCAATAAAAAGATCTTACCGATAAAATTACGCATCGTTTCATATTTTATTAAAGAGATTTAATTTTTATTATATATTTAAATAGTGGCAATCTTAGAAAGTATTTCTATCATATACGTAACTATAATACCAATGTATTGTGAAAAAGAAAAAGGTCAGACTACATTGGAACCGCAATACGTAAAATACGAGCCAAAAGATTTGCATTCAACCGTTATTCTTAGTCCCCGACCTTTCGAAAATCATGAACTGCCTTTAAGAACGAGTTAATCGAAAACTCAAGGAGACCCTACACTAACATGGATATACTGGATAAGTCAAATCATTTAATATAAAGAACTGAAAGTAGAAAAGTACATAAAGAAAACTATTCATTGTCATTTATAAGTAATGCTAAGTATTATTTGATTTTCTAAATTATTATTCGATTTCGTAGGAATATCGAGAAATTTTCTACCTATCTTTGTACATGCCAAATTACGAAGTCTAGTTGTTGATAATATACATCTTACTCAATCACTAAAATAAGTAATTTAACTGGTAATAAAGAAGATTATTTTTATATGCGTGTTTAATCTATTGGTGGATATCATCACATAGAGGGTAGCGATATAAGACGCATACTAAACACTGCCCGAGGTCTTGTTAGCTGTTGACAAGAAGATGAGAAAATAACGACTTCTCATTTCATTCAATATACGTTTAGAAGCTATACAAATATGAATTATTGTATAATTAAATTCCTTTAAGTATTCGTATGAGTATTGTCATGTTTGATATTTTTAGCAATTGATATATATGATGTAGTTTATTTAAATATCAAACGTCTTCGTTGCCCACTTGAGAATTATCTTATTGTACACTTAATGGTTAGATTTATACATTCAATTATTTCTTTGTTTTCTCGCCGATTAAACTTAAATGCTTAAATTTTTGAAGAATTAAATCAGACAATATAAAATATATAATATTGACAGAATATATAATATTGACAGAATGTATAAAGTACTTGATTCTTTATATTTTAAGTTAATTTATGTTATTTAAATACGTTTAATACCGTTTGTCCACACTTAACATTAAAGTGGTATTTTCTCAAGCAAAGGAGGGCCAGAAGTCTCTGACTGATGTTCCGCACAAGAAGTCCCTCGGGAGAGATTTGCGCCAAGGACCAGTGACTTCGTAAATGCTGTTTGAAATTGTAATGACAAAGAAAATTCAGCACGCAATTAATGTACATATAGATAAGACTTATGGTTATATACTTAAATCTACTATACACTTAAATCTTTTAATTTGATTATTATTTATCTAAGCTATGTTCTATAACATTTTTAGGACAAAATAATTTGTTTCTAAATAAAACTAAGTTAGAAAGAAATTATATTTTTTTACTAAAGAGAAGTTGAAAAAAAAAGCTATATAATATTACCTCATATATTTTTATCTTTTATACATTAAACGTATACACAGAGGTAGTAATGTGATAATAAATGTTGTGAAGATAGTAATCCTAGAGCAACCAAACCGAACACATTAACAAAAAACCACTTTAACCGTTCTACTAAAAGCGTTAAACAAAAAGCTTTAGACAAACGTTTAAGCGACACACTGACTAAACGAGTTAGGTTGATCTGTGATAAAAGAAAATTGGAATACTTTCTTTACACTCATAGTAATTTTGTAGTTGGCTAGGCTGGTCCATAAATGAAATAGATTATTTTTTTATTTCAGCAACAATAAAAGACTTATCAGTCGCCAATAGTTCTGTATGTATCGACATAAAAATATTTTAGTAAGTAACCCATTAAAAATAGGAAAATAGGTGATACTATTATATACGATTTCTATCCGTTTAAAATACGAATTTGAATTATTTTCAATATTAATTCTATTAAACATTATAGCATTATATTTGTGTGTTGCTTATTTGTTAATTCGCCTGTCGTGGTGCAGGGGCACAACTGTGCGACTATAGACGCGACAGGTTGTGGGTTTGATCCCCACTGGAAGAAATGAAATATATATATTTTTTGTTGAATAAAATATTTATTATATTCCTTTCTTCACTTTGCTAATAAGGTAAAACACAGCGTTGAGTTATGCCACTTAAAATACAATGTCTACAATTCAGCAGAGAGGAGAATACGAGGGAATAACGAAATATCTTAACACTAGATTGTCAACTGGCAGAGGGCTGTCTACCCTGCCATGTGCAGAATAAAACGTGAGCCTGTTTAATGTCTAAGTAAAAAACAAACATACAGATAAATTACGCTATCTTTTCTTTGCACATAAATCCTGTCGTGTGAAATGTATATCTGTAATCATGACAATAAGTAGTACTAACTGATAGTGTTATGTGGATTTAATTTCAATGTTAAGATTTATAATCGTTGTATTACATAAATAAAAATAGCTTCAGTTTACTAAAAACATATATTTCCTTAATTGTTGGAATGCAATGGAATTGAATAGTTAACCGCTACTTTATATGAAACATGAAATTTGGTTTATCATTTAAACAAAAAACAACAACATACATTGAGCTTAACCTACACTACAGTTTAGCAAAATTCAGTTAGTAATCGTTTTAGTTTTCAGTTGAAAATATACCGGTGAAATCCAATAATATGCATTTGTACTGCAGTATATTAAAAAACTAAAACTTTTGTTACTGTTATCGAACATTTGAGATATAGTAATCGTAATATTGTGCTTATTTATAATACGTATCAAATAAACGTATTTTTTGTAAATAATTTTGTGGTGCCTATGCTAATTCTTCCTTTATAGGTAGTGCTAATGGTAAGAGGCGAGGAAAGATTTCATTGTTTTCCAGAACTGAAATACTTCGAAGCAAAAATATTAAAACCATCTAACGTCTACAACTTTTTACTACGCTTTTAACATAGTGCATATTTTTACCACATTTGCTGAATTAGTATATGATAATTAACATTTAATATAAAAATTACGTTAATCAAATCATTTATTTTAATAATAAACCAGTAAATAAAATTCAACACACGAATATCTGCCGTTATTTATCCGTATTACATTATAATTGCAGCTTTTTCCCCACCATTCAAGGGTCAAGAATAAAATGGCACATTGAGGCGTTGTACGAAATCTTTTTATACAAAGCGTGTGGAAATGGGCGAAGTAGACCGGGCGGGCTGTGATGAATAGATACATATAATTTATATGGAACGTGTTGGCAAAAAGGTTTAGCTAAGTGCTAAAACAGAACGCTGTTTGTATGATTTTTATAGGACTTAGGAAAAAGGTCCGCATATATTATATTATTCTATGGAATATTTTTTATCTTTACGTATTTGTATTATATATGTATATCTGAGTTCAGGCTTTATAATTTTGATAAATGATTCAATAACAAAATTAATTAAGAATGCTTTCGTGTCCTAAAATATTCCCAAATATATATTTATACTTAATGATAAAACAAAACACCATATTTTTAAATTAAAATGAGGAAATTGAATTTAATTTAAACTTATTTTTTGCAAACTTACAGTCTTGCTTATGTTGCATAGTTGTAGGTCCTGTCGTAAGTATAATAATAAATATTCACAAGCATAATATTTTACGATACACGTTGGCTCTCGGTAATTCAACTTCGCGAGCGTGAAGCAGTAACCTAATATGTGAAATTAAATAGACGTCTATTGCTTTTTTATACTTTCACGTGAATATAATTTCTTTCCTACAAATAAAATTACATCCGTAAGAAAGAGCGTAAAATTATATCTTGATTTCTACTCGGCACTTAAAGTTTATGAACATCATATACCTGTAAAAATATTTAAATAGAACCATAAATTTTGGCTGTGGTGGTATTATGGAAAGTAGAAACGGAGTTACGCGAAATTATTCAATAGAGAATTCCATTTTTTTAGCGTCACACAATAACCCTGGAATCTAGTGTCAAGATATTCTGATTTTCTAAGAAATTGTAGAATAATTGCGTATTCAGTGGCGAACCTCGAAGCTGCTTTGTTTCGGTTTTAGAGCGAGGAAATTTAAATATTAAAAAAATAATTCCTCGAGCGGGAATCGAATCCACAGATGTGTACAGTTACACGCTTGTGCCACCCCTCGAGAGATTTCGGAGAATTACATATTATATTTATTTTTGATGTTGTTGTGTTAAATTGAACACAATATATGTATTATATAAAATAATAATAATTAAGTAACTAGCTCTTATAATTTTGCATTGTTCTTTTATAATTAAACCGCTGAATCAATTTTTATTACTTCGAAGGAATCTTGAAAGGAGCTATTTCTTTTGTTTTTCAATAAATTGTCAGGCGCTCGTTCCGAGTCTACTAAGAGAAAATTAAATTGTCTTCTGTAAAGGGTGAAATAACATTTTGACATGAGAGCGATAAATTTACATAGCATGTAATTCTGTCGGTGTTGGAGTTTTTTAAAGTTAAGATAAAGAGTAAGCATTTTTTTCTTTTTGTTCAGTGTGTGTTTGTATACTTTTATATTATAGAAATATGTTATATTTTTTCAAACTTCTTAGCATTTTATGGATTTACCGTCGGTGTGCCGGGTCTTATGCCTAGATTTGTAATGCCGGGGATAAATTTAAAAGGTCATATCATGTATCAAGGTGTACCATTCAAAATCTTAATGGATACAGAACCTGTTTAGGTTTTTCCACTCACTTTGCATGTCTAGATTCATTGCGTGCTTTGTAATTGTTGTTTTCATTTTGTTGTAGAATCGATTTTCAATATCTCAGTCTTGCCTCCCGATCCAGCTCTATTATGAAATTGAAGTCTTGATAAAATCTTAATAAGCCCCTCGATAAATTTGTTGTTCTTCTTAGATTTTTCATGGCATTTTAGTAATACTAAGGTGTTTATAGTGCTCACATGGTTTCTTTCGTTTCGTGATTAATTTATTGCGAACCCTGAAAACAGTTGAGGGATCATCGGTATGTGCTTTTGCTCTTATTTCTTATCGGTGTCTTTACACCTTTATATAATATATAAAGGTGTAAAGACACCGATAAGAAATAAGAGCAAAAGCACATACCTTAATGCTATACCTTTAATGTATTTATATCAAATGCATCTAAATGATCCAGGAGGGTTTTGTCGATATCATAAACAAGGTTACGCCGAGTCAGGCGTGATATCTGATAGCTTTTATTTAGCCAAACCTTTTTAATATTACCTATACGCTGCTAGTTTACCTCATTGAGATGGTTTAGAAATTTATCGACAACTGCCTCTTAAGTCGGCGCATGTTTTGTAATCTATATATTTAACAACTAATATAAAAGGATTTTTTTGACAACCGTTATTGTATTTGGTATCTCGTTGATAGGTCTCGTTGATAGGTTGATAGGTTGTCTAGGGACAAAGACATTGCTTCGAATAATTTGATTAAGTCGATAAGCACCACGGGATAGTTGAAAGTTTGTTTCAAGACAAAGATGATGATCATAATAATGTCATGCTGTAATGAACCAAATGCATTTTCGGAGTCTATCTAGCGGACTATTATTTGATTTCTGGAGTCTATCTAGCGGACTATTATTTACGTTCTGTCATCTGTCAAACCTTTGCGCCAGCAAGTTCTTGTATTCCAGATATCCAGGAATATTGCGTGGCACCCTTTGTTAAATTCAAGCCTGAAATATCTATTGTTTATCATAAATTTAGACATATTTGTCTGTTATATATTAAAAGAGTATTTGGAAGTTGTTGTTAGTCCTATCGGTGTAGAGTCTACAATAATTACTATAGTAATCAATCAATATAAACATATATATCTTCAATAGGTCACTAACCTCAAGATCCGTATAAATAAAAAAACACAGTAATATCTGTGTGTCATTGAATTATCTGCTATCCTTTCCTACAATAGAAATTTCAGTAAGCTAATATATTAGAACTTTATGTGAGGTTTTCGAGAGTTTTACGACACAAAACAAAAGAAAATATAAAGAAGCCGTAGAGGAGCTCAATAATACGAAATTGAAATGCCTTGGGTATCAACCCTAGCTCCAAGTTTACGATTGCTATTCGTCCACTTACGATGATAGCCGCCTTATTCCTTATTTACACTCAGCTCGCTTCGTATATACTCGTACAATATATCAAGTTCTTAGACGATCAATTGCGTAAAAATGCTATGTATTAATCAGATTTATATCTTGTAATAACTTATTTTGTTTCTTTATCACCAGAATAAGGACATAAAAATATAAAAAAATCATTTTCTCGATTGAGGATCAAACCCACAACTAGTCGCCATTACAGTTGTATTGATTGACATAAGATTGTATTGCGATAGGCTCCAAAAATCCATTATTTAACACATATTCTGCTTTCATTCAATATCTATTTATATTATGATCTCTTGCTTGTCGCGTCGCAGGCGTACAAGCGTGTGACTGTAAATGCGAAATGCAGTGGGTTCGATCACTACCCAAGAAAATGAAATACTTGATATTTTCAAGTTAAATATTTAATGTATTCATTTTTTCGCTTTGGCCTAAAATGAGTAAACGCGTAATTGAGTTGAAAATGGAACGGAATGGCAGAAAGTGGAAAATGGAACGGAACTGGGACGGAACGGATGTTTTAACATTAGGTTCCAAAGTTCCATCCGCTATGTGCAGGATATGAAAACAGGAAACCTAATGTAAAGACTCTCCGTTCTTCATTAAGATACTTCTACTAAATTAAGGGTCAAGTGGCGTAACTCAACGCCGTGTTTTAAATCGATACCAAGTTATTTATATATTTCTATGAAAAATCTCTATATCTCATATACTTATATGGACAACAAAAAACGTACATAGTACATATATAGTGGTACGTTTATAAGCATCATAAAATTATATTTATGGCGCGCTCGGGATCTCACGTTGAGCCGATTCCTCAAGAACGAGGCTAAGCTAACTGAAATTTATAATGAAACATTTTTATAACCATATGTATATTACCATTTTATGTATATGTATATCTTGAAGTGAGGAGTTATATTTGAGAGTTGCATATATTTTAAGTAATAGTATACGTATGCCTTTATTTAAAAGAGTCATTGAAATTGTTAGAAAAATATTTAAAGTTTGTTTAACTTTAGTAAGTTTAGTAAGTTAACTACAGTGATACTTTAATGTAAAAAAGAATGTTTTACATTATAAAATATTTTAATACTATATTATCATGAGTTACGCCTCTTTCGTTATGTGATTACTTTTTTTTTATTTTGATGTATATTTATAACAATGAAAGATCTGCCGTATAAAGGTTTGATTTATTGTACCAGAAGAAAAATGCCAATCATCTGGGTACCGGATGTTATTTTTGCACGCTAGAACCTTTCTCCCGTCACGATCTATCGCCGTATATATAGCGATTTATAAGCACGTCATTTCATAAAATAATTTCAAGATATTCGAATATTATTTAGGCTTAATACTCAACGAACCTTATTAGTTATTAGGTAAATATAATCGAAAATATGTCAGTGATTAGTTTCTTTGTCTAAATACTGAAAATTATTCCTCTATAATTGTAATATGGCCATGTTTTTCTAATGTTTCTTAATGTTTCAACAAGTAAATTTAATGAATTATGAATATTAAGAATTAAAACCGGAATATTCCATCTTTTATGAATAACGCAATGAAAGTAACGAAGTCTGTCGGCGAGGTACAGGGGCACTGGTGTGCGTCTGGTTTCAGGTTAGATTTCCGCTCGAGGAACTGAAGTATTTGATATTTTTATTGCTTCAGTCTGGTAACATTTGCTATGTTGCGCAGCGTTGAGTTCCGTTACTCAACGTAATGCCTCAAAATTGGCGGAAAATAAAAAGCGGAACGGAGTGTTTCAACGTTGGGTTCCCAAGCTAAGTGAAGCTAAAAAATATAATGAAAGTAAAAATAATATTTATATAATAGGCAACATAATTTTCCATCCAAGGCTTCTTATTCAAGGCCCATGAAACGTGTAATCACTAATAACTGATGTCACTCATCTATTGTACTGGAGCTTTTGTTCCTTAAGCTCTACGCCATTGTACTGACACAGTAATAAAATTTCGACCGCAAAGACGATGAAAATTTATATTCCTTAGCCTCAATATTAACCAGTAGGTACACAGTTAATTGTTTTTGTGGCTTGACTTATGTTAATATAAGAAATTAATATACGGTACCTAATTTATTTCCAAATTGTCACAATATATTTTGTATATTTTTCTATCATATATAAAAAAATATATATAATAATAAGATGAATCCTGTTGTGGCGCAGCGGCACAAGTGGGTGACTTTTCGTCCACAGGTTCGGGGTTCAATCCCCAGTCGAGAAAATGAAATATTTAATATTTTCAGTTTAAATAAGCTATAAACAAATATTTAAATTTCACTAACGGGGATCGAATCTACACTTTTGAAAGCAGGGAAGGAACAATGTCTTTACACAGTGTAAATAAAATAACTTTTTCTCATATCATCAGATTATCATCAGCTTGTCTGATATTCTTAAAGGGAACAATTTTGACAAAACTATGAATATAATCAGGTTTTTACAATAATGATTTTGGATTTATAGTCTCTACTAATATGCAATAAAGAAAACTTGACTTTGTGTTTTTATTATATTTTCAATTATTATAAAAATATAGGGCAAAAAGAAATTATAAGTCGACATATTCGGCTCGAGCTATGGCTCATAGCTATAATATTACCGATAAAATAGAAATCTTTGAGTTGAATTTTTTCGGATTTATTTCATTTAATATATTTAATTTCGTGGTTTGATAATCAAAATATAACAATATCGACTTTGGAAAGCTTTTTAAGATATTTCATTTTAATGCCTTTAAAAAACAATCACATGCTATTTTACCAATGATACTTTAATCATTTAGACAAAAAAGAAACATGTTTGTCTTTGTTTTATTTAGATTGGCTCATAAATAAGAAAAACATTTCATTATAAAATATTTTAGTGTCAATGTATAAATACAATGCTTAAAATTAATACCATCTCAATACGAAAGTAATTCGGATAAGTAAACTACCTTCAGTTAAAGTGAACGAAGCCACGAGCCGGTCATTTGTATAAAAATAATATCGAATATAGGAAATAACAAATTTTAAAGCTTACGAGTATTTTATTTTTTCCAACAATTCAACTTTCCAATAAAGGAAGGAAAGAAGAACATCCTTTCAATGTGTACGAGCTCTTTAGACATATGTTTCTTATGACATCTCTATATTTCATCTTCCAATTCATTACTCCCCACTGAACCGACAAACGTTCTACGACACGAAATCTATAAAACTTGTAGCAAATGTAATGTAAATAATTAACGATATTTATGTTCATTTATTTTTATAAAAATATGTCTATTTATATCATTCAATTTACATCTATTTTACAATGTTTATTAATAATAATTATTGTACAATAAATAGGAAATGCGAGGAACGTTCTACATTAGAACCTCTTTATTTGTAATGTTTTGAAAGAATCAGCGTAAAGTTAATATGTAAATATTTCAATATTTTAAAATATATTAAGTGGTAGACACTTTCTATTTTTATATTCAACATTAAATAATGCTACAGCTTTCTGTATTTTGTACGAAAAATTGTGAATATGCTAGTCCAGAATTAATAGTAACTTATACATATTGGCATATTCATCTAAATTGCATCGGGTTGTCAACTTATTAATAAATACGTTTGTAATAAAATGTAATACTTTTTGAGATATGCTAATTTTAGCGTTACGTATTTCCCATAATAAAAGAATAGGTAGAAAGAATCTATTGTTAAGACTCATTTTACCTTTGATTAAATAATTTAATATTAATAAATTAAAAATTAATGTTAACTTAATAATATAACTACACATTGTATCTTAGATTAAAATTTTATAAAAGTGGTTAGCCAAGTCTGAAATGCACTTAAAGTTTGAGATTTTAGAAGCCAAACCCAATTTCCCAGGGGCATTTTCGGCATCACAAAGCAACGTGAAGGAAAGGGCATGCTTTGTGTACATTTTTTTTTAGATTATTTATATATATATATATATATATATATATATATATATATATATATATATATATATATATATATATATATATATATATATATATATATATATATATATATATATATATATATATATATATATATATATATATATATATATATATATTTATATAAATATATATGAAGGATTCTGAAACCTAGTATCTTTTACATTCTGTTTCCGTTCTTTATTATCCAGTGAATTCTGGAGGCATTTTCTGTTGAGCATAACAGAACTAAACGCCGTGATTTGCCACTAGAGTAATCAGAAAGAGATAATAATGAGAATAAATTAATCGAATTCACGACCTGTCGCATCTACAGCAGTATGTCTGTTTCCCTGTGCCACGACTGGTCTCTGTACATGTGTGACATGATAAGCAATATGTCGACTTACAATTCCTTTTTTTTTTCATGATATTTTTATACCAATAGAAAGTGTAATAAAACACAAAGTTAACTTTTCTTTTTTTATTTCATATTAATAGAGAATATAAATCCAAAATCATAATTGTAGAAAGCCTTTTTTTTTTGAAAATGTTTCTCTTTATGAATACCAGACAAGCTGATGGTAATCTGATGATATGAGAAAAAGTTATTTTGTTTACACTGTGCAGAGACACTGTTCTTTCCCTAATTTCAAGAGTTTGGATTCGATATCCGCTAGCGAAAATGAAATATTTGTTTATAGCTTTAATTTTTTAGGTTTCACGCCGTATTCCGCACATGGTTAGGTAGGTAAAAGATTCTTGAGAACTCTTTTTTATCTTATAATATATATTTTTTTATATATGAAAAAAATATATATACAAACTATAGGGACAATTTGGAAGTAATTTAGGTATCGTTTATTAATTCGTTATACTAACATAGTTCAAGCTACAAAAACAATTAACTATATACCTACTGCTTATTATTGAGGCTAAGGAATACAAATGTTCATCGTCTTTGTGGTCGAAATACTTATTACGGTGTCAGAACAACGGCGTAGAACTTAAGGAACGAAAGCTCCAGTACAGTAGATGAGTGACATCAGTTATTAGTGATTACACGTTTCATGGGCCTTGACTAAGATGCCTTAGTTGGAAATAAACTAATATTTCTAACTAAGGCTTCTTCTACTTTCATTATATATTTTGTAGCTTCACTTTGTAGCTTGGGAACCTAGTGTTGAGACACTCCGTTCCGCTCTCCACTTTTCGTCGATTTTGGGGCAATACATGTTGAGTAGCGGAACTCAACGCCGCGCGTGCCTTGTTACGAGAGCCAAGAAATGTAAATATTAAATATTTCAGTTTTTCGAGCGGAAATCAAACCCAAAACCAGTCGCACGCCAGTGCCTTGTGTACCTTGACGATAGGCGTCGTTTCTTTCACTGTCTTATTCATCAAAAAAAGGAATATTCCAAGTTTTTATCCTTAATAATCACAATTTGTTAAATTTAAAGTGCCGAAACTTTAAAAAAACATTAGAAAAAAGGCCACATTACTAAATTATTAGTAAATAGTATATATACATACATACATACATACATACATATATATATATATATATATATATATATATATATATATATATATATATATATATATATATATATATATATACATATATATCTTTTATTTTGATGTATATTTATAACAGTGGAAATTAGTGATTACACGTTTCATGGGCCTTGAATAAGAAGCCTTGGATGGAAAATTATGTTGCCTATTATATAAATATTATTTTTACTTTCATTATATTTTTTAGCTTCACTTAGCTTGGGAACCCAACGTTGAAACACTCCGTTCCGCTTTTTATTTTCCGCCAATTTTGAGGCATTACGTTGAGTAACGGAACTCAACGCTGCGCTTGCTATGTTACCAGACTGAAGCAATAAAAATATCAAATACTTCAGTTCCTCGAGCGGAAATCTAACCTGAAACCAGACGCACACCAGTGCCCCTGTACCTCGCCGACAAACTTCGTTACTTTCATTGGATTATTCATAAAAATGGAATAATTCGAGTTTTAATTCTTAATATTCATAATTCATTAAATTTACTTGTTGAAACATTAAGAAACATTAGAAAAACATGGCCATATTACAATAATAGATGAATAATTTTCAGTATTTAGACAAAGAAACTAATCATTGATATATTTTCGATTATATTTACCTAATAATTGATAAGGCTCGTTGAGTATTAAGCCTAAATAATATTCGACGCTATGAATATCTTGAAATGATTTTATGAAATGACGTGCTTATAAATCGCTATATATACGGCGATAGATCGTGACGGGAGAAAGGTTCTAGCGTGCCAAAATAACATCCGGTACCCAGATGATTGGCATTTTTCTTCTGGTACAATAAATCAAACCTTTATACGGCAGATCTTTCACTGTTATAAATATACATCAAAATAAAAGAAAAGTATGACAAGAAAAAAGGCGCAAATCATGATATGTTATAAAAAATATTTTATAATTTATATTCGTTTTTACATTGAAAGATCACTGTAGTTACGTTACGAGATTAACTTTAAATATTTTTATAACAATTTCAATGATTCCTTTAAATAAAGGCATACGTATACTATTACTTAAAATGTTGTATGCCACTTTTAGTAGTAATATATAGCTCCTAATTTCACTTCAAGATATACATATACATAAAATGGTAATATACATATGGTTATAAAAATGTTTCATTATAAATTTCAGTTAGCTTAGCCTCGTTCTTGGCGAGTCGGCTCAACGTGAGTTCCCGAGCGCGTCATAAATATAATTTTATGATGCTTATAAACGTACCAGTATATATATGAGCTATGTTCGTTTTTTGTTGTCCATATTCTCTTATAGAGATTTCACAAAGAAGTTCAATTTATATATATAATCTGGTATCGATGCAAAGCACGGCGTTTAGTTACGCCACATGACACGCAATTCCTGAAGAAAATAAACGATAATGAGGAGTGGAACTCTCTTCTAATATAATATATAATCTTCATGAAGAACGGATTTTTTTTTCTATGTAATCTTCCATCTGCCTACGCTGTAATGTGAACCTATATCCATGGCAAGGTAGGCAGAAGGAACTTTGGAACCTAATGTTCATAATTCGTTAAACACTCCATTTCATTTCCCATGAGTCATTGCGTGAGAGGCGGAACTCAATGCAGCGTTTAGCCTTGTTACCAGAGTGAAAAAAATTAAAACATTAAATATTTACCTTGAAAATATTAAATATTTCAATCCCTTATCGAACCCATAAGCTAGCATTTACAGTCACACGCACGTGTTACTGCGCCACGACAGGCTTCTAAACAAAAATATATATTGATATCATAATATAGAATAAAAGCAGAATATGCATTAAATAATTGATGTGCATATGTTTCTTGGGGCTTGTCGCAATACAATCCCCTGTTAATCATACGAGTGAGCTTGATCCTCAATCGAGGAAATGAACTACTTAATAATTTTAATCTCCCGTTCTGGTGATAAGGGAAAGCTGCGTTTAGTTCTGTAACGTCCGTCGTCCGTAGTTTTGAAGTGACTTTTTTTTGTAGATAAAACAAAGAATGTCATGACTCCTAATAAGATACAGCGGGAAAAATGTTAAA
The DNA here is from genome assembly GCA_019049475.1 of Eueides isabella. Lineage (NCBI taxonomy): Eukaryota > Metazoa > Arthropoda > Insecta > Lepidoptera > Nymphalidae > Eueides > Eueides isabella. The sequence continues at coordinate 5,444,484 of CM032393.1, forward strand.
ATGTGTTATTACAAGATATAAATCAGATTAATACATAACATTTTTACGCAATTGATCGTCTAAGAACTTGATATATTGTACGAGTATATACGAAGCGAGCTGAGTGTAAATAAAGAATAAGACAGCTATCATCGTAAGTGGACGAATAGCAATCGTAAACTTGGAGCTAGGGTTGATACCCAAGGCATTTCAATTTCGTATTATTGAGCTCCTCTACGGCTTCTTTATATTTTCTTTTGTTTTGTCTCGTAAAACTCTCGAAAAGCTCACATAAGGTTATAATATATATGCTTACTGAAATTGTAGGAAAGGATAGCAGATAATTCAATGACACACCTAGATATTACTGTGCTTTTTATTATTTTTAAAGATCTTGTGATTAGTGACTTGTTGAAGTAATATATTTTTATATTGACTGATTAATATAGTAATTCAATATATAACTTCCAAAAATTCTTTTAATATATAAAAGACAAAAATGACTAAATTTATGATAAACAATAGATATATGGGGCCCGAATTTCACAAAGGGTTGCTACCCAATATTACTGGAAATCTGGAATCCAAGAACTTGCTGCAGCAAAGGCATGACAGATGACTGAATGTGAAAGGTAAATAACAGTTTGCTAGATAAACCCCGAAAATACATGTGATATTGAAAAAACCCTTCTGGATAATTTAGTTGCATTTGATATGAATACATTAAATGTATGGTAATAACACCGAGAAGAAACAAGAGAAAGAGCATATATCGATGATCCCTCAACTGTTTTTAGGGATTTCAATAATTTAAACATAAAACGAAAGAAACCATCAGAGCACTATTAACACCTTAGAATTACTAAAATGCCTTGGAAAAATCTAAGGACGATACAGTTTAGTTATTTCTTTAAGAAAAATTTGTCAAGGGACTTGAATAAAGACTTCAATTTCATAATAGAGCTGGATTGGAAGGCAAGACTGAGATATTGAAAAATTTTTTCTACAACAAGGTGAAAACGACAAATACAAAGCACGCAATGAATCTAGAAATGCAAAGTGAGTTGTTAAACTTAAGCGGATTCTGTATCCATTTAGCTCAGGAGTGACACACTTCAATACATGATTTGGCCTTTCAAATTTATTAACGGCATTACAAATCCAGGTGACTCAGGGTTTCTCTCTCGCTACCATACGATGGACCCGGCATATCGACGGTAAATCCATAAAATGCTAAGAAATTCGAAAAAATATAACATATTTCTATAATATAAAAGTATACAAACATACACTGAACAAAAAGAAAAATATATATGCTTACTCTTTATCTTAACCTTAAAAAACTCCAACACCGACAGATTTACATGCTATGTAAATTTATCGCTCTCATGTCAAAATGTTATTTCACCCTTTACAGAAGACAATTTAATTTTCCCTTAGTAGATTCGAAATGAGCTCCTAACAATTTATTGCAAAAAAACGACGTAGATCGTAATATTTTTAAATACATTTTGTTGGAAACTTTGAGAGTGATTTTTACAATAACTTAGTAATGAGTAAAAATAATCTAAAGAAGAACATTATTAACGATTTATAAGATATTTACGGCTTATATTTAATATTTTTTTTGTTTCCGGGCTCATTATAATGTAAGATACTCCATAAGCATTTATTTTCTTGGTAAAGAATGAAACAAGCCAACTTCAATTAAAATAACGTTGAATAAAACAAAAGAAATAGCTGCTTTCAAGATTTCTTCTAAGTAATAAAAATTGATTCAGCGGTTTAATTACAAAAGAACAATGCAAAAATAATTAGAGCTACTTAATTATTGTTAATTTTTATATAATACAACATATTGTTTTTAATTTAACACAGCAACGTGAAAAAATATTATAATGCATACGGTGGCACAAGCGTGTAACTATAATCATCTGTGGATTCGATTCCCGCTCGAGGAATTAATTATTTAATATTAAAATTTCCTCGCTCTAAAACCAAAATAATGCAGTTGAGTTCCGCTACTAAATACGCAATTATTCTATAATTTGTTAGAAAATTAAAATATCTAGTTTCCAGGCTTATTGTCTGACGCTAGAAAATGAAATTTTCTTTTAAATAATTTCGCACGTAACTCCGTTTCTACTTTCCACAATACCACCACAGCCACAATTTATGGTATATTTAAATATTTTTATAGGTATATGATGTCCATAAACTTTAAGTGCCAAGTAAAAATCAAGATATAATTTTACGCTCTTTCTTACGGATGTAATTTTATTTGCTGGAAAGAAATCATATTCATGTGAAAGTATAAAAAAGCAATAGACGTCTATTTAATTTCACATATTACATTACTGCTTCACGCTCGCAAAGTTGAATTACCGAGAGTCAACGTGTATCGTAAAATGTTTTGCTTGTGAATATTTATTATTATAAACAAGACTGTAAGTTTACAAAAAATACGTTAAAATTAAATTCAATTTCCTCATTTTGATTTAAAAATATGGTGTTATGTTTTATCATTCAGTATAAATTAATCTTTGTAAATTAATCAAATGAAAAATCTTAATTTTTAATACTATACTAAATATAGGTAACAATATTTTAGGACACAAAAGTATCCTAAATGAATTTTATTATTGAATCTTTTATCAAAATTATATAGCCTGAAGAACTCAGTTATACATATATAATACAAATACGTAAAGATAAAAAATATTCCATAGTATAATATAATGGATGCGGACCTTTTTCCTAAGTCCTATAAAAATCATACAAACAGCGTTCTGTTTTAGCACTTAGCTAAACCTTTTTGCCAACACGTTCCATATAAATTATATGTATCTATTCATCACATCCCGCCCGGTCTACTTCGCCCATTTCCACACGCTTTGGGTAAAAAGATTTCGTACAACGCCTCAATGTGCTATTTTATTCTTGACCATTAAACGGCTGAAAAGCTGAAATTATACGGTCATTATATTAAATAAATAATGGCAGATATTCGTGTATCGAATATATTTTATTTACCGATTTATTATTGAAATGTATTATTATTAATATTTATTTTGAGTATTAATTATCATATACTTACCCAGCAAATGTGCAAAAAAAATACGCACTACGTTAAAAGTGTAGTAAAAGATTGTAGAGTTCAGCTGGTTTTAATATTTTTGCTTTGAAGTATTCTAGGTCTGGAAAACCATGAAAAGTTCCCTCGCTTCTTACCATCAGTACTACCTTTACAAATTTTTTATAGTTATAATTTGTATAGGCACTTTTTCAATCATTTTTTTTAAAAAATACGTTAATTTGGTATGTATTATAAATTCCTAAGGAATAAGCACTTAATACGATTACCATCTGGTAGCTATATCCCAATAGGTCCATATTTTTTTTATTTTGTTAATAAGCCGCAGTACAAATAAATATTTGTATGAAATATTACTGAAAAACCTCTACTTTTAAAACTTGTTTGACATTCCCAAACCAATATTATTGGATTTCACCGCTATACTTTGAATTGAAAACTGAAACGATTAACTAACTGAATTTTACTAAACTGAAGTGTAGGTTAAGCTCAATGTACGCTTTTGTTTTTTGTTTAAATGATAAAGCGAAAGTTTATGTTTCGTATAAAGTAGCGGTTAACAATTCAATTCCTTTGTATTTCAACAAATAAGGAAATATATGCTTTTGGTAAACTGAAGTAAATAAAGTCGTTAGTACTACCTATCAACATGGTTAGTTATTTGTATCTTTTTTTATCCCGCACATGGCAGGGTAGGCAGCCCTCTGCCACTTGACAATCTAGTGTTAAGATATTTCGTTATTCAAGTAACCTCCTCTCTGCTGAACACATTGTATTTTGAGTGGCGTAACTCAACGCTGCGTTTTACCTTATTAGGAAATTAAAGAAAGAAAAATAATAAATATTTAATTTAACAAAAAATATAACTATTTCATTTCTTCCAGTGGGGATCAAACCCACAACCTGTCGCGTCTATAGTTAATTCAAATTTGTATTTCAAACGAATAGAAATCGTATATAATGGTATCACTTATGTTACTGGTTTTAAAGTGTTATTCCACACTTTCCTTTCAAAAATTAGAAGAATCTACTATCTTGTTACTAAAATATTTTCATGTCAACACATACAGAACTGTTACTGACAGATAAGTCTGTTTTTGTTGCTAAAATAAAAGAAAAACCTATTTGATTTATGGGCCAGCCTATGCAACTAAAACATAAACATGAATGTAAAAAAGAAAGTATTCGAATTTTCTTTTACCGCAGATCAACCTAACGCGTTTAGTCAGTGTGTCGCTTAAACGTTCGTATAAAGCTTTTTGCTTAACGCTTTTAGTAGAACGGTTAAAGTGGGTTTTTGTTAATGTGTTCGGTTTGGTTGCTCTAGGATTACTATCTTCACAACATTTATTCTCACAGTAGTGTCTCTATGTATACGATTAATGTATAAGATATAAAATATATGAGATAATGACATAATACTTTTCGTTTCAACTTTTCTTTCGTAACAAAAATATAATTTCTTTCAAACTTAGTTTTATTTAGAAACAAATTAGTTTGTCCTAAAAATGATATATATATATATATATATATATATATATATATATATATATATATATATATATATATATATATATATATATATATATATATATATATATATATATATATATATATATATATATATATTGTGTGCTGAATTTCCTTTGTTATTACAATTTCAAACAGCATTTACGAAATCACTGGTCCTTGGCGTAAATCTCTCCTGAGGACTTCTTGTGCGGAACATCAGTCAGAGGCTTCTGGCCCTCCTTTGCTTTAGAAAATACCACTTTAATGTTAAGTGTGGACAAAAGGAATTAAACGTATTTAAATATCATAAATTAACTTCATAATGAACCATATTAGCTCCGGTTTTAATACTGTCTGTTTTAATTCTTTAAAAATTGAAGTATTTTATACATCGAGAGCTCAAATTAATATCTAATGCATACATTTACATACATATGTTATCATTAGATGTACAATAAATAATTCTCCAGAGGTCAGAGGAAACGTTTGATATTTACATATATGTAGTAGATCAAGTATATAAATTGCTAGAAATATCAAACATAAAAATACTCATACGACTTTAGGAATTTAATTTTACACTAATTCATATTCGTGTAGCTTCTAGACGTATATTGAATGAAATGAGAAGACGTTATTTTCTCATCTTCTAGTCAACAGCCAACAAGACCTCGGGCAGTGTTTAGTATGCATCTTTTATCGCTACCCTCTATGTGATGATATCTACCAATAGATTAAACACGCATATAAAAATAATCTTACATATTAGACATATTTTTGAGTAGACATTAATATATTTTTCCATTTGTTTTTAAAATTAATACAACATAAAACTATTTGTTGGAGGTTAGACTGAGAAATAGTTGTAAAATAAATATATATGATAGTAAAATTATTTATTTTCGTGATTGAGTGATATGGATATTGTCAACAGCTAGGCTTTGAATGTTGGCATGTACAAAGGTGGGTTGAAAATTTCTCGATATTCTTATGAAATCGAATAATACCTAGCATTACGTATAAATGACAATAAATAACTTCTTATGTACTTTTATACATTCTCTTTCTCACTCTCTCAGTTTCACGCTATATCCTGCACGAGTCAGGGTAGGCAGAGGGAACCCGGGAACCCAATTGTTAAAACACTCCGTTTCACTTCCGTTCCCCACCGCCGAATTGGAGGCATTGTGTGTTAAGTGGCGGAACTCAACGCCGCGCTTTGCCTTATTACCAGAGCGAAGAAATGAAACATTAAATATTTAAATAGAAAATATTAAATCGCCTGGGATCGAACCCAGAACCTATCGGTTACAGTCACACGCTTGTGCCGCTGCGCCACGACAGGCCTTACTTACATACTTACATACTTTCAGTTCATTATTAAATAATTTGACTTATCCAGTATACTCATGTTAGTGTAGGGTCTTCTTGAATTTCCGATTAACTCGTTCTCGAAGGCAGTTCATGATTTTCGAAAGGTCGGGGACTAAGAATAACGGTTGAATGCAAATCTTTTGGTTCGTATTTTACGTATTGCGGTTCCAATGTAGAGTCTGACCTTTTTCACAATAGGTATTATAGTCACGTTAATATAAGCTTATTTATAGATAGATACACTTTCTAAGGTTGCCATAACTCAAACATAAAAAAGATTGAATCTCTTTAAAATGGTATAAAACTATACATAATTTGCAGTTTTTATTTTAGTCTGAACATCTTTTCATTGGTACTTATACCTACTTACACATGTGTAACTGTATGTCTGCATCGTTTATATCAAAAGTTGATCGATTGGAAGTGCTGTATCATAACGAGAGTGGAATCGATGGAAAATATATCGCCGAGTAAAATTATAAATAAATGTATGATATAACAGGAACGATTAATCGGTTTATGGATAGCGGCACTTTAAAAACCGATCAGTCAACACAATTTCCTTTAAATGAGTCGCGATAACTGCTGTTTATATCCTATATGTACAGTAAGGACTGTAATATACTAAAGTTTCATATTAATTTTATTATTTTTCATAATATAATATTGCATTTTTTGTTTTGTTTTCGTAATATTTAATGTATTTTTTGTTCAGTATTTTTTCCGTTATTTATAGGCAATGAAAATCTAGGATATAGATTACTTTAAAAAAACGAAAAACGTTTTAATATAATTTTGTCTATACTTACGTACCTACGTGAACACATACAGCTTATTATTCTTTTTATTTTAATGATAATCAAAACTCGTGATTCCAAGCTGACGAACTTTATATTCTCTATAAAGTTTTGTTTATGAGATGTTACAGCACAAATATTAAAATATACGTATATTATAATTTCAATAAAATACAGACATAATATATATACAAGAATATTATTATAATTTACACGTCGTATTTGATTGCAATTAAGGTTTATTTTCTTGTCACGATACGTTAAATATTGAGAAATGAAAGTGTAATGGTATGGAAAGCGGAGTATCCCAACACTAGGTTCCCGCACATTTCGGGATTCCTTCCAAATACAGCGCAAAACAAAAGAAAATAAAAATAACTACATCTTACTATAAATATTTCGATGATAGTAAACTCAATATTAGTATTCAAGTAAGCCCTTGACATTATTGAAATCCGAAGTGCCTTAAAGTTTCATAGCTGAAGGCATGCTGATTGCTGAAGTTATGTATATGGCAGCTCTTCTACCCACAATGCCTTATGTTACGATAAAAGATACTTTAATATTAAACATTAATATTAAAGTATCTTGTATATACATATATATGTGAGTGTATATTTTTAGTACTATAAGATAGATATTATTTAGAATACAAAATAGAATGAAGATCGAACCTAATCAGAATCGATCAGAACTATTTTTTTCTATATAATTCATGTATCCTGTCTTCCTATCTTTATACACTTCATATAAAATATCACCTATAAGTTATTTATGTAAAAAAAATGAATTTTGAAATATTCTTTCATCTCATTTGCAAGCTTCACTAACTACCCTGCAATCTATGAATGAAAATTCCAGCTAAAAAATATAATAAAGAAGACAGAAAATAATACACGGCACCGTATAACTCGCTTCGCTTGGTAATAGGATTCTTTTGTATTGGCCACGTATAAAGCGATTTAGGTCGAAGGAAATAGGTACTATATATATATATATATATATATATCGGACATGGAGTACGTTCAACATCCGCTCTAAGAAATATATCTCTTTACGCGAGTGCGGAAATTATATCATGAATGTAAAAACACGGGAAATTGGCTTCAGTAGTGTAGTAAAGTAACACTTTCGTGATGTACTTATGAGTAGAGGAGTTTTGGATTGTCGTGGAGTCATTTTTTTTTAAGTTCACTCTGTATCCCACATATGAGTATATCGGCCTAGGTAGAAGGAAACTATTGTTTTGAAAGTAGAGATCCTAGAGCTTGACACCTAATGTTAAGGACACTTTGTTTACATTATACTTTTAAAATGGTCTAGGACTTATTCAATAAAACTAAATTAAAAAAACATAATGATATGGGTCTATGTAGTGAATAACTCATTATTATTAGGTCTGTCGGGGCGCAGGAGCAAAATCGTGTGACTGTGAAGGTTTACGGTTAGATCTCCATTCGAGGAATGTAATGTTTAATATTTTTAAATTAAATTGCTCAGCACGTTATTTCTGAGTGGAGAACGGATGGGATTAACACCAAGTTTCTAAGTTCACGTCTATCTACATTGTTATTATGTAAATATATATTGCAATATTAAAAAAAGAGATGCTCTCAAGCATTAAAAGCTTTTTAGCATCAAAAAAATTAACAAGACATGCGTGTCAATTGGATGAGGACATGTGGGTTTTATTCATCAATTTTTGCGAGCTTTTTAAGTTTCACTTGATATATCTTCATTTAAACCAATACTCATTCACTGAACCGATTATCGTCGTTAGAACGAGACACGAGTATGTGAACATTATATAATGATAAAAAGGTTATTGAATATAATAAAACTCTAAGATTTTTTTTAATATTCATTGATGATAAAATAAAATAATATTAACTTATAAAAATATTCTTAGACCGTCAATCATAAAAAAATGTATATGTATATGTTCTACTAAAATATACTATATTTGTTATTATATTATGGTATAGTGTGTATAAGCGTTATTTAAAGAAATATTATGACCATATTCAAATTGTGTCTAAACGAAGCTATAGACGGATTGTTAGTATAGATACAATGACTGACGTGAATTGATTTGTTTTTTTTTTCAGCTTTAACTTTTCTTACATAAGTTCAAAAGCTTAGTAGGCCTTTAATGTACACAAGATAATACTTGGTACGGTAGTCGTCGTTATATATAATGAAGTGTCGCTGTTTGCATCTGATTTCCCTCGAAGGCGCAGCTTAATGAGGGTTCGCTCCTGTCCTATTTCTCAGGCCATGATTTCTTTTTACTGAGGCAAGCAAAAACACTAAGATATCTACTGTTGAGTTGATATGTTTATATATATATATATATATATATATATATATATATATATATATATATATATATATATATATATATATATATATATATATACATATATATATATATATATATATATATATATATATATATATATATATATATATATACATATATATATATATATATATATATATATATATATATATATATATATATATATATATATATATATATATATATATATATCAATCAAGGTTATTTAAATACAGACCCTTGTGAAAAAATATCGTTCTAATTAAAAATACAAAGGAAAAATAATATATGTTGAAAATTACATAATTTGCATCGAATGATAATTACATTAGAATATTTCATTGTGTCGCTTTAACTACGAATATAAATTTTAACATGGAGATGGGATTTGAACTTGGAGTTTAGATAAACCTTTTGTAGGTTTATCTGGTCGTTCCTCGCTCGTTGCATATTACTGCTCGTTCGAACTATTTACATAATATATAATTGACTTGACATAATATTTAAGGAAGTTAGAAAATATTTTAAAATTCTTAACTGAACAACGTGGCTAGAAAAATTCATTCCTATTATTAAATAAGTATTAATTAAAATACGAATGTTTGATTAAAATATAAATAAACAAAAAAATAATTAATTCGGTATTTTTTTCTTGTCTTTTTTTTGTATTTTCTTAAAATGTTGTATGTGTGATTTATCTGTAGAAACATGATTGGTTTTTGTAACAATTTTAGTGTGTTATTAGTTCATTTTCAATTTACTGTTTTCCTTTTAAAATAAATAAATAAACGAAAAACATAAAAAACACACAAATTTCGTAATAATATATACTCCCTATTCATAAAGATAATTATTATATTAATGAACTTAATTAATTGGACGGCGGAAAGATGAAGCAATAATTATTTTACTCGATATGTTATTAGTTAAAGTGGATTCTCTGGTTTATAATTAAAACTGGAAGTACATACTCGCTTATATCAATTAATGCCCCTAAGTACAAAAACTGTAGCTGAACCTGGAATCAGTGATTGCTCAGTGTCCCATTTACCTATCTTTGTTTAATTTAAGTGTTCATGTCTATGTTAGACACGAACAATATGAATGGGAAAATTTTGTTCATATGGGAATTTACAAAATGTCAACTATTGCAGCTTCAATTTGTTTTGAGATAACCAATTATTTTCATTATCCGCTCTATTAAGCCACATTTTAGTTTCATCTAAGCTGTATGCCACATATAGCAGTGAAGGCATAGGAAACCTGGGACCTTGTATTAAGATACTTTGTTCTCATTAAGATATTTCATTTTGCTTTCTCCATTGCCGGTCAGGTGGTGAAACTCAACGCATTCTGTCCCTGCATTCCCTCTTTATAAGAGCAACGAAAATAAAATATCAAATATGTCATGTCGCAATCACACGCTCGAGCCCTTGTGCCACGTCTGTCCTCAAATTGCGTTAATTGAAGACCGATTAAAAATTAAGCCACAAATAAGTTTAAATTTGAAGTTATTTTGTAATTAAATTTAAGAATTTTCGCTTCATAGGAGAAATTAGAAAAATCCATCTGAGAACTTAATAGCTATGCTAAAAGCTTTCCTCTGTTCACCGTCACTAATAACCTGTACTCTCGGACGCTCCACTACGTCCATTAATAAAGAACCTTATTTAGCGCTACTGTGAGATATTATACATTTCATAAGTATTAAATTTAATGGTCATTAACTTGAACATAAAGACTATCCTATCGAACATCAAAACATAGACACAAAATTATATACTTACTCTTACGGAGCCTTAATCAAGACACCACAAGTACATATTTTAGTTAAATAGAGTTATTACATTCTGAAAGAAAATTGTTTTTAAATGTACATTATTATCCAATTCCAAGGAGTTGTATCTGGAGAATAAATACGGAATCCATGACCTATGTATATGTATGTATGTATGGTATAAATAAATTACTATTAAAAAAACAGAACAGATGACTTTAAAAAAACAGTTCCAAGAATACGAAGCAAGAATGGAAAATTGAGAAATCAGACGCAATCAAGAATAAGATTGTGAACGTGCGGATTCGGAAAAGCAACGGAAATCCTCGATTTTTCCTAAAATAATAACATATTGTTTTCAACTCTTTTGCCAGTGGCGTTGTTATTCTACGAACGCCTTATCAAAATCTCAGGATTTCCGGGGCTAGAGTGTAGTACCTAAATAGTAAGAGGCTTGTTGTAGTGTACATTATTTCATTAACAGACTAGTGGACCAAACGCGGCGTCGCCTGCTTTACTTTTTTGTTTTTATTTAATATATTCTGATGTATGAATCGGTAAAGCTTAAGCTAAATCGGTGCAATAAATGGACGTTCATCTATCCTCATAAATTTTCATAGTTATAATTTAATTTTTTATACATTAGTTAAGTAACATTACTAATATTATGCACCAGTAAGTTAGTTCGTTAGTAAGAGTGATTCTTAACCCGTTTTGAATATGACATATTCAAAGTCAAGTTTATAACTTCCTTTTGTTAAGTGAGCCAAAAATTTCTTAAAGATTTTTTATTTGGTAATCCACAAAAATAATAGAGAAATTAGCTTACTTAATCGGGCAATCAAAACATTACATCAATCGGGAATGAAATCTGCGACCTACGTCATTAAAAATTTGTGGCTAAAAATGTAATATCGTCTATCAGCATATTTTATAAATAAAAAGCAATTTTTCATGATAGCAACGATCATAAATCACAACAGTGACAAACCAGACCATTATTTTTTTAATATACAAAGTCGCTGACAGCAAAAATTGGTTAAGTGATCCTTTCACATTATAATATATAGTTCTTTTTTAAATTATATTATTGAAAAAATAATTGAAAGCTTGTTGAATTATATTTTGGCTTTAAAAGCGATGATTGTGAATGGAAATTTCAATTGTTGAATTTCGCCACTAAACATTACAATATCAAGGGGCCTATTGTAGTATTTGAGGATAAAAACGATAGGTTATGTGCTCGGTCCCACTCAAGGAATTAAATATCGCCGGACCTTGGCGTAGTGTGACGTTGAATTCCTTCACTCAACACGAAATTCATATAAAATTCGTCGGAAAGTGTACAACAGAAGCGTCTCAATTGGAACATTGCCTGGATCAATTGTCCCGGATTCCCTCCAGAAGCTAAAAAAAAAACTACGAAATAAAAAAACTACAAGCTGTGTATAATGACATTAATCTCTATACCCTGAATATGTGTTAACGTCATTATTATATTATAAAATAATATAAATAAATATAAAATAATATTTTTATATTAAATGTATGTGTGTATGTTATTCCTTTGAGTCTTGTCGTGGTACAGGAATATTCAATGTTTTCGTTTTCTTCGCTCTAGTAACAAGGCAAATCGCGGCATTGAGTTCAGCCACTCAACACGCAATTCCGCGGAACGGAGTGTCTTAATACTAGTATCTATAGGTGCCCAGGTTACCTCTGCCTACTCTGTCATGTGCGGAATATAGTGAAACTCAAAGAGAGATGTATGTTGTTCTTCATAGAAATAGAATAACATTTTATATTAATAACTATTTTTTTCTTACGGCTCCACCCGCATGGTTGAAAGAAAAACACTATGAGTTAGATCGAAAAGCAATATAGTCTATAGCGTCCCACGATAAATTGACCATCTAACATAAGATTATTCTCAATACAAACCACCTTCTGATATGAACATTCCCAATAATATATTATATATTAGTACAGATAATCGTTATGATAGAGACACCTTTCGCCCGTCATCTACAAAAATCTCTATTTTGATATACCGTAAGCGGTACAAACGTGTGACTGTATTCGATGGGTTGTGGGTTCGATCCCCACTCGAGGAAAAGAAATATTTTATATTTTCAATTGAAATATTCAATGTTTTAAAATTTTTCGCTCTGGTACAAGGCAAAATGCGGCGTTGAGTTCCGCCACTTAACACGCTATGCACAAAATTCGGCAGAAAGTGGGGAACAGAAGTGGAACGGAGTGTCTAAAGACTAGGTTCTCACGTTTCCTCTGCCTACCCTGCCATGTGCGGGATACAGCGTGAAGCTGAGTAGAGTAGATATATTTTTCAATAGTTTCAACGTTTGGTGCACGGACAATTATTATTAATATTGTCGTTGTTTTGTTACATTTTTTATTTCTTTTCTATTCCTATAGGCTTTATCGTGGTGTAGTATTATATACTTCTCCATAAATATAACAGATAAATGGAACATTCAATCGAAAATCGTCTTCTCTATTATATTAGTATATGTAGATATAACTTTATGCTGTATCCCGCATGTAGCAGGGTAGGCAGAGGAAATTTGGGAACTTAGTGTCAGGACACTCCGTTCCCAATAGGATAAGGCAGGATAGCAGTAAATATATATAAAAATAAATGACCCTGATATACTTGAGATATTTATATCCGAGATATTTATATTTCATTTTTTTATTAGTAATTGACCAAAGATGACACAGAGAATAATATTGAATATAGAAAATATATCAAAAGTTAAGTTATGTTAAGGTACAGGTTATGTTAAGGTACAAGGTCTAACATTTTAAAAAAGATGATTTTTCGAATTTCCTACGGAAACGAAAAGAAACAACGAATTACCGTTTTACATCCTTAAGTTAAATCCCGAACTTACGTTACTTAGAAATAAGTGAACTATTCTTTATTTATAAAATACTCCACGAATATATTTATAATTTTTAGTTAATTTAAAATTCTACTATGAATAATAAAATATGTATACAATGAAGTTCTAGGAAATGAAATTGAATAGCGGAATGTCAACCACTTCTTCGAATTTACGAGTATCATTCGACCACTTCCAATGGTAGTTCATCTGTTATTTACGTTTGGTTTGTTCCAGTAATATATTTACTTTAAACTTGTGTTTGTATTCTACTCTACTCAGCTTCACGCTGTATCCCGCATGGGGCAGGGTAGGCAGAGGGAACCCGGGAACCTAGTGTAAAGACACTCCGTTCCACTTCTGTTCCCCACTTTCCGCCGAATTTGAGGCATTGCGTGTTGAGAGGCGGAACTCAATGCCGCGCTTAGCCTTATTACCAGAGCGAAGAAATGAAACATTAAATATTTAAATTGAAAATATTAAATATTTCACTTCCTCGACTGGGGATCGAACCCAGAACCTGTTGGTTACAGTCACACTCTTGTGCCGCTGCGCCACGACAGGCCTCCTTTGTGTTTGTATAAGTCCTAGATTTTGGTGATTAGCTGATAATTGAAATTAATTTGTATTGGTTGTTGTACTTCTTGTTGTTGTTGGCAATGAGAACATCTTGAAGTCTATAAGGCACTGCATACTTACAGATATGAATATCGTCGTAACATTGTAATACTCAATGTGAAATAGAATAAAAAAAGTGGTTCGCCTTAATTATAGATCATGTCATGCATGAGTATATTAATTTAAATTATTTTGCTCGTAACGTAACTATTATTTAAATTTGGAAAATGGACAACAAAAGCGATAATTTCAACGGATAAGAATAGTTATACACGTGAAATATTAACACAATCAATTTTGTCTTTTTATTAAATTTAAAACGAAGAAATTAAATTATGTTACACTAAGTTTTATAACTTCTATTATTGTAAGTTAAATTATTGTAATATAGTGCCTAATTTATTGTTTGTTTAAGTCCTAGATTTTTATTAATAACAAAAATGAAACTTGAGTTTGGTTCAATTTGTTTTGCCTTTTTATTGTGTATTGTTCTAGTTGACAGATACTTCAAATAATAATTTAGTCTTATTTTATCCTAGTTGAAGTAACTAAAGAAAAATACATAAACGTATAAATAATAACCTAGAAAAAATAATAATGAGGCCTGTAGTGGCGCAGCGGCACAAGAGTGTGACTGTAACCGACAGGTTCTGGGTTCGATCCCCAGTCGAGGAAATGAAATATTTAATATTTTCAATTTAAATATTTAATGTTTCATTTCTTCGCTCTGGTAATAAGGCAAAGCGCGGCGTTGAGTTCCGCCACTCAACACGCAATGCCTCAAATTCGGCGGAAAGTGGGGAACGGAAGTGGAACGGAGTGTCATAACACTAGGTTTCACTTCCGTTCCCTCTGCCTACCCTGCCTAGTGCGGGATACAGCGTGAAGCTGAAGAAGAAGAAGAAGAAGAAGAAGAAAAAAAATAATAAAAGGTACGAACCACGTGTCAGGATTGATAGTTAATAATTTTAAGCATGAAAAATATTCTTCCATCAATGTTATTTTGTCATGCACTTACGAAATGGAAAATGTTTGAATTTGTATAAAAAATATACAGATGCAGCAGTATTTTACCTCCTACCTTCTGGAATACTTCCAAATACTTTAGCTAACTGAACCAAAAATTGTTTTCAAACGCTTTACATTATAAGTTAACCGCAACTTTTATTAAAAGTGTGTGTGTTAGAATTGTGTGTGTGTCATGCACGAGTATATTCATTTAAGTGTGTGTGTTAGAATTGTGTGTGTGTCATGCACGAGTATATTCATTTAAGTCTGTTATTTTGTTCGTAACGTAACGATTATTTAAATTAGGAAAATAACCAACAAAAGCGACAATTTTAGCCAATAAGAACAGTTACCTTCGTGAAATATTATCACAATCACTTTCGCCTTTTTATTAAACTTAAAACGAAAAAAATAATTATGTTACACGAAATTTTGTTATAAATCTTAGTTTTAAACGATAAAGTGATATTAAGTAATACTTAAAGCTATATCACTATGGTAGCTATATTATTGCAAGTTCTTTATTACAATATACCGTCTAATTTATTGAAATTAAGACATTTGTCTTACTAGGGAGTTTGAACTCGAGAGTTTTAATTAACATGACCTAGTCCTCAGGGCTAAGTTCCACCCCATATTTCAACGTCCAATAATTACAAAATGCAAATTAATCGCCATCGTTAATGAAAAGCAAATAATTCGCGTTTTGTAAACGTGTCAGGTTGTGGGTTCGATACCCACTCGAAGAAATTAAATATTATATTTGCATTCACTTCACTTCACACTCACACTCCCTCACTCACATTTAATACTAAACTTTGATCTGAACCAAATACAACATACATGTATTTACTATAAAATAAATTCAAGCTCTTTTAAACTATACGATTTTTAGTAATGGACAGAGTGATTTCATTGACAATGGTCGATGTGCTGTAAGAAACATATTTTTGTATACAATTCATTCGTATATTTTTTTTATTTATTTTCAGACACCACATCACCCTAATAAACAATTCATAAAGCAAAAAATACAAGCTTCACCCCGCAGCAGTCGTAGACCTGAGCACGTAAATAATTAAAAAAATGAGGAGCGCGCTTCAAATTTTAACGTGAATGCTTGAAATGTGAAACATTCCCTTTTTTGGTTTTCTAATGTTGTAATATTTGTTCGTCATAAAGTGGCAGAATATTAGATTAGTATTTTATTCTTTGTTTAAGAATTGTAAAATATATATCTAATTAAAAATATCCGTAAATTTATAAAACTTTTATCTGTAACTATAACTCATATTTTTATAAAAGTCATACTTTCAATAACATAAATAACACAGTAAAATGACACACCACATTATATAAAAGTATTTAGAATATTCACAAATAAATAAATGTTTATTTTAATTTAATGTAGAAATACTAAATTAGCAGTTTCATAATTGATAATTTGGTGACGAAGTTTGCATATGTTTATATATCACCGGCTAGTAGCTGTATTCCACAATTAGCCAGATATCCAGAAAGATAGAGAAGAAAGACATTTCGTTTATCACACAACGGTCTAATTAGGTACTAGGACTTAGAGAGATCGCTAGAGTAGCGCTAGAGTAGCGAAACTCAACGTTACGAAAGCAAGCCGAACTTACAGCCATTGCATTTACAATGTCTGATTGAGAAAAACCAGACATTGTGAATGCGTAATTTGGGGTCATCGTAGCGCACTGAAACTAGTAGAGTAGTTGAATAGCTCTAAATTCATAACTTCGTATTAACATTCCAACTGGAAACTATTTACACAAAAATTTCCACTACAATATGTAAATAGAAAGTCAAATGCATATGTAAAATATAAGATAGACGTGTGATAGTAAATTAATTTTCCACCTGAGAGCCGTCCAGAGACGACAGGTTAAAAGCTTTCCTTTGTTCTGCCTAGATAATGTAGAATCTCGGACACGCTCTCCATTAATATTCATAAAAGGTTTAAAATAACTGCAAAGCACATTTTATCAAACAAGTTGGACGTACACACTTTATGTAAAAAATGTTCCTAATGTACGTACGAATATTAATATTTTTGTATTTACACGTATACGAGCTATAAAGAGGCGTACTTTGTAGATATAGCATATAGTAGGATTTATAGATATGTATTTCATATACTTCTACCTTCCTTGATATTTGCAAAATAAAAGCGAAGCGAAGCTAAACAAGTATCGATTTGACAGTCAATCAAACATAATTCTATCGATATTTGCCTTTGCTTGCATGTCTATTTTTCTATTTACTTTTAAGAAATTTAATCTTACATTTATTTTCTAAAATTCGAGAATAATGTTGATAAACAACACGTTTTAGCAATCGAGAGAAATGACCTGCAAGTATATTTATGGAGACAAGAAAAGGCGATTTGTCACACAGTTGCAGACTTTGCTTTGGTTTAGTTTGTTTGGATTGTTTAACATCACTGTATCCCCTTTTACATACATTTTTTTTATAAATATTTCGATTTATTGAACCTTTAAACATTATTTATTTTATAAAATAACTTATTTCAGTAAAAGGTTATTGGTTTCTACTGAGCTTTGAGATATATATTATATACTAAACAAACTAACATAATACTTAAAAAAAAAGAAACAGTATAAAAACGGTCTAATTCCATAGGACTCAGCACCATAAATCACATTTAGATCTCTATCATCCGTCTCATGTATAGATAGGTGATATTTTATTCGCCTCCTCCCTTCCGTTATATGGTCGTTGTAGAACTTCTTTATTTGCTGTCCTTAAAAGTGTCAAATATTATATAAATTAAACTACTTTGTTTCCTATATATTCAACTAACAAACTAAGAATGTATTTAATGCAATAACTACGTACACACGTTGCACATTGACTTAATCGACGTGAGCGAATTGTTTTTTTCGCATATTTAACGATTAAGGCTTCATGAGGCCGTCGTGGCGCAATACATACGTGCGACTATAAAAATGATGGTTGTGTTCTCATTCTACGGAAATAATATTTATTGATTTCATTTCCTTGGTCTAGTAATGAGGCAATGCGTTACGGTACGTTACGCCAATAAACGGAAACGCAACAAGTGGAACGGAAGTCTCCTGATAAAAACGGAGTGTCTAGAAACTAGATTCTCAAGTTCGCTCTGTCTAACTTCTATGTGTGGTATACAGGGATATGCTAATAATTAACTTATTTTAATATAATAAACATTTACCTTATTATTAATTTAAATAACGATATTTTTTTCTTAATAAAATTAGTATAGAACGTTATACTTGCATGTCTAAAATCGTTGAGGCCAGTCATGGTGCAGGGGCACAAGCATGTAACTATAAGCGCGAAGGGTTGTAGGTTCAATTTCTACATGAAGAAATTAAATAGTTAACATTTCAACACACAATGTCTTAAATCAAAAGGCAGTGGAGAACGGAAGTTACTTAACATAAGGTACCAGAAAATAAAGAATCTTTAAAACTACTAGTTCTATATACGACTATATAAATTTCATGTATTTTTCTTTATCAAAATATATGTCTTACATAATTCTTAGCATCTCAGCCTGTTATTAATTATGAAGATTTAATAAAGCGAGCTCCGAAACGTTTATGTTTAAATAAAGGGAGCATCCCGTATTTTTGTAATTTATGACTGGTTTTCCAAAAGTCGAGGAAAGTTTGGCTTTTATGTTTTATATTAAGCTTAATATTTTAGACGTAAGAAATAATTAATGTAGATAAATGTTTTTGTACTATTGAGACAAAAACTTACGATTTCCGTGTTGTAATTATTGCAAATAATACTTTCACGAAGGAATTATTATTAATGTATAACTAAATTATTTATTAAATTACTTACTTGTAAAAGAAAACAACATTTAAAATGTGTTCGTATTATACGAGTATATTAATTCTATTTTAAAACTTTAATTTTATCAAAAAGTTTGAAATATCATATGAAAATGTATATTAATTTTGGAGATTGTGTGCTCCGTCAGGTTCACGTAAACAGGAGAGATTCAAAATTCAAAATGACAATTAACTTTTTGAATAAAATTTTGTTATATAATTTTGTTATAGTTTATTGTAAACAATAAGATTCTTAAAAAGTAAAATAATAGAAATGAACCAGTTCTTTGTTTCAACATACTGAATTATGTAATAAAACTAGAAGTTTTTGAATGTAGCTATTTAATATTATACTTATACTTATGGACTGTCCCATTGCTTGACAGTATAAGACTCTGTGGACTCAGTGTTGACTTTGAGTAATGATGTATTTAAATTATATCTTATTTCCTCGTTCTGATACAAAGTGCGGCGACTTATATCGAAATCGATTAAATGCTACCCTTTAGTAAAGGACAGAGTTACTTATTTTGTCATTTCTCCATACACCCTGCAGAAATGAGAAAAAAAAGCCAATTCATATTATGGATTACATAAACATATTTAATAAAACTTTTTTTAAAAATTAATTCATATAATGCTTAATAATATTATCGACAACAGACAGATATTTAGAACTTACTTATGCACTAAAATATATAAAATGTGATATCATCGGTTTTTGCGAAATAAGAATATTAGATATTTGAATTCAAATTTATATATAGATTTTTATATATGTATATAGATTTATTATATATATATATATATATATATATATATATATATATATATATATATATATATATATATATATATATATATATATATATATATATATATATATATATATATATTTGTATATTTATTTGTATATATATAATAAATATATATACATATATAAAATCTATATATAAATTTGAATTCAAATAAAATTATAAAAACCCGTCAAATTCTTGCATCAATAATTGAGTGGCACTAATTGAATTTATTATTGAAATGAGAAAACAGAATGAAATAACACAATGGAGTATACACTCTGTTCTTAAATTTATTAATTATTTATCAACTTTGAGTAAGGCCGGAGTTAATTACATTTTATGTACTTTTACGCTGACAGCGTCGTAGCAGGTACAAATTGCTTAATTGCAAACACTATGCTTGTGAGTTCGATGCTTTCTCTACGAAATATTTATTTCATTTTCTGACGAAAGGCTTAGCCAAGCTAAGATAATAAGGATCAATACAAAAAAAATACTAAGACAACAATACAAACAGGGACACAAGCTTGTGACTCTAAACTTGGCCAGTTGTGGGTTTGATCTCAACTCGAAGAAATATACAGAATATTTTCATTTCTTCACTCTAATAATAAGGCAAAATGCGGCGTTGAATTGTGATTCTCAACTCGCAATGACTCAAATTCGGTGAAAAGTAGGGAACGGAACGATGTGTCTTACCACTAGTTTCCCAAGTTCCGTCTGGCTACCATGCCATGTGTGAAGCAAATAGATACAGCGTGAAGCAAAGCTAAAAATTAAGTTGGAAAGCGCTAGGAAAAATTATTGTAAAAATAAACAACCAAAACAACAAAAAATTATCATATACTAAGTAGTAGCAGCTAGATAACTTTTTTTCACGTTGGTAAGATATATCACACCTAATGCATTACAGTTATTAGAGAGATTGTGATTTCTACTCAAGGGAATTTAATAATTCTCGCTATGGTATTGAGGCAAGCACGGCGTTGACTTTCGCCAGTCATCACACAATACCTCAATAACTTGATAAAACATAGTGTCTTTACACTAGAGTCACATATTTGCACTACTAACCCTTCTATGTACGAGATATGCCTTCAATTTATTAAAAAAAAAATTAATATGTAAATTAAACAATTTATAACATAAAAGATAGACATTTATCTATATTGCATTTATAAAGCGTCTATGCATAAATACAGCGATCTACATACATTTGCATACTCTTGGCTGAGTGCGTCAAACGCGTACAGCTCGTGACCCGTATACAGGCTGGGTCAAGTGTACTTTGTTAGCGTGGGATGACAATTGGAACTCACTCCTGTCTCGCAAATGCTACCTGCAGTTTATTGTATTGGTTTATGCTTATAATCTATGATATATGATAAATAATAAAAACGTCGCCAATTGTATATTAAAAACAAAATGTCAAGTTGATAGAGCTAGATATTATAATGAAATAAGATTTGTCTTCACAGGCACAATAAAAGTTCTAACTATACAATACGAAGTTAATTAAAATTTAAAAGAAGAACCTTAAACGTTTTATTTAAAATTAAATAGTTTTTTTCATGCTTTTCACGCTTAATTTCACACATGGCATGGTAGGCAGAGGGAAAGAGTAGGGAGTAGAAAGATGTTTGCTTCGATTGGATATCTTCTGAGGATACGTAATTTTCTACCTATACCAACGAAAATTGCGTTAGCACAATCTCTACTTATACCAATTCTTGATTACGCTGATTCATGTTATCTTGACTTAAGAGAAGAGCAATTGAACAAACTTGAGCGGTTACAAAATCTTGCAATTCGGTTTATCTTTGGATTAAAAAAGTACGACCACGTTTCCGTGTTTCGAACAAAGCTCAAGTGGCTCCCAATTCGACTTCGCAGGAATACTCACTTTCTCCATCTTCTTTACTGTATACTGTTCGATCCATTAACACCACCTTATTTAAAAGATCGTTTTGAGTTCTTAGGGCAATCACATTCTAGAAACTTGCGCTCAAATCAAAATTTAACTCTAAAAATCCCCTTACATTCCACTTCCTTCTTAAGCAACTCCTTTACAATCACAGCTTCCCGACTCTGGAATGATTTACCTCTGAGCATCAGACAGGCAAAATCATTA
This sequence comes from Eueides isabella, assembly GCA_019049475.1. Classification (NCBI taxonomy): domain Eukaryota; kingdom Metazoa; phylum Arthropoda; class Insecta; order Lepidoptera; family Nymphalidae; genus Eueides; species Eueides isabella. The sequence continues at coordinate 5,466,687 of CM032393.1, forward strand.
TATATTTTCAAGCGACTCCTAAAACAACATTTTCACCCCCCCTGAGCGCCGTGTAGTATTATTTCATCCTTTTTTTTTCCCCTTCTTCTTTTTTTTTTTTTTTCCCACCATTAATTTTCACATAAAATGGCCATATATGTATGTATGTAGTTATGTATGTATGTAGTCATATATGTATATATTTTATGTATGTACGTATGTATGTATGCTCATATGTATTTATTAATATTATCCTGTTTATACATTCTTATCTTATATTTTATATTATTTTAATATTCATACCCCCTAACCCCCTTTTTCTCTCGCCTTTATTTCATATGCCTTAAGGTTGCCTGGAAGAGATCGCTGTTTTAGCGATAAGGTCGCCTCTTGTACATTTCTTGTTGCTACTGTTATCATTTGTTATATTTATAAGTATATTTTGGGGTGTACAATAAAGAATCTATTATTATTATTATTAATGTGGGAGCCTAGTGATAAGCCACTCCATTCACACTCCCCACTTTCAGCCTAAGATATTTTCATTCCCCACTTTCAGCCTAACTTTTGAGGTATGTTGAGTGGCAGAAATCAATGCCGCGATTTGCCTTATCACTAGAGAAAATTTTCAATATTTAATTTCCTTCAAAAATTATTGAAAAAAGAGGAAATTAATTATTGAAAATGAAAATTTTCAATAATTAATTTCCTTCCCCTTTTTGAATCGTCAAGTTACATAGAAGTGTCTGTAGTGTCAGTCCTACAGGAAGCTAGCTACCGCCGGCTCGGAAGGCGGGTCTGCTGAGAAGAGCCGGCAAAAAACTCAACTCCCACGCTGTAAATGGCATAAACTGCTCTTTTTGAATTACAAATATAGAATCTATATATGCAACATTGTCCCATAGTAATATGCCGTAGTGAATATGCTATGAAAATAGCTAAAGTAGACTAGCCGTGCAGTAACAACATTCGTAAACTGCCACTTTTCACTTTTCTAACAGCATATGCAGCGGAGCTCAGTCTGGCCGCAAGTGAAGACAGATGGGGGCCCATTGTAGTTTCGAATCTAGGGTTAGTCCCAAGAATACCTACCGCACCAAAATGGAGAATTTTATTATCAATGTTTAAATTAAGCTCCTTTTTCCTAACTTTCGGCATACTAAATTCTATACATTTGGTTATATATTCTGTGCGTTTCATACTATATTACTATTAGTAAACCTGTGAAGTATTTGCGACAGTGCACTATACACTTCGTCATAGCTGTCTTTCTTACGATTTACTTAAAAAAAATATGAAGTATCATCAGCAATGAGTACCACCATAGTAGCAATACTGAGGCCTGTCTTGGCGCAACGGCATAAGCGTGTGACTTTAAACGATAGGTTCAATCCCCACTCGAGGAAATAAAATATTTATATTTATATTTTCAAATTAAATATTTACTATTTTCATTTCTTCGCTCTGTTAACAAGGCAAAGCGCAGCATTGAGTTCTGTCACTCAACACGCAGTGTATCAATGGCGGAAAATGGGAAACGGAAGTGGAACGGAATGTTTTAACACTAGATTCCCAATTTCCTTCTGCCTACCTTGCCATGTGCGGGATACAGCGTGAAGCTAAGTAGAGATATTAAAATAATAATATAAATAACTTTTCATTACGTAAGAACGAAAACTAAAACTATTAAGAAGTCCAAACTATACACAACGTAGACTTATCCTACAGTAGTTCAAGTACTTCAATATTTCACAAAACTATAGCAACAGCAGTAATTTATGACCTTTATTTCTCAAGCAATAGCAACCATATTAGGTTGTATAGCTTTTGATTCATTACAGACATTTGTAAGGAGTTTGAAACTCAGCTCTTACGAGATGTTCCTCGTTGGATTTGAATATTAAAGTACTCTTGACCGCTTGAATTTATAACGTCGACTTTGATGGTGGTATTTTCAATTTTTTAAGGTTTAGACACTCCAATCAATCTAAGTGGCTATATATATATATATATATATATATATATATATATATATATATATATATATATATATATATATATATATATATATATATATTCATCGAATTGGGAGCCACTTGAGCTTTGTTCGAAACACGGAAACGTGGTCGTACTTTTTTAATCCAAAGATAAACCGAATTGCAAGATTTTGTAACCGCTCAAGTTTGTTCAATTGCTCTTCTCTTAAGTCAAGATAACATGAATCAGCGTAATCAAGAATTGGTATAAGTAGAGATTGTGCTAACGCAATTTTCGTTGGTATAGGTAGAAAATTACGTATCCTCAGAAGATATCCAATCGAAGCAAACATCTTTCTACTCCCTACTCTTTCCCTCTGCCTACCATGCCATGTGTGAAATTAAGCGTGAAAAGCATGAAAAAAACTATTTAATTTTAAATAAAACGTTCAAGGTTCTTCTTTTAAATTTTAATTAACTTCGTATTGTATAGTTAGAACTTTTATTGTGCCTGTGAAGACAAATTTTATTTCATTATAATATCTAGCTCTGTCAACTTCACATTTTGTTTCTCATGTACAATTGGCGACTTTTCTTATTTATCATATATCATAGATTATAAAAAATAAACCAATACAATAAACTGCAGGTAGCATTTCCGAGACAGGAGTGAGTTCCAATTGTCATCCCACGCTAACAAAGTACACTTGACCCAGCCTGTATACGGGTCACGAGCTGTACGCGTTTGACGCACTCAGCCAAGAGTATGCAAATGTATGTAGATCGCTGTATTTATGCATAGACGCTTTACAAATGCAATATAGATAAATGTCTATCTTTTATGTTAGAAATTGTTTAATTTATTTCTCAAGCAATAGCAACCATATTAGGTTGTATAGCTTTTGATTCATTACAGACATTTGTAAGGAGTTTGAAACTCAGCTCTTACGAGATGTTCCTCGTTGGATTTGAATATTAAAGTACTCTTGACCGCTTGAATTTATAACGTCGACTTTGATGGTGGTATTTTCAATTTTTTAAGGTTTAGACACTCCAATCAATCTAAGTGGCTATATATATATATATATATATATATATATATATATATATATATATATATATATATATATATATATATATATATATATATATATATATATATATATATATATATATATATATATATATATGTATATATATATATATATATATATATATATATATATATATATATATATATATATATATATATATATATATATAGTAAACTTGTAAATACTTGGTAAATTTAAAAACATCAACTCTCATACAACTGCTGTCTGACAATAAGGGTATGTATGCTATATATATATATATATATATATATATATATATATATATATATATATATATATATATATATATGTATATATATATATATATATATATATATATATATATATATATATATATATATATATATATATATATATATATATATATATATATAGTAAACTTGTAAATACTTGGTAAATTTAAAAACATCAACTCTCATACAACTGCTGTCTGACAATAAGGGTATGTATGCTATATTTCTTAAAGAATAATTTAGAGAATGTTCTAGCCTGGATCTCACGGCATTTATCAATACCACTGGTATTTCGCTCATATTGACTGTATAAAATGTTATTTAAATAAAAAAACTTCATATATGTAGTATACCTTATACATTTTAGAGTGTTAACTATAAGTACTTTAAAAAATAAAATAAAATTGCTTACATTTCTTAAACCTAAATGAAAATTAAACTTGTTGGTTGTTTAAATATTATGTATATTTAAACAACCAACAAGTATACAATAACATTGAAAAATTTCTATTTTCTTTCTCTATCAAACATTTCTATAAATTAAAATACCTGCATGGGAAATAAATACTTCTAAATACCAATAATATTAGGTTCAGAATGTATCGTCAAATTTAAATTTCCAATTATCTATCGAGATTGAAGCCCACTTTAAGCCTTATCCAAATACAGTGTAACGTAAATTGCACGTGCTATAGGTATACGAGTACAGTCGACATAGGTGAAGAGCACTCCGTGAGCGAGTGACGGGCGCCTGGGGACCAGCCGCCATTGTTGCCCCTTAATTTTAATTAACAAGATTACTTCGAAAATTCGAAATGAGTACGCAAAAAGGGATCTGCATGAAAATTTCAGTTAGGTGAATAAATTATTAAATGTTCTGGAATTTCGTAATATGGTGGTGAGTTACTATTGCTTTGGTGATGAAATGGTGGAAGAATGTTATTTATAAAAATTAAGTATATTCTGTTGTTCCAATAACTAACATTCTTCAAATAAATAGTAAATATATATTCTTCCTGTTAGCATAATGTCTGAAAAAATCATGTTTATGAATTTAGCATATTTTATCTTCAATAAAAAACGTCGAGGAAAGCAATGCGTATTATGGTCACAACAAAACTCTTTGGCTTTATCCACCCATATAATCCTTTAATTTCCTAACTATAGTTATATCGGCCTTATTATAATATCAATACCTCGGAGGCAAGCTCTACGCGTCCCAGAGGGGTTGTTTATGCAACCTTTCTTAAATATCATCCAGTTTGCATTCGAAGGTCAACCGAGGTTTGCCACACTTTCTTAGGGATAACTTTACTACTGCCAACATTAGTCAACTTGCTTTGGCAATTATTTATTTATAATTCCGTGTCATCTAAATCTCGTTATTGGTCCACTTTAAAGTATTAAAGTGTTTAAATAAGTATCATTTGCCAAAGTTAAAAATATTTGTTGTTATCTACTTTAAATTATAACTTCCAGACAACTAAAAAAATATTTTAAATAGTTTTCATGACATACTTTATTTTCTTATAATTTAAATTATAAAAATATTTCGCATCTGTCTATTCGATAGACGTTAATGAAAGTGAGGCTATTTTGGCTTGACTACATTGTTGTACAAACACACTACGTGGAAGTAACAATAAAAATAATTTGTAATAACTTTCGCGAAACGTTCACTGACGAGATTGACAACATTAAACACAAATGTAATCATATGTTCTTAGATAGGAAACAGTACACAAGTGATTGTTTAATGAGTTTTCGTTTTAAAACGGTATCCACTGAGGATGTGATTCAGGAAATAGAAAAATTAGATTGCTGCAAGTCACCGGGGACAGACAAAATTAGAGTTAGGGATTTGAAGTCGATAAAAATGAGCATCAGTCCAGTCTTGGCTAGATTCATTAATATGTGTCTAAAAAACGGAACTTACCCAGAGGAACTAAAGAAGTCAATAATTAGGCCCATTTACAAACAGGGTTCACACAAAGAATATACTAATTACAGACCTATAGCCATACTTAACTCTATTAATAAAATTACTGAGAAAGTCATAATAAAACAGTTGTCAGAATATTTAGAAAGGAATAATATAACTGCAGATATACAATATGGATTTAGGCCCAACAGAAACACAGACATGGCATTATCTAAGTTCACTGATGATGTCAACACTGCACTTAACGAACAAAAACTGGCAATGGCCATTTTTATCGATTTCAAAAAAGCCTTTGATACTATTGACCATGATGGCTTGCTGCAGTCTATGGAAGAATGTGGAATACGAGGTCCTACGAATGCTTGGTTTCGTAATTATCTAAAAGACAGAACACTGCAAGTTCAAATTAGCGGTACCAGGAGTGATGTAGGAAAAATTAAATACGGGGTTCCAACTGGCTCGGTAATCGGGCCGGTAGGCTACATCATTCATGTAAATGGAATGTGGAAAGTAGTAGAATCAAGTAAAACATACATGTATGCGGATGACACATGCCTATTGTACTGTGACAAAGACCCAACAAATATACAATTATCAATGCAAAAAGACTTAGACAACATAACTAAATGGGCACATGACAATGGCTTGATAATTAATGTAAATAAAACCAAGTGTATGCTAATATCATCGCCATATAATCGCCAAAAGCATTCAATAATTGTAATCAAGGGCCACACATACGACTGTTTACATAGAAGTAACAACTTAGTTAACTGCAATTGTCATCCTCTTGAACAAGTTAGTTCGTATAAATATTTAGGATTAATAATAGACAGTAATTTCACATGGAGCTTGCAGGTCGAACAAGTATGTAAAAAGTTACGTAGTGTGTTAGGTAAAATGTATTATTTGAAATGTATGATAAATAGAGGACTGCTTTATGTGTTGTATCATGCGCTAGCAGAGTCAACCATAGATTACGGGTTGGCTAGCTACGGCCTTACGTTCCCCGTGTACATAAATAAAATCAAGTCACTACAGATACGATTATTAAAAATACTGGTAGATAATAAAGTTAAAAACGCGTGTAATAAAGACTATGAAAAACTATATAAAAGCTGTAACATTGTACCCATTGACAAAAAAGTAAAAATAAAGTTAATAATAGAAGAGTTTAACCAAAAAGAACATTTAGAGGAACGGAGGTATAGCTGCCGGGCTCGTAAATCTATAAGAAAGAGATATGTGATACCGAGAGTTAGTAACTATTTTGGCAAACGAATGAGACGTTGGATTGTACCTACTATATGCAATGAGCTGCCATCAGGCCTACTTAACATAGCTGATACAAAACAACATTTAAAAATATCCTAAAAAAACATTATATGTCAATGTGCCCATGAGTAAATTATCATTTCTAAATATATAGTCTAGCCCTTCCAGAGATAAGGACAAACTGTCTGTTTGTCCACGGACAAAAAGTTATAAAAAAAAAAAAAAAAAGTTGTTTTGGATATATTCATACATCCCCAATTTAAATTCATGTCAATTTTGGTGTTTTTTCTTTTTATTTCTTTTTTATTGTTGTTGTGTGTGTTTAACTTTAATTGTTAATTTGTTTATGTACATAGATATAAGCAAATATTGTTAAAATAGTTTTAGAGAACTACTGCCGATAAACTGCTGCGCAGTTTGGCAGATTTTTATAAAAGAAATTTGTTAAAGTGTATGGAACAATAAATTAAAAAGAAAAAAAAAAAAAGTAACGTTAGTTATGTATGCCACAACCCTAAGGCATTATCACCACGTTCACCGAAGACCACCCACTTCGGCCCTGTACCGGCAATTCTTGCGCACCATCAGATCACACCGAACCATCTTTTTCCAATAACTCTGTGTCTTATTGTTTAAGTTCCCTCACTATATTAATCGATATTTGGACTTCATTACTTACTCTGTGTTACCACTTCAGCACATGAAATCACATTTATTTTTAATTAATATTAATAAATCCAGTTTAAAGTAAATTCGGTTTTTTTTGAGTCCTTCGGTTGCGAACAACGTAATTCGTTAAAGAGATATTTATTGTTTTCTTATGTATTTACTTACTTTTATCTAAAACCCAAGAGGGCGTTCAAAGGAAGTTAAAAAAAAACATTATTTTAAACAACATTTACGTGTAAAATACAAATCAAATAGAGCTAGAGAAGGAAAAGTTAAAAATGACAATACAATACCATTTACATACACTGAACATAAAATATCACTCAGTACATCATGAAAAGAACTAAACGTGAAAATAAAACTTGTGTAATGCTGAAATATTGTCTCTGTGTTGAAGCTTTCTCACTCAGTCTCTCAGTTTGAGCTGCACATTGTATGTAAATCCGATTTTCCACTAACATCTCTTGAAAGAAATTCAATTTGAAAGTTTAGGTCTCATAGCATGAATCTCTGCAACCGTCACGAGGGAATTGGTATTACTTTTATTATATTATTCTTATGGATATTAAAATAGAAAATATAAAGTGTTGTTCACATTCCATTCCATTCCATTGTTCCATTTCACACTATGTATAGAGGCATTATTATAGGAATTTGGATTCCACTCAGATTATATTTCCTTATAAACATTACAATATTTTTGTATATTAAAACGTGCAGCTCAGTTCACTCAAATATCTTAAAGTTTTCTGTATGAAATTGTGTTATCTCTAAAATTACAATAATAGTAGAGCTAAAGTAAAATTATATATAAAATATATTATTTTACTAAGAAATGAATGGCGAAAATATTTGAAATATCTTATCGATATGAACGAATACCATCCGGGAGAGAACTTGAAGCATTTCGCAATAGATCTGCTTATTTCGAGTTCCATTTTAGTAAAGGTAAATATTATTTCATTACTTTTACAATAATATATAATTTAAAAAAAATATTATAAATATATGAGTAACTAAGTGAAATTACAAAATTTGATGTGTTATGGCATTCCCACTACTTGGCGACATCAGTTAGTAAGCACAAATTAATATTTTTTAACAATTTAAAGTTCATTTGGATTATCAGAAATATTTTTCTAAGCTTTGGTACTTTCTAACATCTTTTAAAGGCTGATTCAACACTAAGGAAAGTAAAAAACTTTATAAAACGTATCATTTTTTGGTAGAGTTTTCATAAGTTTCTCAAACTCCCTTAAATTTCTTTTACTCTTGTTACGACTTAATTAAGCTGACAACAGCTTGACAATAATGTAATAGTCAGAAAGCTTGAACAGTCTCAGAAAAAAATGACCAAAAATATTTTTCAGTATTTTTTGAACACTTGAAAATAACAAAATATTGAAGTGTTTTAATATTTTTCTACCTCCATTCTGCATCCTGTACCATGCACCTGCATCAAGGGTAGGCAATAAAAGGAAACTAGAAGATCTAGTGTACTCCGTTTTCCCTAAGATACAGCCTCATTTGCCTAATTCTCCAGACATTACGTTTTGACTCGTCATTACTAGGAAAAGGAAATGAAAATTTTATTTAATTATTTCATTCTTCCCAGTGGACAATCGAGCTCACTACTGTCGCATCTACAGTTACACGCTTTTATGCCTGCACCACGACGACCACAAATGTAAGGTTTTCATAGAAATATTGATATGCTGATTTCTCAAAGAATTTGCTATTTATATATTATAAAATTCAATACATCACGTAGTTCATGTAATAAAAAAAATATATAAAAAATGTCAAACAAATTAGGATGAAGAATGAGTTTGCCATAACTTTTATTATTTAAAAATTTTAACCGAAACAGTTGGCTGCATGGGTAAAATTGTTCATCATGGCTATTATCAAACAAAATTCTTTTACTAACAATTTGTGGTATTCCAAAGTAATTCAAACGGAAGTCGAGAACTTTAAATCAGGTTATGATAAACTTTTTAGGGTAAGCCTAAATATGCAAAATATTTAAATTTATATTAGCAATTTAAGGTCGTGGTAAGTTGGGAAAATTTTAGTCAAGTCACAAACTTTAATATACATAAATCAAATCTTTACTCCCAAGTTAGTTAAGATTTGATTACTTTAGTAAGTTATTTAATAGTTTAATCCGTTATATACTCCAAGACTAGAGTGTCCAAGATGTATGGACAAATAGAATTTATTGATTCTTACACGGTGGAATGTGTTCATCTTTGAAAGCAAGAAATTTACAAAATAAACGTTATAGCTGTATACTATACTAGTTGTAAACCGATACTTTTTGGTTTTAAGAGTTTGAGTGCTAATTTAATTTCTGTGTTTGTCGTAAAAAGTTTTAGAAAAAAAAATGGTTATATTCCAGTATTATAGCTTTTTTTAATAATGCTATTTTAATTTTAAACTTTAATATTTTAATATTTCAGTAGCGCTTATCAATTACCGCATTGGTAGGCTTCTTGATTTCCTTCTATTTGAGATCCCAGGGTTTTAAAAGTGTTTGAGACAAATTCAAATATTTTATTCCAAATAAGAAGCTTAAAGCTTCATTTTTTGAACGTCAGACAATTTACCACCAATTCACCAAAATTACTGCCTGTGTATTTACAGACCTCAACGGGACATTTCAATATTTGTTATAATCAACTATTTACAGTTTAACATTTAAATGATAACCTTCTGACGACTTTACTTTTATAGCGTATAGTACGTAATATAAAAACATTAAAAAATTGTTCGATTTCACTATATTTATGTAAGAGAGAAAAAGATTATTTATCTTTAGTTCTTCTTAAAGTATTCTTTCCGATTTAGTTTTTCGTCGACCCAACCCAAAAACAGCGGGCTAATAAATACTGCATATTTTGTATTTTTTTCTTAAAGAAAGTCTTTCTCTCTTGCTTTTGAGAAAAAGAGATCTTATAATATAAAGGCATTAACAAATTGTTCTATTTCACTTTATTTATGTAAAAGCGAAAGAGATTATTTATCTTTCGTTCTTCTTTAAGTATTCTTTCCGATTTAGTTTTTTTTCGACCTAACCCAAAAACAGCGGGCTAATAAATACTGCATATCTTGTATTTTTTTCTTAAAGAAGGTCTTTCTCTCTTGCTTTTGAGAAAAAGAGATCTTATAAGATAAAAACATTAAAAAATTATTCGATTTCACTATATTTATGTAAGAGAGAAAAAGATTATTTATCTTTAGTTCTTCTTTAAGTATTCTTTCCGATTTAGTTTTTCGTCGACCCAACCCAAAAACAGCGGGCTAATAAATACTGCATATCTTGTATTTTTTTCTTAAAGAAGGTCTTTCTCTCTTGCTTTTGAGAAAAAGAGATCTTATAATATAAAGGCATTAACAAATTGTTCTATTTCACTTTATTTATGTAAAAGCGAAAGAGATTATTTATCTTTCGTTCTTCTTTAAGTATTCTTTCCGATTTAGTTTTTTTTCGACCTAACCCAAAAACAGCGGGCTAATAAATACTGCATATTTTGTATTTTTTTCTTAAAGAAGCTCTTTCTCTCTTGCTTTTGAGAAAAAGAGATCTTCTAAATATAAAATATATTTCCCCTTCTGGTATTTTTATATGAATATGATAGATGATAGATGAACATATTTAATTTTTGTACGTCGTTCTGACTCTTCCATACAAAGCTTATTTTGTTCTAATAAAAAATCTATCTATATTCATTTAAAAACATTGTGTATAAGATTATAAACCATAACTATTAAAAAGGGTGTAAATTTTTTCTACACACAGCTAAATAAATGTTCATATATAGGTTTTTATGCATCAAATCCACAATTTAACTATTTTTTGCAAAAGCTATTTTTTTACGCTATATCCTTCATGGCCAGAGAGAACGGAGTGTTATGCTCCCTCAGCATACCACTGACACCTCGTTCACTGTCATCGACCTCTTCATACATCCTTCATTCATGACTATATATTTTTCATGTAGCCTTCCTCTAGTACCGTAGATACTGTGTTTTCGAACATCAACCGAAGTCTTCTACTACATCTCTTACCACTCATTTTTGCTTCATCAAACTGTTTTGCTATTCTCTTGTCACTCACCCAAGGTACCCAAGAAGAACGAGCTCGTACCCAAGCTACGAACTCGTTCTTCTTCACTCTTCCTGTGACATTCATGCTAGTACCTACCATGTGTATCTTTTCATTGGGTATGCGATTAGCTTAACTGACTCCGTATATCCTACGAAAAGATCGCATATCCGTATTCATCTTTCTTAAATTCTTCCACATTATTTTTTCTCCTTTCCACATTAATTTTGTTTTCCGCCACTTCATTTATCATTTACGCTAATGTTACATTCCATCCTTTCTGTATTTCTTTCATCTATTTTTATTAATCTTATCCGCATTCAGGTTTAGACTATTATTTAAACACCCTTCTTTCAGAGTGGTAACCAATGCCTGTAACTCACTTTATGATGATGCGATGAGGACTCTACGTTCCACTTTTGTTTCCCACTTTCCGCCGAATCTGAGGTATTGCGTGTTGTATTGCGGATCTCAACGCCGCGCTTTGCCTTGTTACCAGAGCGAAGAAATGAAAACATTAAATATTTAATTTGAAAATATTAAATATTTCTTTTCCTCGAGTGGGGATCGAATCCACAACAGAACACGCTTGTGCCGTTGCGCCACGACAGGCCTCATTATCGGCGTATAGTAAAAAATTTAGAGGAAAAAGATATGATCAATACACCCTCTTCCAGGTGTAAAGCCTTCCAGGGCCTACCACAACAGCTTTTCGGATCTCTATTGCATTCTTCTAATATTTTTCATTACACATCACATTAATTTTACTACCCAAGCTATTTTAACTAATAGCCCTATAATTTTTGCAATGGATCTGTGAACCTTTGCTTCTTTAAATCTGGTTGCCCAGTAAATCAGGCATGTCACTGCCCTTTCGCTTGCTCTCAGTCATACAAATAACATTCAGGTCTATGTCATACATCACTTCTAATAATTCATTCATTTTTCCTCCATCCCTGTTACATTACACGTAGCTATTTGTAGCTCCGTCCTTCTCTTCCCAAAGTTTCAGACATGGTGTATGACGTACCGGGTGGCGGTCCCAATGCCGCATTCGTCGACACTTGATACACTACTGGAGACAAACCGGTGCGCACTCATATTGTGCACATGGTGTCGAATGGAACGTTGCAACCCTCTGGAGTGCTGGCATTGGTCGCTGCGTGCAAGCCTTCCATCGTGGACCTCCACAATATTTTTTTGTTGTTAAGAAACAATAACTGCCATACCCATAAAAATTATAAACCATCAGTCACGAAACATAACTGGACAAACAAAGAACGAGACAAAAATAAAATTTTTTAGATTTTAATAAAGATTTAATCTATCATCTTCAGGTAAGTATAAATTAAATAAAAGCCATAATCAACGTTGTATTATTTATTTTCGTCTGTGTTCCAGCCGCTCGTACAGCGAGCGGCGTTTACTCGTTACGTTAAGTACACGTAGTAACGCTACTTTACCAAATTTTTGAAATACTGATATTATTTGTGGGACAATGTCCCGCAACACAAACAAACCGCGAAGGCGACATTAAGAGACCTAAATGTGTACTATATATTGAACATTAATTACCATATAAACATACAAGACACAAATCATAAAACCAACTATGTATATACACTATGTGACATGACATGTACATTAAACATTGGTTATTGCTATTGAAATCCGTCTGAATTAAAACATTCGTATAAAGCGACGTGAAGTTAATTTACCTAAATGAACACTGAAGGTAAAGGAAGGAATGCTTTGGCACCATCTGTCAATACTATTGTTGTTGGATGCTGAGTGTAGAAGTAAGGAGCCAGTCTACATTTCAGATTCAATGTCGATAAACTGAATTAATGTATTTATAACACACAATTTTGATGCTTTTTCCTTTATCTTTATAGTTTTTTTTAATTATTTGATGATTCAATTCAGTTTTTGGTTTTTTTTATATGTGTAGGTAATTCAACAAGGTCGAATGAACTAAACTTGTCTATTATTTGCTTAATATTCTGTAACGTACAAGAGAATTTTTCCATTGACATCTAAATGAAATTCTTTTTAGTTAATTTCTCAATTTTCTAAACTATGATCATACCAGTTTATTGTCGTTACGTCTACACTCCACAGTCTGAGATTTCATAGGAATCTAATTAGTTCATTCAATTTAGTGCTACCCTAAACCATATAACCTAAATATTCACTAGATCCGGACTGCTTTAATGAAATCGCCTTTATTACATTTAAAATTTATATTCAATATACATTTATTAGGCTGATACGTATATATGTACGCATAGTAACCAATCTTATATTAAATATATTTCCAAAGAAACATTTGTCAATTACAAATAATTAAGCTAATTCGCATAATATTACCTCTAAAACACGCTTTGTTTTCACAATATAACAGCGTACAATATTAGAACTATGTTCTAACATAAAATATGAAACAAACATATTTAACAACTAATATACATATATAATAACACACACTTCATTAAACCATCCGGATGTATTTACATACTCGTTAGTTCACAACATATAATTTATCTACAATGCAAGTGGTCTCTCAGTGCCGCGGCCGCGGGAAGCCAACTGAAGCCGTGCGCCGTAGTCCACTACACACTACTGCCGCTAGGCCGGCTACTGTCGAGCGACACTTCAAGTCGTATTTACAATGCACGGATCGTACTATTGAATATATTAATACTAGAATACGAGCCAGTTATGGATTTATTACAATGAGAAAATTTACTAGACAAGCTGCAAGATATGTTTCTTTTTATATATTTGAAGAAGCTATGTAGTATAAAGATAAAAGTAATTAATCAGTATCAATCGATCAAATATTGTTATTGTATACGTCATTTCTCATATTAATTACTTAAGCATAGTTAGGAATATAATTTCAATTAAATTGTAAAAGTTTAAAGACTGTTTACATGATATTATTTAAAGTAAAATTATTCTTACATATATAATAAATACATTACTGACTCTGTATATAATTTCATGACTTGAGGAATAGCGTAATATTCTTATTGGAATTAAACTATAACATTTCAGATTCATTAAAATCAGTATATTACTTTCTGCATAATGACATGACTGAGTCATTAATTATAATTAGAGTTTATAATATGTAAGTTAAAGTCAACTTCATATAGAGCTTAATTATTTATATAATTTATAGCCGAACCTATTTAATAAGTTCCAATCAAATGAAATGTAAAGCGATGAAGATATCTATATAAACTTTTAATATTCTTCTGAAATATCGATTAATAACTTTGCATAGTAAAATGCTATCTTAACGTCATTTAAATATAAAAGTCGTTGTGGCAGCCATATGCTTTAGTTTCATCGTACGATGGTTTTCCAATAATACGACCCGATAGTTTCATTCGTTGCGAATGAAATCAGCGTATCAAATAGTATCGGTGTTGAATGATGAGCGAATGGTATTTGATTATTTACTGTATAAGGAAGATATCGGATGTGAATGACTTCGAGGCGATACGCTCGCTCCATTCGCGGATATCCGAGCGATTTGAAGGCGACATCGTTCTAAAATGTATTAGATTTTATAAATTCATTTCTAAAATCATATTGTCATCGATTTTCAACCTTCAGAAAAGATTTATCGTTAAGAAATATCCGTGCATGAATTCTCTACCACGATCTACTCAAGTCCGCATACAATTGCGATCTAACTAACTACGAATAAATTCTCTTTTTCCATATAATTATTATTATGTTTAATTAATTTCATATTCATATATAAGCATAATAACATGGCAATACAATAAAGTCCAACTTTTATAATTTACGAGAGTACGTTAAGATTAGTATAAAGCACGCGGCGGCGCGCTGTGCGTAGTACAGTAGAACAAGAATTCATGATCGAACATTTAGTTTATATAAAAGGCGAGGTTCCAAACACAAGTCCTAGAATTATCACAAACGAGAAACAGGTAAAACGGTAAAGTATCAAAAACGTTGTGTCCCATATCAGTCGTGTTCTTTGTGCAATGCTATTATAATAAACATTTATAACAAAACTTCTCTTGAAGTGTTGCTCAAAAGCCATTTGTAATCAAACAGCCTCCGACAGACATATAAACAAAGGTAATTATTATATTACGATCTATTTAAAATGGACCAATCATGGCAGTGAGTTATTAATCAGTGCTGTCATTGGTCGATTTCTACCATTCTTATATGTCTAGCAGACGCTAGTTATAAGAACCGGGGTATTATTTGCGAATTTCAATGTACGAAGTAGCATACAGCTTATATCGTAGCGACTCTTTACATCAGCTTTTGTTTTAAACTCCTGTAATAGTTATATCAATATAATATATTTACTTATCGTATGCCGTTCCAACAGTGATGTCTAAAGATATTTTTGCAATATAACTTTATAATGAATTATACAAGGTATGCCTAACTTTTATAATAAACTGTAGATATATGTATATGGCTTAATGTTTTAGAAGTTGAAATTCGAAAATAATAGCTTTGATCTTGAGAATGCGACCGACTTTCAAAATAAAATCCGTTCCCTCATAGAATTAGCGATACGTAAAACTGCCTGACTAAAATCTACGGTAGTTTCATATACTAATGTAGAGGTATATAATTAAGAACGAACATAAAGTAATTAAAATTTAAATTTTAAAATATTAAAAATTAACGTGATCGCTCGTTCTACGACGGATGTCCATCGAGTTGCGAGCTGATATGGCCTCAGTCTCAAGAACGTCCGTCTGTTCTACGATACTCCCTAATCGACCTACTGACTTGTGTCCACCGTCGACACTGACTGACAGGAGTCAGGAGTCATGCTCGAAGATTTAAAAGAAGCAGGACGGTATTTTGGGATGAAGCTCTTAGGGGATAACTGAAAATTGTGTATTCACGGCTCCACAGGTTTGAAAATCAGATAGACTTCAATGGAATAGCGGCGTTATATTAAATTCTCATATAAACCAGTCATCATTTTCAAATTAGATCGACAATCCCCTAACAACCCTACCTCAAGTAGCGACCCTGTATAGTAGTGATGATCAAGGATGAAATGTTTCGCATGTTACGTCTAACACCGTGTCGAACGTGCACGCAAGCCTCTGATATGTGGGATGATGTGTGTAGCGCCTCGGGCCGTCGCCGGGTCCCCGCCGAAGGTACCCACACACGTATTCAATTATATACAATGTACAATACAATACGGCCAACTACGGCTACGGGCGGAGCGCCGGCGCGGGGCGGTCATTAAACATTCTCACAATATACATCAACGCTCTATATATAACAAAGATCGCGAGCGCGCGCCACGCTCGCCAAACAACATAATATACAGCGGTATCGTAGCACTCTTTCGATTCGATACAATACAATACAAAAAAATTGACTAGAAAATCTCAATTCGCTATGAGCACTATGTGTGCGCGGTAGATGAGAATATGTCGGAGGTGCGCCACGCCTCGGCCTCCTCCTCCGCGTCGTACTGCTGCAAGAACGGGTTGGTGCTGGTGTAGCGCGGGCTGAGCGCGCCACTGGCTCCTCCGGGCACCGTATTTAGCGTGACGGCCAGGCCGGCTGACGTGCCGGGGATGGCGGAGCCGGGCGTACCGCGCGGGGAGTCCCGCGAGCCAGGCGTGCCGCGCGGCGTCACGTCCCGCGGTGACGCGCGAGGAGAGTCCCGCGAGCCAGGCGTCACGTCGCGCGGGGACGCCCTCGAGAAGTCCCGCGAGCCGGGAGCGACATCACGAGGGGACGCACGCGGGGAGTCCCGTGGTGAGGCGCGGGGGGAGGCCCGCGGTGACATGCGCGGCGAGCTCGCGCGCTCCGGCTGCCGTATGATGGATGATGCCGATCCGCAAGGCTTTATTGTTTCCGCAGGACTGTGGCTCTCTGTGGAATATAAAATGTTAAATTATATTTATTGAACATACCCAAATCATTTTTGTATTGTTGTTACCTATGTGCTATATGCCGAATACAGTGAGAAGCTATTACAAGTACCTGAGCTGCTAGTGGGTGAACCGGGAGACGACACTGTCACCTGCCGGGAGCGAGGCGGAGCGGGCAGCGGGCCGCGCGGCGACTGCGGACGATATTGGCCGCCCCTGACTGATGAGAGAACCTGTAATATTAACATACATAAGTATTGGAAAAACTGTATATGAACTGAGGATAAAACCTCAGTATATTATTTCTTTACTTACCTTACCTTTTATATATAGCTACATATTATATTTTATTATAATGCATATAAAAGCTGCACATCTACGTAGGATAAACAATTTGAAGTAAAGATATAATCTATAACACATACATACATAGTAACTACATACTACATAATAACTATATTTAAAATACTACAATGCAATATAATTGATTGAGGTACTGCCCTCTTAAAACTAGGCTACAAAATAGGCCGTAGTAAAGAGAAACAGTGCCAAATCTCACAGGGTTGAGGAAACAGTGTTCTTGTATTATGAGACTTAATATAATTATTATATATAAACAAAATATTACTTAATTATTTCTTTCTTTCTTAGTTTCACGCATAAATATCGCGCACGAAGCAGGCATAGGGAATCTGAGAACCTAGTGTTAGACACTCCGTTCCACTTCTGTTCCCTACTTTCCGCCGAATTTGAGGCATTGCGTGTTGAGTGGCGGAACTCAACGCCGCGATTTGCCTTATAACTTAATTATAACTATAAATATTTTAATAGAAAACAATAAATGTATGAATATATGCTTAAAGTAATGCCTACAAAAAGAAAAAAGTCTATCTGTGACTGGAACAATCTATTGACAAACAACGGGAACTTAGTTGCACACCTAACAATTAATATCTGGGTAGTACGTACATGTGCGGGCGGCGAGCGGTCGGCCCCGGCCCGAGCCGAGAGAGCTGGCGGCGGAGATGCTGCTGATACTGCCGCTTGATGCCGATATGGACTGACTGAGGGCGGAACTCGGCCTGCCACAGGTAATAAAATTACGTAAATTTGCAAATATTGTATTTTTTAGCCAACACTGACACTGACTGACTTAGCAGAGACGGCAGAGTATTAAGACATATTGTTCCCCAGTCTCAACTTTTGATTTGCGGAACGTTGAATGTTGAATAGTGGAACTCAACGCCGCTTTTTTTTGCTACCAGAGAGACGAAACGAAAGTAATTTATCCTCCCATGTTGAAATCGTACCGCTTCGTCCAATCATCGCGCTTGTAGTCCGGTGGTGTGTCCACTGCACCACGACAGACTCATAATAAATTAGTACTTAATTATAATACTGCAACTGTAAACTGAAAGAAATGAAATATTTTATATTTTAATTTCCTCGCTCTGATAACAAGGCAAAGCGCACCGTCGAGTTTTATCTCTCAAAAAGTATCACCTCAAAAAGTCAGTCGAACAGTGAGGAACGAAAGTATCTTGTTTAAGCTCTAAGTTCCCAACTTCCATATGCCTTATATGTGCGGAATACAGTGTGACTTAAAAAACATCAGAAATAAAAAAATAAAGCTTGTGAATGATACTTACTAATTTAATTTAGCAACATACATATAATAATCAATCAACATTCAATTATAAGAAGATAAATCAATTTATTTTTATGTGTTGTAATTGTTTTTTTTTTTTATGTTATAAGCTATAGTTGTTTTTCATTAGCAGGAAACAAAGCAAAAACGTTGTTTGTGTCGTGGTGTACATTTGTGAATGCTGAGATAACAGATATTTAGGAAGCGTTTCACAAATAACTGCATCTAAACGACAACACTCGTATTAATTAAATAAAAAAAGAAATAATAAAAAAAAATTTTTGAAAAAGCTAGGAAAATTTCAACAGTTCGACACGGCCTTCATATTACTTCATGTACTACTCTCTAGGTATTATATTCGGAAGATTTTTGCTGAATGTAAATATAACAAGCAAATGTAAATATTATTATCTAAAGTATCAATCTATACTCGTTTCTTTCGGGAGTTAGTGAGACAAAATAACTAAATTATAGGGTATTATCATATTTTCAACTTATAATGCGAAGACTTTTTAACAACTTGTTAACTTTAATCTTATTCATTTTTTACAAAGAATTTTTTTAACGCCTTCACCAATCACGAACAAAAACACAACACTAACTCCCTTTTATACCAATCCTAAGCTTAGAAGATCAGCATTAATGGACCTCATTAGTTTCACCAATCAATAACAACAAAACAACAAAAATAGCAAAATAACAACACTAACTCCCGCTACAACAATCCTAACCTTGGAGCGTGGCTGAGGCCACTGGCGACGCACTGACTCTGTTTCCACGCGGCCCGGTTGCTGGCTCGCCGCGCCGAACTGTCTACAAACATACATGCGTTAAGGTACCGCTTAGTTTAATCACAACAACAACAACAATCATGCGACATGGTTTGTTGTGCGAGTGATAAAAGTTTATGTGCGTGTTTTTTTTATTTATATTACATGAGAATGGTATTTTATATGATATATTTAATGCAATAAAATTTACCGATTATGTAAATAATTGATTTTAGAGTATAAAAAGTATATGATTATTAAAACTGTACTTAAAAGACTTGGTTAGTTAACTTGACGGACAAGTTAGGAATATGATTATTCAATACCATTTTGAAATATACCTTTGCATAAAAAAACTTATGGTTGAATAAATTACAAGTAGAATAAAATATTATACTCAAATATTTCATATTTAATAAGTATTTCAGTTCATACTTCATAAAATCACTATATTAATTCATAGTAAACTTAATTTGCACATAAGAAATTTATCAAACGCAACAAAAAAAGCAGATCTAGAAGAAATATAAGATATTAAGATTAAAAAAAAATATAAATTAAAAAAGTGTTTTCTTGTGGTTTAAAAGTACAATTATTTATCATTAATTCAAATTGCCTTTTATTTAAGAATTTAAACGACTTGTAGAGTTTATATGTTTGTAAAGTTATTTTACTGTATTATTTTTATTATATTACTTAATAATAATACGCAACAAATAATAAAAAAATATAACTATCGTAACAAAAAATCCTGTGTGGAATAATTTTATAGTTTGTGGATAAGTTTATCGTGTTTAAATTTTGAAGTTAATATTCACTTAATTTATTTTTGTATTTTAAATAATAAAAGGTACGAAGCTATTTTTAAGTATTACCATACTTAACCACTGACTTTAAATAATTTAACTAATAAAAAAAAAGTGAAGTTCATTGTCCATATTACATACTTGATTTAATTCACGTCCAAAACAACAAATAACAAGAGAAACGTTTGTTCTTAAATATGATGATTTATTTTAATTTTAACATGATTGTGATAAGTTTTTAATTGTAAAAATAAATTCAAAGCGTATTTGCAATTCTAGAATAATAAAGGCGAAATAAGTTTATTTATTGTCTATGAACATTGAATTTAAAAAAAAGATAATATATATAAACTGTTTTAAATAATAAATTGTATAAAAAATCTCAAATCCGCCATTACAATTCTATAAAGACATAAAAAGCGACACAGACGACGACATTACCTGAACGTTTGGGCGGCGGCCATATTTGAAGGAGACATTGTAACACATGGATCGGCCGATGATAATCCAACTCTGTTGGTGGCTGAGAATGGAGCATTAATGGAGGTGCCATAGCCACTGCCAGGTGTTGTGGCGACATTTTGTTTCTATCTTGAGCTGCCACAACTAAAGCTAAATGGTCGAGCAGGAAAACCAAAGTAGCTCGGGCTGCTCGAGGTAAGCATTCTACGATGGAAGCCATTAAACGAGCGTTCCCTTCTTTGTCATCTGGGAGACATACCCCTGTAAAAAAAGCTGGATTTAATCTTGTTACAGCTTGGTAGTAGATAAATAATTGAAAATATATTAGGGAAAAATCGATTGTAACCAAAATTAAATGATTATAAAAATGGTTGTAAATAGAAATGGTTTTAAATAGGAAACATATAAATAAACAATAAATTTAAAACTGAAAACGACACTTGGTCGTACACAGCGTAACGGAACGGCTTTAACATTAGGTTCAAGTTCTCTCTATCTGTCGAGATACAGCATGAAACAAACTTACAAGCGGAAACAATAATAATTGGACTTAATAAATTTTTCTAATATTTTTTTAAATAAAAATAAGCTCTTATGGCTTTATGCCGTTAACGATTGATTTTGGGTTGAGGTTGATTGACGATCAGTCTGTTTAAGAACGTAGGTCGGTATGAATTGTATTCAACTTACCTAATGCATCCAAGGTCATTTGGAACAAGCATCGGCTGAACAATGGCTGAGGTAATTCTGTCAAATAATCCTTTAACACTCCAGTAATAACGTTTATATCCGGAACCGAATCTGGAGTGAGTTCCACACCACGCGCATTACGTTCAAATGCCTCTCGCAATATACGTTTCTTGTTTGCAGAACCACACAATCGGTAGAGACCTTCAATTAAGACATTTTAATTTAGAAAAAAGAAATTTAAATTTAAGAAGTTTTCTTAAAATAATAACTTTTTATTTTTTTTATTATTTTCAAGATTGCTTTTGTTACATATACTCGTATATACTACATTTCAATAAAAGTTAAATATTTTTTTATTTAATAAAAACGGGATGCCTGTCGTGGCGCAGCGGCACAAACGTGTGACTGTAACCGACAGGTTCTGGGTTCGATCCCCAGTCGAAGAAATTAAATATTTAATGTTTCATTTCTTCGCTCTGGTAATAAGGCAAAGCACGGCGTTGAGTTCCGCCACTCAACACGCAATGCCTCAAATTCGGCGGAAAGTGGGGAACGGAAGTGGAACGGAGTGTCTTGACACTAGGTTCCCGGGTTCCCTCTGCCTACCCTGCCTCGTGCGGGATACAGCGTGAAGCTAAAAAAAAAAAAAATAAAATAAAAATGGGAAAGGTGACAAAAAATGACCATTATTATTATAGGCACGCCTAATATATACCACCTGGTTTCCAAAAAGAAGACACCAACCTATTATATCCAAGCCTCGTCTTTCAATTTCTTCAACACATCGTCTAACAACCAGAGGTACAGGCGGTGCATGTGGGGGTCTCAGTTCTCTTGCCACCACTGCTTCTAATTCTGCGCCGAATAGTGGTGGAGGAGCCAAACGTGGGGCTGTTGTTCGACGACGGAATAGATCGTGGGGCTCTGTGTGACGCACTCTCATATAGAGAGTTCCACGGGGTTCCATCTGTATTGAAATATTGAGTCAAGATTAATAAAATTTTCTTTTATCATCTAACTTGCACAAAATATTAAATTTGCAATTCTATTTTAAAAAGAATATTTTCATACTGTCTTCTTAAAATATTAAACGCTGACAATTGCATCAAATTGAAGAATATTGTAAATAATAATAAAGTACTTAAATATTATTCGAAGTTATCTAATTCGAAGTTATTAATAATTACATAATAATATAATGTAATTTAACCTAAATTTTTTATACCTAAATATACAAATTTACTTTATTTTATTTTACCTTTATAGCAAGTTGATGGGAAGGCGAACGTGAAAGAAGATCAGGTAAAGTGACTACTCCTCGGAAGCACAATTTGTGTCTGTGTTGAGGGTCCCAAGAATAGACAAGAACGTCAAGCTGACGGTTGTCCACAAGTTCTAACTCGAAGGATTCGTCCCAATCAAACTGGAGCTCGCCTGTACGTACCTGTTTAGGATAGGAACGTTTAAATAAATAAATAAATAAGAGTAAATAAGTACGGTTTAGGTAAAAGATGATGTTTAATAACGGTAATGACTTTCTAACGAAACGGAGTATTTTGTTCCATAATTATATTATTATTACATTAAATGACTGGCACATAATATAAAACGAACACGAACATAAATATTTAAACGAACTATTTGAAATTTTTCAAAATTACATTATCCATATTGTAACTAAATAATTTGGTAAATATGAGATATAAAGTTTTATACTCGTATGTATATATGCTGGACCAATAAAAATAAATTTAAGAAAAAAATATGGTATAAATCTTACCACAGTCCTTGCTTTATGAACACGATCACATTCCAACACACAGTACAAATCTCTAGGTGCAACTGAAGGCTGCGTCAATGGTCCTGATGGCGGAGAGCCAGGAGATGATCCACTTTGAGCTGGACGCAAGCCCCGACCAGCGAGGAGATGGACCCACAGCATTCCAGATATACCACCAGAGATGCGAGATAAACCCGTCATTGATGAAGACAAGCCTCCTGTGCCGGGTTTTTCTACTTTATATTTTAGGAACTCTGAAAAGATAATAAATGTGTGATATTATAATAATACGTTACGGCTACATCGTACAAGCAGCATTTTAATATTTCTTATGTCAATTCAATTCACTAAGATAAGACATTTTTTTATTTTTTCTTAGATATAAGTAAGTAGTTATTATAAAATTTTCATAAGAATATTATGATTTAAAACAGTACAAACTTACCATTAGGATTAATATCAAGATGACGCTGATGTCTAGACCCAGGAGTGGGCACCGGGCTAGGGTTAGGACAAGTAAACTTTGATCCTAGTTCCAGTAACTGTCGGACTCGTCTTGCTGAAGGAGAACTACTTGGCCCTAACTGCTGTGATGACAGAGATCTTGCTGGAAGGTGACGAGGTCGTTCCAGACGACTTCTACTGGCCAAACCTAAAGAGGAGCCGAAGCGACTACCACTTTCCATCTATAAATATGTTATATTTTAAATGGTGTACATGATTTCTTTGTTACTATACATTACTTAAATAATATATAAAATTTTATTTAATTGTCTTAGAAATCTCACTGATAGATTTGTTAAGAAAAAAAAATATAAACACAAAAATACATGTACAAAACATGACATAAGATATTATTAGGAAGCCATAAAATAAAACGCCTTAGTATTACATAATGTTACAGTTTACAATTAATTAAGAAATATAAAACTTACATTCTTCAAAGCATCGTGAATATTTTCAGCCGAATAATGTGTGGGCAGCCGCGGGCGTAGAGTTTCATACAAAGCGCTAGTGGAAGGCGCGCGGGAGAGCCACGCGCGATACTCGTCTGATGTGAACACTGATGGGGAGGGCCCTGTAGTTAGTGCTTACCATGTGCGTAATTAAGAACTAATTTTGATATACTCTAATTTCAATTTAATATGCCTAAATTAGCTTGAATATTTTTTTGTATTAGATTTTACATCACTGGCACGACGGCCATATGCGGCTTCACTTAAGCTTAATATTTTAATATTTTTACATAAATTTTGGCTTAAGTAAAATTCTAATGTAAAATTTCATTTATATCAGTTTAGCATTTTTGTGTAAAACTGTAACAAACATACATCCTCATAGTTCGTCACATTTATTAAATATGCCGTTTTACATTTGTTATAGTAACTCTTTTCTGATCAATGGCGATTCAAAAAGTGTTATTTTACACCAGACAACCATTCGGCCTTCAAAGTTATTTGTGCATATACTTTTATCTGAACACATTGAATAACGTTTGTATCATCAGATATTTTGAATGTCATCCCAGAGTTGAGTGATTGCTTGTATGGTCATAAATCAAAATGATTAATATCTGGGCTTGCGAGAGTGAGTTGTGATGAAAATTATCACTTCATCCAATATAGTACAAAGATAATTGTCGATACTCATCGTAACACTGGCTTTATGATAATTGAAATTGCAACACAAAAAAATGAAACAATAAATTCATTTATTGTGATACACACATAAGTTATTTTTTTATTACATGTAATAGCTTACTATAGTATACAAAATATACATACCTCTGGAAGAACGTAGATCCAATCTTGAGGACAAAGGTTCAGGCTCATCTTGCAGTACACTTCCGGCACGTCGAGACAGTCCCAGCCTGAATACAAAACAAAAACGGTTAATCGTACTTCAATACTAAGTCCTTGTTGAACACAATTTTCATATATATGTACATACATACATAAATTAAATTTATACCGGGGCTAATAATGCTTTAATCACCTTTGACCAGTGCCTCTCACATCTCTTGGTAATGAATTGAATTTTGATCCGATATCTCTTCCGAGGGTACTACTTCTGTATCCACTAAGTCCAGAATAGTATGGGGTTCTAGTAGGTGCAGTCGCTTCCGTATCTGATGAATAGTCTAAACTTCGATTTCGTCTTGTAGTAGTACCAAATTTACTGTAAGATGGTAATCCTAGGCCTGTAGTACCATATCCAGTACCAAGTGCAGAACTTAGACCAGTTCCAGACAATCCAGTCCCAATTCCAGAACTTAGCCCAGAACCAACCAGACTTGAACCAGTTAGTCCACTTAGGCCAGTAGACGATAGTCCGGATGGAAGACCACCAAGACCACTTCCAAGACCTGTTCCAGTGAGAGTGCTACTAGGAAGACCAGATCCTGGCATACCTACTCCTCCATATCTTTGTCCATATCTTGTTAGGCTGGAAGCTGTAGAAAAGAAACAATATGAAGTAATAATAAACATGTATTTTTTTATTTAAACGGTGTTAAAATAATGCCAATAGCAGTGAAACGTATATCATTTCGTTTCGTTATCGCTAGAAGATTTATTTTATAACGACAGTCATACATTACATTTCATAAGAAATACTTTATAATATATGAAATTAAACTTTGCTACAAAATAAGAATATAGATCTTATATTCAAAGAGTGTTACATAATACGCACCACCACCTGGCCCAGCGGCAGAAGCCTTCAAACTGGATCGTAGTAAGGAATGACGTCCAAAGTCCGAATGCGTTTCTGCTCGTGGAAGTTGTTGTTCAGACCCAGAACGCGGTACTCTCCCACCAAACCGTGTACTGTAATCATGTCTTATTTTAAATTAGCGTGCCAACAAGCATTGTCTTGGCTGTTTTTAACTTTATATTTATGTCATCAAAATATGGTCATCACGTATTACAACTTTTGCTAATGCGCTATTTCCAGATTTATTTATATTTAAGCAATATAATAAAATTGCAGCGCAATCCACCGAATATAATTGTATTTTTAACCGGTCTCGAAAATCACTATAATTTGAATGCTACATTTTATAGAAATCGGTATAGCGATTTGAGTGTAGGGTGACCAATACACTATAGATGAACAGCATATGTATATTTCACGTAAATGTTATAATTACAGTAACAACCAACGGCAGGTATAGTGTACCAATTTTTGTTCTGGAATAATCCTGAACTATTTTAAATCTCATAAGACATGAGAAATGGCATAATACATACAAGGACATGGCTGATTAAAAATAGATATGATGACTATACTTCTTGCACTAAAGCTTTTGCGATCAGAAGACTATGTCTCGTAATAATAAGAAATATGCTCAGAATATATGGAGTTTTATCTCACTGTTGTTTACATATTATTAGGGCAACGAAATGAAAATAATTTGTTTTTGTTTAATTTGTATTTTCCGTTATAGAAATCGAATCTACAGCCATAGTAGAACGTATCAAATAATAAAATACCTCTTTTAGTAAACTTACCTCCCACTTTCAGACGGATAGAAAGAATGCACTTTCTCTGCAAGACTTTCAAGGGTATTAGGGTATGAACGTTCGTATGGCACGAAGTGAGTTGCTGTGGACTTCGGCTGTTCTGTTATTACAGGAGGAGGTGGTCGGTAACTAAGGTAGAAAATAAATTGATTAAAACTTTCATATAATATTAGTTTTTAGATATGGCTTAGCACTTCTATACTAAGTTATGTATGTTCATTGTGTTTTACTCATTCATAGTACATACTGACTGCGGGTATGGTATATCGCAATGTCATTTTCGTGTTCAATACATAGTAGTTTATAACATTAGCCCGACAATCAGTCACTCTTTATTTTTATTAAATTACTATATTATATAAGTATATTATATATCTTAGGTATCGTATGCAATTGTATTCAAATAAGAACATATATAAACTTTAAATTAAAATAAAATAATGGTGACAAATATTATTAATTATATAAGTAGCATCATGCTTTACATGAGCTTAATTAAAAACTTATTTTGGATGAAAAAAAAACATTTATTGATTCCACCCCGAAAATACCCATAAAATTCTTAAGTAACTTTCCTATTTTTAGAATGGTATCATTTTAATGCCATATACAAAATTTGCATAAGGTCTAATTTTTTAAATTGAAATAAAAGTAGAGAACGTTGTCGCCTTATTTAAACTAACCTCCAAGTAGAATGATCAGAAGGTGGTCTTGAATTGTAATACAAGTCTAGTGGCGTAGTGTCCGGTGACAAAGCTCCTAACTGCATACGACTCCTTTCTTCTCTTCCATCTCCCACTGGTCGCACCGTGCCACCCGGGCCACCGGTTGAACGGAGGGTTCCATGTCTAAAAGAAAAAATATTTTAAATCGCAGATAATAATTGCGTAAACTTTTAACATATTCTAATTAGTTTTCAGAACAGGTGTACCAGTATTTCTTTCTACCGTCTTACGTATGAAAAAAAAATCCAATTATTACGACTACAATTTCATATTATTAAGAAATTCTTTAATATATGTATGAAATTAAAACGTACATCCGTATAACGGATAGTTTCATGTCTAAATGAGGTTAGTGGTTTTGGATTTAGTCATGAAGCTTATATTGTTTATATTTAAATTAATAGGCAATACTTAAGTTGCATTATGTAATTGTAGAGTATAGTGGTATTCCCCACTAACTAGACTATTCCACCAAAATTATTCACGGAATGTATTGTAAAAAGTTTACATAAATCATTAAATAAGTCTGTATTTCAGACGATTATTATGTATAATTTATAATGAGGCAGCTTCATACTCAAATGTTATCAAATTATAATAAATACAACTTAAGTAATTAGTTTAAAAAATAATGATTTTTATTTAAATAATATGAATATATTATTAAAATAAAAATCATTATTTATATTATTATATATATTGAATACTCAATATAAATAAATAAATGTGCCATGTTCCATACGGCGGCGCTTTCTATTTTGTGGCATGTATTAGCAGAAAAAAATAAAAAAGCATAAATAATTTTGACGTAGCATTACTGGAACGTAACCTAACATAATTGGATAGAGCGCTTGTCGGTTTCCAAGAGTCACAGTCAGTCGGCTTCGAGTTTTGGTCTTTTATTTTAAATATAATGATAACTTTTAAGTCTGTTTGTCATTCAAGGGCACAAACGTGTGACTGTCTTTTTTTTCGCTCTGGTAATAAGGCATAGCGCGGCGTTAAGTTCTGCCATTCAACACGCAATGACTTAAATTCAGCATAAAATGGGAAACAACAGTGTCTTAACACCAGGGTCCTACGTTCCATGCCTACCTTGCCATTTACGGGATACAGCGTGAAGCTGAAAAAAAAAATAAACTTAGTTACTCACTGTGAATATAATCCATCCACCCTGTCGCGATCACGGTCGTCGTCGTCCCGACAGTCGCGCTTAAGGACGACGACGGGCGGCGGCTTGTGTTCCGCACGAGGTAGGGATGGTGAACCGGGTCCTGATTTACCTAATTTAAAAATAGTATAAACAATAAATCATATTCACGCTTCAACACGCATATAATAGGGAAGTTACGGAAAGCTTAGTGCAAAGACATAACCTTTGCCATTTTCCGCTAAATTACGCAAACTTTGCAGCTTGTGTGGCAAAACTTTTGAACTTAAAATTGTTTTTATCATTAGAAAATATAAATAGGTAAAAATTTAAATTTCTAATTTTAAATACATGCTATGTGTATAACACAATTTATTAAAATCCGTTTCAGTAATTAAATTAGTAAATCATTTTTATTTATATTGTTTTATAAAATACTTACTTACTAATATACACGCAATCGTGCAATATTGTTTTACAGTTGCAGTTGCAAATGAAAATAGACCCCACAACCCTCAATAGCCTCCTAGTAGCAGAGAAGACAGAGGAAACCTCTAAAACTAGTGATAAGGTCCTCCGTTCCCATTGAGACACTGCAATTTCTCAACTTACGCTAAATTCACGAGGCAATGGAAATTGTAGAATGGCAGTGGAAATCAATGCCGCGCTTTGCCTCGGTACCAGAACGAGGATGCAAATATCATATACATCATTCCCTCGAGTAAGCATGCATGTGATTCTGTTCAATGATGTCCCTAATTAATTAAATAACAGTTAACCTTTTCTCTGTCTAGTACACAGCAGCAGCCGGCGCGGTATTGACATTATTATGACGACGTCGTCCAATGACATGCGCCTAACATCCACCAGGTTCACGGCCAAAATTTCATCCCCCACCTAAGCATAAAACGATTAACAGATCTAATAATAGATAAGAAATATAAATATACATATTTACATCTTAATCAGCATTATATTAAAGGTGGGTATAAAAGGCTGCTATTTCCTTGTAAAGGCTCTCATTTAGCAGTTTTTACTATTTAAGTAATTGTATTTTTATTATACTTGTATTCGGAAGTAACAAAAGTTTGAATCATTGATGCTTTACGATTACTGCTGCCATTAACTAATTATTTTTATTTATTTATATGAAATAGTAGAGTATATATAGTAGATAGAAATTACATATGACAAGCTAAATTTTAAATGACCATGTTTGACTACAAATAGAAATATATATAGCTTTTCGTATATATTTGCTTTAAATGCTCAATGTTAACAACAAATTGGTCAATATAAAATTATTTAAAATAAATAAAAAAATGCTTTTTTTTTTTAATTAGTTGCATTTATTCGTTTTAAAATCATGTTTGTCATAATTGTGTAAACAAAACTTATACTACCTCTGTCATGTGCCTGACAATTTTAATTATTAAAAATGTTTATTTTAAATGATTTCTACCTTTAAACATCCACTATTATAAACTGCAGATTCCAGTGCTATCCGCGATATGAAAACGCCATCTGTCCTCGCTCCTCCGTCCCCCTCTCTTATGTATAGACCCAAAGTCTGTCCAGGGCGCTTTACAATCTCAACTAGTTGTACTATGTGGCGTGCATCCTAGTAAAACGTATATAAAATTAAATTAGTAAATATATATTGAAAACAGTAAGGACAAATCTGTCATACATCAGGGGTTTAAAGTACATTATTTACTGTTTAAATACTGTCATAGCGCAGGGGTACAAGCGTACGACTGTAAAATTCGATCTCCCTATGAAAATATGATTTTAAAGTAGTTAAACGTGACTTGCTTTAAATTAGCTTAATTTTGGTAAATCATTCATCAATCATATTTTTAATATAGTGACATTTAATTTGTTTACATTTTAAAAATATTTTTTGGCTAAGTAGCTATTTATTTGGTTAGGTTACTAGCTACTTTATTCCTATTAGGTATTTATAGACTTTTAACGAAATAATAAATATCATCACTTATGAAATCATAAACAGGGTGCAATACTATATTATTACATATCATTTGATATATATTTTTTATTACCATTAAAAAAATATATAATAATAATAATATTATAATGTGTGTCCGTAAAATGTTTTTAAATAGCAAAAGGTCATTGGGAAATATAAATTCTAGAAGTTGAATAAATTATACCACGCACATATATACGTATGTGTATTTTTGATAATATGTAAAGAAAATCCTGATTTGTTTATTCTAGTCACAACTCTCATGTTTATAATTCAGACATGCCCGTATGCAATAGTTCAAAAAAACAGTTGCTACTTTGTAGAAATATTGAACGATACTTAAGAACAAAATATATATTCGTTTAAACTGTCACCACAGTCCATAATGCAAGCCACAAATATACGCAATACTTGAATTAACCGCAGAATGCGGCAGGACCCCACAATGCATAGCGGACGAGAACTGAGAGTGCACATCCCAACAATAGTGTAGATTGTGTTCGCATTCCCTACGATCTAGGCCGGGAACAATAGCTGTCTGGAGTGAGCTTTCAACACTGCGGGTTACGCCGTATCGAGGTCAATGGAACGGAAAAAAATTACCTGTTTTAAGAGTAAATTAAATGCTAATCATAAATACTCGTATGCATATCGATGAACCCTACGTACACTCGAGGGCTACGTGTGGGCTTTTACCCTGCAAATTTTTCCTCTTAAAACGTTTGGCGTATGTTAAATATTCAACGATGTAATAAAGAAGCGTCGTGTATTCCCTGCCATAGAATCTAAACGTAAACGTCGAGAGGAATTGATTTTTAGTACTTCAAATACATACCTGTAGAGAAAAGAACTTCTTGGCAGCTTCCACGTTATTCCTTCCGACTTGTCTCAGTTCAAGAATTCGTACTATCATCTCACCACGTCTCTCAACAGCCTATAATAATTAAAAACAATTATGTGTATTTATTAATACATATATATTGAGGCCTGTTGTGGCGCAGCGGCACAAGAGTGTGACTGTTAACGACAGGTTGTGAGTTCGACTCCTACTCGAGGAAATGTAATATTTAACATATTCAAATTAAATATTCAATATTTTCATTTCTACGCTCTGGTAATAGGGCAAAGCGCGGCGTTGAGCTCCACCACTCAACACGCAATACTGCAAACCCGACGGAAAGTGGGGAACGGAAGTGAAACGGAGTGTCTAAACCCTAGGTTCCCAGGTTCCCCCTGCCTATCCTGCCGTGCGCCGGATATAGCGTGAAGCTGAGTGAATAATATATATAATAAAACAGTTTCATTAAAAAAACCTATATAGTGTAAGAAACAGTAAGAAAATCAATACATAAGCGGAATTCTAATCGTAAGATAAGTCAAGTGCCGTTTTAATAGCACGATAGGTATTTACCTCGAGCGCTGCGGCGGTGGTGGCGTCGTGATCATTTTCCACCATTTCAATTTGCCTGAATATTTCATTGCTGACACCCGATACCTGAAAACGTTATTGCTTAATAATCTCAACTTCTTTAAATCGTTTATCTATTTTTTTTGTAGGTCTCAAATTCAGCGGAAAGTGAGGAACAGAAGAAATGGAGAGTCATAACACTAGGTTCCCAAGTTCCCCTCTGCCTAATCTGCCGTGTGCAGGATATCGCGTAAAGCAGAAAAAAAATCTTTTTCTTTTATTGACCATGAACGATTACAATTGGCGACTTAAACACAACTTAATATATATTAAAAAAATCTTACTTAAAAGGTTATAGTAAGATTTTTGACTTGAATTTTGTAGTAATTTTATGGTTACGTAAATTCGGCGTAGAGTTCCGCTACGTAACACTGTAGAAAGCGGAGAACGGAATGAAGTGTCTTACAATATGAAGGTAATGCCCTCGTGCTACAACACTGTCCATGCGCTGCATATCCACTAACACAAGTGCATTTTTTATTGTTTCAGGCGTGATGAAAAACTCGTCGACAGATTGGTTTTACAAGAGGACATGTAAAAAGAACATTGACATTGTTATTTCCGGAATACGATTTTAAAAAACGTTAATAATATTGTATCAAAGAAGGAAATCGTACTCATAACGTTTTAAATACTTATTATAATTATGATTTTATGGAAGAAGTCAATATTCTTAACTTATAATAAATATTAAATATTTTCTTATTCATAAATTGGTTACATAAGCAATGTGGTAAAGTTAGACCTTATGTGTAAATACACATTTTTACTTTCCTTGGTCTTAGCCAAATAGAACTTACATTCCTCCACCTCCGCCTACCCGTCGTCCTTGAGTTATTGTTTACTGAGTTATTAACTTAGCGTAACATAACTCATTCGTAACTTAACACCGCTTTTTTTTCACCGGTAGACATATACATTCGGGGCAATGGAAGTAATTTAAATTATAATCTTTTGATCTATTTCTATTTGTAATTCGTCACTACGTTTACGTGGCTGTCCTATTTTGCCTCTGCATGTTGGCCTTATTATAAAATTATAATCCAATGATGTAAAAGTAGACAATTTACAATGAATCTTAATTAATGATGATTTTAGTTCCTTACCTTCCTAAAATCCGGCTGCAACACGCAGGGCGGCGCATGATTTGCACGAGGAGGCTGGGGCAGGCCGGGCGGCGCGCGCCCCGGCGAAGCCGTCAGGTCCGGCGCCGCTCGGCCATTTTCCTATATAAATAATAGAAAATTATAAATTTAATTAAAAATAAAAAATATTTATCTAATCGATCTTTCAGCTTCACGCTGTAATCCTGCTCATGGCAAGGTAGGCAGAGGGAGCTTCGTAACTTAGTGTTAAGACACTCCGTTCTGTTCACCACTTTCCACCATATTTGAGGGATTACGTGTTAAGTGGCAGAACTTAACACTGCGCTTTGCCTTGGTACCAGAGCAAAAAAATAAATTAATTTGAAAATTTTAAATATGTATTTCATTTTCTCGTGTGAGGATCAAACCCACAACACGTCGAGTTCACAGTCGCACGCTGGCGCCCCTGCGCCACGATAGGCTTAATGAATAATTATATATGGAAATAGCAATTTTCATTCAAGTAGATCTTCATCTGTCTTTATAGTGATGACTTATCGTATGTATAGTACAGTTAATTTCCGTAATTCAACAGGCATTGTCTAAAATTCAGCGGAAAGGCTCTAGGCTCACACATTCCCTTTGTCTACCCAGCCATGTGCGGGAAACAGCGTGCAAAAAAAAAAATATCTCCTCATATCTCCTCACCTTCTTTCCTGCCAAGTTTCATATGACATGTAAAATTAAATAATAACTCTGTAAGGATAAAGCAAGTGCATACACGTGAAATAAATACCAGTAGCGTATTCAATGTTTTACTCCTAAGGCTCCACACTATAGACACAAGTCCGAGAAATGCCCATTAACAACATTTTGTTTTTTTTTTTATTTTATTTATTTTATTTATTTATTTATAAGATCCACTAGTGATGATAACATTACAAAATAACAAAAACAAAAATAATACAATAAAAAAAACTTAATGACTAAATGCACCATCTATTAAAGTGAATACAACATGCTTTATAGTAAAAAAAAAATGGTTTGTAACAATTCGTTAGATTAAACAACAATAAAATTAACAATATTACTACACGGTTCAAAATGTAGGTACTATTACAAAATTTATTTACATATTTTATAGTTTATTTTTAAAGTTGGAGGAAATTAACTATTACATTTAAGTGTGACTTAATATTTTACATTTATATTTAGACAATGAATCACCAAATGGGTCTAAGATGTCTTTCATATCGTTGAGTAATTGAGATAGCCTTGAAACCGGTGAGTTCCTACCTAAGACTGTTCTCCGGAGAGGTCTTACGAAAGGAGTAATTGGCTTACGTGGATATCGAGAAGGGGTATTAAACCTAAATTTTGATACTATATGTGGATTATCATTCGCATTATTAAGGCACTAATTTGCAGAAGATATGTATAAATATAACTTCATTTTATATTACATATCTAACAGTAGTGACCCAGACGTGATATGAACTCTCAATTTCCTCATATAGAATCAGAAAATATCTAAAAGAAAATATTTAATACCACTTATTTTTGAATTATTTATGAAAATAATCTTTTATTATGTTTTTGTTTTCACAATAATAGCAGAAAAATACAAGTAATATAATATGCTTAAGTCATAATTCTATACAACAATTGCAAACGTTAGAAGTTATTCTTATACGACAGCAATAAGATTTGAGAAATAAGAAGAACCCCACATTAACATACATATAGAAGTAACTTGTGATATATGAGATTGGGAGGGTAATAATAAAATTGAGCACATTTATTAAAATCAAAATATCAAAAGTCACATCACATATTAAAGTGAAAAATATGATGATTTTGTTAAAAATATTAAATTATCTATTAATATGCTATAACTTTTTACATATGATGAATACAAAATACGGGAGGCTTGTGTGAGATGTAGCTCATATAGTGCAACTAAATAGATTCTTTTTTGAAAATAATTATAAAATTACACTACAAAGTGTTCAAAACGTCGGGTTACAAAAATGTTTAAATTTTTATTATACGCGATTAATCCGGTTACATTTGTTTCATTTAAAATTATTAAAATAGTAAGAAAAAAATATTCAAAATTAAGTTTTAAATAATTTTTACATCCTACTATAAACGTGAGTTAGTAATGTGTGGATGTTTGTTCCACATTCACACAAAAACTGTTAAACTAAGTAAGGTGAAACACTTACTATTTTTATTAATATTTTTTTTTATTTTAATATTTCTTTTTTGTATGTATTTTTAAGTTATTTAACTTATTATATTTATGTATTGTTTTATTTCTTGTATACGAAATATTTTGCAAATACATTTAGTACTTAACAAATTTTGACTAGAAACCACGCGGACGCGCAGTACTAATTCATACAAAATATAAAAATATTCCTAAAGGACCAAAAAAACTGGACAACTAGACAAAACAATCGGGCTGGTAAAAACAAATGCCCAAACAAAAAAATAACAGCGCTACAGCCATATGGGAACCGTTTGTGATTTTTTCCCCTTTGTACAGTTTGCAAAACTAGAAACATCACATAAAAAGAATAGTATTCAGTGATTTTTTTATATATATATATAACAATCGCAATTAATTTTGTTGCAGTAGCGTATAAAATATTCTGTTATAGGTACTGTTTCATCGTTTTTTTTATTAAGTTTACCGAGTGGGATATTGAATTTTAAATTTAAATATAACAACCTTTTATGGTACCTGTCACCATATATGTACGTATATTTATATATAAGTCTATATTTAATTTAAATGTAGTGGAATGATTTTTTTGCTGTCTGTACATGAAAAGCGAATGCTTAAAACGATCGTTTTCCTTACTCGTAACCAGAAACTAGGTTAAAGCCCAGAGATAAATGTCCGTGTGTATTTTTCAATCCGAAACCCCTATTCATTAGAGATCTTCAAATAATTACAAACACCGACTGCTATGTATGAAAACAATTATATATCAAAATAAAAATATTTAAATAAAAAAATATTTACATTTTATTAGATATCCATGGTATAACTATATTATTTATTTGAGTTAAGGAGAATAAATCACTTCTTTTTCTGTAATCCAAGCATTTAAAGGTATTTTTCTAACCTGTATAGCGACAACTGACACCGAATATTTTCCTAAAACATAGCAGGCCCAAAAATGATACTTTATAAAATTATAAAGTAAATATATGGATCTGAATAATTATATACAAATAAAAAAAATAAAAATATAAAAAATTTCACACAACCATATAAACCGTTAAGACCGTATACACATACATAAGTATCTGATACGGTCGATTGAGGGAGGGCGGTCCCTGACCTACTTGCCGTACGCACGGGTCACTGTACTGCAGCTGCAAGATCCCGAATGCCGCAGAGGACTGAACTGGCCTCTTTGCTTTTTAGTCTGTTTCTTGATATTTAAAGTAAGTGTGACGTTTTGGGAATGATTTTTAATATTGATTACATTTTGAAATGATATGTTTTAATAGAATATATCTTAAATTTCATTTATAATATATTAATGACCGCAATAATCTAGAGAAAGTTCTCCTAATAAATACAGATTCGTTAAATACGTTTTTATCTAAAAATAATGTCCGTTCGTCACATGACATTTACGACAAAATACTGTTTGACATTTTATACTTTAATATAGAACAGAAACTTAAAACTTATTCCGATTGTTCAATTTCCCGTACCGCAGCGATACCAAATTTATCTAATATTCGCTTCCGGAATCCCAAATAAGGCAATATTTTACTGACACCCTTTTAAATCACTTCCGGATTATTTTACGCAGTAACAATAAACTTCGTGTTAATTTCATGCGACAATTGAGATTGTCGGATATTTATAATTTAGGTCATTTTACAACTAAATATGTATAGGAATTAGGTCAGACCAGTAAATGTACGTCCAAAAATATTACAGCTTCAATGACGTTATAAAAGTCGTCTCTACTATATTTAAAAATTTTAAATCAGTGAATGCTCTTTTGGCCAAAACGTAAAATATATCATAAAACAGAATTTTTACGTACTTAGCTTTAAAATTGTCTCAAAAATACGGTAGACATTTTTTCGACAATGATATTTGAAATAACAAAACAACATTAATTCTGCTTAACTGAAAGAAAATATGATAATAAAATCGTTCCAACACAGAATAAACGTGAAACAAACAAAAATACAAAAGTAAGCCAAACAATAGACCATGCCAAGTCATTCATATCAATACTGTTGATTCATCCAGCTTACCCTAAGGCGGGAAGTAAAAATGCGATTACACTATGCCCCGTCAGACGTGACTTTTCACCCATTTTCCTAACAATCATATGCACGAAAGAACTCAACGTTCTACACTTAATGCATTTCCAATACTTTTTTGTTACTGTAAAACCATACCTGAGCGATTAATACATACGTAGATGTATGTATTGATATGATTTGTCGTTTAAAACCACATAATACTACAATGTAGGTGGATTTTTACGTTTTAAGGGAAATAATGTTTTTGTTTCCTTTTAAAAAACTGTAATTACTACCAATAAATAGATATGAATTTAATAATTAATAATAAAAACATATAAAAATAAATTCTTAAAATAGACCATAGATATTATATAAGAACACAAAAACTTTTTATCCGGGAGACACGCGATTACAGTTCATAAAGCTAAATACATATAAATCAAATTTCAAATTACCTGCGAGTCAACACGGTTATATCATTTGTCAGCATAATTTATGCACAGTAAAACAAAGTCGTGCTATTTGCCGAGTTTCAAAGAAATCTATGTCATTATATACAGACATAATTCATATTTGTTGGCCAATTTAGTCAAAGTTATGATTAGTTTCATTTATTCTGACAACTTCGATATATATTTTATTCAAATCAGATATTATAGCAATCAAACGATCAAAAGTGAACATTAAACTATAATTTAAGTAGTAGTTGTATTAAAAAGAGTTTTCCTTACAAAATACTACATAAAGATTTCTATTACAAAAGTTCACATTGAAATAAATGAAACAAAACTAAAAATACAATCGAATTGAAGCCGGAACAGTTAAAAAGACCCTCAACTGAAAACGTTGGGCGTCGTACGCCTAATCGATAGACCGTACTACAGCCCTGAATGGAGTGCGCGCGCCGGCCTTACGTAACGCGCAGGTACCACCTGTTGCACTACTATAACCCAGCTATACTAAAAAACCCCGCCCATCCACTATTGCGTTTGTTTAACGCTTACTCCGAATTTAGGCGGGTAACCAGTGTCAATGCACCGCGGCAACCTTCGGCGCTGCACTCAAGGGTGCATAGTAGTGGCTAGAAGCACGATAATGATCTTCGTTACGGGTATATTGAAAGGCATAACGAGGTATTTTATATAGCTTATAAAAACTACTAAATGTTACATATGTAAATTATGTGTATTTCATTAATATAAATATATAATATTTTGGTAAACAATTTTTTAATTAAGCTTATTTCTAATTGTTGTGCACTTTTGCAAACAGATAATAGAAAATTAAGCGTTATTTGTTAAATATTAATAAGAAACGTAAATTTGTACGGATATAACTGAACTTTGATACTTTTACCAAAAATATAAGAGCGAAATTTCAAGGAAACAACCTCAATTCATTTAAAAATGATCTTCCCTCGACTACTAACTTTTCTTACCTGAAGACCATTGGTAATAATAAGGCTTTGAAAATTTGGTACAGCCCTTGAATTAGAAAATGTTTTTTTATATTATAAAAATCATATTCTTATGTTCTTACTATAGGTACATCTGATAGCTCAATTTTACATATGGTTTACTTCTTAATAAATATCATGTAATTGATAGCATGTATTTTTTTTGGTCAACCCCCTGAATTCTGTATTTTTATTCTTTGTTCAAGTTTTGACCATGAAATTTACGTGCAGGTTTTTCAAAAGGAAAGAAAAACATCCTCAAGATATTTTATTCCATTCAATGTGCCACCCTAGTCTATACACTGCAAGTACCGAAGTTGTATAGAGTGTGTATGAAATTATAGGAAGGGGGACGAAGCCTCGTCAAGGCTACGCTGTCTAGACATGTGGCTGGCAAGTCATTATTACTAGATCTGACTTTGCATACATTTCATATTGGTTGAGAAATCGAAAACGGTTAAGATAAATAAGCCGTTGAGTATTTGAGAGATTACTCAAAATTTATTTTATCGCTGTCAAAGGAATACTAAACGTTGACTAACATATAAAGTCCTTTGATGTACAATTACGAAGATGTGTGTTCATATGTGACAGATAGTATGTTAGCTTTAGCTTTATGTATTTAAGGATAAATAGATTTTCTTTTTGATTTATTTAGCTGTCGATTAAATACAGATTAGGAGGACCAGGTTTTGGGTTCGATTCCTAATTGAAGATATGAAACATTTTATTTTTTCATTTTTGTAACGAGCAAAATTTCGGGGGAAAATGGGTAACGGAGGTGTCTTAACACTAGATCCCTAGTTTCCCTCTACCTACCCTGCTATGTGCGAAAATTTAAGAATATTACAAACACTGCAACAGTATCAATACAAAAACGTGATACCTATAAATGTAAATATAGAACAGCTAGAAGCATACTCTCTGTCCTACATCTGGATATAACAATATTATCGATTGGTGTTGTAATAACAATAAAAATATACGAACAAATAATATAATCATTTCTTTAACTAATTAAGAAGAAGGAGTCACAGACTCTACTCTTCTTAGCTTCACGCTGTATCCCTTACATGGCAAGGTAGGCGCTTTGCCTGAGCAAAGAAATGAAAACATTAAATATTTAATTTGAAAATATTAAATATTTCATTTTCTCGAGCAGGTATCGAACCCACAACCCGCGTTTGCAGTCATATGCCGCCATGACTTGTGCCGCTGAGCCACGACAGGCCTCAAGGAGTTACATGTTTAATATAAGGTTGTTTTCATAGGAATTTGAGATTAGACGGTCTGTTTCGTTCAACACATTCCGCCTAGAAAATAAATTGTTGACATGAATATGTAAATGACAAAGGCATATTAAAAAGCTAAGATACCTAATAAAGCATTATGTTATATTTATCCCACTTGACCTAAGTCACTATGATGAAGAAGGCTCAACGTACACTACACTACGGTACGGCCGTCATTGACCGTATTTAGCTTACGTTGGAGACTGGGCCACTAGCGATTATGCCATCCTATTTATTGCAATAACTCAGAAATATCAAAGTTAGGAATTTAATAAACTTGGTCTATTTTAGGCTATATTGTTAAAGTATTTTAACTTAACTATAAATAATAATATGATACTAAAACTTTATATGATTAATTATTTTATAAATCGTGTTATTAGGTGTTATAATAAATGTTGTTGAAGCCGTGGCGCAGAGGCTACATACTGTGCTATGTGCACGCGACAGGTTGTGAATTCTATTTTTCTCTCTGGTAACAAAGTAAAGCCAGGCGTTGATTTCCGCCACTCAACACACAATGCCTTCAACTTGGCAGAGAACGGAAAACGGTACATAGTATCTTATCACTATGTTATAAATAAAAAAAAAGTTAAGAAATAAATGTTGTTAAGGAACAGATCGGTTGTGCTGTCTTTCAATGAGCAATTGCTAGTTGGATGGCAGAAGTTAACGCCGCATTCTGACAAAACCAAATTATAAAACCTTTTTAGTAATTTTTAAAACATTTGTTGTTAGTGTTGTAGAATATATATATTATAATATTAAATATAATATAATGAATGAAAGTTCCTTGACATAATAAAAAAGATTTTAGTCGTCTAGACAGGCGCCGGCACTAACCATTAGATGGCATCTGACACGCTGACGTAATATGAGATCGTCCTTCAATAAACCGTTGAAGAGTCTAGTTCTGGACGATCATTTTAACTGTGACATACTTACTATGTATTTTATAAGCTTTATTTTTTATTACTGTTGTAAAAATTGAGGCCATCGTGATGCAATAGGAGAATGTCTGTAAACGCTATCATTGTGGATGCCATGTCTCCTCGAATAATAAAATATTTTCTACCACTACGTAGCATTAAATTTAGCGTTGAAATTTGGATGGAAAGTGGAGAAAAAAAATATTTCTGTCTGTACTTGCATGATGTCGACTCTCTAAAATTTTAACTAGATTTTTTTTTTCATTAATACATTAGGGAAAATGAATATTATTTTTTTTGGTTAAGATTGAGTACGACCAACAAGTTAATTTAATTTAATTTACTTATATTACTATGTACAGCAATGCTAGTGATAACGTAAATAACAAGAAAATAATAGATTAGCTAATACGACCATACAACTACTGTACTTAGCTTCACGCTATATCCCTAGCGAGGTAGGCAGAGAGAACGGAGCGCCAAACGCTACGGTAGTTACGGCGTTGGGGACCGCCACCCAGCACGCCATGTCCGGAGAGGCGGGAAGTGGAGGACGGAGCTACAAATAGCTACGTGGAATGTACGAGGAGGGATGGAAGAAAAGATGAATGAATTATTAGATGTGATGGAAGACAGAGATCTGGATGTTATTTGTGTGACTGAGACCAAGCGAAAAGGCAGTGACACGGCCGATTTACCTGGCAACCGGATCGCTCTCTGGGCCGGCGTACCAGAGAGCGAGCGAGGGAGTCGAGGTGTAGGCGTGTTAGTGTCTTCTCGGTTGGTTAGTGCAATGATAGAATACAAGGCGATCAACTCGAGGCTGCTTTGGGTGCGCTTCAAGCTGGGATAACAAGAGTTTTCTTGTTAGTGGCGTATGCGCCGGTATCCTCAGCTCCATTATGCGAACTCGAAGAGTTTTGGGAGAGTGTGAGGGACGTTCTAGGTAGTAAAAAAAAAAAAAAACTACTGTACTGTTCTAATAAAACAAAATATTACATAACCTACAATAGATGAATGCAATTATTGAAGACTGTAATATTAATATAGTTTTTATGTTAGGTGATTTTAATGCTCATCCCAATGAATTATTTTTTAATGAATTAACGCATTTTTGTAAGGAGCAGTTTTGGTCTTGCGTAGATCATGAGTTGTTATCCTGTAGGAACACAGGTACTTACACCTATACTAGTGATATTAACGGATCTTCACGTTGGCTCGACCACTGTCTTACAACTAGCCTGGCTAAAAATTATATTAAAAGTATTAATATTTTAAATAAGGTATCATGGTCTGATCATTATCCTTTGGAGGTTGTTTGCAGTTTTAACGTATCAACTTTGATAGATAAGGCATCTCAAGTAAAGTCAATTAATAATAAAATAATATGGGGTCATAGGGATAGTGATCAGATAAAACTGTATACAGACTTATGTAATGATAGATTAAGGTTAATAGAATTTCCGGGGGAGATAAAGGAATGCTGTGATTTTATTTGTAATGATTCTAACCATAAGACAGTGATTGATAAATTGTATAAAGATATAATAAGTATATTGCAGGAAGCCGCTATAGACAGTTATAAAAATCCACAACCTAATAAAAAAAGATATGTCACCGGGTGGAATAAATATATAAGGCCTTTATATGTATTAGCTCGGCAATGTTTTCAGTCTTGGGTATGGGCGGGAAAACCAACTTGTGGAGTGCTTTATGAGGAGATGCGAGACGCGCGTAAAGCTTTTAAAAATAAACTTAAATGGTGTCAAGATAGAGAACAACAAATACAAATGGATATTCTGGCAACAGCGTATCAAACTAAGAATTTCGGTAAATTTTGGCGACATACTAACAGACTGAACGCACGGCCAAGCCGACCTGTCGAGGTGGGGGGAGTTAGCGGCGATAAAAATATAGCGAATATGTTTAAAAATGAATTTATAACACTGCCTAATAATGTTAAATGTAAATCGTACAAAAGTGATACAAAAAGCAGTGTGAATAAGGATAATGACATGTACTTTTTTACTCTTGTTGAGGTCAATAAAGTAATGCAGGGTATGAAAAGGGGAAAATCGCCAGGTCACGATGGCTTGAGCATCGAGCATCTGAGGTACGCTGGTGTACATCTTGCCAGTGTCCTCAAGTTGTTATATAATATTTGCTGTGGGCATAGGCATCTCCCAGATGATATG
The DNA here is from genome assembly GCA_019049475.1 of Eueides isabella. Lineage (NCBI taxonomy): Eukaryota > Metazoa > Arthropoda > Insecta > Lepidoptera > Nymphalidae > Eueides > Eueides isabella. Next base: position 5,510,153 of record CM032393.1, read on the forward strand.
TTAAAGACAGTCGTTGTACCTATAATGAAAAATAGGACAGGTGATGCGGCAGATAGATCAAATTACAGGCCGATTTCATTGGCAACAATAACTGCTAAGGTGCTGGACGGTCTGCTTGACTCACATTTAAATAAATCAATTAAATTACATGATGCACAATTTGGTTTTAGGCCTAAACTTTCAACTGAAAATGCAATACTGTGCCTTAAGCAGACGGTTCAGTACTACACTGAGAGAAAAACACCAGTATTTGCATGTTTTTTGGATCTCTCTAAAGCTTTTGATCTCGTGTCATATGAAGTACTATGGAATAAACTCAAACTTTACTCTAATTTAAATTCCAACTTCATTAATTTATTTAAATATTGGTATGAAAATCAAACGAATGTAATTAAGTGGGGTAATGCTTTAAGTGTCCCTTATAAATTGAAATGTGGGGTAAGACAGGGGGGCCTTACATCGCCTAAGTTATTTAATTTGTATGTAAACCAACTAATTGAGAGACTTAACAGAGCTGGTGTTGGGTGTTCAGTTGATGGCATTTCCATGAACAACATTAGTTATGCAGATGATATGGTTTTGTTAAGTCCCTCAGTCGGCGGGCTTAAAAAATTATTAAAAATTTGTGAGGATTGGGCTGAGGTAAATGGACTCAGATACAATAGTAAAAAGAGTGTTTTTATTTTGTTTAAGGGAAATATGAAAAACACTTGCTATAAGCCTACGTTTCAAATAAATGGTGTTCCTCTAAAGCAGGTAGCTGAGTACAAATACCTTGGTCACATAGTAACTGAACGTCTGACTGACGATGGTGATATAGAACGGGAGCGTAGGGCATTGTCAGTGCGAGGAAACATGTTGGCTCGCAGATTTGCGCATTGTTCAACACAAGTTAAGTTAGCTTTGTTTCGGGCCTACTGCCAATCTTTTTATACATGCAGCTTGTGGTCTAACTTTACGCGACGTACATACAATGCCCTACGTATTCAGTACAACAATGTGCTGAGGGCGGTGCTAGGGAAGCCTCGGCATTGCAGTGCATCGACGATGTTTGCGGAGGCAGGAATAGATGATTTTTATGCAATCATGCGTAAGCGCGTCTCTTCCATAATCAATAGAATCACGAGCAGTACTAACACTCTCCTCAGTACATTGGCCTATAAAATGGAAAGCCCCCTGTGGAGGCACTGGAATAATTTGCATTTAATAATAAATAAGTAAATAAACCGTATACTAATATAGGTTAAGCATTGTACTAACAAAAATTATATGGATTAATAGTCTGAAATAAAGAATTATTATTATTATTATTATTAATAGATCCAAAAGTGAACCTAATTTAAAATAATCGTAGCTCCAAGAAGGATTGAACTTATAACTGATGCTTTTATAATCCGCCATTCCGCTGCGCATGACGGCCTTAGTACAGTTTACATTTAAATCACCTTTTTATATCAAGGGCTAATATATTATATATTTTTAAAATTAAATCTAGCATCAAAATATTTACCACCAACTTGGCGTACTTGTGAAACATGTAACAGAAATAAGTGGAACGCGTATAATGGCTAGAACAATTTCACAAATATGTAACTGTTATGCTATAGTGAAAATTTTATGGGCCATTATCAAGGTTAAATTGTTAAGCTGAGATTTAAAATAATTACTGGTGAAATTGTTTTTATTCATACAGTACAGTAAACAGAAAATGTGGACACATACGATATTTAATATTTTCAATTTAAATATTTAATGTTTCATTTCTTCGCTCTGGTACAAAGCAAAACGCGGCGTTGAGTTCCGCCACTCAACACCCAACGAAGTTTCTTAAAACTAAGTTCCCAAGTTCCCTCTGCCTACCCTGTGCGGGATACAGCGTGAAGCTGAGCGGATACATATGAGTGTATAATTTTGATAGCTTAGCGTACGTTTTCTAAAATAATATTTTTACCCGTCTTCGGTAAGTCCAAACGGAGGATTATATTTTAAACGCGTTTGTATGTCCAATTTATTTATCCTTTGTTAAGCCAGTAAACTGATTTTTATAAATAATATATAATTGGGTGTATCTTGATAACGTGAGTGGGTAAAATAATGAAGTTTATTTACTAAACTTAAAAAAATATCTTCCAAACATATATGCAGTCAGATTTTTTGTTTTATTTATGATTACATTTAGTTCGATTTTTTATTCCAAATATTATAATTGTTATATCAATAATCGCCTTTTGTTAACAAGCGACTCAAACGCGGCTTGCATATATCTATTGTCATATTATTGACAAATTATAAAGAAGTTTACATAAATTGTAGCCCCTGTGTGTTATTCTGATATATAAGCATTAAAAAATGTTAAATATTAAAATGATTGAATAAAAAAATATATTGAATTAGGTTAATTTTTCTGCTGACATCAAATTTATGGGATGTAACTTGCTTAGACACCATGAACTAAATGAGGCTAGAAGTTGTTTTTTAAAGTGGCGAAGGTAATGTAGGTTACATTAGAGCCGAGATAAGCTTTTGCTTTACCTACTCATTAGAGAGAATGCTTTGCAACGCAATGAGAACTTTTTGTTAGTTCGTTTTGAATAAAAAAATAATAATGAGTATATAAGTTAGTTGACAAGTAAGTCACTATTCATGGATTCCACTCAGCTGTGTACGTATGAAGATACCACAATTAATTTTAAATAATAATAATCATAAAAGAAGCGGGTCAAGTACGAGTTTAACTGTTGAAAAGGAATGTTTATTAAGGTTTTATTTAACTTGCTTTATTGTTTCTACGCTTTGTACAAAGCTCGCATATTCATTTGAAATCCGTAATATGGGAAGTCTACATTCAGTATTGCAATAGAACAAGAGTCGCAAATACGTCGTTATTTGACATACATGTTTGTTAGGATTTTTATTAGAAAGATTTGTATTAAAATGTTTTATACGTGCAATCGATTGAAGTTTACCGTAAATATTTTTTATTAGTATAGAAGTTGTAATAAATAATACAGAATACTTTTTAAAATGCTAGTAAAAAAAATATTGATAATCATTTGAATATTTCATGAAATATATGCCTATAATTATAATTTAATGAAATAAAATTTTAAATTTTAAACTTCACAGCATCACCGCCAGGAACAAGGCTACCTACCAATAGAAAACAACGCATTTAAATCGGTTCATTCATTTTACGCAGCTAAAGACACAGATGGACACACCGGTATAACTTGATGGTGTTAGGACTGTAATACCCTTCTTTTTGAGGGTTAAAAAATTAAAACGTGACATTAATAATGTAAAAAAAATTATTGACAAAAGATACTGCAGTATTTGCCTAACTAATTTATATATGAATAATATGTTTTAATAAAAAAAGCGTCATTGAATTCATTATTCATTAAACATTAATAATCGAATTTATTCTAACACATGATATTTAAAAGAGAATATTTATTATACTTTCTTTACCATAATATAGAAGCCTCAATAAATTCCCATACTTATGTAGGTATCCCATATAAAAAGGTACTTAGTACTATAAATATTCATATATTTTATAAAACATAAACCTGCTGCAGTTAAATGCTAAAAACAGAGCTGTTTTCTGAAATGCACTAATACACTAAAAGAAATTTATGCTTAAAGGAAAAACATAAAATTTTTATACTGGAAATACCACATATTCACACTAAATGAGTCACCCGCACTGCGATCGGTTTGACTATACTTTTAATTTAAAAGATGACTCATTTACATTCATACAAATCTTGTGAATTTGAGTATACTCTTATTGGTCTAAAATAAAATTTACTTGTCATATCGATGCTTAAGGGTTTGATTCCCACTTAGAGGAGTTAATTATTTATAGCACATGACATCTTAAAAGCTGGGCAATGCATGTGCAGCTCTATGTTTTACGATCACAGCGAAGATGAAATACCAAAAATATGCTTAAATCAAAGTAAGTTAACTATCCCATCAAAAACATAAACGTGAAATGAGGGCCAAGTTAAATGTTCAAAATTGCATCGTTCGAAACTTCACCAACGAATGTTCACTCTCAATATAATTGAAAATTCAAATTTAACTCGACATTTTTTTTTTAACTTATTATTTTCTTGACATTTTGTTTTTGTGTGTTAGAACAGAGTAGTAAAAAAATAGCCAAGTCAAATTTAGAGCTTAAATTTCACGCGAAGAAAATAAATGTGTATATCTTTAAGCTTCGATATATCACTATATTCTATATATCTGTCTTCTATATGTCTACCCTCCAAAAAGGTAGACGATGGGTAAAGAAAAGTTATAATAAGTATACATAATTATGAAAACAAAAATAAAGAAGAATATTATCAAAAAAGAAATGATAAATCGTAATCGTAGATCAGATATCCCGATTTGAAGAAATAGCCCCTATGTTAAATGTTGGTACTGAGTGGTACGTTACACCGAACCGATTTATGCGGTTTCCGCAAAATATTCTTTTATTTAAAAAACTATTTATCTAAATCTAAATCTCTTTGGTTTCTTATGTACATTTCTCTTATTCACTGTAAAGGAATAATAAATTATACTATATATGTACATATCTTATTTACAATCATATTTCCAATACAATTAACAGCAGTAATCATTTCAATAAATTAAATAAATAATTTGTAATAAACCTATAGGAATTTCGACTTAGCTTAACGAAAACGTATATATGCGGCTTACTGGTTATAAATACGTTAAATTATTTATTTTTTACATAAATTCTTTTTACTTTAGCAAAATAGTATTATTTTAATTAATATTTAGAAATTACTACTATCAAATCTCTTCCTAAACGCAATACAATACACAATTTAATCAAACACATATACAAGACATTGTCATAAAGAAAGTTACACGTATTACAAGTTTGAAACTTAAGTCATCCCGCACTTAACGTGGCCGAGAGCTACGAGTACTTTGGGCGTAACGTGACCGCCATTAACAACTTCATACATTAATATTGGACTTAAGGTATTTCCGACAAACGTGAAGGTTACCTTCTTAAAAGGTATAATTATAATTTATAATATGATCGATGGACGAGCCATAGCTGAAATATTACGTACTTATATTATTTTACACTAAGTTTTTTTTTGGTTTCACTGTGTATCCCACATATGGCACGGTAATATAGGAACCTATTGCTAGCACATTCCGTTCCATTTTTCCACTCTCCGCCGAATTTCAGGCATTGCGTGTTGAGTGGCAGAATTCAAAGCCGAATTTAGATATTGTATTACTGTCGTTATCATTATACAGTTTCAGCTTCACGCTGTATCCCGCACACGACAGGGGGAACTTGGTAACCTAGTGTTAAGACACTCCGTTCCACTTCCTTTTTCTACTTTCTTGAAAAAATTAAAACATTAAATATTTAAATTGAAAATATTAAATATTTTATTTCCTCGAGTAGCGATCGGACTCACAACCAGTCGTTTACAGTCACACGTTTGTGCCGCTGCGCACCGACAGGCCTCCATTCCTCCATTTCATTCGACACGGTCCATTATACAGAACAGTTATTATCATATTTTATAGCGGAGACAGAAAAATCATTTCGATGCCTGGTATGTAGCAACACCTACGCAGGACTTAATTTAACTGTCTTAAAAAAATACAATTACTGAAGTCTCTCAAAAATTACCTTTTTTATATCAATAAATTTAATATCAAAGCGCACTGGTGAAAACCAGTACGATTTGGATATGATATTCAGTCAAAACTACCCATTACACTAAACACCCTCATTAAAAAAGTTCGTTAGTACAAATTTAAAAATTTTAAAGTTTAAAGTAATTACCAAAAGCCTTAAACTGAAATTACGACTTTAACATATAAACCCGTACACAATATGTCTGTTTAAGAGAATATTTTAATATGTTGTAGATACAGTGAAATATACTCGAAAATTTAGAGTGCTTTTTGTCTGATTTTAAAGGATAATAGCATGAAAAGCATCCTCGAAAATACTATTAGCATACGAGTACTAACAGCTGTGTTCCACATATTTTAAATGCACTTATATTTTCTGATATGTTCAGATTGTTCGGATTTGGTGTTAAATATAACATATTTAAAAAATAATACAATTTTATATAATAATTGTTTCTATGTAGACTTATGTAGCATGTGTGTATTTATTAGATTATCCAATTTTATAAAAATTGGAAATAAATACAGTCTTATATATCTCCTACATTATAAATGGCGGAAATGGTTAAGTTACGAACGAGCACTTAAACATTGGTAGGAACATCCCTTTAGTCAAACCAAATATCTATTTAAAACTAAAATTATATTTTTTTTGACTTCGATCTTCTAATAACTTCCTGTCAATCTCTGATATACTCTCGGAAAATGGTTGTTGAATTAGATTTACATAGCAAAACCAGCTTAAAAGAGTAGTAAATAAGGTTCTACTTTCGTTGATACGTTCTTAGCTCATTAGAGACGCCTACAGCGTCGGCTCGAGACATCAGCCACGCCTACATAAAGTTTCCTCGCTTTAATGAAAATCGCTGGTCCACGTCCAACACACTTTTAATCGATTTTAAATTGACAGCGACGAAAATATTTTCTTATTACCTAAGAGATGTCTGCTCGCTGTAGCGATCATAACTTTGCTAGCTTTTAGCAAGTCTGGAAGACGTTGGTTGTATGATATTTTTAGCTTTAAAGAACTTAAACATTCATTTTAAAATATAGTATTGGTTTAATATTTTTATTAAAATGTTATAACTGTGCAATATTTGATGGTGTAGTTGAACGCAATGGGTAACCATACCAACCTATAAAGGTGCAATTCATACTCAGGGGAGTGTTTATTTTAAAAAACTTTTATTTACCTGTTAGAAGAAGCTCAATAAAAATCCTTTTAAAAAGAGAGAGGGCGGAGCTTAAATTTAATGTCTTCGACGACGTTTTATAATTGATATAATAAATCAGATAAGCGTAAGAACACCATCAAATTACGTTATAATTATGGGATAAGTGAATTTATAATGCGTTTCGTGCCTTTTCCTTTGACAACGGGCACATTTCTAAATTTATTAATTTTTGTTTCATATAGAAAATATAAATTTGGTCAAATTGACCCTTAAGTTAACAATTTCTAAATGAATTAACCTTAAAAATAATACACTGCTTAGAATATATATTTTATGTATTTCAAAATTGTTAGCAGGTGATAACTGGCAAACAGCCTAATATAGTATAGTTTGCTATTTATGCAACTCTGAATAATTAATATTGTCTAGACATATTTAGATCAGAGGCAAAGGTTACTTTAATCTAACCCGGCTTGATCACAGGCTAACCACAAAGCCTTGGAAAAGTTAATTAGTTCTAGCATACACGAACAATTATATGAACTGTTCTCATATATTATGTATAACAAAACATAAATTTATATGTTTTCTATTGATAACACAAATTATAGAAAGAAATTTATCTCTCCTCATCTTTCTTATTAATCCTTCTATAGTGTTAATTTATAATAACTAAACTTATACATCAGTGCTTTTTGCCTCATCATCTTAACGCATAATGCCATAAGTATGAAATATATGTTTTTTTTTTTTTATAGCTTCACGCTGTATCCCGCACGAGGCAGGGTAGGCAGAGGGAACCCGGGAACCTAGTGTTAAGACACTCCGTTCCATTTCCGTTCCCCACTTTCCGCCGAATTTGAGGCATTGCGTGTTGAGTGGCGGAATTCAACGCCGCGCTTTGCCTTATTACCAGAGCGAAGAAATGAAACATTAAATATTTAAATTGAAAATATTAAATAGTTCATTTCCTCGACTGGGGATCGAACCCAGAACCTGTCGGTTACAGTCACACTCTTGTGCCGCTGCGCCACGACAGGCCTCAAACTATAATAATATATGTACTATAGAAACTATGATTTGCAATTAAATATGTTCAATTGTACTATTATGCCATAACGGCTAGTTTTTTGGACACGATTTTAAAATATTTTTTATTTATTTAATCGTAATATCGCCTTTTTTACTAACACTAGAAAATACTATAAAAAAAAAACACTAACTTCTTGAAATAATACATTTACTAGATAACAAGTTCTTTTTTAATCTTTGCTAACCGTCATTTGCGACAGTTTCTAGCTACAGCAAGAAAAAGAAATTGTGATTTCATAATTTAATTTGATATAACTACTATCCAATATATATCTACGTACAATTTTTATTAACTTGCTAGTTTTATATTGTATTTCGACTTATATAACATAACTGATACAGCAAAATATATTTATATCAGTCATCTATAAAGAGATATACTATCTACAGGTACTGGATAAAATTACCTGCAATTATTCCTTTTTTATAGTTATATGACAATACTTCAAGTTTTATAAATTTAAAAATAGCTTTACGTTGTATCCTATAAATAATTTTCCTAAGTGGAAATTGAATTCTACCCAAATGCCATCGCATGTACGTACACTTTCTCCGCTGCCCTACGATGGCACCACTAATTCAAAGATAGTTTTACAAGATATGCAGAATTTCAAGAGTGTTAAGTCGAGATAAATTCTTGCTAAAACTTTCAAAAGGTTCGATCCTTTAGAATAGTTCGTGTAATGTAAGTCACGTCGTTACTTTTCCATGAATTTGAGGCAATGTGGGTTGAGTGGTGAAACTCAACGCCGCGTTTTGCCTTGTTTTGCCTTGGAAGAAATGAAAATATGAAATATTTAATTTTAAAATATTAAATTTTTATAATAAATATACCACGTACTAATAGAGCGGCTGTCTATATATTGTTTTATTTATGTTCGAGAATACAGTTTTTTATAATTTCTTTATAAAATTTTAAAGTAATACTGAAAAAACTGAAACGAAATATTACAAGATCTGACTTCAATTTTCTTTTTTTGTTGAAGGCTTGTGGCAACTGACAACATCGTTTTGAATTTTTAAATACCTAACCTCCCCTTTTGAGTTTCCATTACTTAGATTATGACACAAATGAATTATTACTAAATAATCATTCAAACCAAACATTAAATATTTTCAGATCATTTCCGACTTGGATATTGAAAGATAACTTTACTGATAACTAAAAGACAAAACCAGCCTCTTAACGGATACATACGTATAAAGATGAGACAAAACGCTCGTCTTAGTACAATAGTCTTGTACAACCCCCTTCCCACCTCCCTCGATCACAACCTTTTTCGCATTCTGAGCAATGCCTAATGAGAAGCGTAGACCTAAAATTTGGCGCCAACTCGAACTCTAAAGAGCACTAGAGAGAAGAGCAAACGATTGAAATCTGGAACACCAAATCCTTCGAATTGAAACTCTATCGTCAAAGCGATAAAGCCGACATAAATGTATGCACATACATTTCATGCACTGGACGACGAATCTATTTAAGGAGTCCATTTTTTAAAACAAATTTTCTTTATCGGCAATTCTCTTTATCGACGTACAACCGATATCGTTTCAGTTTTGCGAAAGCTGAAGCAAAATGTTTTTAAGGTAATTTCAAAAACCTTATCTGTCTTCCAACTTGATACAGAATTAGTAGTAATGATAAGTCACTTTTCATACTGTGACGTTTCTCTAGACCCTTATATTTGTTCCATAATACAAATATATATTGGTTTCATATATGTCAAGTACTTTTTTTTGCTCTTCGACATTTTTCATTTTAATTATTATAGTTTTATTGAACTGATTGATGTTCCACTTTAAGGTATACAGAGGCGTGTCGTGGCGCAGGCATCCAAGCTTGTGACTGTAAGCCATCGGGTTGTAGGGTCTATCCACACTCGAGGAAATTAAATATTTAACGAAATGCCTCAAGTTCGGTGGAAAGTAGGAAAAAGAAGTGTCTTCATGGGAGCGGAGTAACTTAACACTAAAAGAACAAAGTTATTATTATTAGTTATTATTTAGAAATTTGTTAGGGCCATAAATAATTTAAAATTCTTAATTTTCTTGTAAGCAATTTTAAGACAGAACATCAAAATAAAATAGAATAATATAAAACGTTACATACCGAGTAATTAGATTAAAAAGGTAAAGTAAATTAGGTAAGGTAAAAAAGGTTTTTTTTCAGCTTCACGCTGTATCCCGCACGAGGCAGGGTAGGCTCAGGGTTAAAAAAAGGTCAACATAATATAGTAAATTAGAATCGTTTCAGCCGCTATCTAGAATCGATTTATCCGTTTTTAAATATGGACACACATTCAAATTCCGTGCAATTATTAATCCATTACTTTTTCTTGTAATAGGTGAGTCAAAGTGTTCGTTCGAAAAAGCTTTCATGAATTTTTTATTTAGGTCGTTATGATTTTTTTTATTTACTAGTTTTTTTAAGCTAAGTTATTATTTTGATAAATAATTCCAATAAAGTAAATGGAATTGTCTTGTCGGGTTTTCTCTTTCTAATGAACTTTATGAAGTTGAAAAAAAAAGAATTATTTATAACATACTTAACTAGTAAATTAAAATAATATTTTAACAAAATTATTAGTATTTATTGTTCAAGCAATTAATAATATAGCTACATATAACATTAATATTATTTAAACCAATTAAGTTATAACAAGTAAAGACTCGATTTTAATTACGCTATGACACAGCTCATAATCAGTACCCGTAGCTGAACGCTACGATTCTCGTAGCTGTCTACAGATATTGCTACAATCCAATAACAATGAAGTTAGCTGCAATTAAAATAATTTAATTATTCTTTTGTCATTCTTATATAAAAAAGTCATCTACCATTTCATGTTGTTTTAAATCTTTCTAGGCCTGTCATGTAGCATCGGCACATGCGTGTGACTGTAAACGACTAGTTATGGGTTCGATCCCCAGTCGAGGAAATGAAATATTAAATATTTTCAAGTTAAATATTTAAAGCTACAAAAAAACTAATATTCTTTTTTCAAACTTAGAAAGTATTAAATAATTAAAGAACATGGAAAGACTGTTACAAACTAAGCCGTTTTAACGAGATGGATTTGTTTTTTATAATAGACACTAAGGTAATAAAATTGATTAAAAGGAATATTTTCCGAAATTATTTATATAATAATAATAATATATACTTGTCTTAGTTATAAAGTACAGAGATGATATTGGTTACAAATACAAATATGTATTTATAGTGTAATATTATAAAAGAATATTTAAAGGTAATTTTGGAGAGTATGTTGCATACGATATAAATAGTAATAATAATAAAATACTAATACCAGTAGACAGGTACTTTAACAATAAAAAATATGAAAGAGAAAAAAAACATTGTAAAAAAAGTAAAAACAAGCAAGACTTCGTTAGGATTAACAGTCAGTTCAAGACTCCTTCTGAAGATTTTTTTGGTAGAGGAATTGGGACTCGACTATTAGTCCTAATGAACTCTTTCGTTTTTTTTCATCGCGAATAATATGCCTTGCACAGCCGCCATGTTCAATTCTTCAAGGTTACGACAAATCTAACTTTACTTCAATTGTCCTTAGCAGCTAGGACAAAAATGTAACTGTGTAATAAAAAAATGTATTAAATGTAATTCCTCATATTTAAACATAATCCAAATATTTAGTAAAAATAGACTTTCATCTTCAATAATGGATTAAGATATACATAAACTATCCACGCAAGAACATACAAACTTGTAATGAGAATACAAGTACGTCTCCGCGGTTACGTGACATGTCTATAAACTTAGCTGCGTAGTTTTCATCAAGTAAAGCTAACCACCAAACAAGTAATAAACTTTTATTAAGAGACTTTGGCTGGTATGTACATATGAACTTGAGGCCTGTCGTGGCGCAAGGGCGCTGACGTATCACTGTAAAGGCGACATGTTGTGGGTTTGATCCATGGTTTTATTCGAAGAAATGAAATATTTAATATTTTTAAATTACATATTTTATGTTTTCAGGGATTTTGTACCTTCAAATTGCCCTATTACAGAGAGCATCTAGTGTCAAAATAAACCGTTGTGTACTTCAAGTAACTCTGTGCCACGATGGCGTTCACATTTGACTGGTACAATTTACTTTCCTAAGTAGTACAAAAATTAAAAATTCTTTAGTCTTAAAATTCTAAGGCAAGAACCTTTAACTTAATATCTATTCAATGATATTCTGTTCAAGATATTTTAATGGAAGATTTTTTATATAAATTTTTAACAAACACGGCCCTTAGCCGAATATTGTTATACAAGGCTCTTTTATCTTTTGTGAAGAAAAAACAGCTTTACCTCCTTTGTTGTTTTAGTTGTAAGGCATATGAAACAAAGAATAATGAACACATTTTTAAATAACGTTTTATATTATAATTACATGAAAATAAATATTTTTATTCGATTGAAAGAAAGATGAAAAGAAATTACAATTGTGTAAATGATTAGTAGTTGTTTATTATATATTTTTTACTTATAAATAATAAATATTTTTCGTATGTTAGTTATTTAAATAATAGGTAAAAAGTTTGACCTGTTTGTCAGTCTGTCTGTGTTTCTGTTCGTACTCGTAGCTCCTGAATAATTAAACAGATTAGAGTGCGGCTTTTTTGACATTAGCCTTGTTTATTGCGATAGTTATTGTTTTATGAAAATCGGATAAGCAATTTTAGCTACACGTACTTTTTTAGTTATTGTTATTTACCAAATACTTTAGTCGTCCGTGCTCTTTTAGAAGCTGTAGTTTTAATTAATTTGAATTATATAAAAAAAAATAAGTCACGTCAGTCTCTCTATAAAATTGACTACTGAATTAAGACCCTTATAGGGCCAGGAGTCCTTTTTAACGCTACAAGCAGTTTGCCAAGATTAGGTAGTGAAATTTAAGGTTGGGGTTTTTTTAACTTTTAATTTTTGTTTTTTCTATTGTCAATACAATAAAAAAAACATTGTGTCCTATGACACAATAGTTTTATAATACATTGTACAATTTATTAAATAAATCTTCTAATATTGAGTATAAGTATAGTTAGTACTTAGTTTGTCGGAGTCATCGGAACGTTGCGAGCCACTTAGAATTTTAAGCGTTTCACTAGCCTTCCTATATGTTCCAACATGTAAATTATCACTTAAGATACAATTTAGGGTAAACTAGGTCACATAATAATGTATTACAAATTATTTCCTAATAATAAATAATAACACATAGTGTATAATTTATACTAATTTAACCAGAATGACGAAAATGTTTTGATATCTATGTACACGTCTCTTTGTGAACAAAAACTATGAAAAAAACATGTGAATATGATATTGTACTATCTTTGTGTACCCCACAAGATATAAACATAAGTTATTATAATATAACCCTTACGTGCGCCACCCTTACATTGTAAACATAGTTGTGCGACCCTTCATTCTAAGTATATCCTAAACTTGTAAGTCCAAATCTGAATATATAACATATTTATCTTGTAAGGTTTTGACTTCTGTACAAAACTAGATATATGCTCTATAAACTGAAACGAACTGCTAAAGACTACTTGACTATAGCCCCAGCTACAATGACAAAAGCCTTTTCGTGCATTTTATCACATTTCAAAGTATCTATCTCTGTAAATACATAGTATACAGCGTTGTTATAGTGGTTATTCAGTGACGTCAGATATAGGCGGATGCTCGAAACCTTTTAATGGCGAGTGGAGTACCGACGACGTATGATTTATTTTCAAGACAAGTCGGGCAGTAAAAGACACGTAGGAAGTTTAAGAAACATTTATAAAGCAGTGATTACTATAAATATTTATTTATGAATTTATTTTAGAGAGTTACAGACAGAGTCGTTAAGCCAATTACCAAAATTTATCTCCAAATATCCATATTCTAATTCAATTGACAAATTATTTTTTGGGAATATTCGTGGGACATGGGAGATAAGCTCAGAGCAATTAAGACAATTTTAAAATTATGCTCTAAATACATTTGGCAACACTATCTATCGTAAGCGTATTACACAATTACTGAAATAAGTGCTTTCTTCCAGTAAACAGAGAAGCCGTAGAGGCTAATCGCAAGTTAATCAGCTTACAGAGACAAACTTACTCAGGTTTGTATTAAACCCTTTGAAATTTTAAGTATATATCACGTTAATACTAGTATTTCATTTTGTAGTTTAGTTTAAGTTAAATAGATTTGTCTAGCAAAGAACTTATTCATAAGATCTACTATACATTTTCATATACCAATTTTTGTATTTGTCTTACTTATTACTGACAAATAAATATCTTCCTACCTATTTTAGCACGGTGAACTGACGAAACGTTATGTTAAAACACTCCGTTAATTCTCTGAGATATTGCTTGTACATTGAACCTGAAATCCTTCTTTTCGAAATTTGTCTACCAAAGCGAGAAAATAAAAATGATGGATAGAAATTTTTCCACTGTCATCGCGTTTACAGTCTGACGTTTTCCTGTTATCCTACGATAAGATTTTTTGTTTTTTTTTTTTAATTGAACAATCTTTTTATGAATGTCGAAGTAAATCCATGATATATTTGGTGAACACATTTCAAATGTTTAAATATTCAAAAAATATTATGACATTCATAAAATATATAAGTATTCTAGCCAAGCCAATTTCAAGTAAATATAACTCAGATCTTAGAATATGTGCATAATGTAGCTAAAAGAAACAATCAAATTGTCACTAATTCAACAAGACGGCGTTGATTATACTTGAGTATTACCGCCACGCCTACTCTGTACCTACTTACTATGACGTTTTAATTGTTATTTTTTTTATAAATGAAAGCTTAATTACTACAATATTTGTAACGCGGCAAGTTAAACCTTTTTCTAATTGATATACACAACACACTCTACAATTTAGTGTGTTTTTAAATACAATAGAATGTAAATTTTAAAAATGATTAGATATAATTTATCGTGGTGGCAGTAATAATTTGTGCTAATCTTAAAGCTTCTATCTCTCTCTGTATATAGGCTGCTTATTCTTAAAATTTCTAATACGCAATTAATACTGATAACTTTTATTAAGCAGTAAGGAAATTTCCTTAAATAAGATATAAAGTTCTAATATTTATCTAACAATACATTTAAAGAGAACCCATTAAAACGTTGATCGCTTCTGATTTGCCCAAAGTTTTCTAATTTCATGGAGACGCCTATGCCATGAACAGTTATTTATCTTTGCTATTTCTTAATGACGTAAATTATTTGTTGATTTTGTGAATACATTTTTATATTGAAGTAATGAAAGAGTAATTAAAGGTATATATTTGTGTGTAATTAATGTTTTATTTGTAAAGCATATACTTTGTAAATAATGGTTTAGGCATTTAGGCTTCGATGCCTTTATACTAAAGGTATACTAAAAATGTTTCGATTAGGTTCTTATACACAAAAGGTGTTCAACATTTTGATTTCGTACAAAAGCAAAAGTTTTATTCATTCTTTTGAAAAGAGTTGATGTTGATGATCGATCCAGTTTTTTCATCTTTTGTTGATAGAAGAAAAATGGGGGCATATAATAGTAATTCAACCATGACCTACTTGCTTTTTAAATGTAAAATTAAAATATTGTTCCAATATACATTTGCTATAGGTTCATCGTGCCTTACCGTCCACAGATAAATGAATAAAATACTAAGTTTTCATTGGACACTGTGAATGAACAAACAAAAATTGATATTGTTAAGATTGTACTCTTAATAATTTTGCACGACGACATTTTTTCTATTTTCTAAATATAAATACTAAAGAGGTAATAATACAATGAAATTGCTCAATTATCAAATAAGTTAAGTCAATTAAGTTTAATCAAAACCATAACCATAATTAACCACATTAATACTGATACAGTGATACATTGTATCAAGGTTTATTCTTATAAAAATGAGAGGCAAGTGAAGCATAGATACAGAGACTATTATTATAAATTTTCATGTTCTTTTAATAAATAAAATGAAGACTCATTTTGCATGGTGCATTAACGTAATGTTACGCGATCATAATGATACAACAAAAGTATTATTTAAAGTAGCGAGCAAACTGGTTTAGTGGTTTGTACGTAAATAGGTAAATGTTACGATTTTCCCCCTTATACGATACGATTGACCTACATCAGTGCGGTAAACTTATTAAAAATGAAATACTTTTGAGTTAACCCCAAAATACTAGTGAAATCTTGTATGTTTATTTAATAGGTACGTTTTGATTTGTAAATAATAATATATAGGTATATATGTATATATAAATGTATATATATATATATATATATATATATATATATATATATATATATATATATATATATATATATATATATATATATATATATATATATATATATATATATATTAAATCATAATAATGAATAAGTGAATTATTGCCTTAAACAATACAAATAGTACCCTAACGGGTAAATGCAACTGTAAATATAAATATTATAACAAATATAAAGTAAAAAATATGAACTACCATTTACATATGACAATTTGTTATCTGCGTTATTCAGCGTTCGACGCCCTCACAGGAAAAGATAAAACGAATGTATGTATGTATGCTATTATGTTATAAAATTATATTATCATGGCAATACTATGTTAAAGATATGGTAACACACGGTTACGCGAATAAGGACCCTGTCGGAGCATAAATAGGCTTCTAATGCGACTTCCCTCTTGTACATTGTAGGTGAAATCAAATTTTCCACACTTTAAGAGCCGTTTCCTTGGCGCATGATAAAACATCGACAAGATGGCGAGAGATAGGTACTTTTTGATAACGAATTCTCTTTAATGAAAACCGTTGAAATCACTTTTATTTAATAATTAGCACAAAACTGTTATTTATTTAAATTTTAATTCAAAATGTGTTTTATTTAATAATACATATAGACATACTAGAGATGCAAAACATTACAAAAAAGAACAACTTTCCTATAGTAACTTTTCGCAATCGCTTAGGGTGTTAAGCTCGTAAAGAAATTTAACACGCTTGAAAGTTTATACCATGTAGATAAGAACTCCTACGTTTTCCTAATATCTAGTTGAGATGAGCTGGGATACCTTATAAAATACAAAAAGATACGCCATTTATAATTTAAAAAGTAAAATTCAACGCTCAAATTTGGCGCCTCTAACATAGCACAGAATTAGATTACATGGAATTATCACCACAACTGATATAAATTGATAGTGAAGAATAATGCGGATATTTTAACACAGTTATACACATTCCATGTTCAATTGTTAAGGAATGGGGCACATATACCATTAAAGGTATAATTGAATTCATAACAGAACAGAGGACAGTTATATGCACTAATCTTTCAAAATGGGACATTGATAAGGAGTGGAATCCAGAAAAATTGACAGGGTAGATCGCGAGGCCTTAGCAAGCGGGGTCGTCGAACGGCGTCGGCGTCCGGGCCGGGAGGGGCGACGGTTTCGGCGCGTTATCGATCGGATCGCATACCTTCCTGCGGCCGCAGCAGAGCATCCTCCGAGCGCGCGACTGTCCGCCCGGCGAAGACTTCAACCTGGCCAGTTTGCGCCACTGCATGAGGACAGGCTACGGCGCGTGCTGGGGCGGCCGCGGCGCCGGCTCCTCGCGCATCGTGGGTCGCTCGTACGCGGCCGGAGCGCGCGAGCCTTCCTCGCCGAGTGCCGCCCGCCCGCCTCCCGCCGCCCGCCGCCCGCCCAGCGCCTGCGCGCCGCGCGCTACACGCACACTACACCCCCACATTTACGACGCGATTAATAATTCCGGCTACGCTGCCAGTGCGTATGTGGGTTAGTTTTTTGGCGATCGATGCGATTATTCGGTACGAGTTTCCTAGACCGATGCAACCAGACGACCTATTAATCGCTTTTCTAGATGCACATGGCATAAGGTCAATGAAACATTTGCTAATGTTATCTGTATTTTACTTGTTCATAGTCTGTTGTTGTTAATAGTCTTTTTTAATAATTATAGCTTAAACTTTTAAGTCCTTATTTATTATTTAATAATATTAAACATATAAAATATAAATCAAAGAAAATATTATTTTCTTTGACTTATATTTATAAGAAAAGAAAGTAAGAATTAGCTTATAATTTTATTATTATTACTTTAAGTGGCAATTCTTCTTAAAAAAAATCATAAAACTTTTTAAAACATGGTATTTCAGCGAATTTGGAAAATGTCGTAATGAATAAATATAACCAACAATACTATTCTAAATACAAACAAATTATAGTATGAAGGTAAGTAATTAAAGGGCCACAAGTTAAATACATTGTTAGGATGATAATAAGCCATAGCTATGTAGATATAACTTCCGGCGACCATACAAAGAGCTAACAAAACCACATGGGGTGCCAAACTCTACGTACATGCCGACCGTTTCCCGCTTTCCTAAATTAATGGAATTTCAACGACCCTCTTGGACGTACTTGCACGCGTCAAAATTGACACATCAGGCAATTACGCCAATTAAAGGGGGAATACATAATGCAAGCAGAGTGGACGTAGACAATTATTGTGATTACCGTCAGCTACACCTACACCCGAACTCCGGAGAAAAGTAGCTAATAAGAATCTAATTATAACTAAAATGTATCTTACATAATTACGCTATGAATTGATTGAATGGAAACCATTTATTATGATATTATATGTATTTTATTAATTTAAATTTGATAAAACAATTTATAATAGTATATTATTTCTTGGATTCCTACTCACCTGATATAATATCGGTGATGAAAGAACCAACCATTTCAAATATCTTTAATTTTCAGAAGGCCTTTTGTATGTAAATTTCCAGGCGGAAAGTTCTTAATTTCGAAATAGCGTGGTGTCCCCTACCAGAATTGATTAAGGCAATTTGGTAAATTGTTTTTATTTTAGTTCCTTTGGCAGTGAAGACTAGTAGAAAGTATTTTGTGATAACATACTCGATGCTTAATTTAATGCTTATATTCTTATTTTAAATTAAAAAACATATTATTGGTTTACTTTTGTGTCACTAAGCAGGCTTAAAAGTCCTTAAATAAAAAATATCTACCCGTTTATTGAAACTTATCCCCATACACTGGTTGACTGGCAGAGATCTCTTAAAGAGATCGCAGAAGAGAGAAGTTCGCCTTTGTATACTAACTGTTTTTTTTTATTTATTTCTGTTTTTATATTTTCTAGTACAATAAAGAATATTATATATCACTGAGGAGAACCGACCGACATTAATAGAACCTTCTAATTTAAATGATGCCTTTATAACAAGAAATAACAAGAAGATTATCAGAAATATTTTTTAATGTTTGACAATTTTTTATACTTAAATAAAGCTATTATATTTTAAAGTATTCCACACTTATTTAACAAATTTAAAATGAGTATTAACCACAGAGCCATACTTAAGAAAGCAAAAAACTTTGAACTACTGTAACAAAGCGTATAAAAATTTCGACATAGCTTAATAAGAACGTATGGCTTAGTAAGTCAGAGCGCTTAGACGGTTTCCAAAGAGGCGCGGGTTTAAATAACGTCCCGTTCAAAGTTTTGTACGTTTTCTAAAAACGTATTATTCAACACTTAGTAAAAGGAACAGTGTATAAGAATTTTGACTTAGCTTAAAGAAAACGTATCACTTAGTGGTCAGAGTGCTTGAATGGTTCAATTCCCGCTACGGTATATTTTTTGTACGTTTTTAAAAAAAGTATTTTTCTTTTCTAAGCAAGTTATCCTTAGATATGTTAAAGATCTTGGTGTTGTTTAGAAGATGTGTCCAAATCTAATAAATATTTCAAAGCAGCAAACATTTGTAGTACATTTTACAGTAATTTGTATTAGTGAATGTCGCTTATCGCCGATTGCAACTTGCATCATTCCTTGCAGACGTTGTACTTACATTTAAAAAAACAATCCATAATGACAATGAAATACAAAAATAAGTTAACTTTGATCTGAAGTATACCCCAAAAAATATCAAATATATTGGTCACAAAATTAAACATGACGCTTTACTTAGTACTGTCTATCTACATAAAAAATAATCATTAGTAAGTGCCTTTAAACACAATCTGTGCACGAAATCTAGTCCGCGTTATGATTTTCCCCTTAATGGAAGCTCAGGCAACCCGTCAAATTAGAGGGATGAAGTTTGAAAGGGGATAAAAAACGCGCGATTACGTGAATGATCAAAAGAACCTACCTACTTGTGATTTACAACGTTTCGACTAAGTTAACTTTTTCCGATATAACGATTTTTAACGTTCGATGTAATAAAGTAGCCTGCTATTTTATATAAATTATTATTTTATTATTTCTTCTTATATTTTTCGCGTTTAGTTAAGCAGAACGAACTAAGTGTTAAAACACTCCATTCTCTGATTTTACTCTATTAGTCTCTAGTACTTCGTATGTGGAATTCTTAACATTTGTTACATGTTAATAATAAATATTATTTAGAGTTAATTAAAAAAGCATTACGTATTTAATCAGCTAAACTGATACCGCATATCCTACGAGAAGATTACATCTTCACAGCATATTTTTTTCTGTAATTACCATATCTCGCTGCCATACAACAGCGTCATTAGCAGCAATGACAAAAAATCTATAAATAAATGAGAAAATGTCTGATCCGTACATCATCTTCCAGATCTAAAGCCTAGTTTGTCCTCCCACAACAAACTTTCGGATCTCTTTTGCATTCTCTTTGTTAACATTTTAGCATAATTTCTAGGTCCTACCCAAGCTAAACAAACTAAAAGCCTTATCTATTGCTAATACTGTCGACAAAGACTGTACAAAGACTCGATGACAGCACCTTGCAGGGCCGGATTGACTTAAGGGCTCCTTGGGCTGCAGCCCCTGCCCCGAGGTTACAAGGGGCCCCCAGACCCCGCTAAAAACAATAGGCGAAAAGGGTCATTCATGGCAAAGTCCCATACTTCACTTTACCTGACACCAATCTGAAGTGTCTTTGTATGAAATAAATGTTAAAACGTAGGGGTTTTAGAATATAAACAAGATCATTAAGATTTTTTTTTTCAAGACGGCCGGAAAAAAAAGATATTAGGAGTTTTAATATTATCGTTCAAATAATCGATTTTTAGGACCAATAATAATTTATCATTATAGCAACAGTTTTTTGACATGGCTATTAGTTGAGTACTTATATAGGCCCCTAAGTAGTTTCAGCCCAGGGCCCCACAAATTCACCATCCGCCCCTGGCACCTTGTGAATGTTGACCTCGCATTATTTCTAGCGAAATTGAAAAACAAGTCTGAGGCGCGACTCCCGCCATATTTCAACATGACCCTCTGATCTGCCTTACCAAATTTCAGATTTCGTATGCTACTTCTTTAGCGCCGCTAGCCACATCAAGACTCAGCAACATTAAATTGATAGATACATTTTTTATTATAGAATCCCGGCCATCGCTGCACACTTTGTGGCAGTTTTGCTACAGTTTAGCGGATGACCTCAGGACAGACTTTTCACCAGAAAAGCTTCATGTTTTTCCGGAAATATTTTCTGTCTTCCTCTCGGAATTTTGCACAATTTAGTTTTATCGGTCACTAGCTTTTGTTTCCCCCAATTGGTCAAATAGAAATAATAACATATAGACTTTTTCGATAAATGGACTATCTCACACTAAAATATTTTGTCAATTTAAAGTAGGAAGTAGGTTCTCAGATTAACCTGTATTATAATACTTAAACCTATATTTAGGTAAATAAATTATAAATCTCCTAAAATATCCATTTTCCCGACTTCAAAGGAAGGTTATGTTTTTCTAGCGCGCCTTGTAGTATGTATGTAATGTTCTTTATTACCTGATATCTCCAGATGCGCAGAATGGTTTTACATAATAGAGGTATCATTAGATTTGTCTTAGGAGCCCAAGCGCTCTTAGGAAGGTAACGTTAAAACATATTTTTAGATAGATAAAAAATAATATTTTTTCTTTGAATAGTGAGTATTAAATTAAAAGATTCAATACGATAATTTCAAAAAGATATACAGTGATTATTATTACCGTAAAAATAACCAAAATAATAAAATGTGAAATTTTAAATAGAAGAAGACTTTGCTTTTTTTTTGTGAATCCAGTGGGGTACTAATGTGATACGACCGGTGAAAGTAAGTTACTTTTTTCTAAATGATGTACATCAGTCAGACTGACACAAAGACTTAAATGTTGTTACTTCTCGCCGGAATTAAATCGAACTCCTTATACACCATGTTCAAAACAGAATTTGATGCAGTTTGTACCGTTATTTAGAGAATTTATTGCAAATTTCTATTCTGTAGTAAAAATAGTGAGAGACATACGATAGGAACGAGAAATAAAGATAAGCTTGTTAAACCAAGTTTGCACCACCAACGCCGTAGCCAATATAGATGACATACGTGTCTATAATAAAATTCCGCAATTGGGGTTATTCTAAATTTGAACACAAATTAAAAAGTAACAGTAGACACAATATTATCAAATATTTGCAGGATAAAAATGTATTAAAACAACACAAAACCCTTACGGATTAGCTGTCAGTCTATGTAACTACTTTGATTGCTACATTAATATTGCAAAGAAAAACTGCTGAATCTCTTTTCAACTCTTCTTAGCTCTCTTAGCTTTATGTTCTTTGGACATGCAAAGGTCTGTTTAAATAACAGATATTTTGAATTTTAATTTGAATTTAGTATCACTTCGGGACTCTATTCGTAGCTACTTTTCGTCTGTGACTAATACAACAAATAAATACTTTTGTTTAATATATAATTATGGAGAAGCAATACACTTCCATACATTTGGTGACATGCTTGATTAATATTTTTACTATTTTTTAAAATGTTATTTCGCACTTAGGGCAGAAAAACATAAACTTAAATTTAAAAAGCTTATAAAAATTTTGAACGAAGCGGGATTTGAACCCGCTCCTCTTGAAAACCATTCAAGCGCTCTGACCAACTAAGCCATCCGTTCTCACCAAGCTCCGTCGAAATTCTTTATGCGCTTATTACAACTTATTTATGTTGAACAGTTCTCAAGAGGCGCGGGGTCAAATACCGGTTCGTTCAAATTTTTTATACGCTTTTTAAATGTATATTTAGTATGCTTGATTATTTTTTTTTTGATTGATATCCATCAAATTAACGTATTTAAAACATAATAATAGAGAAAGATCGTGAAAACCGTTCAAGCGCTTTGACCAACTAAGTCATTCGTTCTAGTGAACTAACCATGAACGAATGGCTTAGTAGGTTAGAGCTCTAGAACGGTTTTTAAGAGATGCGGCTTCAATACCTGTTTCATTCAAAATTTTTATACCTTTTTTAAATTTAAGTTTAGTATTTTCTGTCCTAAGTGTGGAAAAACTCTTTAAAAATAGTAAAAATAATAGAGAAAAAGTTCCGTCAAGTGCGAGTCGAACTCGCCACCGAGGCTGCCAATTTCAATATTATCAACGGTAAGTACAACCGTTAAGAAATTGACAAATTTAAGTTTGCCGGGACTCATTTTGCCAAATGTACAGTAAACAGTAGTACAGTAAAATTTAGATTTGAGATAGTTATTAATATATATGTACTGCCAAATCTCACTTTAGCCAAATTTCATAATTGAATACAAACCATGGTGGTTTGATTACTGTCATGTGTTTAATAGTACTTGCAAGTATAAGATAAATCAATTTACATAGGAATCATCATAATTAGTTTTGTATTCATTTCGTTTACTTCATTAAATCACTGCATTTGTGACGAGTCTCAAAATATGACATAGAAATACTTTTTAGAAATAATACCACAATACAGTATTGTATTTAGTTTATGCAGAAATGTGTTATGCATTTAAAATGTTAGTAGTTTTGGCTGTGCTATGTCACACATTTACTAATAAACCGTTAAATTAAAAAGGGGTTGTAATTAAGAAAGTTGTTTACAAAAAAATATGTAATATAATTAAAAAATATATTTACACTTATGACCAATAACATAACAAATTAATTACAGTGTAAATAACTAATCAGTAATGCCATTACTAATCAGTAATGCCAGTATTTCAGTAAGATATTTTTTTTAACAAAGAACATATATAATGACTTACAAATTCACATGAACATGATGACTTAAAACAATTAATGTATAATAATAATTTTATGATAATGATAATTTTCAAATATTTATAAGCAAAGAATTAAAATCGTAAACAGAGAATTTTTAAAGTTATGACATAAATTTTGAGTTGAAATTTTGTTAAAAATAAATCTAAATATTAGAATCTGCTCATGTCATGCTTCAAGTTAGTTTAAGATACCTTATATACATTCTTAATATTTTATGTACATAATATTTATTGTTTGTCCTTCCTTAAATGTGCCCAGGGATCTTTTAACATAGAAGGATGGAGATAAGCATCGATGTTATTATTTTCACGGCCATAGCTGTTATTATAGTCACTCTGGAATATAAAAAATATTCTATTAAATGTTCTTTTAAAACATAATAGGTATATTAAAGTAAAAAAGCTTTACTAACGCCGAAGCTGTTGCTGTGTTGAGAATTATTGTGCCAATTGTTTTGATAGTGCCCACGCCGATGTTGATTCCTTTTAGGCCAATTGTTTCGGAAAGAATTTTGGTGATTTCCATTTGTCCTGTTTTGCCATTTGCCTTGCACTGGAGTACTTTGATTCAAAGGAATAAAATCGTCTGACATAATTTTTATTGAATAAATACTCAAAATCCGTAAAATGAAATAAAACAAACTGTTTTTTAGAAATAATAAAATAGGAAGAGACCAATAAATGGACAATAAACAACTTTAAACTAACTTTTATTGCTAAACGTCAATTTATGACAATAGTTAGTGTCACAGATACATACTATCACTGAAGTAAAAATTTGCTGTTCTTGATTTTATTTCTGTAAGCCGATATTTTCAACACAAAATCTAAAGTGAATATATAGTTTCCCAAATGAAGTACCGTAGATTTTTAAATTATTAGACATATAATTACAACAATCACTTAATTGACTATAGTAGTAATTTACCTGTCAAAATTGTTTAAAGGTCAACTTAACGTACCGTACGATATAATAAATCAATGTATAGAAAATTATATCACCATAAAAATAAATATATTTCTAAATCAGCAGAATTATAAATATACAGATGAATTATTTAAATCGTTTATAGTTTTGGAAGAATAGTAATTTTTAATTACATAATTTTTACTACTTTTCATAAAAGTCTAAAAAAATTTTAAAATATATATTTTATTGTTTAAAATTAAAAAAAGGTAAATAATAAAAAAAAACTTTTGTCATAACACAGCACAGTACTGTAGGAATTTATTATTGTCTTTAAATTCTAAGTTATCTATATTTTTAGCTCTTGCCTTTGGCCAATGAGGGTGATTCTAGCGCAGTGTAATTTTTTATGTAGGCAAAAAAACAAGATATTTGGGCTCAGATTCATACTTCAGTGTTAATGTTTTATTTTTTGTAAATCTTAGACAATGGTTTAGTGACTTACTTTAGAATCATTTTTCTATTATTTGGTGGCTGGACATTATAAAATGTGGATTCCTTCGAAATCTCCAAAATTAGCCGTCGGTAAGATTGACGTTTGGATTCAATCAGCAATACATCCTGCACAATTACAGGAAGCGTAAATACATGATATGAATTTTTAATTAATTATTTCCGACATAATTTTCTCTATAAATGGAAATTTTATTACAGTAATAACGTTTGCGTAATATTTTTTATGTATTAGATGAATATAATTTAAAATAAATGTAATCAACTTGCAAACTTAATAACTTTGTTTACATATATTTGTGTATTTTAATACATTTTGTAATAACTATTGAATATATATTTTTTTCGATTTCTTATTTATGAAATTTTCTTCAAAACCTTAATGTACTTATGTTATTGACATAACAAACAATTTAACTTGCTTTCAATATAATTAAATAATTTATTAATTGTTAATATTTAGGTTCAGTAAAATAATAAATCTTTAAATGTTGTAGTATTTATTTATGAATGTGTTAATTTATTTTATTAAATAAAATACTTTGTTTAAGCTGTATATAACTGGAAAGGAGATGTTCGATCAGGATTGCCACTTGAAATTGGAGAAACAGTGCAAATTCTTGAAGAAAATGGAGGTAATATTTTTATAATTATTATGTTTTATTTATAAATTATAATAATATGTTAGAAAACTTTATTTATATTTACTTATTTAAAATATTTAATGTACCTCAGTTATTTTATTTTATACACTTGTGTGTGTTCAATAATTACTTTGCAGAAAATTTAGTAGTGAATTGTCTTACTCAATATGTAGTGATTTAAATTAAGGCAGAAATTGGGGAACAGAATCTTACAGCACTAAGTGTATTGTGTTTAAAAAATCCCTACTCCTCCCTTACTTCCCAGTTACACTCCGACTAGCTAATTCTAGATTAACGTAAGAATAGCGTTGTATTAATGACGACATTAATAAACTCGCAGTAAGTTCGGAGTAGCAATACAATCCTTACACCGAGATTAAGATGTATGTAATGGCAACCCACGGATTTTAAAAGTAAAAAGAATGAACTAAATGTAATTATGGATATTTTAGACAGTGACAGCTAGATGCATGTCAACATATTTGACAATTGTTGTGGATTTAGGCTGTCAAGAATTAAGAAAACTCGGTGTTCGTGGTAATTTCAAAAAGTTTCTGAAAGTTGTGAGTTTTGTTTTGTGATATTTGGTAAATTTTTAATAAGAAATAATTTAACAATGTTTAAGAGCCAAAAA
Source organism: Eueides isabella (assembly GCA_019049475.1). Lineage (NCBI taxonomy): Eukaryota > Metazoa > Arthropoda > Insecta > Lepidoptera > Nymphalidae > Eueides > Eueides isabella. The sequence continues at coordinate 5,536,978 of CM032393.1, forward strand.
GAAAAACGCAATCGTTCCATTAACTGGGATGAAGAAGAAAAGGTAAATTAAAAACTTGTGATACTAATTTCATCTTTGATTTATTTATTGGTAGAGATTATTTTTGATATTGGTTTACTGTTACAGGAATTACTTCGATCGGTGCTGAAGGAGTATGCTCCAATTATAGAAAATAAATGCTTGGATAATAATACTAACAAATCAAAAATTAAAGCTTGGGAAGAAGTTCACAAACAGTAAGTACAATTATGATTTTTGATATATGGAATACCTATTAATACATTTACTAAATTACCTAATCATATGGCTAGGTTAATCATCTTTTCATACTAATCATCTTTACATAAACAGATTTAATGAATTAAATCAACGATCACGCTCACTAAATCAATTAAAGATTCAGTGGAAGACGATGAAAATAAATGCCCGAAAAATATTTAGTTCTTTTAAAAAAGATATCAGTAAAACTGGTGGTGGTGGGAAACCTACATCACCCAGTCAGGAAGAAATTAAAATAATTGATTTACTGAATCCTGCAGAGTTGTTACAGGATGAAAATATATATGATTCAGATGGAACTGTATGTATATTTCCTGACCAATTTGGTTGTATATGTTACCATAATGTATTTATAGAGTAGTATTAATAGAGAGTAATGTATTAATAGAGTATAGCAGTGTAGCTAACCAGTTAAATACCTACTTTTATACTTCTAAACTGCAAATATAAGCAAATTGATAATATATTTTGTCTTGCAGATTGTCACCCCGCTAACGAGTAAAGGAGAAATGGAAACTGACACGGAATCATTTACCTACACATTACAGGTTAGTTGATAGTCATTTGTAATAAAATTAATATTCTGTTTAGTATGAGTAATACTATAAAACATTTTTACTTTTTATTTTCTGCTTTGTTTTAGAAAAGTGATATACTTGTTCCACTTGATTTATTTGGTAATGAAAAGACAAAGTTGGAAGGTCAGGGAACAGATGTAAGTTATTATAATCATCTTCTTATCATCGCTATTATTACCTTTCTTAAAAAGTGTTACTAAAGAAAAGGTGTTTGAATGAATAACACATTTTTTCATGGTGTATGTATATGTGAATATTGGACCTGGGTAGATCTTAAACTGCGACCAGAACGACCAGAAGCCAGCCATGATCTCTCACTAAGTGGTAAACCTCTTTGTTCAACAGTGGAATCAGGATGATATAATTAATGCCAATAATAATGCTTTACTAAATCACTTGTAATGTACACAAGTGATTTAGTAAAGCATTAAATATGATGCATAACATGAACATTTTACATAGATTTCCCAAGAAAACATGACTGACACTGAAACACCAGTAAAAAGAAATACAGAAGCATTGGCAGCAAAAAATGTATGCAAAAATTGTACCTTATTTTTATTTTTTACTGTGAAACTATGCAGATTTAAAAATAATTCTGATATTATTTCTATTTTACAGATATTTAAACCAAAAAAGGTGTATAAAAATTGTTCTAAGGCAAATAAGGTAATTTACTTGATATTCACCATAAATACTTATACTTATACTAAAGGATCATCACTGATGATTTTCATCCACCTAAGACTTATATACATTTTCATAATCAAATAAATTATATTGTCAATTTATTTTTTCTAGAGCAATGACTATGTAACCAGCATGTTGGAATATTCAAAAAAGTTAAAAGATAGTGAACACCAGAGACGGTTGGACATAATGGAAGCTGAGCACAAAATTCATATGGATATTCAAAATGAAAAATTTAAATGTGTATTGTTAGAGAAAGAAATTTTAGAAATAAGAAAAGTTAGAGAAGCTCGTATTTAAAGTTATAAGGCTATAATTAATTAAAATAAATTTTTATACTTATTTATGTTTTATTTATAAAATAAGATATACTATTAAATTGCTAAAAATTTTCACTTATAAATGCTGTTCTTGCTGCATTTCCTCTTGTTGAAATGTTTTCTGCTTGTGTAACTGGAACATTACTAGATTGAGCTTCTGGGACCATATCTTCTTTTTGCAAGGCAATATTGTGCAATATTGCCAAAGCAATAATATATATCTTGGTATTTTCCAATTTAGTTGTAAAACCTCTTAGGAGACACCGAAATCGTTGCTTCCATACACCAAAACATCGTTCCACTGTGTTACGAGTTTGGATATGGGCTCTGTTATACCTTTCTTCCTTAACTGATGTGGTATGCAACAATGGAGTAAAAAGATAGGGAGTACAGGCATAACCAGAGTCTCCTAATAGTCGTCCCTTAAATTCCCCTCTCTCAAACCTTTGTTTCAATCGAGACTCATTGAATATCCTAGAATCGTGTGTGCTGCCTCGCCAGTGTGCCACTATATCCATGATTTGTAGATTTGCATTTGAGACAACCTACAAAAAGAGATAATTGATTACATTGACATAAGTTTTTAATAGCATATGAATATATGTAAATACAATAATTATTGTTCAATTTTTAATGTGAAATAAAACTGAAAACTTACTTGAACATTTAATGAACTGTATCCTTTTCTATTAATATAATACTGTCCAACATCTCCGGCTACTTTTGGAACACGAATGTGGGTACAGTCAATTGTTCCTATGACTTGTCTAAAGCCACAAATTGCATAAAAACTAGCAATTACTCTGTTTTGTTCTTGGTTACTTATTGGCATTTTTATCCATTGACCCCTGTGTTTGACTATTGCTAATGCAACTTGTTTACACACAAGAGATACCGTAGGCTGACTGAATCCACTCAGATCTCCTGCATCATCTTGAATCTGTAAAATTCAGTAGAGAAATTTAAAACTTTCTAGATTATACACTATTCAACAATATAGGTACCTAACTAAATATTTATTTAATAGTAGTAATCAGCCAAAACACAATGTTTTCAGATTGTAGGTAGCTATACCTACCTATATAGAACTTGCTTGTACTTATACTTATATCTACATAGGTAGGTAAATAATATAGGTACAATGACTTAATTTACAGTAGATACTATAAATTACTGTAGATTATGCTAAGTAGGTAACTAAATAGTTTATTTACCTCTCCACGAGCCCAGGTCCTTATCGCAGTTAGAACTTTCAAATGAGGAGGTATAAAGCCACCTCTTGCGTCGCCGGCCAAGTCATTTTGCACCATTTGGATAATAAAATAAACAGTTGACCGTGTAAAACGGTATTTGCTTTTAAACTCATCATCTCGCAGGTCTTCAAATGGATTACTGCGTACTTTGTACAATTTTACACGTCTCAATAATAGAGACCTCTCTTCGATTTCTTCTATCATTTCCAAATCATTAACGAAATAGTCTATATCCATTATAATGCACGAAACTTATGAACCTATTTATTAAATCACTAAACAATATATTACCACACGAACAAACATCAAACTATATAATTTTAAGGTTATGTTTTGTAACAAACACTGCTATGCCACAGTATACTGATTAGTGTCTATGCATACTCAGACGTTAAACCATGTAGCTCCTAGGAATAAGTTAAAATCCGAGAGTAGATTCGGATTAGATAATTACATCCTTACTCCGGGTTTATTAATGTGTTAGTTACCTAATCTAAGCGTAAGTCTTGGAGTAAATTTAATCTGACACTAGTCAAAGTTTATAAATAACACTGTAAGTGTATTTTTTTTATTTTTATTTACAATAAAATATGTCAAATAAAACATAAAGTTGAAATAAAAATACATTATCTAAAATAAATACTATAAGATTTTTGATTTATAATCTAAATTTACAACATATTTTAAAAGCATTGCATTCTACAATGTATATATCTATATGTAGTGTATTTCTAAATATTGGTTACCATGACTACAGTATTAAAAATATTTCTGTAAATTTCTAGGTAGTTCTTATATTTTATTACTTACAGTAAACATTAATGAATACTCACTCAGCTTCACGCTGTATCCCGCACATGGCAGGGCACACAGGCAGAGGGAACTTGGGAACTTAGTGTTAAGACATTCCGTTCCACACTTTCCGCCAAATTTGAGTTACTGCATGTTGAGTGGTGGAACTCAATGCTGCATTTTGCCTTGTACCAGGGAGAAGAAATGAAAACATGATATATTTAAATTGAAAATATTCATGAAATATAGTTAATTAATCTGTTTTGCTTATCAATTTAGCTGAAGATATATATATTTATATTTATATTCACATTGAAAGTTGCAGATACATTTATATGTACAACTACATCGGTACTTGGTTTATAATTGCTATAAAATGTTTATATTTAGAACAGCATTGTATTAAGTGGAGTAGGGAAAGGCAACTAAGCCTACTTGAAATATGCTTCGTTTATATCTTCAGCTTTAAGTGTAAATCTACTAACAGCCTTTTAATAAAATTATAAGAAAGACAAATATAATTTTTAAAAATCTTAATATATATCTTAACATATAAAACAGAGGTTCCACTTTTGTTTCCCAGTTTCCGCCGAATTTGAAGCATCGCGTGTTGAGAGCGGAATTCAACGCCGCGCTTTTACTCGTTATGAAAATTAAGAAATAGAAATATTAGAGGCCTGTCGTGGCACAGCGGCACAAGCGTGTGACTGTAACCGACAGGTTCTGGGTTCGATCCCCGGTCGAGGAAATGAAATATTTAATATTTTCAATTTAAATATTTAGTGTTTCATTTCCTCGCTCTGGTAATAAGGTAAAAAAAGTTCGGCGTTAAATTCCGCACAACACAATACGCAATGGAAAGTGGGGAACGGAAGTGGAACGGAGTGTCTTAACACTAGGTTCCCGGGTTCCCTCTGCCTACCCTGCCTCGTGCGGGATACAGCGTGAAGCTGAAAAAAAAAGAAAAGAAGCATTAAATATTTAAAATGAAAATATTAAATACTTCATTTCCTTGAGTGGAAATCGAACCCACAACATGTCGTTTAAAGTCACGATAGAACTCAACTTAATTTAAAATATAAAAAGATTTGTTTTCCCAAGTAGAATTACAAATTTCAAAGCCATTGTCTATGTTATAAGATACTTATTTATATTTGGTTTGTGGTGTTTTCTTAGCTATCCTTCAATAGGCAGTGATGGCGGGCGGAGAGGTTACAGTGTGTACTTTGTTTCACATTTGATTTTTGAAACATTGTATTTTAAATAATGGAATACGCGCACACTGTGTTTTGTAGCCACAGCGAGAAAATAAGGAACGATACAAATGGGATATGCATAATAAAACCATGTTTTAATTAATTTCAGGTTGGTTTCGTGGATTTAGCACAAACAATAGATCGGCATGGGGTATATTTCCAGCTTGCGTGGTGTCTATTCGACCGTGTACCGTTAAAGGTACCGGAGCTTCAGCTATTGCCGAGCTAAAGGATGACCCTTTGGTACGAGAAATTGCCTGTGTTTTAAGAGAATGGGCTAGATTATGGAAGAAACTGTATGTGGTAAGTTTTATTTCTTTGTATGTACTAGATTTTACCTATTCTTCTGTGTGGTAAAATGAAAATTGATCAGGTGCGTCGTGCGTTACATCGAAAGTCAGCTTTACTCTGTATTCCGCACATGGCAGGGTAGGCAGAGGGAACTTGGGAACCTAGTGTTAAGACACTCCGTTCCAATTTCGCCTCAACGCCGCGTTTTGTACTTTGAATTCCTCGAGTGAGAATCAAACCCACAACCTGTCGGTTAGAGTCACACGCTCGTGCCGCTGTGCCACGAGAGACCTCAACATCGAATGTCCAAACTAATGATTAGGTAGTGTGTTCAGTGAGCGGATAGTGTTTTTCTACTCTGCCTTATCTCGGAAAAATGGGAAAACATAAACATGATTCTCTTAGCAATGTCTTATTTCATATGTAATGCATGTATTTATTTACTTACGTTACGGCCATACCATACCGAAAAAACACAATGAGTAGTTAAAGTTGTGACACGAAGAAATATCTAGAAATTAGTAGTCATAATTTTTTTAGAAACTCATTACCATTGAAATATGAAAACATTATCGAAAATCAAAGAAACTAGCCAGTTTCTTTGTTTTAATACCGTCTGAATCATACATCATTATGCCAGTAATGGGTATAGAGATACTTATTTGTTCTTACGGACTCACGGTCGTCATTTACACTGTTCTAGCTCAGTTTATATTGTGAACGAGGAAGAAACCATTGAATATTTCCGTTTGAGAAGGTCAAGTAGGGGCTAACCGCATGAGAACTATATTACTTTGATTTGTAGAGATTATAGCACGCTCACTGTGAGTCGTGTGTATGTGATATTGTTATATAAATAATAATTATTATTTTAAATATATTTTATAATGATTTATGTATGTGACATTTATATACGCAATATATGTTAAGTTTATGATGAAAATACCTTTCATATTACTTATATATTTTCTTGCCGGGTGTTTGAATTGAATACAGCACGTGAGAATTCACGCGTCTATTGACGTTTTCAATCCATTTAAGATTATATAGCCCCGCGTACACACAATTTTTAATTACCTCCAAACATCTAGCAAGCATGCTTGCTTGCTACTGCAAGTCTTATTTTCTTTCTACGATAATGACATTTTAAGATTTTCCTGTAATATATAACTATATATAGTTTTATTTCTTTGGCACAAAACGTGTGACTGTAACCGATGGATTGTGGGTTCGATCCCCAGTCGAGGAAATGAAATATTTCATATTTTCAATTTAAATATTCAATGTTTTCATTTCCTCGCTCTGGTACAAGGCAAAACGCGGCGTTGAGTTCCGCCACTCAACACGCTATGCCTCAAAATTCGGCGGAAAATGGGGAACGAAAGTGGAACGGAGTGTCTTAACACTAGGTTCCCAAGGTTCCTCTGCCTACCCTGCCATGTGCGGGAGACAGCGTGAAGGTGACTATTTACTCTTTAGTTAAAAATAGACTAGCCTTGATGATAACCGAGGCGTACACTGTCGTCTGAAAAATAAATACACTTACTAAGTAAATTTAAAATATACCTACATAGTTTTCAATTCCTAAGTGGTGATTAGTCTCGTCCGCTTTTAATCGCGACAGCTTTAAACAGTACGTCTTCTCGGGTTCAAGTTTCAATTTATTAGAAACATTATAAAGGGCAATGTATTTTTTGTAAAATTAATTACGAATATTTAAATTTCCCCAAAATCTTTAAATGTATACAGTGCGCATATTACAGCTCTAACAAATGTATGCAAAATGAGGTCATATCTGCTAGGCATAAATTAAAACATCTTTATACAAACATGTCTGACAGGAAATTACATAGTATTGAAAATTTCACTGTAATGTATTTAGTACTAAAAAATATTTTATACCAGCGACCAGCCCGCGGCTTTACCTTTCTTACTTCGCCTTACTTTCTTGTTCTAATTATAATCACTTTTAAGACGATACCTATGTGTACATTTAATAATGAAATTACAGCTAAATAAATAAAAAAAAAGTATAGCAATTTGCTGAACTAAATATTTTAAATTGACGTTACTTTTTTATTTATTTACAAATTTAAATAAAACAAACGCTAAATGTTGAAAGAAGATAAGATGACGAAAGGCAATAATGGAAACTGCATTTAAATCTGGTTAGACGTTTCTGACAAATGCATTGACACACAAAAATTAAAAAATATATTGTTTTGAGCTATAATACATTTTTTATGTTTATAAAGAATATTTTATGATACAAGTATAACTTAGTTAAATATTTGCTCAGATAGATATCTCCTACGAGTATTGTAAGGCAGTTGCCTTTATATCAAGGCTTAATATCTCAATTACGTATACGTCATTGTCTTGAAACTTGATTACTAATAATTATTATAATAAATCTAAAGAGGACAATCCACATTAAACTTACCTCCAAGGTATGTTTTACGTGAACGATATCGATGTATTACGTAATATAAAACGATAAATAAATATATGGACACAATGACAAATTTAAAGAATATATCATTATTTTAAATGTATTAATTAAAATTTCAACATAAATAGATTAGAACACGTACCTCTTAAAACGTCCAAGCGACTCGTTTTCATTAAGCGACTCGTTTTCATTAAGCTAATGTCGAAATTTCTTATAAGCTTATTACAACTTGTAATCGAGGCCTGTCGTGGCCCAGCGGCACAACGGTGTGACTGTAACGGACAGATTGTGGGTTCGATGCCCACTCGAAGAAGAGAAATATTAAATATTTTTAATTTAAAAATTTAATGTTTTCATTTGTTCGCTCTGGTTACAAGGCAAAACTCACTCAACACACAATGCCTCAAATTCGGCGGAAAGTGAAGAACACAGAGGGAACTCGAGAACCTAGTGTTAAGATAGTCCGTCTTAACACTAGATTCCCAATTTCCATCTGCCTACTTAACACGCAATGCCTCGAATGCGGCGGAAAGTGGGCAATGGAGCGAGATTTATTTTGTTAATATTTCTGTAGGCAGAGAAAATTTTAGCTGTTTGTAGACTTGGTTTAATCTTTATCTATCCTTTTTGTCTAGAAAGATATGTAATAAGAACGTCATTACGTTTTTGAATCGGAAAATGCTCTGATTGATCAACCGATCAACCACTATCGGTTTAGAAAAATATTATAATATAAACATCTCCATAAACAAATATTTAACCTAAAATCGTATTAAATTAATCCTCTGCCCCTATATTGCGTCAAAAATTATTCAGGATAGCATCGTGATTTAAAGCAATAGCTATGGGTACGGTCCCCAGTTGTGGAAATTTAATTATTTTCATTTCCATGTTTTATAAACACAAGGTATGGCGCCACTCAACGCGTAATGTAAAGAGATTTTAAATATGCCTAATAAATTAAGTTCTTTGCGTAATATATAAATCCATATTTAAAAAATCTAAGACATTGTTAGTGATGTAATTTTTTTTACAATATGATTTTTATAATATGGTTTTCCAAATAAATATTTTTTTAATCTATTTTAGGAACACGAAGAGTACAGATTTGGTGCAGTGGCAAAGGTTATGCGCGAACTTTTGAGTGGTAGACGAGCTCTTCTCACTGGAACGCTAACACAGGATCAAACGAGAGCCCTGCGTTTAAAACTGGTTGCAAAATTGGATTGGGGTAACAGGTAAGTGATGATGTTGATGATGATGATGTTTCATTTTATTTAATTCAATCCCGCGGTCGTGGATTCGAATTCAACGTGTTGAAATAAATTGTGTTATATTTTAATTTCCTCGCTTTATTAACAAGACAATGTGCGGTGTTGACTTTTTTTCTAATGTGTCGAAATATAGGAGGAATTTGTTGAACGGAAAATCTTAACACTAGGTTACTTCTGCCTCTCCTGCTCTACGCGAGGTTCATCGTCGAGCCGATATAAAAAATAAATAAATAAAATATGTTTTGGTGCATATTACATATTTAAATAGGAGGTTTTCAATGTAATGAGACAATGTGTAATTCAATGGTTTCACGTGACACAAAGCTGTAATTAAAACACTGTCTGATACTTGTTTAAAAGAGGTGGTGTGAATGGCAATTACTTAATATAGAAGGAAATAATTTAAAATAATATAATAAATTATACAAATTAAATATTACTTAGTTTTTATTTAATATTTTTTGTAATAAATATTAATATGTAATAATATAAAAAGCTTTAGTGTAGGTAGCTGCGTTGAAAGAGCAAGTTTTTATAACAAAATGAACTTAGTAGTTTATTAGTAAGTATTAAATGAGTTTTGAAAGAATTCGGGAAACATTACAATATTTTTTTGCAATGTTTGGTACATAACCTACATGTGTATGAAAAAAATAAACTTATAATAATAATATAAACATTCACACGAGAGAGATAATAGTGTACAGCAATATTGGAATAATCTTTCTTAAAATAATAAAATTAATTTAAAAAATCAGAACATTTGATTTTTAAGAATGATTTTATTGTATATTTTTCCAGTTCATTTGTATATTTAACTTCCCTCATATAACAGGATAACAAGAGGGAACCTAGTGTTATGACACATCTTTCCTCACTCCGCCGAATTTCCCGATTCAATGCGTATTTAATGGCGGTACTAAACGCCACTCGTTGCCTTGTGACGAGAGTCGCGTTTACAATCACAAGATGTGCCACTGCGCCTAAGTATAAATAAATACAATGTCAATAATAAAACAATACCCTAATTTCAAATATATATATATATATATATATATATATATATATATATATATATATATATATACATATATATATATATATATATATATATATATATATATATATATATATATATATATATATATATATATATATATATATATATATACATATACATATACATATTCATGTTCTATTAACTTAATGTTATTAATATACATTTCTCATTTTTCCTTTAATTTATTATAATAGTCGCGCCTGATGTCTTCTTGCTAGAAACCTGTGTAAATATATCACCATATTGTATATAATCAGTTATGTAGGAACATATTATTAGATGAGAGTTTAAAATAGATCTCAGATTAATAGATAGTCACAATATCAAAACATGTATATATAATATTCTTCACTAATTCTTTATTTTGTATTCATTAACAGAAAACAAAGATTAACTTGCCATCATTGGATTGTTGTTGTTTAGAAAAATATTATCGAATCTTTTGGTTAACCACACGTAATTTCTTTCTAAATTTTGAAATTTAAAGTCCGATGGGACTTTTTTTTTCTGTTTTTGGATCGCATCAATAATGTTATTCTTGTTCATGTGCGCAACGTATACAATAGATTTTTAATGTATTATAGAAAATTATTGAGTTTCTCCTCTCGATCGAGAACTGTACATCGAGAACTGTAGATCGTACTTGAGTAAATATTTTTTTTCACTATTAAAATTTTTATTCTGAATAAAATTCTATAAGTAATCTACGGGCGCTATTGTATGGACATTTTTTATATTCTTAAATTAAATCATGTTATGATGGACGGAAAAAAATACCACAACATCTTTAAATGAAGAAATAGTTGTAAATAAAAAAACCTTTTTTATTTTCATTTCTTTTATTTGAAGATAAAATAACCAAAATTACGATAGAGAAAATATTCGAAACAGTTTTCAAAGTCTTAGATTGGAATGATATACTTTAGTGTTGCTTAACATAGAACATCTAACCATTCCTCTTACACAAATAGTAAATCCAACCAACTTACAATGTATAAAAATTATATATCAAAATAATATGCATTTGTGCATTACATTATGCGTTGTACATCATCATGCAAAATAGAAACTATAGTCCTATATTTATAATACTAAAAAATATCGTAGGTAATATATATTATTAGACTGGGGCTTATTATGCTATTGGAAGCTGATCGAGATTCTTGGAAGTCCAGTATTATTTAAAATCTTAGCTAGCTTAATGAATATGGCTTAAATTGACTCAAGTAGCTACTAACATACGAGTATATCTAAAACGTAAATTTGACATGAATATTATTATAAATCCTACGAGATGATAAATGGGAATAATTTTGTCACAAATGCAATGCTGGCGAGGAAAAACCGATATACCTGTTAAATGGCACAACAATTTGAGTAAATTACATGAGTATAAAAATATTTTCTACAGAATAAACACCTTGTCTTTTGCACCAAATTTCTTAACCTAAAGTAAAATTATTGAAGTCAAACCGTTACATGTCTTTTACGAAGAAAACCGTTTGTACTTTCTCGCCTTTTCTTATCGTCCTTACTTACAGGAAAATAATATCATAATTATAATCATATTATATATAGTCAATAAACAAGCATGCAAGTACATTATTTCTATGATTTATACATTGTGTCTTCGGTTATTAAGAATAACCACTAAAAACAAAAAGCTGGTCAATGGATGATATGTGTGCGATTCTTTTTTATATCAAATAAACATCATTTTATTCTTATCACAATATGTAACTTATACGTTATAATATATATAAAATGTTAGGAATATAGTATACATTGATATATCGTATACCTATTTTATACAGTAAAATTTGCCGTGAGACCCTAGTTACAACCAATTATTACTACCCGAGCAGTCTTAAACGTGTCGAACAACAATAAATTCATTTAAACATCAAATTATTCACCTTATAAAACAAATTATTTTACCTAAATTTAATTCTTTTTAATTGTCTTAAAATTAACTCAGGGCTTTAATGTTGAAGTTTTCGCCTTATAGAGTAAACAGATGTTTATTGTGCAGGCAAAACTTAATCTTCTATCTAAAATAAGGAATGTCATGAACTTGAAATTCGCATACTGGAACATATCAACATACATGTTATAAACTAAAGTATTAATGTAATATTTGTTTTAATTTACTAGCAATGTATTTTTAAAATTGATACAATATTAGATCAAACACAAATTTTAAGAAGCAGTAATGAATAAAAATTTTACCTTGTGTAAGGATTTCTTAAAAAATGTATCTGAGCTATTTTGAAAACTATTACAAAATATATTGCTTACATTTTTCACTTTACGTCTCAGTTTCCTTGGAGAACTTGTCGATGTCGGGGTAAATGGGGGCCATTTCGAGCGTAGAGGGCGCTGACGGTGGGTTAGAACCGAGGTGAAGTCGACGTGCTAGCTCATCTAATACTTCGCCGAACACGCGAAGGGAGATGTTTTGACCAAGCAAGTGCAAAAGAAGGAAATCCCCAACCTGTAAACAATATTTTAGATTTTAGTGATAAACATATTTATAATAACAACAATTAGAATGGTAAAATCGCTGGTATAAAAAAATAATGCATAAAATACTAGTCATTGATTTTATAACATAATAAGTTATAAAATATAATTGAAAATATCAAACCTGAGTTTTTCTAACGAGCGCTTCAACTCCATTGGGAGATCCAAAACGGAATCGCCTTTTAAGAATAGTCTCGCGAGTGCTTGGCAGAAGTATGACTGCAACCGAATACACGATAGCCAACCCAGAAACAACAGATAGGATGATGAACCTAAAAATATTTATAATCTATGAGAAATCCATTTCTTTTGCTATATTTGTATTTTATTGCCAATGTATGATAATCTTTAGATCACAATGAAATAATCATTTTGTTCAATGAGGTTCACTCACCGAATCAAGGCTGTATATAATTACGATTAGGCGAAATAAGCGTGTTAAATAAAATCTTTTAAAGTTTTATGAAGGTTGAATAATCAGTAAAAACAGATCATAAAAACTAAATGTTATTATATTAATTTGTTCACTTACCAGAACCATAGGAAGATGAAAATCTTCTCGTTAAGAATATTCAAAGCAAGAACACACAACGCGTCATGTTTCTGGATCGTGCCAGAAGCTCCGAACTTGTGGAATGTACACTTAGTTATTCTAGGGAACACCTCAATCTGGGAACAATTTTATCAATTTTAGGAAGAAATACTAATATTTCAGCTCATTTATATAGAATTAAGTTAAATTGAAAAAAAAAATGGTTTATTGTAATATAATATTTACCATAGGATCAGTACGTTGTTCTTGATTCATGTTTGAGAACCTAACTACATCAGTTCCATAGGACAAGAATGCACCTCCGAGGAATGCGTCCAAAAAGAATATGTTGCCAACCTGAACAGAATAACCTAATTAGAATTTTGTATCTTTATTGTAAAACAAAGTAATAATTTTGTATCTTTATTATAAAACAAAGTAATGTAAAAATTTATGATACTTACGACATTAATAAAATTGAGGACTTCGCAGAAGAAGTATCCGAAAGAATAGGTGTTGTGCATATGAAGTGTATCAAGTAGATATTGAACTAAGCGATTCTGTAACAAAATATTATATTCATAAAGTAAGCATTTAATAAAATCTTGAGGAATGCAAAGAAGCGTTCGATTTCATTCTGTAACGAGCTGAGGTCAATTATTAGGGACATCGTTTTATTAGTACGCCTTATCTTAATTGCACCAATTGATGGTACTGGCCAGTATGCTTATGATGAAGGAGTATATAAAACAAAAATGCTGTTCGTGCGTTTGTAATTACATTGTTTACCTTAAATAAGTAATAATGCTTAGGAAGTATGTTTGAAACAATACCCAAACTTCGTGACGCGTTACCTGTTATTCTTTGAATTGTTAGACAATATAAAAACAGCACAAAGACGTCTACTATTTTTATAAATACAGTTTCCATTAAACTAAAATTAATTTAAAATTCTACTATTATACTTTAATCTGAATATCTATATATAAAAATGGCATTTTTTTTTTATATTTTTACCTGACGGTTAGTTTTGTCATCGGCAATTATGGCTGTTGTTCCACGCATTCCGTCGGAGATCATGCGAACTTTGCCTTCTTCCCAATTCTTCCAGATCCAGTGAGGGACGTAGAAAAGAACGCCCTGTAAAATATAATGGATATTATAAAATATAATACTCAAGTTACTGTTTCTTAACTTCTTAACGTTGTATTATTGAATTTAACCGAATTATTCATTATATTTATTATGTTGGGAACTGGCCGAATAATAAAACATAAAAACTAAAACACTAAAATTTTGTAAAACAAAGTACATGAGACGGGACGGCATTAAGATTAATAAACAATAGATGTATTCACCTGAAAGAACAACATGAAAGGCACCCATTGATAGTATGAATGAATGCGTTTCTCTTCTTCGTAATCGTTGCCGAGACCCGGGTGGGCGATGCCTTTAGCTCCGCTGTAGGGAAGCGTGAAGGTGTAAGTGATCCAGCAATAAGTGTTCAGTATATGTCCAGGTACAGCGCCGTCGCTGATGCACGAGATCGGGTCACCTAAAATGAGAAATTAAGAAGTATTTTCAGAATTGCCTTTATAATATATTATATATAACAAATCCTAAATTATTTATTCCAAGAACAGAAATCATAGTTTAAAGATGATATTTCATAATATTTATTGTATAAACCTTTATATGGAGCATACAATTAAATGATGTACATATCAGTTATTATATTTCTCACGTGTCCTCGACATTGTATCATGTATTGCGGATGGCACTGTTGAGTTTAATAGTGCAGTCGCCCCACCTGGCGTAATTGTATCGACCGTGACTTAAACACCTTGATAGTTTTGACTGTTAATACGTTTTTTCTTTTTCCTAGTTCATTTAAATAAAGTTAATTTATTTTAATTTGTGTTTAGTTAATTTAAAATGACTAACTACAAAGTCGGTAACTTGTTTTTTTGCACATGGCAGGGTAGGCAGAAGGAACTTGGCAACCTAGTATTAATTTGAGGCATTGCGTGTTGAGTGTCGGAACTCAACGCCGTGTTTTGTCTTGTGCCTTGTGTGTGGTTACAGTCACAAGCTTTTACCGCTGCGCCACGACAGACCTACTTCCAAAATGTAATAATAAATTCACGTACACATAATTCTTAGTAAAAACAATAATAAATTTGACTCTCATATTGTAAATGCCGTTTGCATAAAATTAATTATAAATCAAATATATAATATATAATTTCGTCGTTGTCAACTAACCTACCAATCCTATCTTACTAACTTATTGTTGGTAAGTGACATTGAACCAAATGTGTTTTGTCATCGGATACACTACCCGTATACACACGATAAATATTCTACAGTCTGGTATTATCTGGTCTTCACTGATATTCTAATTTGAAAACTAATTATTACAAAACATCTCTAAGGTTAAACGCTGACAAACAAACAAACATACATACATATAGGTATGAAATATCACGAAAGTTTAAAACAGTTTTGAGGCCTGTGATGGCGCAGTGATACAAGCGTGTGACTGTAAAAGACAAGGTGTGGGTTCGACCCCACTCGAGGAAATTAAATAGTTAATATTTTCAAATTAAATATTTAATGTTCTCATTTCTTCCCTCTGGTTACAAGACAGCGCGCGGCGTTGAGTTCCGCCACTCAACACCAAATGCTCAAATTCGGCGAAAAGTGGGGGACGGAAGTGAAACGGAGTGTCTTAACATTAGGTGCCAAGTTTCCCTCTGCCTAACCTGCCATGTGCAGGATACAGCGTGAAGCGGCAAGAGAGAGATTAAGATATTTAAACCTACAAGAAATGTCAGAAGTGAAATTTAGCAAGATGTTAGAAATATTTGTGAGAATTAAATGCATACTTCGAAGATTAGCGCCAATTGAAACCACCGTCGCCCTGTTGCTAATTGCCCTATAACGAGCACTTAGAACAGTTAGAGCATTTATCATCGTATTATTATGAATATGAACGGCCAGCTTAAAAGCAAAACGTGGTATCTATACCGAAATATACTACTTGAAGATTATCAGTAATAAATATGAATAACATAATTATTATTGAGGTCCGTCCTGGCGCAGAGGCACGAATAGAACGTATAGAATATGTGTATGTTCATTTTGATTATAAAAATAATGACGGCACAAGCGTGTGACTGTAACCGACAGGTTGTGGGTTCGATCCCCACTTGACGTGATGAAATAATTAATATTTTAATTTAAATATTTAAAGTTTTCATTTCTTCACTCTGGTACAAGGCAAAACGCGGCGTTGAGTTCCCCCACTCAACACGCAATGCCTCAAATTTGGCGGAAAGTGGGGAACGGAAGTGGAACAATGTGTCTTTGCACTAGGCTCCCAAGTTTCCTCTGCCTATCTTGCCATGTGCGGGATACGGCGTGCAGCTGAGAGAGAGAGAGAGCGAATACTACGAATACGGGCGAGGTGTAATGACTGGACAATCTTTGTTTATTGCGAAAAAGTAAATCGTGGAATTTATGACAAATAAGGAAAATATAGTTTTCATTTTCAATATATCATATATATTTATTTATATTTAGCTGGTTTATAGTTATTTATTTTAGGTCACGGCAAACTTCGATTACGATTTTATAAGCGGCACCTGTTGCTCCTAACGTAATGGATATTATCATACTTATGTTGAATGTTGTTTATAATAAAATATGCTACAATATATCACACAGGTCAAAGTTTAAAAAATATACTTAGTATTCTTATAGATATAGATATTATTAATGTACAGCCAAAGTTTAACAAAACATATGTACCACCACCAAATACTTAAGGTGGTCTCTATTTATATGAATATTTTTTACTAAGTGTGCTTTCGCTGAACTTTTCGTTCTCATAATTCTATTTCTTTTTATTATTTATAAATATATAATCGTGCTGTTATGTAAAACAATGTAGAGAGTTATCGCAAACGTATGCAGTTATGATTGCGCACACCTGGCTTGCATATGTAGTTCTATAACGTCAAGCTTAACGATTTGCTATGTTATACCGATAGTAAACTGCTGACTATATAAACATGGGACACATTGATGTAAACTTTATATGATATTAAAGTCGATTTAGTACGAATAAATCGATTAAACCTAGATTATATATCAATCTTGATAAAAATCTGTATCCCACTTATGTTGTAATAAATAAGATTCTTGTAATAATACTTGGAAGTTTAGTAAATGTCAAAAGCTGTTTTCCTTAATGACTAAGCTCTTAAAAAATATATACAGAAGAAATTCAAAGAAGTTTTTTGTATTAAATGATAAGCACATTTCAAACAGGTGTGACCACAAAATACTGAGTAGTGTAATATTAGACAACTTTAGTAACTCGTCATATTTTTTTAATAGGTTCATAATGGTGGTATTTTTATTTAAATTTATTTTAGATTAACTGCCTACCATTCATTTATCGTATTTGATGAGTAGCTTACACATTTCTTTACTCTCTGCTCTTTTTAGTCACACTGGGAGAAATTTCTCATTTACTCCTCATTGTTTTTAATGCTGTTAGATCATGATCATACCAAATATGCCTTACTTCATATACGTTTATATACTTAAAATCCATGCTATGTGCTCTAAACCTTTTACAGTACTAAATCTCGCAATAATGTTTATGATTAGAAACGTGACCTAGTAGGTATAATCTGCTTAAGCATTGTATGCTATGCAGGTGACTAGTAAAATATAGATAAGGTATTTTATTCTTCCAATTATTTAATATCCAATATTCAAACAAAGTACAAAGCTTAAATCAGATCTCTCCTAGAGAACAATGTAACCCGATAAAAAATTACTTACAAAAATAAATACTAATGAATGTAAATGAAAATAAAAAGAAAAAAAGATAAAAAAAAATGAAATATCTTTAACTTGGAAGTGATTTCTATAGGGTGAAGTAATATTAATATAGAATAACATCGTTTATTTAATATATATATTTAAATCCATAATAAGGCATCTATAGTTAAGTATTTCCTAAGTTAGCGGCTTTTCGCGACATTGCGATCTTTAAGTGTCTTCGTGATTATTACTTTTGTCACTTTACACTGCATTTCATTTGTGACAAATAATCATCAGTTTACCCAACTAAAATTAAAATTAATGACTTAAAAGGCATCTTCGCCAGCACTATTGTTATCTTTATTGCGTTGTAAACCATTAATTTGTTATAAAAAATACATCTATACAATGATTCACATTTTCCGATGAATAATTGCAAGTAATGCATTAGCTAGCAATTTAAATGCTTATTTATACTGACAATATATATTAAGTTCTGGTAATATTGCTATTTATGGTAAGTGTATATAATATACACTTACCATAAATAGTAATATATGGAAATAAGGCAAAGCGCGGCGTTGAGTTCTGCCACTCAACACGCAATGCCTCAAATTCGGCGGAAAGTGGGGAACGGAAGTGGAACGGAGTGTCTTTACACTAGGTTCCCCGGTTCCCTCTGCCTACCCTGCTTCGTGCGGGATACAGCGTGAAGCT
Source organism: Eueides isabella (assembly GCA_019049475.1). Classification (NCBI taxonomy): domain Eukaryota; kingdom Metazoa; phylum Arthropoda; class Insecta; order Lepidoptera; family Nymphalidae; genus Eueides; species Eueides isabella. Next base: position 5,555,834 of record CM032393.1, read on the forward strand.
GAGTAGAGTAGAGTAGAGTAGAGTATATAATATGCTAAGTATATATTATCTGATGGCATATTTTATATTTGAATAATTATAGAAACGTTAGTTGAGATAACCTATTTTTCTATACATTTAATAGTTCAGTGGCCCAATTCGTTGCAATGATTTTAACCTTATCACGTTAGCACACGCCTCTCAGCATTTGTGTTTACAACCAATTTGCTCATGACGTCTCAATTTAGGTAACTGTTACAATACCTACAGATGGCTCATTCAAAAAGCGTACTGAAAGTGAATCATTTTTACCGCTGTTGTGTCTGACTAGACTTACTGTTATTTTCACATATCTTGTGTTACTAGGTTTTCGAAGCTTTGGGTCAAAACAGATAATTTACATAAAACATCATTAAAATACTGGTTAATAACATTAGAATTAACTGGTAATGTAATGGTACACCGATTAGAAGTTTGCTTTCTCTTGGCAGTCTATTATTCTTAAACTTTCACAGTATTTAAAACCCAAGTGCGTTTTAAATTAGTGCGGTATTTGTTATTATTCATTATGTGTTGTTTTGATGTTAAAATATGTAAATTAATTTAATTTATTATAGGGCAGATGAGTCACGACACATTAACGACCCATGACGTATTAAAATATATGTATAATATGGTGATAATGATATTACGTTAAACACTTACCAATTAGGTTGTTAGCTGTAACGAGGATGCAGCACAGGAACATAATAGCAGAAGTAATTCTGTAGTGCATCCTAAATACCATGTTGTCGATGACAGCTTTGTCGATCAGGTAGCGGACTTTAACAAAGCCCGCCACCGCGGATGCCATTCCAAACACCGCCATTTTTAGTTAGTTTCTCGTCTGAAAAAGAAAAGTAATATAAATATTACAGCTTATTCTATTGTCGTAACTTCCATAAATACTTTTACTACGCTACCATAAGTCACCATAAGGGAATGCTATAAATAAAATCATCACAGATGCTACGCGTTGTCCATATAGAATAAACTTAACAGCCTCAGTATTTTGGTAAGACTTCGCTAAATGTGGAATATTTACAACTACATATTAATATTTAATATCGTGGAAACTACTTGGGTATAGAATACGTTTTCTAAATCAATGACCTCCCGATTCTTCGAAAAACCTTTTGCCCACGCGTGCTGTTAGTATGTTTATCCAGTTTTTGACCCATTTGTCGTCAATATCGTAGTCAATAATTTTGTCCAGTTAAAAACTTAGGATATATTTTACGTCCAAGCTCATAAATGGATCCAACCTTGACGACTTCTTGATCTCGTTCCTACGCGGCGTCGTATGTCTAAGATAAATTATTTAAGGCGTTGTGGGGAACAGAATTAATAACTATTACAGTGATGTCTTCAATTGTTATGGAAATGGTGTATTATATGAATATTCTGAATGTATTTTTATATTTTTGGTTTTAATAAGAACTTTAGGTAAGGCATTTTCTTGAGGCGTCTACATATAATTAGAAAATCTTATTTCCTACTAATAATGTCATATTTGTTTGATTGTATTTGGTTGGGCCAAAGACGAATGGTACGCTAGCACAGGGCCTGTGGCGGGTCGTCGACCGGCCGCTGTTCGCCTCCTGCGTTTTTAACCTCCCCTCTCCTCTCCTCTAACTGCTTTACTTGCCTCGGTCCAGACTGATGCATCGCGTGGCAACGCAAATTTTACGCGGAAACCAGTTTTCCAGTCCGGGTAGTGACAACCTTTAGCCGTTTCTCACGTCGTTTCGATATCGCCGTTGCATCTACACTTATCTTGATGATTTTTGTGCATATTTAACTTGTATCTACATAACTTTGTCTTTACAAAATATCTATTGTTACTTCTATAATGCAAAACAAACGTATAGTATGCATGTAGCATTAGATATTCTTGAAGTTATTAGAGAGAGTTAGTCAAAGGATATTTATTCCACGATTCATGACAAGCGCTGGCGCATAGACGGTTGGTCACGTCTGTGAATAAACTTAGTCAATTTAAACAAAAGTATACGCCGTTTTATGATATAATAAAAATAGACGACAAAGTGGTATATATAACCACATTTGCTTTGCGTTTATTACAAGGGAAAGTTATACATATGATTTTTAATTAGTAAGATTGAAACAACTGCTAAAGCTCGCTGTTATTATGTCCTAGGTAATTGCTATTGTATATTTTTTATTCTATCAAAACAATATATATTTTTTTTATTATAGTTTCAAAATACTTGTGTTCATTAATTATACAAAATGTGCATGTTAAGTGGTGTTGATGGCACGCGACAACTATAGTTGAACTAATTACGATTGACGAACGCGGTCGCCCTTTCGACCATCTCTCACAATAAAGCCAATCAATTCGTGGGAAAAAATCACTGTTAGTTACAATCTCGTAGGTATAATAATTTTAAATAAATGTTTTGTCATTTTAGGAATTTCTTTTTTTACGAGTACCTTGTGTTAAAATTTTCTACCGAATCGTGGAGGCGTTGGGTGTTGATTAGGAAAACTCAACGCCACGCTTTGACTTACCAGAGCGAAGAAATTATAATATTATACCTCGCGTGGGAATCGAACCTACAACTGTCGCCTTAAGTCGTATTATAGAACGCTTGTTCTCTCTGCGCTACGACAGGTTTATATAATTTCTTTTCTATAACTTCACGCTGTATCTAACACACGGCAAGGTAGAGGAACCTAGGCCTAACCTACTGTTAAGACACTTTGTTTTAGAGTTGGAATCGAAACCTCAACGTCGTTTATAGTCGCACAATAAACTATTATAAAAAGTTTCATTTATGCTAATAGTTTGTGGTACTTTAATTTATTTTAAACATTTATATTTAAATCATGTTTTCTAATAATGTGTATGTATATAAGAACACACGAAGAGAGAAAAAAAGTTGTATAAAAGATATGCTAGTAATAGTTGGATTGTCTGGTGTAATCTTCGTAACGCCAAGCGTCGAGCTTGCCGGACGATGACGTCTCCGGTATAATTAACTCCATTGACTATCATCGTTCCACGTTGTTTACCTCGTAGAAATTATGGGAATAGCACGTGATTAGTGTGGTAGCTACTAGTACTATTACAAAACATTGTTCTAAAAGATTTTCAAGCCAAATATATAATTATATATTATTTAATTTGGAAAGTGAATTAGGTCTTAACTAAACTTAACTACGCAGTTATCATATCATGTATTTGTCATTATAGATAACTCTCTAAAGCAACCAAAGCTGATGATCGTTTATCTATGTTTTTAAAATAGGTATCACAACAAGGAAATGAACTTTGAATCTACATTGTGGTTTCACTGTAAGGGTTAAATATCATGAGGTGATAAATTAACATTGAACGTTTTCTGTATATACGTAACCTTATAACAAGATATCAATTCACGTTGCGGTATATCAACCGTTATACATGACAGTATACTAGAATACTTTAACGATTTTTAAAACGTTTTCTGTAGCCTAAATAAGTATATACAGTGGAACAGCATGATACAAAAATAATTAAATTATCATGCACATGTGTCGCTTATTTACAAAGGTCAAAGTTGCACGATCAAGATACAAGGCGCGTATTGAAGAACTTGTCAGGCTAATTGTTATCACTTGTGCGGAATACATAATATAGTAGCTACTTTTTTAACCAAACTATACATTATGCATTGAAGTTTAACAACTAATAATAAATTATGCAAGTAAATTAATCTTCTTAAGGCAATTAGTTGATTCTTACGTCATATCGTAACGAAATTAAGCTTCAAAGCAGATGTTTAGTGTACACGTGTGACTTTTATGTTTTTAATATATATATATATATATATATTTTTCTTCAGCTTCACGCTGTATACCGCACATGGAAGGGTTAGCAGAGAGAACCTAGAATCTTAGTGTTAAGACACTCCATTGCGTTTCACCTCTCAAAGAAATGAAAATAATAAATAATTTATTTCCTTAAGTGGGGATCGAACCCACTATCTGTCGCGTTTAACCAGGCATCTAATATTTTACTATATATATATGCATGTACATACATATTTAATAAAAAGACGTGTACAACGTATTCATATTGTACTAAACTTTGCTTACTTTAGCTTAATGACAATATTTTAAAATGTAAATTATGCTAAATATTATTAATTCTACGTAATCGTTTGTAAAAGAATTAATGGATACCTAAATCACTTTACAGCTGATCTATTGAATTTTATCAAAAGATGATAAAATAAAATAGATCTGCTTATAATGGATAGAGGTTATCGTGTATTCCAGATCACTATGCAATGCAGGTGGCGGGCACGGTCCGTGACAAGAATCCCTTGTTTGTGACCTGTTAAAGATATGCCCATCGACCCGTGCAATGAACTGAACATACATTTCATATTTATATGACGTTAAACGTAGTAACTCCTAAGCGTATTATTGCCATAGATACATTAAAATATTACTATTAAAAAGATAACACTGAATTCTTATCAATCCTTCCTTATTTGAATGCAAATAAAAGATAAATTTAAAAGCATTACTTTGTAACTATATATTTTTTGTGTACTACTATTTTTTTATCTATTTCTGCGTAAAAGCTTATATCGTATTCGTTTTTGAAGTCCTTATAACATTACTATTAGCATGGGAAAGGGTTTCCAAACAACCGCATTATTCACTAGTCGCGTCTTTCGCATTGTAATTTATTATTCAAATATGTTTTGGGAATTCGTATTTTATACTTGAATAGAATTTAAATACGATCACTGACCAAACTGGTAAAGTGTCTACCAGGTAATGCTTGTACCTGACGTTTTTTACTTTTATTGGTAAAGGTACAAGATACACGCATGTTCTGTACTTTATTTAATAAATCCATAAGATGATGAAATATTAACATTAAGTTTAACTTACTACGGCACTCTTTAATTCTTTGTTTTGATATATTGGAATTTATGAATCAGGGTTAAGAAAACATCGATGTACCCATTATTTACACATAACAAAATGTCTTTGTCATATTGTTAAAATAATAGAATAAAGTTCAATATATCCGGGTAGACTATTTTTTTAAAGTAAATTAAACTAGCACTGGCCTTTGTTAGTTAATTATCTTTTAGCTCGTTTAATTTAAATATTCTATGATTGTAAGTTTTGTAATGCATTTTCTTTGTAACTATTTAATTTAATACTATGTAAAACGCCTATTAATCAACCTAATTATCGAACCCTTAACGAGTTTTTTTATTCATTGTTAGATACTTGGAAATATTGATTATTCAAATTAAATGATGGAGCTATTAACGATTGAATCTGAAATTTAAATATTAACAGTTTGTCAGTAATAAAAGTAATAAACTAACTCGTTCAGTTCATTCTATTCATAAAATTCTCAGTAAAGGGCAAAGCGTCCCTTCCCCTATATCTCCAGGTAAATAAGAGCAAAGTCGCTACCTGAGGAAGACTTGACACTTGTAACTGGTTTAATTCATAACCTGCATACTGTACGTCATCTTCTTTATCTGTCATATTTAACTAACCGCCCTCGTCATGAAAGCGTAACAAATAAAAAACCTCGATGACTATGCACGAGGCTTTTGTTCCTGCATATGCTCACATGCCGTCAAACTGCATTCCTGGCTCGTCGATAGCCGCTAAGCGTGTCTCAATACATCTGAGCTTTTGTAACATAGCTTACCTTTTCAAAAGTAACTGTAATTTCACCCGCCGAGATTTCGTAAATCGCGCACGTCCCTCGAGTCACAACACAAACACAGCCGCGCGTTCGATAGCTCCTGATCATGTAAGCTTTACGTCATATTATTCGGGATACGTAAGTTAGTGAAGCTAAATAATTGGAGTAAAACGAGTGGCAACAGCGGCCGCCACACCGCACACCAGCTGCTCATGCGTCGGGAACACGGACTGGAAAGCGCACTCGATCAGCTCGAGCGTCGGCTTGCGCGTGTGTAACTACCGAACGGCAGCGTGTGCGCACGAGTTGCTGTCCCCCTCTAACTACACTCTGTGCCCGCTCTCTGTCCCACTCGCCCCAACCCCGAGTAAATGCACAGTAGTCAGCCTCTAGAATCCAACGGAGAACGAGTTCTGTCCATCTCGACTTCTTGCGTTTTCTCAATCGCGGATGCTTCGGAGTTTAGTACGCTAATTTATAGTTGTTAAGAATATGATTACTGATTGCATCGGGTGAAAATTGCTTAAGGCTTTAAATTTTTTGGCATGATCGATTTATTAGAAATACATATTAGTATACATAATTATTACGAAATTATAATAATTTATTTTGAATTCCTGTGTTTTATACAATTATCTTACGGCAAAGTACTTAGTTTTAAAATTTATATTTTTATATATACGCTTGGGTATTAATTCCTTTTTTTATTATTTGTAACGTCTTCTGGGTATATCTACATTAAATTTTTTATGCTACATTATATCCAATTATAATTAAGTGTAAAAACTTAATATACATTTATAATGACTTATTGTAAGGTTAAGTGATTTAATGTAAAATGATGAAACTTAATATGTACAAAGAGTCACTTGGCACCGATATGAGCGGGCCATCACAATTAATAATAATCTATCGTTCACAGTCTTGTCTGGAGCTGAGGTCAGCTGCCCCGTCATTGGCTAGGCATTTTGACCGCTCTACCTGGCTGTGCTTCGATTTTTTTGCTCTTTAAATAAAATCGCACGGCTCATGATTCAGAATTAATGACATTCTTTTATGTGTATCCATCTATAACATTAATTATTGCTTAGTAAATAATACAGTACAATATTAAATATAACAAATATATTTCAAAATTAATTTAAAAATAAATATATATTTTATATATATTTAGAATCACGCAGCCAAGCAGGCAGGCTCAGCCAAGCTTTAAAATTAAGTTCTTTTGATGTAGTTGTCACTAAGAATTTGAAGACATCGCAACAGTTTATGTAATTAATATTATGTATGTCGAAGTCGGGATTATCAATAGTTTTAATCACCGAGAGTTCAATGGTCTAGAAGACTACCAAAACTTGAAATACCAGTTTTGCGACACAACATCGAGTGAGATCTAGACATCTGTAAATTATTATTTTCAAATGTTATAAGGATTGATGTAATAGCTGAACTTAATCATTATTATATTCTTATAAGGGTAGTACTAGTTTTATGTTGTAGGGGTCAATAGACTGAATAAATAAACCAATAACTTAAACATTTAAAAACGGCTTTCTTTATAATAGTGAATGTTCAAAATTGTACACGTTTCATTGCATTCGCGATTTTTATTGTGTTGCATAACATGGCGTCACTAAGAGCTATAACAGCAAGTACCTTAATTGTAACATCGACAAAATTTATGTCAGCTTCACTTTGGTGTTTTAATATCATTAAAATTCACAAACGTGCGACCGTAAGCGCGATAAGCTGTGGATTCGATCCCCACTTGAAATTAAAATGATAAATTATATTTATTATTTTCATTTCTTCACTCTGGTAACAAGGCAAAGCGCGGCGTTGAGTTCCGCTAATTAACAAGCAATGCCTTGACATCAGGTGAAAATTCCTTCTGCATAGGCATCGTGGGCGGAATACAGCACTTTTTTAATTGTGAATTGATATTAGTTAAACAAATATCAAATATTTAGTAAGGTAATGAATAAAATGGTACAAACTGCATTTAAATCCGCTATATTCCCTTATATGTTTCATGTACAGACAATGATCAGTTACAATTTTATTTTAAGCTTAGACTTAAACATCTGATAGCTATGGATTTGGAAACATGATATAACGTCTTCTTTTTAATCTTGCGATCAGACTCAACAGTTTCAATTTTAAAGACTTAGGGATCAATATCGACTTAAGTTTATAAGTCATTTTATATATATATATATATATATATATATATATATATATATATATATATATATATATATATATATATATATATATATATATATATATATATATATATATATATATATATATATATATATATATATATATATATATATATATATATATATATATATATATATATATATATATATATATATATATATATATATATATATATATATATATATATATATATATATATATATATATATATATATATATATATATATATATATATATATATATATATATATATATATATATATATATATATATATATATATATATATATATATATATATATATATATATATATATAAATAAATATATAAAACTCCGGGATAACTAGTACAGTATCAATTTGTGTCACTTGAGTAACTGGTTTGGCGACCTTTCTGCTTGTAAACGAAATTTATCAGTTAAAGCTTTCGACTTGAACATTTTTAAGTTACAGAAATTTATACATGAAACGTAACTTAAGACTTCTCGTCTTGTATATTTCACTAAATATTATTAAAACTATAGATTAGACCTTAAACAGTTAAGACCTAAAACAGTTAACAATTGTTTAATGCAGTGTATAAAATATTATTAATTTAATAATGTTATTTTGCTCGGTCTGGTACCGTCATCTTACGCAATTTGTACTTGTAAAAAAGTGGAGAATACAGTCGTTGATTTTTCAATTACTTATAGTATTTTTTGCCTATATTATATATACATACATATAATTACAACATGTAATTAAATATTTAATAATAAATAAATAAAACTTGCTAACCACCTCTAAATTTTGTGACACAAAATATTATGTTTAAGATACGTATCCTAAGCAAAATATATATATTAAGTATATATGACTTTTTTTTGTAGCTTCACGCTGTATATGTGTGTATATCTACATAATATCTACATAAATCGAAATATTTATTGTATATATAGATCGATAGATAATGCTTAAATTTGTACTACTCATTTTGGACCTTAAGAGGAAATCCGTCAAAATGAATCGTTATATCATATTATTGCAAAAGATAACTTCACTTGCAAAAAGAATTGAGCTTGACTTTTACGTTTTACGAATTTTATATAAAGAATTTATAAGAGGCTTTAAATGAAAATGGAACATTACAACCGATGTCATAAAAGCCATTTTCACATCTATAGATTTTAACTGCATAAATTTGCTTAATGTACGACTAGTGACGTATTTGAACAGTTTGTGGGGTTAAATCTCACTTGGAAATTCATAAAAATATTTATTTATAACCTTGAATCTGTCCATTCGTTCAACCGTAGAAAAAACCATTTTCTCCAAATACTTTTTAGCAGGTAAAAAATTACGAAACTGATTGTAATACAATAATTTAGGTAGGTATATAATAAGTTCTTAGTATTTGGTGATTCACGTTACATTCATTGCATTTACCGTTGCAGGACATTGTTTTTTCTGGGAAACGTGTATAGGCATAATCTTTAAATGAAATACATCATATATAAATAACATATAAAGCTTTTATACTCTTAGTATATTTTGTCTAATGATTTTTGCAAAAGTTATATTATTGGTACATTATTGAGTACGTGTTATGTAAAACGTATTCATAAAATTTTAAAACATTTTAATATTAGAGATTTTTAAACGTTAATAACATTTTATATCTGGTTGCAGAAAGCTCGGCTTGGAATTGGTACCTCGCAGAGGCGCTGAAGCCGTTGACCCGGAGGACATAAGTCTAGTCGAGTTGTATAGAGTACACGCGGAAAGTGCGGAACGTGCTGCAGCAGTATGTATCTTATGTCTTCGTTATCTTTTTGTGTGGTTTTATATATACTACATAAAATTTTGTAAGGATAAATTATATTAGCAACGTTTATCTTTCCAAATGTATAGGTAGTGTATATCCACTGAGTTGAAACAATTTTTGAACAAAGTTTAAGTGTACCTATTTTAAATTAAAATTATTTATTTCTATGCAGTAGAATATATGGGTACAGGGTACGCAAGACGAACCTAGTGTTAAGACACTCCGTTTCGTGCTCTCTGCCGGATTTTCAAGGTGGTTCATTATGAGTGGCGAGCTTGACGCTGACGCAAAGCGCCTTATTACCAGAGCGAAGAAATAAAAATATTACATAATTAATTTCCCCGAATGGGAATTGAACACATAACCGTTGCCACATTATGCTACTGTGCCACGACGGTCTCAATTTATTATACACTCAAACTATTAAATTTTTATGTTTATGTAAATTACAATGTTTTTGACTAAAATCATCGTGATACTTCTTTTTAAAAAGTTTTCAGTTTTTTATGTATTCGTAAGATGCAAAATCGACATACTATTTGCTTCAATATATGTATAAATGTAATATATGTAAAAATATTGGTAATTTAAAATATGTAGAAAGTAAAGGGCAAAATGTGCGAGTTCAAAAAGAAATACATATTTTATTTATCGTGGTAATTCCAAACCAAGATAACCGTTGTACATATTTAAAATAACATGTTTATATATGAGCTAAATCACATGAAAGTTGTAAATTTGGATTGTCCTTTTATTATAAGTTAGACGATAACAATAATTATATTTTAGTATGTATTTCAGATAATAATTTCAAACATTTTTATTCATCACTCATCGCATAAGATGTCATTAACATACTATGAGCACAAAAATATTCTATTTGCTTATTTATAATTTAAAGTTTTGAATTATATTATAGACAAAACAACAGCTTTTGTTTTTGTACCTAGGAATGTCTCATTTATATTAAATTTATGTTAAAGTAAATTATGTTAGTATTGATTATGATATTGATTAGACATGAAGACGAAATTAGACATACAAATATTTTACTACGACTATTTTACACACTAAATATGAGCAGTTGGCTTTTTTTATTCATATTATTTTCTAAATATTATTTATTTATATTTAACCCTTTTAAATTTATCAAAATCTTATTATGACCACCGGCGCTTTGTCGACTCCCCCGCAAACTTTTATATGTAGTCAGCAGATGTTCCTTTGAATAAAGAAAATAAGATGAATTAAACAAAGTATATGGGTAAATCTAATGAGGTTATAATAAAAAAAATATTTTAGCTTAGCAACTCGAATCGATGTTAAACGACGCAATCTCAACTTCTAATTATGTACACTATAATTTTTCTATTATATATTATAATTTTTATGCGCCTTAGCTACTAAACTCAGTGCTGTTATATACAGTCATTCAGTAATAGGTTAATCGCAAGTCAACTCTACACTTTATGCTTTTGTGCTAGCATGATTGACCATATCCTCTTACATTGAGGCGGCATATCTTGCACACGCGCAGCATTGCGCCTTTTATAGATATTTTATGTCGCTCATGAGATCGAATAGGTCATATTTCTATACCACATTAAGTATGCCACCCGCTATTATGTGACATTGTAGTATTTTATTCGCCCTAGTTGAGTTTTTCATATGATAGTATAAAACATATGCTGTAATACAAAATACAAAAATGTTTTATTAATTTATTGACGTGTAGGACAACATTTTGTAGGTATACAAAATAATTGTTGAATGGAAATTCCCTCGATGTTTTAAGAACGATAAACAAAGTTGAGTAAAAACGGGGTAGAATTGTGCACTGTAATCGTAATGAAGTACCTAAGTAGATGTATATGTAATTTTCAATTAAGTAAGCCTCGCTATGCCTATTCTTACATTCTTGATTTCAATGTTAATTCATGTTGAAATTAAGAATGTAAAGTAGAATGAACCATGGATACTATAACTCTTTTTCATATAAGCTTAACTATTGTTACATTTCTTGATGACGTCGTGGCTCAGTTAGTTATGTTTGAGTTAGACTTATCTTCTGGTTGTGGGTTCAATTCTCGATTGGTTTAACTATATTTACTAATATTTGTAACCTTATCGTAATTTTCCTGTCAAATAAAACAAAAGGATGTTGAGTTTGATGTCTGAATGATTCTTAAAATTTGCTAAAGGGGGAAGGTGAAGTATCTTAACACCAAGTCTTTTTTATCTAGTTTCATTCATTTATAATCAAATTAGTTTGCTTCTCAATTAGAGTTTTAATTTTTTACCTTTCAGTGGCGTGGTACACTACGCCGTGCGTGTGGCTCCGGAAGCAGCTTCAATTCCGGCACATTAACGAACAGTTCCAGTGTGGCCACGGCCACTACTACTGTGCAGTCACATCTAATGTGCAGTATGCGGGATTTTGGCCACACTGCAGGGGGGGACGAGGCTGAGCTTTTACTATGGCTCCATGATGCGAGGCGCGCTCAACCATTATCAGAAAGATTTAGAGTACGAATAGCGAGAGATGGGTTTTCTAACTATGTGGACAGATTACATGCTAATAGCACACTTTTTGCTGTAAGTATTTGTTGTATATAATATTATTGTATTGGGTAGTAAATAGTGAATTAAGAATCTCATGACGTAAGTCCTTATTTACGCCGTAAAATTGAAAAATGAGTGAAGATAAAAACTTAGTTTTGAAAATCTACATATATAAATATAAATATGTTATCCGCTACACGATCTTGAAATTCGACACAAACAGGTAAACTTTTTCTTTCGCATATTGTGTACGTGTCTGATGACATTAAGTCTGCAATTCGTAATATTTCGTGGTTTCAATGGTAATATCATTTTGCGGTGAGGTATAATGACGCTACATAATTGTTAGAAATATCAACTTTACACAAATTTAAGGAATAGGTACATATAATTATATTTTTATGTTTATTTGTATTGCAAATAAACATAAAAATATAATGGTGTTAAATTTGCGCTCTACTCGATGCGCAATGTCTCTAAAATAAATAAAAAAATATTGCCGTATTAACCGTACAGACCTATATTGTATAGATCTAAGTTGCGAGCTGTGGTTATTTGCATAGAGTATATAAGCAACGCGCTAATAGTGACACGGACTATCTACGTATTCACTTGCATAGATCCATAGAGTTGAAAAAATAAACGGACAATCTAGAACTATCCCATAAATTACTTCTGTACAATTTCTAGTTTAAGAAGAGTGTCAAGAATGAAGAGATTGCTTACCGTTATTATGGTACTAACTGGTTTAATGGTGGTTGTTTGCCATTATTATGGTAACGATGAAGCAAACTAATGGCTTGCTTCGTCATTTTATTCATTTTCCTAAATTATATTATATGAGAAATGGAATGACTTATTGTCTCAAAGTTTTAAATGAAAATATTTATGTTTTCCCCAGGATCTGTCTAGTACAGATCTATCCCGTGAGCTCTGGCTAGTAGCTTGGGTGATACGCGTGGGGCGGTGGTCGGGCGGCGGCAGCGGCACGGGGGAGCGCCGCGGCCCGGTCGCCCGCCGGCCGCTGGGTGCTGGCGTGTTACCACTGGCCGAATTTCTAAGACAAGCTGAACCGCAGAGCATCGAAAAGGAATACACTTTTAAGGTGATTTTGTAACTTTATTATTTATTTTAAAGTGTTTGTATAAGTATCACATATGTACAGGGTTTTTATAGCTGTGAAAAAATAAATCATATGAAAATCGAATTAGTTGTTTAAAAGTTGCAAGCACCTTGCCAAGATAAACTAGTGTTTTTTAGAGTCTTTAAATAATAGCTGTAAAGTGCATGTACTTGCGATAAAAACGTATATAATAGATAAATTATCAGTTTATACGTAAAAATAGTGATAACAAAATAAATCACTACCTATTTATTTTTTAATAAAATTTAGGTTTTGTTTTATAAAGGAAATCTTTTGTTTTATTAGCCTACATTCATTTGAGTCACCGCACGTATGGCGATTGTTTAAACCGCATTGGGTTTAAATGTCTGTGATTAATAAAAACATTTACTTGAACATATGGCATCGGATTTCAAATCCACAACAAAACACGCGTTATAAAATTATTTTTGCAATTAATAATATTTGCTTACTATTTTGGATTGTGTTGTGGCACGTAGTGCGTTTACAGACGGACCATGTGTCTGAGTGTCTAACCTAATATATACAATAATCAATGTATACAATATTTTAAAAAAAAATATTGACAGGTTTTGGGTTCGATCCCCACTCCAGGCAATAAAATATTTAACATTTTCAATTTTGTTATTTTGTTTTCATAGTGTTTTCATTACTTTTATTCTTTGGAGAACGAAACGAAGTGTTTTATCACTACGTTCCCAAGTTCACTCTGTCTATCCTGCTACCCTATCATATGCGCTGCTGCTGAGTGAAAAAACGTATTTTTTTTTTGGTTTTTTTAATGAGATTTGCAAATACTTGTTGGCTTATTATAATATATTTTCAGGTATACCAATGCGAAGAAAAAGACTTTCACCAACTTCATGACATGCTTATTCGTAAGCAAACAAACAAGTGCAATATTCTTCCTGGTCAACCGAATTATGGTAATTATTTTTATTACCTTTTTGTATTGGCTTAGTAGTGACTATATCAGAATGAGTATGAATTTAATTTGTTTTAGGGAAACTTTGAACTAAATGTGACGAATGGAGTTTGATAACATGAAGTACTTTCACTATAGTCTGCTGTAATTGTAAAACATTAATATTTTATTATTATAATATGTCTCATTGGTACATGTAATGTACATAATATTTTTTTTTGTGAAAGTAGGTTTCTCGCCCTGGTACAAGGCAGAAACGCGGCGTTGAGTTCCGCCACTCAACACACAATGCCTAAAAATTTGGCGGAAAGTGGGGAACGGAAGTGGAACGGAGTGTCTTAACACTAGGTTCCCAAGTTCCCTCTGCCTACCCTGCCATGTGCGGGATACAGCTTGAAGCTGAGAGAGAGTCATTAGGTCTTTATTAAATGAGCAATTTATAGGCAAAAATTGAACTTGTAAATTAATTACTTCGATTTTAGTTTGATATTAATGTATCATTGACTTTATTGTATGAAGATATAAATAAAATTTATTTCATGATTGTTTTTACATGCGGGTTTGTCCGCATTTGACCAAATTAAATTAGCTAAGGATTTTCTGCGATACATTATAAATTAGGAGTTAATTATAGTAGATTGTATACTAACAATTAAAGACCTCAATTTTGAATTGTCAATTTTATACTTCTTTGATGGATGGCTGGATAGCTGGAAAGCAGACCCACATTTTTTCAGTTTCATAATGCCTAGTACTATATTATAAATATTTACATTTTTTTCTTTTTAGGTATCGTTGTAGCACTTCGACTTTTAACTAACTCTGGAAGTATCTCGGAGGCTGTGGCCTCGGGAGCTACAGTGACTGCTAAAAGGGGATTCCCCGACGTCATAATGCCGGGGGATGTTAGGAATGACCTTTATTTAACATTAGAAAGAGCTGAATTCGAAAGAGGCGGGAAGAGTACGGCGAAGAATGTTCTAGCAACTGTCAGTGTGCATGATAGTTCGGGACAAGTTATTAATGTGAGTGTAGTTTTTATATAATATATTGATATATGTATTAAAACGATAAATACCTTCCAATATATATGAATTACATAAAGCAAGTAAAAAAGCTTAGTATCTTATCACAAGGCTCTTCCTACCTGTACTCTATAAGCTTCTGTCTTAAATTTGAGGCAAATTTCCATAAAATTAGATATATTTTATTTATCAACTTAAAGCTGTATTTGGTAACCTACTCACTACTCTACTCGGCTTCGCGCTGTATCCCGCACATGGCAGGGTAGACAGAGGGAACTTGGGAGCTTAGTGTTAAGACACTCCATTCCATTTCCAGTTCCCCACTTTCCGCCGAATTTGAGGCATTGTGTGTTGATTGGCGGAACTCAACGCCACATTTTGCCTTGTACCGGAGCGAAGAAATGAAAACGTTAAATATTTAAATTGAAAATAAAATTTGGTAACCCAATGTTTAAAAATCCATTTCGTCCATTCACGTTAAAGACACTTCAGTCCCCGATTTTCCGCCAAATTTGAGGCATTGACTATTGAGTAGCAGATCTTAACGCTGCACAATTAAATGTGAATATTGAATACAATTTAAAGTGTTATTAAGTCATTCTGTAATGGTATGTTAAAACGATATTTTAATTAGGTATTTTACACGAACCAATAATTCCTTATTTTAGTATGTATTTATTACTTTTCAAATAAATAGCATTATTTAAGTGTATATATTTATAGGTATATTGAAATTTTATATTAAATTACTGGTTTGAATTATTCTAAAAATATTGTACGTATTAAACTAAATGTGTGAACAACACCAACACTGCAAATACATAGTTTTATGTATTGATTAAAAAAATAATAGCATGACTCTAAGAGCGATTTTTATTGCTTTCCTCTCGTATTATTTTTATCTCCACGCCTTGATAAGAAGGCAGCGCGGCGTTTAGTTCCAAGATTATATACGTTTAAAACATTTGGAAAATTGGATGGTGTGTAGGAGATAGTGTCTTAACACTAGATTCCCTATGCCCTTAGCGAAAAGTGAGAAAGAAATTACAAATAGATATAAAATGAACTTTTTTATAATAGATTTTTTAAATAAAATGTACATTAAAATATACAATGTCATAATATCCAACACAAGGTCTTTCAACCGTATATTACAATTATATCCCGCACATGGCAGGGTAGGCAGTGGGAACCTGGGAACCTAGTGTTAAGACACTCCGTGTGGAGAACGGGATGGTGAGGAACTGAAGTAGATTCCGTTTCCCACGTTCCTCCGAACTTGAGGCATTGCGTGTTGAGTGGCGGAACTCAACGACGCATTTTACCTTTTTACCAGAGCGAAGAAATGAAACCATTAAATATTTCAATTGAAAATATTAAATAATTCATTTCCTGATGGGGATCGAACCCAAAACCTGTCGGTTACATCCACACGCTTGTGCCACTGCGCCACGACAGGCCACATAATAATTCCAATAAATACATTTGACCCGTATTGAACACGTCATTAGCATTATTGATTTATTTTTACTCGTGTATCATAATTAAGAGCAAAGTGATTATTGAATAAGGGGTATAGAACAAGAATTTTCCAGTAAATCTATTATTTATTAATTTTGTTTACAATGTGGCGACTGATGAATAAATATAATTGACTGTTTGGTTATTTTTAACAAGGTTATCGCGTGTATTGGTTCGCATGAATACAACACTAATAATGTTATATAAATAAAAGTTTGTAAATATGATGCTATCGCGATGCAGAAGGATAGCTATTTAATGTAAAAAAAATGTAAAATTTAATTTTGACTAAGAAATTATGTTGTTATATATTCTTTTGTCTCCGGTAATACATATCGCATCGTGTTAAATTTCGCCACTCAAAAGTTAATATTTCGAAATTGGTTACCAGGCTACAAGTAGCCAGTTTATAATTATTTGCTAGCAAACATTTATAGTTATTTATATTGAAAATATTTGTTACGAAATTAAATTACCTTTTTGTAGTATTATGTGGTACGAATTTACGTCTATCAGCACTAGAAATATCAACATCGTATATATATATGGTTATCTCTAAAGTATCTTAATTTTATTCTCGTTATAATTTTAAACGGTCCTGTTGTCTCGAGGTGGTCTCGATGGCCACAAGCGTATGACTGTAAACGACAGGTTGTGGGTTCGATCGCCATTTGAAGATGATAGATATTTAATATTTTCAAATAAAATATTTAATACTTTCATTTCCTCGCTCTTGTAAGAGGCAAAGCATGGCGTTGAGTTACGCCACTCTGCACGCAGTCTTAAATTCACCCGAAAATGGGGAACGAAACGGGAGTGTTTTGAAACTAGGTTCCCAAGTTCTCTCTGCCTGCCTTGCCATATGCGGGATACAGCGTGAAGCTAAAAAAATACTATCTTGATATTATGACTATACATTATGATTGTAATATCAGTAACATTATTTAAAATTAATCCTTTGCTTAGCTTAGCTTTTGCATTTTAACTTGATTTCATATGTTATTTATTACTAGATATTTGCAATGTGAGACCCATACCTACTATAAAGTGGTGGTTAAAAAAAAATGGTATAAATACTTGTTCAATATGGAAATACTATCTCGATACATAGTTATTTCGTTTATATAATTATAAGTAATTACGTAATTAATGATATTACGTTTCAGGGTAAAATAATATCAATAGTGATATAATACATTCCTTTCTCTTCAATAACTTTCTATTATATCGATGTTGTTTAGAGCGTTGCGAAGAAGTTTTAGTTCAAATTCATTAATAGGGCTATTTAGCTTTAATGAACGTTATATAATATTAATATTATTATAATATATATTCTTCTTCTTCTTCCTGGCATTAATCCCGGTGTGCTGTGCCAAGGTATGCCTTCCTGCTAAACCTACTTCACTTTGCACGATCTTCAACGTCCTCGGTGGTTAGACCATTGGCGCTCATGTCCTCTGTCACTACATCCAAACAGAGCTTCCATGGGCGTCCTCGTCTTACTTTAGGAAAAGACAATAATATGTATTATATTATAATATATATTATATATTAATTATAATATAATATTTACCATTTCTTATAATATTTTGTGTCCTACTCGAGCGGTCAGCATAAAATGCATTTCCGGTGGTTGTCGTTGCTGACTTTACGTTTAGTTTTAACAAACACAAACATTTATATGAAAATTGAACCTATTTTACTTCCAAAAACGATCTCTTTTATACTAATATTTATAAACAGATACATTTTTAAATTAACATATGATAAATTAGGAAGTCGAAGCAATAAATTGCACGTAACATAGACATTTATTTGGCGGTAAACATTAATTTTGTCACACTTTATTCGTTTGAAAGTTTGAAATTTGGTAGCGTATTTATTACCTATTAGAAAGAAAATGACTGATCTAGCAAATATTTTTTATGTTATACTGTGTTTATTGTCAATGTCATTTATTAACACTAAAACTTTACATTTCTTCTCCTTGTCGTTCGCGCAAATATAATTTACTTTTAGTTTAGTTTAGTGATGATGCAAAAACAAATTCATGCCAAATATTGCATATAGAAAGAAAATATTCTTTTCTTGAACATACTTCTGTAAATACTTTGAAATTCACAAAATAACATGTGGCTATAACTACCGCCCAAAAGGCACTCTGCTTCTCATTTCTAATTCGAATTACTCTTTCATTTTCTGTAAAAATTACTCAGTGCTTATTCCTAGAATTACTTTAGTAATATTATTATAAACATATTTTATTTGAAGATATATTTCAGTATAATTCACCTCTTAAAATTAACATTTACAGGAATGTGTATGGGGTGCCAGTGGTATCGGTTCGACCTCATATGAGTCATTAGTGCTATATCACAACAACAGTCCGGCGTGGGGAGAACAATTACGTTTGACGGTGCCCTTAGAAACATTTACACATGCACACGTCCGGATTGAGTTTAGACATTGCTCAAGTAAGTATGAATGTTTTTTGGAATTTGTATCGGGTGCAGATTCTACCCCATACGAGGCGCTATTATTTTACCAAAATAACAGTCTCGGGGAACAACAACGATGTTCCTCCAGGAAATATTATAAATACTTCGTGGAATTTGTATCATCTAGGTCGTGTAGAATCAACCTCATGTGAGTCTACTACTACTAGCGTTTCATGTGATGTATGCCATGTAAACAATCTGGCTTGAGGAGTACAACTTACATACATAGCTTCACTTTGTATCCCGCATATGGCAGGGTAGGCAAAAGTATTTCGGAACCTAGTGTTAAGACACTCCGTTCCGTTTATTACTTTCCCCTTTGTGTACATTTTAAACATGATAGTGTATATAGACATATTATATATTCAAATTCAAAATATTCTTTATTCAAATAGGCTTTAGCAAGCACTTTTGAATCGTTACAAACATAAAATTACTATCGGCTCGGAATGCGGTTCTGCTGAGAAGACCCGGCAAGAAACTCAACAGTCGCTCTTTTCAATATTGAATAGTTGCAGTTTCATTGTTTAATGCAATAGTGACTATCCTGCATGAAATTCAAATGACCTTAATTAAATACATTTTTATCATTCAAATATTCTACATTACTTTAACATTTACTTCAAACTTCTCTGGTGGCAAATTCAAAAATATAGTTCTAATAGGTATTATAATATAGAATTCAATATTTATGTTTAGTAAAATTTTGTACTTTATGATGATTTCAATCTCGTTTATAATATGAATGAAAATTACGGCAGATTATTGTCATTATTATTTTTCAGCTCGAGATAAAAATGAGCGGAAATTATTTGGATTTTCGTTTGCCCGTCTTATGGAAGCCAGCGGTGCGACGCTACGTGACGGCGCGCACGACCTATACGTGTACAAGTGTGATGACCCTTCTAAGTTAGTACCTTGAATTATTTTGACTCATCTTCAAGCTGTATCCCGCACATTGCAAGGTAGGCAGAGGGAACTTGGGAACCTAGTGTTAAGACACTCCGTTCCACTTCCGTTCCCCACTTTCTGCCGAATTTGAGGCATTGCGTGTTGAGTGGTGGAACTCAACACTGCGTTTTGCCTTGTACCAGAATGAAGAAATGAAAACGTTAAATGTTTAAATTGAAATTATTAAATATTTCGTTTCCTCGAGTAGAGATCGAATCCACAACCTGTCGGTTACAGTCACACGCTTGTGCCGCTGCGCCACGACAGTCCTCGAAAATTACTTTTAAAATTATAATTTTTAAATAAATAAATGTGAACCTATATATCTTTATAGGAATAATATTAAGAATGTAATATAAGTTTCAAAGTCTATTTCTTACATTCAAAAGTTATTTACTATTTTTATTATAATGAACACAACCAACAATCGGTGTTTTTAAGGTTGTCGTGATGTAGCGACAAAGTATCCGTAAATATGATGTTTGTAGGTTTGTGTCCCACCAGAAATTAGTTATTTTCAATTATAATCATTTCCGAGAAATTAGTTATTTTCCTTTCCTTACTCTAGAAACAAGACAAATCGCAGCCATGCCTTCCGCTATTTAAAAACTTAACTTCTGAAAATTGGGCGGTGTTTTTAGTTTTATTTATCAATGCTGTATAAACTGCATGTAATTGTGTATTAACAACTTTCATTTTATATTTTTAACACCTAACAAACAAAGCTATAGCTATATACTTCTATTTCTAATTTACAGGCTTGTATCAGCCAGTTATCTCTCTCTACCGTCTTGTGCGAACGACACGGGACGTACACTCACAAATGGTGTTCTGGCGACCTTCCAAAGAAGTACCAAAGAGAATTGTGTTATAAGTACACTATTATGTTCTACTAAGTTGACACAAAATGGTAAGTTTAAATAATATTCGTTTTTACCGGCAAAATGGTAAGTTTAAATAATATTCGTTTTTCATACTGTGGTAGAACATAAGGTAGAGTAGGCTGGGAGAGCGAGTTTTATTCTCACATGCTGTATTGTTTTTGCAATGGTGTCATATAGAAGTTAATAAAATATATATGTTATATATTTTTGTAATTTTTTTACAGAGGACCTATTGGCACTCTTGCAATGGCGCGCTCGACCTGAGAAGGTACAAGAGACTCTTTTACGAGTCTTGCGTTTAGGAGATGGATTGAGTTGTGAGGAACTGATCAAGTTTCTAAGAGATGTTTTAGATGCTTTGTTTGCATTGTTTTCCACTGAAGATGGTAATAGGTAAGAATTTATATAAAACTAAGAATTTTTAAAGTTCATATATATCATTCATAAAACGATTTTGTAGGAATTGACGCTCTATTCTACGACTGTAATACATTTATATTAAGTCAAAATATAAATTTTTTGGTCTGTGATTGACATCAAAAAATCATTTTGCAGCACTCCACATTCCGGTACAGTGTTTCTGGTGCTTGTGTCGATTTGCAGTTTACTAGATGAAACTAGATTCCAACATTTCCGGCCGGTCCTTGATGTTTATATTGAAGAACATTTTTCTGCTGCCCTTGTGTACAAGTAAGTTTTGATGAATCAATAACAGTTTTTATTAATTTAACAAAAATATATAAGTTACGCGTGAAGACAGAAATATGTTATTTACAATAAATGTGGGTACATTTATTGTAAATAACATATTTCTGAAATCGATATAAATGACATAATATAATAAAAAATGATTTTGATATTTAATATTTCCATAGTTTCTCGTATTGTATGTTTTAATGTTGTTATTTTTATGTTAGTTTGACGATTCAAATGTGCTTGCAAAAGTCTATTTGTATTAATAATGATTTGAATTTGAATTTATACTTCTGTAACAGTGTCACTCTAAAGACGGCAATATATATTTGTATATAATATATAATTGAATAAGGTCATAATAACGCAGAGGAACAGCATCGATTACCGCTGAATTATTTCTATTTAAAAAATAATTGACTGCGAAATAGGGAATGGATGGTAGGCCTCTCTCTACTCATATCTACCTTCCTACACGATGATAGAAAAATCATAGAGCAAACCGTTGTACACATACAAACAAACTGTGGCATTTGCTCGTCAATGTGTCCTACAGAGGCCTCCTGTCGTCCGTGCAGCACTGCGCGGAGTGGGCGGCGGGCGCGGAGGGCCAGGAGCCCATCCGCAAGTGCCTGCGGTCGCTGGGCGCCGTGTTCCGGCTGGCGGTGCGCTCGCGCCGCCTGTTCGCGCGCGCCACGGGCGGCCAGTACGAGGACAGCTTCCGGCGGGACGTGCGCGCCGCGCTGCACGCGCTCAAGGCGCTTGCGCAGCATCCGCATAGGGATCACTTGGCGCCGGCTCAGGTTTACTTGTATTTTGGTTTTTTTTTACTTATATTTTTTATTCATTTATATGAGGCCTGTCGTGGCGCAGCGGCACAAGCGTGTGACTGTTACCGTCAGGTTTTAAGTTCGATCCTCACTCGAGGAAATGGAATAATGTTAATGTTTTCATTTCTTCGCTCTAGTACAAGGCAAAACACTGCGTTGATTTCCGCCACTCAACACGCCATGCCTCAAATTCGGCGAAAAGTGGAGAACGGAAGTGCAACGGAGTGTCTTAACACTAAGTTCCCATGTTCCCTCTGCCTACCCTGCCATGTGCGGGATACAGAGTGGCGGAACTCAACGCCGCTCTTTGCCATTTTACCACAGCGAAGAAATGGAACATTAAATATTTAAATTGAAAGCTGCCGCGCCACGACAGATTATTTTTGATTAAAGGAAAAAAATTGAATTCGAATTTAGATACGTTAGTATTTTTTAAGACGTACCGTATTTTAAAGCAAAACTGATAACTTAATATGATTATCACCTTTAAATATGTATACATGATGTGTTTCCTAGTTTTATATGATTTTATTTTTATTTTTATAACAATTCGAATAAGGCCGTCCTGACGCAGAAGCACATACGTACGACTGTAAACACGGTCAACTGTAAACATAGTTCAATTCTCACTCGGAAGATTGAAATATTTAATATTTTCATCATCTTGGTAACGGCAGGAAGGCAAAGTGCGGTATATATGTTTAACATAGGTTTCCGGGATTGCGTCGCCTAACCTATTATGTGCAGGATACATCGTGAAGCTAAAGGATAATCGTGAAAATTCAGGTAAAATATTTACCAGGTGGCCTTAATGACGTCGTGGGCGAATGTGGCCAAGGAAGTGGCGTCGGCGCTGGGCCCGGTGGAGGCGGGGCGCATTACTGCGGCCATGCTGGACGCGCCCGCCGCCAACGCGCCGCCCGCCTTGGCCAAGGCCAGGCTGGCGGCCGCGCAGGAGGTGCTGGCCGGACCGCTCGGACAAGACCCTGGTATTTGTTATTTAGGATTGTTGTACGTTTTAAATTAAACTAATTGGAAATTGTGTTCGTAATACACTTTTTAAAATTCTTTTTTTTAACACTTACTGTATTCCACAATTAAATAAAAAAAAGTTGAAGGAACTAAATTAATTTTTATTAGAAGCTTCCACGTAGGCTTATATAATAATTAATCACTCTATTAATCACTCTATACGCATTGAAGGTAAAACTTTAAAGAGTAATTTTGTGAATGCATGATTGTATTTAAAAAAAATGTTTTAAAAACCCTCTAAGGCACGAAAAATAAAACAGAATCAGCAGAAGGATCTTGAGAATTTAGTGTTGAGACACTTCATTTCATTTGCCAAATTTGAGATATTGAGGGTTGAGTGGCCGAAACTGAACGCTGCACATCTACCTTGTTACAAGAGGAAAGAAATGAAAATAAGAAATATTTCATATCATCGAGTGAGAATCAAACCCAACCTGCGTTTACAGTTATACGCTTGTGGTCCTGCGCCACGACGCCACCAAAAAAAAATCTAAATTATTCATTGACGTAATAAATATTAAGCCATAAAAATGCAAGGAAATAAATATTAAAAACAATGTCACGCAGAGAAAAAAAGCTATACAAAAAACAATGGAAAATTCCAGAAGCCCGCAACATAGTACTAACAACGGCGTGTCATCATCTAAGAGTGCATCTAGCGCGGCGAGACGAGCTGTCCCAATGTGCGGACATATTGGGCGAGCTGGTTACTCTACTGTGGAAAAAGGAAGACCCTGACCAGATCGTCGATGATGATGAACTGGATCCGGACGTGGATGTACTGTGTTTGAATACATTGGACGTGTTGGTGGAGACAGTATTGCATTTGATTGGTGGAAAGTCACCTGTGTTGGTAAATATAATTTTGGTATTTTTTTTTATTTTATGAAATTTACGTTTAAGTTACTTAAGAGCTTTTGACCGCTTCAAACCGCGGTCTACAGTGAAGCATGCTTGCCTAATAAGAGCCTTTTCACTGTTTTTTTTTTTAAATCGCCCACTAATGTCAGAAATTACAGACGCCGGCAATGTTTTTCATTCTCTCCCTGTGCGAACGAGAGAATTGAAATTCTGAAATGTTTAGGCCTGTCGTGGCGCAGCGGCACAAGAGTGTGACTGTAACTGACAGGTTCTGGGTTCGATCCCCAGTCGAGGAAATGAAATATTTAATATTTTTAATTTAAAATATTTAATGTTTCATTTCTTCGCTCTGGTAATAAGGCAAAGCGCGGCGTTGAGTTCCGCCTCAAATTCGGCAGAAAGTGGGGAAAGGAAGTGGAACGGAGTGTCATAACACTAGGTTTCACTTCCGTTCCCTCTGCCTACCCTGCCTAGTGCGGGATACAGCGTGAAGCTGAAAAAAAAAAATGTTTAGGATGTTGTTGAATTTTGTAATTTCTTTTAAAAAATGTTTTAATACTTAAATGTTAGGATAGTGGCCGTCGCAGCCGAGACTTAAAACCACACTGTCTCGTTACCAGATTGATAAAAAAAAATATTTCACTTTCTCGAGTTGGAATCGTATCCAGGACCTGTCGCGTTCACGGTCGCACGCTTGTTCTCTTGCGTCACGACTGGCTTTAAATTTATTTTTAAATATATTAAAAATATTTAAATAATAAATTCTATCTTTCTAGGGTCCAATGGTGGCAGGTCTATTGGGAGTAATGGAGCTACTGAAACCAGCACATTACCAACGTCTATGGAGTCACCTCGCACCGCACCCGAACGATCGCAAGCCTTTAAAGGATTTCCTAATGAGAGCATTTTTGGTGTTTCGACATTTGATTGAGCAAGATGTGTGTATTTGAACACTATATTTATATTTTATATACAAAGAATTTATTTTATGCTAATATTATTCTTTAATTGTTGATAATATACTAATTTCATTGACCTTATTACATATGTATGATATAGCTAAATTTATATGTATGAAAAACTGTACATTTCCATAAAACGAGTGAGTTTATTACGAATATGTACTAAATTATTTATATTGTAATAATTATTTATATAAACATCAACTTAACAGGTGTTTCCACCAGACTGGATGGTGCTTAGAGTGCAAAGTTGCAAAGTTTTATTATCAGCATTACAAGATCTAGCGAAGCCTTTATTGGAAAGATTCTTGGGTGATGAACCTCCACAGTTTGACTCTCAGGTAAGTTATATATTAATTATGTATATAGTATTAATATTTAATTTGATTAATTTATCATTTTGATAAATTATAATTTAGAAAATTTTATAAGTGTTTCACACTTAATAATTACATTTATTAGTCCTTAATTAAAAAGTAAATGACTGAAATGAAACTAAATTAAATGAACGTGAGAAAATTATTATTTATCAGCATTATTCGAATCTAGCTATAAACAATAGTACAAAAGCAAGGTCAAATATTTTTAATATAAAAATTTACACTTATTTACTACAACATGCGGGATAGAGCGTGCAAAAAAAAAATACGTAATATTGTCGTGTGTGGCGTGTCGTAGCTGTGGTCCGGTTACCTAGAACTAGGCGTGGCATTAGTGACGGCGAATGCACTTCAAGCTGAACAATGGGCTCGAGGACCACAGCGTGCTGCTATGAGGGCGGCCGCTGCGTTACATTTACTTGCCGTTTGGACTAGATTGGGTATGCACATATTTTTTTAGTTAGCTATAGTTATTATATTAAGGTCGTCAAGGAACAAAATCTGATTATGCTATGGTTGTGAGTTCGGTCATCACTTAAGGGAATGATGATTATATTTAAATTACTTTAATCTAAGGCCTGTCGTAGCGCAGCGGCACAAGAGTGTGACTGTAACCGACAGGTTCTGGATTCGATCTCCAGTCGAGGAAATGAAATATTTAATATTTTCAATTTAAATATTTAATTTTTCATTTCTTCGCTCTGGTAATAAGGCAAAAGTGTGGCGTTGAGTTCCGCCAATCAACACGCAATGCCTCAAATTCGGCGGAAAGTGGGGAATAGAAGTGGAACGGAGTGTCTTTACACTAGGTTCCCGGGTTCCCTCTGCCTACCGTAGTGCGGGATACAGCGTGACGCTGAGTAGAGTAAATTACTTTAATCTAACTCTAAAAGGCAACATAATGCGTTGAGTTACTCCATTTAACATATTATGTCTCACATTCAGGCGAAAAGCGGCAATTGAATTTACAATTGCAATTGTGCATAATATTAAGGATTGTGAAATGTTATCTCTACGAGTAAAGTGACCAAATGTAAATGATTATCGTTTCTGGTCAAATTTTATTTATAGTATCATAACAATAACTCTATTAACGAAATATAAGTTAAGTTTTAAAAATACCTACTTAGGGAAATGGTGGTACATAATAAGTATACAGAGAGAAACAAGAACAAAACAAAAAAGATTATTTTGAAAATTTTCAGATTTTAAAAAATAAGTTTTTTTTTTAAATCCCTTACTCTATACTAATCACAGAAATATTTAAAACCCAGGTGTAGCCCAACTCCAGCTGATAGGTCCAGCTGTAGGCGCTCTTCTGGAAGTAACTCTGGTGCCAGAGTTACGTCGAGCGGCTTTGGGAGCGCTTGTAGCGTTAATGGCGGCTGAACGAGCAGCGACAGGCTCTGCGAGGAAGACTGAAGCCGCTTTAGTTGACAAATTGGATTCCCTAGTGGCTGATAATAAGGCGGATGATCATTATAGAAGGTTATTTGACACTGTGTAAGTATTTCATTTATATATTATTATTATTATTATTATTAGCTGCCCGCTGCATCTCGTATATGGCAATGTAGGCAAAAGGAACTTGGGAACCTAGTGTTAAACAGTTCCAATTTAGACGCTTCCTTTCACCACCTACGCCGGCTTTTTGAGTCATCGCGTGTTGAGAGGCGGAACTTAATGCCGCTATACCTGTTTCCTTCTTGTTTTCTCCCATTTTAATTAATTTTGAATGAAAATATTAAATAATTTAATTTCCATAAGTACCCACCATCTCTCACTCTCGATTGATTTATAAATAGTTTTAGTTGATTAGCTGGACTCAAAAGTCGCTAATAATAAGGCGGAAAATCATTATAGGCGACTGTATTATAATGCCTGATTATTTTTATTCCATAATATAATTAACATGTAATTTGTTAAGATTTTGTGTATGTATTTTGTATATGTATACTGTAAGTTTGCCAAAGTAACTAGTAGAATGAACTAAATAATTGATATTTGTAAAATTAAATTAACAAAACTCTTAAAATATGTTTAATTTTATTAAATTCTTATTAGTAAGATTAAAGAAATATTTATTAATATTTAGATAATAATAATAATAATAATAATAATAATATATTTATTCAAGTGTAATAGTGTGTAATACAGTTTATATATTAATATTTAGATAATACAGTACAGTTACACATTTCTGTTTCATTTTCTTTCATTAAATTTTGCCTATTATGTACACGCAAACTTACTTCAGGGAGCATTTGAGTTCAGTGTAAGTATTATATTACATTTTTATTTAGTATATATTACCTTTTTAAATATATTTGTAGTTTTAACAATGATGTATCGTTGTGCCGTATATCCTATAAAATTCACCGCGTAATCGATACTTATACTTGTATAGTAAAAATGATGGAATAAATATATAAATATATCACATAAAAAATAAATGACTTTAATACGTTTTCCAGCCTAATGGAACGAGTCTCAACCGAGGGGTGGCGCGAGGCGGGGACCGCATTCGTGGGGTGTGTAACGCGTCTGCTGGAACGGCTCCTGGACTACCGAGCCGTGATGCAAGGCGCCGAGCATAGAGACAAACGGATGGCAGCCACTGTTAACTTACTTGTAAGTATTCATTTTAATTAAATGTTTTTTTTTATTGAGATTTGATTTTTTTCAGCTTCACGCTGTATCCCGCACGAGGCAGGGTAGGCAGAGGGAAACCGGGAACCTAGTGTTAAAACACTCCGTTCCACTTCCGTTCCCCACTTTCCGCCGAATTTGAGGCATTGCGTGTTGAGTGGCGGAACTC
This sequence comes from Eueides isabella, assembly GCA_019049475.1. Classification (NCBI taxonomy): domain Eukaryota; kingdom Metazoa; phylum Arthropoda; class Insecta; order Lepidoptera; family Nymphalidae; genus Eueides; species Eueides isabella. Next base: position 5,584,664 of record CM032393.1, read on the forward strand.
AACGCCGCGCTTTGCCTTATTACCAGAGAAAAAAAATGAAACATTTAATACTTAAATTGAAAATATTTAATATTTCATTTCCGATTATTGGAGGTTGATGCTTGTTAAAAACTGGTTATAGGTAATGTTATAACTGTTCCCATGAATTTATGTTCTGAATGAAGAGAACGCCGAGTACAAAATAACTTATTTTGGATATGGGCTACAGTTATTTTCATTTTGTGGGTTAATGTACATACATAGTAAAGTTTAAAGTTAGACAGAGATTAGCTAGTGTTTTGTCACTCTGTTTTCCGCTTGGAATGAACTTAAGATATTATGCATGTTTTCTATATATCTCAGTTTTTTTTTATAATTATTGATTTTAATAGAACTTATATAATGTTATTCTTTCAGAACTTTTACAAGAACGAAATCGATCGCAAAGAGATGTATTTGCGCTACGTATACAAGTTGCACGACTTGCACATCGCATCTGACAACTGGATAGAAGCTGGATGTACTCTTTTGGTGAGATATATACTCTTTTGGTGTATATTCTTTTTATATATCAAAGTTCGGATCCCATGTTTTAAATATTATAAAATTTAACAAAACAGAAAATTATATATTAATGATTTTTAATGTTTATCTTTTGTTGTCCTCACCTAGGCAAGTTTTAGTAACTTTTTTAATACTTTTAGAGAATATACAATATTTTTTTAAACGACTAATCTTTGCTTATACCGATGTGAATAAAAAGTAAGGCTTTATACTATAATAGAGTATTAAATTTAAAACCCAACTAATACCGCTTATAATAATATATTTTTTTCAATACATAGCTCTATGCTGAAACATTAAGCTGGGACAGTGATCAAATAGGTGTTGACCCAGAACATCCTGAAACATCAGAATGGAAACGTAAGGAGGCTCTATATAACCAAGTGTTGCAGTATTTTGACCGTGGGAAGGTAATTTGTTTTTGACTATTACCATTTATTTTTGTAAAACCGCTTTTAATACTTGACAAAAATTGATATATGGTTTTTATATATAGAAATTACTAAGCCTATCGTGGTCCAGGGCCACAAGAAGACGACTGTAAACGGGATAAGTGTGAGTTCGATCCTTACTCGAGGAAAGCTCGGCGTTGAATTCCACTATTTAATACGTAATACCTTAAAACCGGCGACAGGTGTGGAACAATAGTGTCTTAGAGGTACCTAAATCCCTTTACCTAACTTTCCCTGTGCTAAATATAGCATGAACCTAAAAAAAAAAAAGATCTTGAAAAAATAACAAACAAAGAGCAAAAGTTGTCGTAAATAAGAAGCGTCGGTATAAAATAATCATAATAATGTCTTTGATATTCGTAGTCACGGGTAGACTCAGTGAGTCACTGAGTCCATGGATCACGGACTACTGTAAAGTATTCGAAACATCGAGTTTCCCAAAAATGTTCAAAAACCAATATACCCGATTTATCCGTTTAAAGGTATTTCATTTAAAACATAAAAATCATGCAAAAACAGATGAAGGAGACCTAAATATAATTAAATTTACATAAATGTCCTCATTGTGTTATTTTTTTATATATTGTAAAAAATGAAGTTGCCTACAAATAAAACAAAAGCAGTCCCACTTTTTTCGCACAGCAGTATATTTGGAGACAGCTTAGCGATAAGACTGGGAACTAAAATTTCTTTTATTTTAGCTTTACACTGTACCCCGCACGAGGCAGGGTAGGCAGAGGGAGCTCGGAAACCTACTGTTAAGACACTCCATTCCACTTCCGTTCCGCACTTTCCGCCGAATTTGAGGTATTGTTGCGTGTTGAGTGGCGGAACTCAATGCCGTGCTTTGCCTTATTACCAGAGCGAAGAAATGAACCATTAAATATTTAAATTGAAAATATTAAATATTTCATTTCCTCGACTGGGGATCGAACCCAGAACCTATCAGTTACAGTCACTAGACTTAAATTTCATAATAACATATTTCAAAATAATGGAGCTATGTTTCATTTAACAATATTGTTTCATTCCAGTGTTGGGAGAAAGGTCTTCCATTGCTCCGCGAGCTCGCGACTCTGTACGAAGTGAAGCTGTGTGACTACGCGCGCCTCGCGCACTGCCTGCGCACGCACGCCACCTTCCTGGACTCCGTGCTGGAGCAGCTGAGGCCCGAGCCTGAGTACTTTAGAGTCGGCTTCTACGGGAAAGGGTGTCCCTTATTTGTTAGGGTAACTGATAAAAAACTTGAACTTTTTTTTTTTTTGATTTAGTCTAGGATATACAGGGGAAATTTAACGTTAAGAAAATCAATTCCACACTTTTCGTAAAGTGAATAGCAGTACTTAACGATGCGCCTTGATGGAGACGACTCTTCATAGATAGAATATAGATAAAATATTCATTCTCTCGAATAGGTATCGAACTCATAACTGACGCGTTTAGTTACATGCGGTGACGCTGCTCCTTGGCGGCCTTAAGCAAAATTAGATATGTATGTTAAATTACGATTACGATATTAACAGATATGTCTGTTTTTTTATTAGGATGGGGATGCTCTTTTTTTTTCTTGTGATAAATTCTTCATTTATCTTCAAATTTTTTAATATTTATACTTTACTTTGCCCTCACTCGTCCCATTTAGAGTGTCTTATGCTTGAACAAAATTATGCGTACTTTTTATCAAGTCGCGTCGAATTTTCCATTTGCAGTAACAAATTATTTCCCTTTTTTCAATAACTACTAATTGAATTATTCGACAAAATTTAATAATTTGTTGCTGCAGAATATTTAATTACAACCCTAACATATATGTTTTAAGAATAATCCATATTAATATTACTATATTTTTCACAGAATAAACAATTTGTATACCGCGGGCAAGATTACGAACGTATCGGCGCTTTCACACAACGACTGCAGTCTGAATATGTATCTGCACATATTTTAATGAGGAACACACCACCGGATGATTCTATTATTGCTGCAGATGGACAATGTCAGTTTGTATTTATTACATGGTATAAGTTTTAATTAATAATTAACATAAGTACTAAAGTCTGCCTTAGGTGTTAAAAAAACAGTGTTTTTAGATGTTAATATAATATCAACCTAATTATTGAAGAAGCAGATGCATTTATAAATTTTGCTTGCATATTTGTTTATATAATAATATTTGTTTCACGTATCGACAGTTACGTCCAACGTACTCAAAATAGAAATAAAGGAAAAAACCCGAACGAAAGAAGTGAGCTATAATTTTAAGTTTATAATAGTTTTTATCTCAAATAAAAAAAAAACTATTATAAACTTAAAATTATAGCTCATTTCTAATAAATTGAATGCGAACTCCACTATCCACTACTTTACGCCACCTAACTATATTTTTTATGAATCTGGCAAGAAGAAACAGTATTATAATACTAAAACAAAGCGCAATGCTTGTCAACTTTTGCAAGTTAATAATTCCCTTTTTCAATTTTCCAATAATTAACTTCTCATTTACAATCAAACACTGCCTTATCACAGATATACAAATATGCAACGTAAAGCCAGTGGCGTCGCGTCGCTCGTGGCCGGCCGCCGCGCCCGACGCCGTCAGGCGCTTCTACGCCTGCAACGACGTGGACACGTTCCTGTGCGACCGGCCGCTGCACAAGCCGCCCATTGATAAGGACAATGAGTTTAAGGTATTACTATTTGTATGTTTAAGGAAAACGTTGTTAATAGACTAGCATTATTCCACGATACAGAGCATTATACAGTGTTTATTCATGGTTGTCTTTGTGCTTTGCTTTGTGGACCTTCCCCATATTAAAAATGTAAGCTCTAAATCTGAATATATCTATGCGCAATTCCGCCACTCAACACGCAAAGCCTCAAATTCTGCGGAAAATGGGGAATGAAAGTGGAACGGAGTGTCTTAACACTCTCCCAAGTTCTCTCTGCCTACCTTGTCATGTGCGGGATACAGATTGAAATTGAGTGCGAGAGAGAGAAAATGAAAATTTTACATTCGTCCCGTTATCTTGATGATTTTTTTAATAGTTTCAATCCTAGTGTATACTACGTGTGAATTGCACACATATTTTTTATGGGACAATATAAACTTGAAATCATTAAATGATTATTTTTAATAATATGAAAAGTTCACACATGCCAATCCACATATGCACGCGTCGTTATATGCAATTTTACACTAATTTTTAATTTCGCTTCACGCTGTATTCCGTATGGCAGGATAGGCAGAGGGAACTTAGGAACCTAATGTTAAGACACTCTTTTCTGTCTTTACCTTCTTTCCATAGCGAAGAAATGAAAACATTTAATGTTAAATATTTCATATCCTCAAGTGAATTCGAACCCACAACGCGTTTACAGTCCCACGTTTGTGCCCAAGCGCCGCGACGGGCACCATATTGATTTTGTATGATTATTTAATTATAATCATTTATGACTTGAGACATTCTGTTCATCTTGTAATAAAACGAAAAAACTATATAAATGTAAGAATTTATGCACGACAATGTATAACTACATATGTTTAATTTATTTTATTTACCTATATTCCAAGTGATAGTGGTTTCCCAGGCTCCCTTCGTCTAGCCGGCTCAGCGCGGGATACAGCGTGAAAATAGAATAAAATGAAATAAATCATAAATCACTATTAAATAATAGTCGATACTTTAAAAAAAATCAATAGTTGATTTAAATTTACTCAATAGCTTTTATATTTTACAGAGTTTATGGATTGAGCGCACAACGCTTGTGACGGAAGTGACGCTGCCAGGTATATTGAGATGGTCTGAAGTCATATCGAGATCTGTAGAGGAAATACCACCAGTTGAAGTAAGTTTTGTTTTATAGCTATAGGTAAATTATTCATAAGTGAAGACAAGTAAGATTTTAGATTGTGAAGTGTCAGTTGCATTAGCTGAATATTCTAGATTAAAATTATTTACTATCAATAAGTAACGAGAAAGTAATGAGATATTATTTATTTACTTTTAGAAATCTATATTAAATTCTATAAAAATCATTCATTAATAAAAATGTTATTTGGGATTACTATCAAACCCACTATCATTACGTTTACAGTCAGAACATGTTCTACTGCGCCTCACTGTTTATATAATTACTTACAAAAAAATATTAATTGTAGTTCGCCTGTGAAACTATGGAGGCAACAGAACGTGAGCTCCGCAGTCTCATCTCCCAATACACCGCCGACCCCACACAGAATATAAACCCGTTCTCAATGAGGCTACAGGGCACGATAGACGCTAACGTACAAGGGGGCATAACTAAATACGAACAAGCTTTCCTAACCGCGGAGTTCAGTAGAAATGCAACCCCTCGAGAAGCGGCCGCCGCGGCCAAATTGAGAAGGCTTATAGCGTCGCAGTTGGCCGTAGTGGAAGCGGGACTTACTCTACATGGTCGGTTAGCACCTGAGGAGGTTAAGCCGCTGCACAGGTTAGTTTTTTCATCAGCTTCACGCTGTATCCCGCATTTAGCAGGGTGGGCAGAGGGCCACCAAGTGTTAAGACACTCCACTTGCTACCCACTTTTCGCATTGCGTATTAAATGGCTCCACCAAAGCGGAAAATATTTGTTTATAGCAGCCGTGCTGATCTTACCGTGGTGGTCCTACTTACACCTTTAAACAACTACAGTTTAAGCTATTTTCAGGCGCCTAGCGGAACGTTTCAGCCAACTAAGGCAAAATCTGGGACCAGGCTTAGCTCGTGCCAGACGTCAATTATCAGAAAGTATTGTTAAGTAAGTAAATTAATAACTTTATATAAAATTTATGTTATAAAATATGTAAGATGTATGTATATGGATACAACCTATTTCTGTTTACAAAGTCAATAAAATAACTTATTTTATAAAGTTTCAATTGTGTACTAATATAGATTTTATTATTTTATTTGTGGTGTATTCTTGCAGTACACCATTACCGCCAGTACCAGCATTGGATAAGAGGTCGCACAGCATCCAACAAAACGATACCTACTATGAAGATGGACATCTCTATAATAAACCAATAGTAAGTTTAAAGTATATAACGTTTTCAACCAAAACTTAAATAAAGAAAAACGTTAAGTAAAAGATGGTTTTGTGATGTTCTTTTCGCTTAAGAAACTTATTGATTGGTATGACATATTCGAATTTTAAAGGAAAATATATTTATTAGTAAAATATCTATACATAGATATTTATATTTTAATATCAATAATGGAAAGATTTGAAAAATTAAATAGTGATGTTTGTATTTTTTCATTTATTATTATTTATATAGAATGTTAATATTTTTCAATCAATTCCAGTACTCTCTAGAAGATTCTCTGGACCAACAAAGCGGTATCATGAGTAACAGTCTGCCCGTGACAGACAACAGGGACAGTGAGGACAATTGTAATTCCATGATAAAATCAGCACCGCCATTACCGACGCGGCCGAAGTCGGGTGACCCGCGCAGTCCTACTCGACCAGCCTTAGAGAAGTACAAGTGAGTAATATTTTATTATTTAAGGAAACGGTTTAAAATTTTCTCTCTCAGAAACGTTAAGGCCTTCATCCATTAAAAGTTTTGTTTCCCTAATGTGGAATAAGACTTAAAAAATGTTAAATGAAAAAAAGAATCGGATTGTAGCAATATACTTTCTCATTAATAATATTGATATCAGATAAAAATAATAAAGGCATATTAGTTTGTTTTAATTATAATATGATACGAGTCGGCTTTTGTGAATACTAAATATACTTCAATGCTCAGCTTCACGCTGTATCCCGCACGAAGAAGGGTAGGCAGAGGGAACCCGGGAACCTAGTGTTAAGACACTCCGTTCCACTTCTGTTCCCCACTTTCCGCCGAATTTGAGGCATTGCGTGTTGAGTGGCGGAACTCAACGCCGCGTTTTGTCTTATTACCAGAGCGAAGAAATGAAACATTAAATATTTAAGTTGAAAATATTAAATATTTCATTTCCTCGAGTGGGGATCGAACCCACAACCTGTCTTTTACAGTCACACGTTTGTGCCTTACTATGACTTTAATAATTATTTTCCCATAATACGATAGAGATACAGTGGAAGAAGAAGTCGAGACGCGCCGTCACAGCCGCGCGTCGTGGAGCGAGCCTGGTGACGCCCCGCCCTTACCGCCGCGAGTTTCAGGTATCATACAATTATGTTTTGAGTCATTTTAATATATAAAACATAATGTCTTTTTAAATAATTTCGTAAAATATTAATTTTCTCAAAGCGTCGTTGTGGGTTCGATGCCCGCTCAAAAATTACGTATTTAACATTTTCATCTTTCTGCTTTGGTAATAAGCTCTACACCAATAGAGAATAAAAATGTCTTAATGAGAACAGAGTTTTATTAATACTATGTTCCTAAGTTCCTTCTGTTATATGCGGGATAAAATGTAAAGCTAAAAAAAAACAATTATATGTTACGTATTTATCACATAATTAAGGAAATCTTGTGATTGTTACGTCAACGATTCTAAACTTATTAATTTAATGTTGTACTATAACTTTACATTGTAATTTGTACACAGTGTATTTATACTTTGTAACGACCTTCTTACTTTAAATCGAAATTAAAAAACACAGAAGGTTTTTTTAAAAATCATCTTAAAAGTCATGTCATCATTTTCGCTGTACGTATATATTTCATACATATTTATAGGTGATAAGCGTACATGGGGCGAAGCTCCCGCAGTGCCGCGGCGAGCTCGAGGGGCTTGCGAAGAACGTGATTCCGGTGTAAGCGTCGATGCCCACCACTATACTAATGCGCCTGATCGGCATAATCATGGTAAATTATCAATTATTTAACAGAGTTTTACAAATTTAAAATGTCTTACTTTAATACTTTTTAGAAGGTAATTATTATTCATTTCAGAAACAAAGAAATCAACCCTTAATCGGTGTTCTTGAAATTTTCAACATACCGAAATTAACGTTCTCGCGTATTACCGATATTCGTGAGGCTGAAAAGGAATTGTGGGTGCATCTGTAAACGCAACAAATTGTGGGTTCAATTTCCACACGAGGACGTGAAATATTCATTTATTTGCTCTGGTTACATATCTCTGGTAAAGGGCGGTTTTGATTTGCCACTAAACCACGAAATGTCTGAAAATAACGGCACTGGAAAGTGGACAAATGACATGGAATATTCTAGAACATAGATAACAACATAGAATCACTCTGCTATGAATTAACAATATCAATAATATGTGAACCACTACAAAGAAAAAAATAATGAATGCCGTAAATCCCATTACTAACGTATTCACTCTAATATTTTACGTAACTCTAATCTTTTAACTAGCCTTACCGTCCAGGTAATTCCTATCAAAATACATGAAATGAAGTTAATTAATAATTAATCCATTAACAGATATCGACATCGTAGAATCACTTCGCTATGAAGAAATAATATCAATGATGTCTGAACCGCTCCACGTCGACGAAGGGGAAACCCCGCCCCCCATACCCCCTAAAGGGTTGGGTCATTTGAGCAGCTTCGACTCGGGACACCATGAAAACGGGGAATCCCATTGCTAACGTTTAACACGTAAGTACGGAGGTAATATGATGACGTATTTCGTTTTGGATTTGTAAGGAAATTAGCTACGTACGGCGTTTTGTAATAGCTACGTTTAAGTACATTTTGGGTTGCTAATTCACATTGTCGTATGTTAAGACAGTTTAAATTTTATTTTGAAATGTTTAATGTCATAGAACAAATACGTCATTAGTATCTGAACTTGGCATCTATTTTGTTATGATTATTTTCGAATATTTGTTTTATTACAACAATAACATTACATTTTTAACTTCAAAGTAATTAATTTCAATAATACGGTAATTTATGATAAAAATCCACTTTCGAAACAAAAATAAAAATCCACTTTCGTTCTGAAGTTGCGATATACATACGTATCGCATTATACTATGAATATTTTTGCAAATTGTAGATTAATTGATTCCACTTATTATATCTATAAATAATATGGTACTAGGTCGTTTGTTGTTTGTGTTTGAAAGTTGTGCCAATGCCGTCTAAACAGGACAATATCAGAAATTAAATGAAAAATAAAACGACGACACTAAACAATCTGGAAGAATCTGTAATAAGCAGAATAATTTAAAATGATTGAAGAACTAAATGTTTTAAAATTGTAGGTCGCTAGCTGTCTGTTCTTATTGGCTTCATTGTAATGAATGTGATATCAGTGTGAAAGTGGTCCAACCGAGAGAATAAACTATAGTATTTTTTATTTATATATAATGAATATAGATGCCATCTTGGCGTAGCGGAAGAGACTAATGCTTATGAATGTAAGGTCAAGGTTATAGGTTCTATTTCCACTCGAGAAAATGAATTATTTTCGTTTACTCACTTTACACAATTGCTCTAATCAAATATGCAAATGTTTTAAATTTAGGTCCCTGACCTGGTCCCTTTGACCTGCTGTCTATTAAAAATACATAAATAATTATCATATTATTTATTTATTTTTTTTCTTTAGAGAAATTGTTCCTATTTGTCGTTGGGCCACTTTTGCATTGACAGCGTTGGCAGCGTCGCTGTTTAGGATAAAATATTTAGCATAAGAAAAAATAAATGTCGTAATTTTGGAAATTCTTACGTGTACGAGTATTGTATTGTATTGTAAGGCTTTGTGAATTTGAAACATGACCAATTATAAAATACCATGTATGTTTTAAACATGACTTCTGTGTAAAAACTTTAAATTGCGTTTATAATCATGAAAACCAGAAAAGTACCGCAATTGTATAGTTGTATTATTTTATTCTGTAACTTATTGAAACTTTTTTTAAAATCGACAATGTTGCCTGTTCATTGGATTTTTATCTTCATTTTCTTCATTTATTGGCCGTTGGTCAAAAATAAAATATATTATATAAAATTAACTTATAGTGATAGTAAAGTTTTTTCAGTTAAAATAAACTGCATAAATTGAATAGGCAATGCAAAATTGAAATATTTTTCTTTCATACCTTAATAAGTACAAGGAAAGACGAGATTAATATCGATAAATATATTATATTTTTATAGCTGTAAATGGTTTTGTTGTGAAAAAGTTGTTCTTATAATTGAATGTGTTTAGAAGTGCTTATTGTGAGCTAGTGTGGAGCATTTGAAGTTTCTTTTGTTTTGAAGTACTTTGTGTATTGCCCAACTTCAAAGTAAAGTATTATGCTTTTTAAAATTTGGAAAATCAAGAAATATAACTTAAATTGTATGATTGAAAAACTATGTAACATGTACAACAAAAAAAAACGTAATCCTGAGTATGTTACAAAAAATTGCATTTAGATGTAAAAAGCTCTTAATCATTTTTTTGGCAAATAATGTTTATTATAAGAGTGGGACTCACAACTGTAATTAAAGATGGCGCTGCGAGTAGTGATTTTTAATGTTTATAATGTCAGATTCATTACATTTTAGGCGGTTTATTTGTATTTACAACTTTTTTATGGACTTATATAATTATGCACTTATATATAATTATACTTATCTCTCTTGTAGCGCTTCGAAAACAAATACGAAAATGCTTAGAATATATAAACGCCTTAAGTTTTTATTTAGCAACATATTTGAACGATGTTGCTATTAATATTTTGAAAGGCGATTTTCAATTCTGAAGCTTTTCTTGATGTGCATATCATTTGTAGGTATTAATTATATTGTTAAGCTTATGATGTGGAATGATGTTCATTTTGTAGTTTACAAGCTTTTTGTTAGACATCGGGGCCATAAACAGGTGATATATACAACTCGAGCAATATTATGGCGTATGATCCTATCTTCCATTTTGAGTTTGTATCTAATATCGAGTATCTGTATGTTCTTTTTTAAGTTTAGTAACCATTTAACGTAAGATTCATTTATTTTTTTACCAAATACATTAATTTAAGTTTCATTTATTATAATTAATTATATGTAACGTGATATTTGTGTGTCAAACCGAAAAATATATTTATTTTTGTATTATTATTTTAGTGCGTGACATATTTTATTATTTTTTTATTCTGCGTCTTTGAGTAAGATGTTATATTTTAAATAAAATTGTATTGAGTTTCCGTACGAATTTCCACAAAAGTATTAGGTACAATATTTTTTTTAATATTTTACAAGATTTTTTAATAATACAAGCTTTTTGGCTAGTGTTAGTTTTCGGTATGATTCCTAATACATTGCTCAAAACTGAATTTTGAAACAATAATCTTTTACAGCTCTTTACAAGAATTTATTTTGTATCAGCTTTTAATTTTTGGGACGCAAAGTGTTTTCTATGATTTAGTATCTATAGAAATCAACTTTAACACTTATAATTATTGATTCATTTTATCTGTAATAAACAAGACTGTAAATCACTATCAATAATTCAAATATAATTTTAGTGTCATTAACACCGGGGATGTTGTGGACTTAGTATTTCGTAACCAAAACCGAAATAATATTCTAAATATATAGTGTATTATTCAATATTATATATATTTAGTATATACTTAAATTTATATCGGATTATCTGTTAATTTCGGATAATTTTTATATAATACTCTGTAATATGTCTCGGCCGTTATACCAAAAAGGCAATTTTTTTTTTTGTTGTATATCCGGTACTTTTGGTTTTTACAATTACAGAGCTCTACAACATCCCTGATTAAAAAAGTGCAATTTAAAGAGATTTTTTAATCGTTTTTTTCTATTGTAATAACTTTATATACAATATAATCTGGTTTATTTATTAATAATAAATCTGGTTTATTAATTGATAATTGATGTAAACAAGTATTATGTACATTCTTATTGGGCTTTAATTATATGATCTCTTGATTCTGAAAAATAATCGTATATGAGAAATTTTGAAATCTATACTAAAAAACAATTTAAGATTTTATTCCAAGTTTATAACATTTATAGCATTACTTTATGTGGATAATTTTTATACTAAGGTTCTATTTTAATTCTGAACTACTAGTTATCTTATCAGAAGGATTCCTGTTGCATTGCAGATATCTACTAGTTAAATTAACTTAAAGTTATCTCTCAGAGGTTAAATAGGGCTTGCAGAAATATTCAATAAACTATTTTTGTCTTTCACGCGTCTTTCCAATAACCAAGTGATATTTTGAAATTTTACATAAACTTTTTTAATAATAGGTTAAGTAATGGATGTTTGTTTCACATCTACAACGAACAATTTATATAATGTTCTACTGTATTATATTTAATATGTTTAATCTATTAGAATTTTCATTAACATTTGTATTTTAATCGTGTAGTTAAGAGTTGACATGTTGTTGGCTTTGGCATTGTTTTGAAAGAGAATAGTTCTAAAAAGAAATGTTACATAAACATACATATCGATGGTCGCTACGTGTCAGTTAAAGAAAGAGAAAAATGCTGGTTTTCAGGAAATTGGTTTTAAGTCTATTTTTTGCGTAACTTTTCAGTTAATATGTCTTGAAAATGCGTAACGTATGTATTTAAACTTTTTATAAATTTTACAAAAATGGTTATTAGTAATAGTTCAAAATATTAATAAAAATAATTTCAATTTTTAAGTTTCGATAATTTACATAGGGACCATCGATATGTGGTAATTAAACGTTCATATTATATATTTATAAATATTTTTTTGTGTAATAATAAAATGTATATCACGAAAACATGATATGTGGATCTTATTTCTATTTAAAGTGAGAAAAATTAAAATACAAACACAAGTTTTACAAGACAAAAGAAATTCCCTATCAACACAATGCCTCAGTGACAACTATATTGAGTTACCTAAGCGTATATGATTGTGACTGATATTAATCTGTAGTTAATTAGTGAATTTATTATCATTATCATTATAATGCGTTTGTTACGTGAATTATCTCTCAGTAGGAGTAGTATTGTTTAATACGAATATAATTAATTACATACCATATAAAATAAACTTACCAAAAATTTCTTCGGCTATTTTTGTATCGTAAATATGTAATATGGAATTGCATCGTTGTTTATTTATTTCGTCGTGTTTCGGAAATTGCGTGGCTCTGTTTGATTTTTGCTGTTTATGAAGATTGAGTGTATTGTCAAGTGTTGCCAGTGGGGTATACTTTTAATCTTATTTTATATATCATAGAGTTAATTAAGTTTCTGGTTTGGAAAAATTCCAAAAAAAAATCCTAATTTGTACGTGGAAATACCATTTTAAAAAATCTAATTCAAGATTTTAAAATTGGTACTCCCACGTACAATATTAAAAGTTGTCTCTATATTAAAAGCAAGATTCAAAAACAATGTTCTTTTATTTAGCTTATTTATTTAAAGGCTGTTTACTAAATTTAATTTTAAATATCTACATTGTATACACTTGCAACACTTGAATATTTGACAATGTTTTGTGAAGGATAAGAAATCGTTAAGTACAAATGTAGCGGGTAGAGTCGGCGAATTACCGTAAGCAATTTTATTCGAATGTTTGTGCAAATGGGCGAAATAAATATTTAGATGAAAAATCATTTGTTTTATTAATTTTATAACTTTTCATTTTTCTCTCTATTTATTTTATATTGTGAAATTACCGACATAGAACATATTTCCCATACTTATAGTTGATACTTTTTTTTTATTAATGACGAAAAAAAGAAATTAATTTAACTAACTTTTTTCTTGCTTATCCCTTATAAGCAAGAAAAAAGTTAGTTAAATTAATTACTAATTAACAAGGAAGAGCCTTGTTAATTTAAGCTAGACTCTCAAATCCCGCCATACTAATTTCTCATATAAGTATAAATTTATTTGTTGATAAAACGAAAAAAATAAAAACTTTTTTTTTTTCATTTTGTGAAGCTCACACAAAATGAAAAAAAATAAACAGACATATATTAAAATTTGCAGATAAATATACGCAGTATTTTTGGCCTATTCGCAATAATATTACCGGGTACTAGTAGTAGATCTGGAAATTTCTATCCCAATAGACTTGTTAGAATAGTTGAGAAAGAATAGTTATTGAATGTGATTTTTTTTTTAAGTTTTGTTTTATGGAAATTAAAAAAAACCTTAAAAAATTGTTTCCATCTATCAACTGTGCAATCTAATTTCTTTGTTGCAAGTTGTTTATTATATATTTTTGAGTAACTCTTTCTCTCTCTAAGGAGGAAGGACTACTCTGTAAAGACTATTGGGAATTGACCATATTTATGTAATTTCTGGAAAATCTGAAATAATCAGATCTATCTGCCGCAATAAAGTCAATCAGACATCACAAGCACTAAACAAATATGATTATTAGCATTACACATTGAAACCCCAATTATTTTTAAGACGTCTATATATGGTTAGTATTATTATTTACTTTTCATCTATGATTAATTACATATTAAAATAAAGTGTTCCTCAAACTCCGCCTATCTGCGCACGCGCAGTGTAAAGTGCCGTCGGCGCGTCGTCGTGGCTTGCCGATTATTGTATTTATCGAGTGCATTTCGAAATAATAACCACTCTTACACAGTAATTGATCGTTGTGGTTTGAACGGACACACCTATGAATATAAATTATACCGTAACCTCATGCTAATGTTACGATTTTCTAGTTAAATCTGACCGATAACTAGAGTGTTAGTCTTAAATTTACTGTAGATAATTAGATATGTCTAAGTTAATTAAAATGTTTATAATAATCTTAAAAATCTCAAAAGATAAAATTCTAAATAAACAAATATAAAATCTTTTGATACGTATCGTATGTGTACAAGATTATCGCCTTCAGTCACCGATAGCTCCGCCTATTTGGTGCCCTTAATGGATACGAAGAATGCTTGACAAAATTTGACACCTTAATGAGTAAGCGGGGTCGTTATAATGCCTATGTGTCTACTTAGATTGCATTATGATCATTAATGTTGGCAGTTACATTTTCATTACTATATTCATTAAACAATGCCAAATTTACATTTTTCTTTATTTTTGACTCTCTTGCTTTATTATTTATTATAAGCCTAACAACACTTTATTGTTAAAAAAATATATAATAACCATTTATATCTTAAGGAGAAATTAGTTGACTGAATTCTAGAAATGGACTTTTAAATTTTATGTTTATTTTACCCAATTTTAAAAAACGAAGTTTTTAGTTTAATAAAAAATATTATAAAGTCATGACACTCCGTTCTCCATCGCATGAATTTCAGAAATCTGAAGAAATATGATCATTAGGTTCTCATTCTACTATGTACTTAATCTCTTAGCTTCACGCTGTATCCAGCAGATGCTAAGGTAGGTAGAGGGAACTTGGGAACCTAATGTTGAAATACTCCGTTCCACTTCCGTTCCCCATTTTCCGCCGAATTACCAGAGCGAAGAAATGAAAACATTAAATAGTTAAATTGAAAACATTAAATATTTCACGCCTTCAAGTGGGAATCAAACCCACAACCTGCCGATTACAGTCACACCCTTGTGCTGCTGTGTCACGACTGGCCTCTCGATGTATCTATATATCCTTAATTAAAATATAGGGGAAAGGTGTACGATATGTTTTCTTAAGTTTAGTTTGTTCATTTGCTATTGCCGTGAAACTCAATTCCCAACAATCTAACTCTTAACCCACAGTCAAATTGTAATGGCGATGCTAGAAATCACTTTTTTTTTTGTGGAAGAAAGACAATATAAAGTGATTGCTATCTAAGTATAGTAAAAAAACACAAACTTTTTTTACGTTCATATTTAATATATTTGCTTAGTATGCTTCTAGATTAATATTCAGTTTGATGTCTCGTTGTAAAAAAATAGCCAAGTAAAATTTAGAGCAAGAATTTATTCACAGAGAACTCGGCACTCAGAAATCTACGATTCTTTTGTCCCTGAAGTCGAGAACGACGTATTACACAACGTTCAACTTGGCTCTCATTTCACGTTTATATTTTGATGAGATACAAAAAGTAATGAGCACTTTTTGTAAAGATATTATTACTATTAAGATTTTTTTTTATTTTGGCAATGTTTGTTTTCACCTTTTCCTGTATGTTTTAATATTAAGAAAGATGTATATTACTAAAAAAATCGAGATAGTTAGTATATTAATAATCGTTTGAGGTAATTTCTTGAAGTTTGAAAAAAAAAAATCTTTTAAATCGATACAATCAAATATTTGCTGCAAAAAGTATATATTAAATTCGAAGCGTAATCAAAATCTATATAGAGGACTTCGTTAAACTAAAGAGAAAAAATAACTCATAGAAAGAAGCATGCTCTTAATTACAAAAGTTGAAATGGATTCAATAGTTTAAAAATATTGAGACAGTTGGCAATCACACAAACGTGGTTGACAAGATGATTATCTTTAAGAGTTAGATGGGCGTAAATCCTTGCCTATAAACCATGGTAGAACGACAGCGGATATTTTTTTTAGAAGACGCTGCACAGATCTGCCGTTAATTTATTGCCCGCGAGCCGGACAATGTCAGTTTCAATGTAGTTGCACTTGTTGCCAGTCTGTGAATAACTTTTTTACCTACAGGCACGTTGTACGTGTTGGCACAACATGTGCCAATACGTATAGGTATCATAATATAATACATAATAACTAATAAAAATATTTTAAAAATGTTCTTTTATAAACTCGGTTAAATGTAAAACAATCAATTATATAATTAGTTTTCTATATTAAATAATTTACAAATAAAAAATACAATTTTAAACTGATCGTTTTTCAATTGTTTCGTTGACGTCTCAATTAAAAAATCCGCAAACACCCGTAACACGACTCCTGCATTCCTCCTTAAAATTCTCTATCATCGGAAACTAATTAAAAATTCGCCTCGCCTCCGTAGCCCTGTGTTCAATTGGGGCGATATAACTTCATTTATAAACGAGCAATCTTGTTGAAGATAAGCCGGCGAGAAAACAACGAAGAGCGCAGCTTGCCACACGCGTCTGCAACGCAGCCGCACCCGGACAAAAAGTAAAATCCAACAAACTACCTCAAACTTTTAAATGGAACGCGACTGGGACCCCGCGTTAACTATGCCGATACTGGGAAGGATGCGACACCGGTAAGGCACGTCACCTAATAAATGACGCCGGCCATGAAATAAATATATAATATTGTATTTGTGTAAATAAACAAAATAATGCGACGGTAACCCGAAATGCTTTAAATATTCAAATGAAGCGAGCCGAGGTGAAATACGAAGGTGCGCTCGCTCGACTTGAGCCCAATTAAATCGGTGCCACTGAGGTAGAAATTAAAAACAAAAGGAGCATGACGCGGCTCCAGCGCGCATTTTTCTCATGAGTATTATTAGCGAGATGTCAACCCACAAAAAATGGAGTTAGAACGTCGCTGTGCCCGTGATCATTATCGATAACATCCCGCGTTTTGTATTGTTTTGATAAGTGTGATGCTGTTTCATTTGGACGGTATGTTGACGTTTTACATTCACACTACACGCATGATCGATAAGCAGATGAATTAGTTGGGAAATTCCGTTTAACATGTGAAGCTCTTCAAATTCATTATAAACATACGGAATACGCTGTCAATCAGAACTCAAAGTGTGGGTAACAAAACCTTGACACTCAGCATTTGGTCCGGTCATTACTCACGACGGACCCTGGTGAGAACAGATTTAATATTTGCCTATAAATCAATTACGAACGTGTGGCGAGTCCGCTTAACGCTCTATCTTTGTACCTTTCTTTAAGATAATGATAAATTATCTACAAAGGTTCATACTGTGTTGGTACAATACGTGCTTACATTCACTTACAATTCATAAACGATTTCTACACTCAAGGTTTTCTGATTGTTTCTACAACCGAAAGAACCCACTTCATTCTTACAAACCTTAGATTATTATAATGTAAGTAATATTTATGTCTAACAAACATTTATTTTTATTGTTATATTTAAGTTCTATAGTACCTAAAATTTAAATATTTAATCAATTATCGAGTCAATAAGTTATTAAGTTCTAATTGCGATGGTTATTCTTCTACATATCATAAGCAGCTTTTATGCATTAAAGTTTAAACTAACTCCATAAAAGTACATATATCATACAGCGTTACCTTACGATTCATTAACACCCGTCGCGACCTCCATCGAGCTGCTCGATATATTCAAACAAAATAAATTCATTTTAGACAATGAGGATCTAAGTGCTTATTGGAACATGTCTCGTACCACTTGATACACATCGATTTAAGCTTCACATAGCTCTACATTGCGTAGTAAGCTTTATTTATATAAAATAATAGTCATTAAATAGGTAATGTATATTGCTTTATAATAACGTTTAGCAGTTTTGAATGATAAACGCGATAGAGGGTTATGAGGGCCTCCGCAGGGGTCCCGCGGCGGCCTACCGACGCTCATCACTATTCAATAAGTTCCATTTATTGAAATTACATAATTTGTGTGTGAATAATGACGATTGTGATGGATCTTCGTGGGCGATGCGAGCGACTTAAACCCGATTAACTTTTGACCGCTGGACGATATTAATAAGCTGTCTATTCAACACTGTATTGCTTGCACTTATGCACAAGTTATTCCACTTGCGACTGTGCTAAGGATATATTAATTTATGATTAATACCAATATTTCTCTTATTTTTTTTGCACTAGTAAGTAATTGAAAACTATTAATTTGCTAAATGTTGTTGCAAAAGTAAGTAAGTAATATTCTTATTTAATAACTTTAAATTATTTATAAACTTAGCATTACTTAACTAATGTACTTATCCAATCCATACTTAGTTAATAAAAACAAAACAGAAATAATAAAAAAATATTTATACGTTTCACTCATTATGAACAAAACACTTTAGATAAGTCTAATGTTCTTACATCAACTCTATACACATAAAATAACGTGTGAGAAAATCCACTAAAACATACATATGTATACTTATGTTTTGTAACTAATTAAAAAGAGAGCGGGTCCAATTAGAATGCACTCGTCTAATGATATGGAAATGGAGTGGCGTTTAACCACAGTCGTAGAACAAGCTCTGTTGATTTATATCATCACGGGGTTACTTTTTGTATTCTTAAGTAGATACTTCAGCTAAATAATTGTCTTTTGTCCATTTGCCATTACTAGGCTAATTTTAAAAATCTGAAATAAAATAAGAAAATGTTTACAGTCAGGAATAGACAAAATATTTATGATAAATTTTATATTACAAATAGTTATAAAAAAAATATGCAAAATAATCAGAGTATCTTAGAATACTTGCACTTAAATTAATTTTATTCTTACTGTCGGCTCTCTTTAACTTATCAGCTATTTGAAGTAGATATTAATTTCTTATATTCACTTCCATTTTCTATAATTTTATTTAGTTTAACCTTAGTAAGTCATATACTGTATTTAAAAATATTATCAGTTTTACTCGTTTAAGAAAAGTAAAATAACCTTAGTTAATAATAATTATTTGATATTGATTTTTTTGTATGTATGTATGTAATAATGATTAATATTTATTTTAAACAAGTACATTTGAATTATGCACAAAATTAATACATAAAAAATTAAGACAAGCAACAAGCAACATATGTATTCGCAGCATAACAGGTATCTAGTCTTGTTGGTTCATTTTAATATTTTAATAGTCCTAAAATTGAAATAAAAAACCAAAATATCTTAAAATTATACTTATAATATATGGAGGCATTAATATCTTTTTCTAATTTCAATTCTAAAGTATTTAAGTGTTTTCATTCGACTAACGAAACACTCAACATTTGTCAGTTAATCTATCAGATTATCAAATTGAAAATCATTCGAGAAGGATTAGTATGAAATATAATATAACAACGTATTAATAATCCCATAAAGCTAAATATTAATTAGAAGCAAGTACATAAGAGCATAATGGAGCTACCTGTTAATATTGTAATGTGGAGACGTATCTACGGTCAATAAATTACAGATTACCATGCGTTGTATATTGGTAAGTACGTAGTTTACCTTTAGTGGCTACACGTTAATAGACAGAACAAATTGTTGTCAATACTCTTTTATATATATTTACAATTTTAATAAATTCTTGTCGAAAGAGATTGTGTAGTAATAAATTAGTTATAGTTATAATTAATTGTTCATGTAAATTGCAGCTAACATTGCAATAAGTGATTGTATAATGAATGTGCTTACTTGTGAATGGAATGTGGACAGAACATATTTTTTTGTTTTATACCTTTTTTTATGCATCCCGCACATGGCAGGGTAGGCAGAGGTAACATAGGAACCTAGTGTTAAGACACTCCGCTTACTATCTTTCTTTCCGCCGAATTTGAAGAATTGCGTGTCGAGTGGCGGAACACAACGCTGTTATATACATTGTATATGTGTTATTTGTAAAAACTTCAAACATTGCCATAATTTACATATTATTTTATATTGATCTTAAAATAAACAACATACAACTATGTATTATTATTTGGAAACTACCAAAAAAAAAATTAAATAAGAAGATATAAGAAAAGACTAATTATATTCAGGTATTACTTAAATTTTAAACTAATGCCAAAACTCAAACAATTGGACCTAATATAACAATTAAACTTATTAAAAATTAACTTTAAACAATCAGCTCGATTCTCTGAATAAAGTTATTGAGTGGGCGTCTTTATGTAGAAAGTAGTAGTAAGGTATAGTTGTATGTACAGCATCTCGTCCACGAGATTTTACGAGTTCCGAGAACACATATAAGACACGGCCAACGGTGGAACGGTAGATCGTCTAAATTAAATTAGGTGGGTCTCGGAGGCTGGACCGCTCGTGACCTGACTCCTAAGTTAATGTCGTCTGAAGGAAATATTTCTCGTCGTAGGAAGTCATAAAACCAACCAGATGGACATTCCGTAGCGCTTAATCACAAAATCGTGAGATATCTCCACTATTTTTACATAATTTTGAATGCAAATAACACGCTTTTTTCAACTGAGCTGTCTTGTTTCTATGTGAGGATTATTGTAATGAAGTCAAAAATATTTTTATTTAAGTACGTCAATATTTCTTAGATCACTAGAAATCTAGTTAATTTTGTAATTAATAACAACGTTTATTTGTGCAATCAGCATTATCAATGTCTTTTTTTTTTCAGTTGTAGGCGTTATTTCGCACATGGCAGGGTAGGCAGGGAAACCTTGAGAACCTAGTGATAAGACACACGTTCTATTTCTCACTATTTGCCGAATTTTAGGCATTCTGTGTTGAGTGGCGGAACTCAACGCCGCATTGCCTTGTTACCACAACGAAGAAGTGATAATATTTAATATTTCATTTCTTCGGGTTGGGATCGAACCCACGACCTATCGCAGTGATAGTACAGTCACGCACTTGTAGTGCGTGACTGTACTGCCCACAACAGGCCTCATTTGAGGCAATTTAAAGTTATTGTAAGCAAATATTTTATCTACTTATATATCTACTATACTCATGGGAGTAATTGCTAAATCAAAAAGCATTAATTACCTTTTTAAAAAATATATGGTAATTATCAGGACCAACCTTTTCTAGATATGTCAATACTTAACATTTTTAAGTTCGCTGAGTGCTTATTATAATTTTTTATCTTATCATGAAATTGTTAATGATAATCAATTATGTAAAAATCTTTAAAAAAAACTTACTTAAACTTACTATGTAAAATTACTATTTTGTCTATAAGATATATGTAAAACTTGCAGTGGAATGAAAGCTTGTAAGTACCTAACTTACAATACTTATAATCACTAGAATAAGAGGTAATTACGCTGGGACAGTGCATGCTTTTCTTTACTTATATACCATTTTTATGTTTTATATATTTAGAAGAATGTGTAAAGAGAGGTTAGGAGGGAAGTACAATATCAGAGATATCAGAAGTGGAAAGCTAATGTTTCCATAGCTTTGGATTATTTTAGAAAAACTTGGGCGGTGCCTGGGATGACTTACGACTAGTGGTAAGGGCTTCAGTCCTTTTGCACAATATAACAAATTATTTGATTACAAATAGAGGAATGACACAGCTGAATATAGTAGCTAATTATAAAAAGGTTTTTACCTATTTTATAATTATTTGTATCTGTGACTCATGTTGGCTCTACTTAGACCTCATATTTACGGGAAGCCGTGTGTGTGCGAGTTCAATACGATGTCACCTTTTTCCGGAGTGACATTTTAACACTCCGGAACACTTACTAAATCAATCACCCAGGGCATCGGCAGCTTGTTATCTTTGGACTAGGATCCAAGAAATGTATAAGTAATTTGTACGTCGATATCAGCATATATGTATATAAAAAACATATAAGATTATATGGAAAAAAGTAACGTGGGTGATCGTATACGTTGCCATACAATAGGTATACCATACCTGGTATACCTACTGTATGGCAACGTATACGATCACCATTGATGTTATTAATATCAAAAGTTCCAAAAACTTATTAAATTAAGATAAATTATTGTAAACAGCATTTTGGAAATAAAAATTAAATCATAATTAAGGGATGAATTCGGCAGCGGCCGCCCGTGGCGCGCTATCTCCCACGGTTTCTCTCGACTTCTTAACCAGAATTTTACGACTCCCATTAGTCCCACGATAACAATAAACTTGTCCATCGACAAATAAACACTCCTCAATTAAAGAGATGTATTATGACCGCTACTTGAAACCGCAGCTTTTTGGCATTTAATTCGTATTATGTGGGCCACTTTAGTTCAGCAATATCATTCTGATGCGAATATTATGGCATTAAGTCGTCCAAACTGGTTTTGGAATGCCAAATGAAAATATATTAAATAAAATATTCCATCGAGATCAATAGCGGCATTTTATTATGTAATCCATTCATTTGTTGACATAACCGCTATAAACGTTAGAATTATGAACACAGTATAAAACTTTCATCTGATCGGATCGTACGTTGATATTTGAGTATCTATTGCTCCATAGAAATTTGGATAGATGGCTGTGGCCGAGATTCGTAGAATCTGTGCTGTGTATGTCCAGTTAATTATTGGAGTGTATGGTGGGGAGTGGGTAGATTAATGAGCGGCTACCGCTGGCTTATCGCGACATCTGGGCCATGACTGATCATCTGTCGTGCGCCTGCGCCTGTGCCTGCAATGCTAGTGACGTACAAACCAACGCTCAAATACGTATATTTTGATAGAAGTGCAGATTTAATAGATTCTAAGTTTGGTTAAGAAATTATATATCACTTAATAAAATTATGAAATTGATCACTTAAAGGTAATTTAATGGAAAAGAGTGTTTTTTAAAGCAATGTGTAACTATGTATGAAGTAAAAAGTATTGACGCTTATAAAATGTCTATTGTGTGTAATTAATAAAAAAGAAGGTAATTGGTAAAATAGAACTTAAACTCATCTTCTATAGTTACTCCAAACAAATAATGAAATAATAAATTCAATTTAACATAAACATATAAATGAAAAACATCGACAAGTGCGTCGCATCCATCACTACCCGTCGTGATATGACATTGGAGGGCACAGCTTCCCAGAAGTCATACTCATCGAATACCTTACGAGCACCGTGTACCATTCCACCTTTTTTTCTCCGCCCTATAGTTTTATTGGGCGCATTGAAATATTTTTGTTTAGATTAAACGACGTTTAGCCAGTACATCGCTACATTAGGATTAATGTCGGTCACTCACGGGCGTGTCTCCTTACATTGTTCAATACTGACGGCGAACTGTCACGGGAATTGAAGATTTAATGGCATACTCAAAATATTGAATGACTCGAAAGATGTCGATAAAATCTTGCAGCTACTGATTAATTACTCAAATCTTTTTATGCTGGCTACCAATGGGTTCGGTTTTGCATTCATATTTAAAGGTTATATTTTGTACGGTTTATTTTTGTAGTTTGTAGGTAACACATCATGACAATTTTCATATAGGTTGAAAAAATCTATATAATTCAGAGATATTGAGACGAGATGTTGAACCCGATAATGTTTTATCAAACTAGAGAGGGAAACAAAAGGATAATTATTACTCTGAGAAAGGATGATTTCATCATATACTTTTCAAACAAACACTTACACATTTTCTGTGCCACAATGGCAAGAAGGATTTTTGTTCAATTTAACGCCCGCACATGGCACGGTTGGCAGAGAGAATGTGGGAACTAAGTGTTAAGACACTCCGTTCAGTTTCGCTTTCCACCGAATGTAAGACTTGGAAACATTAAATACTTTATTTTTTTCGAATAGGGATCGAACCCACACCTTATCGCGTTTACGCGTTTATGTTTCACGTTTATGTTTGTGTCCCTGCACCACAACAGGCCTCGATACGTGTCATATATTTTACATAATATGTACATCAACATAGCTTCTTCGATAATTTAGGTTAAATCATTATAAGGTCATCATTAAATGTTCCTTTAAAAGTATTGAAAGTAACGGCTAATTGAGTGTAAGTCACAAAGGCGACCTACAAATAAACAACTAGGTAATAAATAAAAGCAAGAGTTGCGATAGTGGTGTCGTCCATCATACCGCTCATTACTGTACATTATCGGAACGCCGACACAATCGCTCGATTCGGCCGAAGATCGATTGATTCGTATCGAAACTGATGTACGACGTTGATTGAAAATAACCTACATACTTGTGGCTTCTCCGCTATTGAAATTAAAAATTATACTTGTATTCAGTGGTAGCTTACTGGTCTTAACCTCGAGCTACTGTACCAGTTCTATTAGTTTAATTAATACTAAATCTGGCGTGTGATATTCGTATGCTTACCAGTTATAATTTGGTATGTATAATTCCAACGTGAAATATGTTTTTATAACATCGTAATATTTTTTTAATATAATTTTAGCTTTTACCATAACTATTTTAATGAATAAGAAAATAACATATGTATTTTGTTAAAAGTTAAGTTGTTAAAAGTTATAATAATATATATTATAATTTTAGCTTATAAGATTAATTGATTAACGCACTGACGGCAGATACAAATTCGGCTCGATAATAGTAAGATTTAATATTTATAATGAAATAGAATATTTTTTTTCTAAAACATTTAAAAAGTCTTTAGATGTACCTAGATGAAAAAGAGTTTTTTTTTCTTTTTTTTTAGGTACTTAAGAAAAGAAACACTCCATTATATCTCACCTTAAAAAAACCACATGAAAACACCTCCCAATATCGCCAGCCACAGAAAAGGCTCAACATAATTACAATTGTTCATTTAAATACAAAGGCTAATTTAATAAGTGACCCGACTTCCAAATGTCAAAGCTTTTCAAATAAAAAAAAACTCATACACACAAAAAATGTAAAGAAGGATGGCGCACGGACGAGCGAACGCCCAGGCCGATGTCATGGGAAATGAGACTCTTTATACTTCAAATAAATTGGGGGTCATTTTTTAAAAGGAACTTTTTATATTGTTTGGATATTGAGCAGTACAATGGGTGGACAAGAACCGCTGTTTGGTAACATTTTTAACATCATTATAAATGAAAAGCAGTGACTGATGATGTCCCAGTAAAGCTCGTTACTTCGGAAGGCTTATGGTTACTTCTAAGAAAATCGTTTACGTAGGTGGCTATGTGCTTACACAAACTAGTCTTTTTATAATAGTGCAATATTCGTAATGGATGCTCGCGTAAGTAGTTCTTGTTCGTTTAAATGTCATATCAAAAATAATGGTCTCTTTCAATCAAATCTCATTGTATTGTAAATAATAAAGGAGAATATTATGGGCACATTTTAATAACCGATATATAAAAGTTACACATGCTATTTGTTTTTTAGTTTTACGCTGTATTCCGCACATGGGAGAGTAAGCAAAGGAAATTTGGGATCCTAGTGTTATGACACTCCGTTCCGTACCTTACTTTCCGCCGAATTTGAGGCTATGCGCGGAGTTAAGTTCCGTTACCCGACAGTAACGGAACTCAACACCACGCATTTTGTTCTCTGTATCATTTAAGGTAAAACTAATTTTTTTTTTGTAGATAAATGAAAATATGTTGAACCTACTCTTATCCTATGTGATAGAGACTGCATACTTACTTTAAATTGTATTAAAAATACACAATATTACAGAAAGCGAATGAATATTATTAAATTGGTATATTATGTATTCCAAACGATCCATTTATTATCTATTATGTTATTGTTTTAAAATTATTATACCTGTAACCTATTGTGTCCTCAAACATTAAAAATATCTTCAGTAATATATTTATGATAAATGTGACAAAAACGATAAAGCAAGTGTTCTTCATTTTAAAATATTCTTTATTACTATAGAAATAAGACATAGGTTTAATGATGTTTTGATTCCTGCTAGGGGGTCTGGAAAAAGTGCACCGGTAGCCAGCGCTGCCCCCCGCTGGTCTACTGTCATTTGTCCATTAATTTCTATTATAAATATCTATAATTACACACAAGCCTGTTCGAAAATGTAATCATAGTCTCTTATTTTAATATATCTCTAACTCCTTTTTAATGAACTTTATATAGAAAATATAACTATTAGGTTTTTCTCAAGACTGAATAAGATAATGCTTAAATCGCTATACTATATGGAAATAATTTCTTATTTTATAAATTGTCCAATTTTATGTTAATTCAGCAGAAAGTGGGGAATAGAACGTAATAGTAACACTAGGTTCCCAAGAACCCTCTGCCTACCCTGCCATGTGCAGGATATAGCGTTAAGCTGAGTAGGAGTAGACAGTAATAAATTTATCAGATTTACAAGTAACTATGGTAATATATTAACCTACGAGTACCTATACCTAAAAAAGTAAGTATATATAATTATATTTATTAAAACCTCTTAAAAAGTAACAGTAACCCACTATTTATTATAAAATAACAGTTTTTATATTAAAATATGTCTACACTGTACAAACAAACATAATATTATTTATCTTTAAATCAATAATTTTGTATGGGAACAGTAATATTACCGAAGGAAGCATTCGAGACATCTTTAACGATCGGTGTTTGATAGAATGTTCGAATTCTGAACTCTAGTTACGACTACAGATAGAAGTTTAAGATGAAGATAATTTTTTTAAGTCGGAACATAAAAACTCTAACTGGCCAGTATTTTTAAACATCGACAGATACACGAAAGTTTCTGGTGGACGAGATATGAGATAAGTAATGAGTGAGATAGCGGGTCTGCTACCGAATATCATATGCAACGGTAGCTCACATTATATGCGCTATTCATCGGATAACCAACTGATAAATGGAATAAAGGAGAATAAATAATAAGCGTTAAAGAAAAGTATTTATCATTTTTATATACATATTAATAATCAGTGTGTCTTTGTGTCTGCGTTACTTGAGGAATTTATATATCTTTAACCCGCTGAAGCAAAACTGAATGGAGAGAATTTTATTTTCTAAAGAGATATTTTATTCCTAAGTTTTCCCAAATAAATATATACAAGTATTTATAAATTAGCAATATATTACCATATTGTATCACAAATAGCAAACCTCTTTACACTATATATAATATTCAGATAGTGATTTTTATATTGAAGATTATCAAATATAAGTCAGAATTATCTCAATCCTCTAGAATTGAAATAAAGATACATTTTATCACTTACATACAATAGTAATTTAAAACCAAAGTATTTATTTCAAGTTAAGCACCCAGTAGATTATGATCCATTAAAGAATCATCGCGCTAATTTTATGTAGAACAGACGCGTTAGAATGATCGCCTGACAGGCTAATCTAAAAACTGTCAATACCGTTATCTAAAACGACCCCAGTAAAGCAAGTATACGGCCCATAAATGAGTCGACGGAACGCCGCCACTGAAGCCCTAATCGCCGCCAAAGATATTCACGAGGAAGACTGCCAATATTTACAACGCGTAACATAAAACACTACAATAAAATTTAACTTAATGGTACGATAGGCAAAAGTTTATGCTAATTGTCCATAAAAATATAATAAAACAGTGGTCTGGCCAGGTGTCCCGCTGTTCGCCTCGTTGCCCGCGAAGCCAGCTTAGCACCTATTCTCATACTAACATCTATTTAATCTCCAACGATTTTCAAACTTGTTTGTAATTTAATTGACACTCATAATATTTAATCCATAACCATTAAGCTTTTAATAAGTTTCCTGTTTCAATAGCATTCAGTTTTTATGGTGTATTGCTATCATTCCTTCTCAAATCGAATGAATTCATCCCATGCTTATGAAATCCAATGAATATGTATTAACAAATAGTTAATTCTGAATTGATAATATTGATTAACTTTATAGATAATTGTATATACTCAGGGAATAAAACAAATATGTATACATCATGTGTGCTGTATACAATATCCATTTTAAGAGTTAAGATAGGCTGACAAAAACATGACTACGTGTGAAAGGTACTCCAAAAACTAAAAATATCCAGAGTGTTCTCGCGTTTTGCGATTTAAAATAGACTAGGTATTTTATTAGATATAATTTCGTAGAACAGCGGTCGCAGCGGTCGCAGCGCTCGCGGGCTAATCACGAACACAGGTAGCATATCGCAGCATCTCGCGCGCGACACACTATCCATTCCGGTTATTAATGAACACGGACCATTTTCGAATTTCGCCGCCGCACGGACAGCCTACTGACAGCTGTTTATTTATCAATGTCCACCATACGTCCGAGCATCATCAGCAAATATTCGAATTTACATAAGAAAGTCGTAAGGCCCGTACGAAGCTCCGCGTACCCGAGCATTCTTGCCTTATATGTACAAGAATAATCCTAAATGAATGCCCTACACAAAGTTTACCCGTTAATTATAAAGTATCGAATTGATCATTGAAATCGTTAACTTTTTTAATTAAAATCGATCGTGTGTAATAAGAAATATCTAAACGAATATGCCCGCAAATACATAGAAATGACGTTTAAATGTCAGACTTACTTTCGTCAAAAAAACCTTTTTCCTCAGAAAGCCTATTGAAGCGCATAGAAGGGGTCCCTCTGCGCCGCCGTATTACGATTAATTGATGCTAATTAATAAATTAATTAACCATGTTCATACGGCGCATGAGCAATTCTAGTTTTTCTATAGCCGGGTATGTTTTTGTTTAAGCTATATATTCAGTTGCAGCCGCAGCATTCCCGTTTTTACAAGTTGGCCTGCAAATGGCGACGCATCGGCCGTGCGTTCATATTTTGTAATTAATTTATTAAAATCATAACAAGCATCGCGACGGTCTCCTAATTGGGAACATGTTATGTTGCTCATTCATATTATAATAATTAAAACGATGCCGTATTTCATTATAATAATTTATGTCATATTTTTCTTATTTGCCCTCTCTGCTTCATAAGTGTGGAACGTACAGGTTGTGTTTTGTTGTAACCGTCTGTATCTTTGTCGGTGCAATTATTGAAGCAATTGCTTCTTATGTGTTTTGCTCTTCGGCTTATGTAATGATTAATTAAAAACGATGCCGGCGAATTATGGAATTAATAAGCAATAACTTACTTAAACGTCTAAACCTGATCTTTATGATTGAAGTTGTCAATATAAGAGTATAATTTAATATTATTATGCTACAGATGTAAATTCTGATTGCCTAATTAGTTCCACTAATTTCTAATTAGTTACTTTAATCTAAATATGGTATTCCAGTTCTGGTTAATGCGATATAACAGTTATAGTGTAATGTACCGGTTGTTGATTCGATCAATTATTATCAATATTTATATGAATATGATATGGCGCCTAGGAGGTTAACTATCGAAAATCAATCAATGCTTGCATCTCTTTGACGAGATAAGAGGAAAAGTTAATGTAGCAACAGAATATTTTTTTGATGCTCATTTAATTAATATTATAACATTTTTTGGACAGATAAAGGCTGTTTAATTGGAACGGGACATTTTAAAATTGTTAAAAATATAGCGTGAAGATAAAAAAAGACAAAAAAAAAACAATTTTAATACTTGCTTGGTTTTAAAAAGGATTTAAATTTTGCGACAAATCAATTTAAAAAATTAATGTACCCAAGGCGCAGTTGGAAAGTGTATCCTATACAGGAAGATTCACAATAGTGCCATCTAAAATTATTTCCATTTTCCTTACCTGACTAGATAAATCAATACATAAGTTTTGCCAAAACAGACTTTTCTATTTAAAATAAGCAGTAGGTAAGTAACGAAGCCTATAAAATAGAGATGAAAGCAAAAGACAAAAACAATATTCTTAAAGTGAGTGAATTCAAAAAAATATCATGAATTAATTATATAATCACTGTTGTTATTTTCAATGAAAGTAAATATAAAAACTTATACCTTCGAAATACTGCCTTAATCAGTAAACATAATATGGTGTATGAAATATTTTGTGAGATGCAATCACGGAGACACTATGGCCCACGTGTTGATTGAAGTCGCCGACAAAACGGAGTCGTCACGTAGTTGCCTCGGTACAGCATATTCTCGAAATAAACCCCGCTTTTGAGAATACTGCTCATTCATTTTTCAATCTAGATATAGGATTGCGGTACGTGTTACTGTTGTTCTAATAAAAACATCTGACTTGTTGTAAGTTAAGCACAAATTGCTAAATTATATTAAAGTGTTTCACTTGTTTGCTAATGTTATATATTCAAAATAAAAGAAAGTAAATAATGTGTTAAGATGTAAATAATAATAATTCGTTAAATTTTTAAAAGTCAATGCATTCGATGTTACAAATATGTTATATACTTACATATGTAACAGCCTATCCGCGGCAGTATTTCCAGGTCATACGACATGGATACCTTCAAAAAGTGCGTCTACCTCTACCTTACGGCCTTTAGGCCGGCAACGCACCTGTAGCTCCCCTGGTGTTACATGGAGCCGTGGACGACAGTGATTCACCATCAGGTAACCCGTAGGCTCGTTTGCCTTGTCTTTTCCAAAAAAAAAAAGTGTTACTGAAAGTCATATTTTTATGACATTCAACGAAATTCAGCCAGATATTATTAACAAGAGTTGGTGTAACCTATCATAATTCACATAACATTGAAAACAAATTTCCATCGACAAAAGAATTTACAAGGCGAAGGCGAGCAAGCGAACACGCGTCTGGCACAGACATAAATACACAAACGGACATTATATAGAGGAGGCCAATTTAACAGACTTATTGTCTCCGCGCATAATGCGAGACGTTGGGAGATGCAAAAGGAAGAAGAGATGCGGAGTTCCCGACTCCGGCCGATACAAAACAATGGTATTTAATCAACGATGATAAATGCTGGATTCGAGCACGTTTTTTAACGATACTGCTGTATTGTTTTGGCGAGAGCTTACCGTTGAATACGGAGATAAGTCGCCGCTGAGAGTGGCTTAGCTGACAAATTGGAATAAAAGAAATATTTATTCGTGTTCACGTTGTGAAATCTTTAGATTTGGATACGTATTGTGAATATTCTCACATATTTGTTTTTAGCATATCTTTGTATTTTGTACGAACATAAAGTGAAATTTGAGACCTTAGAACTTATCATGTCCACCATGTTCACCAGATAACATATTCTATAATCATTGATTATTACAAAAGAAGAAATTACATTTTATTATGTACTTAATTTTTGTATATTTTTTGTCATTATATTATATAAAAAATCACTTAGGCCATATGTTGCAGCAAATCTCTCATAAAGTACTTCTTATTTTACGGAATATTACAATTGCATTGAGTCAACGTATTCTAGTGTTGTTACAGTCCTTGCTCTTGATTTATTCTACAATGTATATTGGAAGGTATAAGGTACAAGTTCCGGCGTCAGAGTTCTGTGCACTTTAGTATAAATCACGATATTTTGAAATAACGCGAAGGAATTGATCAGCATCTCGCGGTGTACGGGCCGGGGAAATGTTCGGAGGTGCTCGTAAATTTGTGCGGTAAAACAGCAGGACGCCCGGACGACTGAAGCGACGGATAGAGCAACGCTTTGATTTATGGCGATGCGACTGACAATGCCTCATGTTTGCATTCGGACGATTCGCGGGATCGCAGAAATTGTTACCACGAAGATCATGTTCAAATTGTCCGCGGATGCTATTGGGAAACGATAGCATGAATAAATATACATATAGAAATATTAACAATAATATCTTATTATTCTTTCATTTATATTTCGATAATTTTTAAGTTATATTGTTTTTTGTTATTGCTTATTAATATTGGCTGACAAAAGGATAGGTAATTTTATTTTTTTAAATGTCAATATTATATTCATTTAAAACACTTTTTTTTAATATTCATTCAATATCTTCAGCAATACTAAACACATTTTCTCCAAATTTAATAAGTTGTTAACTTATATATAAGTTCCAACATTATTTGTTTTGATTTTCAATAAGAAAATAAATAAAAAAAAACTCGTTTAAAACATTTCATTTTAAAAATGTTTAAATATAGACTAATTACTACAAGTTCACAAATAATGAGTTGAATTCAGAACATGTTCAAGAATTTGCCGTGTGACCGTGGGATGTAGTTTGTAGCCACCATTTTGGGCACATTCATTCGCTCAATCACGTTAATATATACAGTCACGTTGATATATACTGTACGTAAAAAGTAACAGATGCATTTTATTTGTAACAAATGGACTTGAGACCAGCAATGATCATTTGTCCGTCCCTCAGCAGTTAAATACGTATACTGAAACAGCATACCAATAAGCCACTGCTGGCATCTCTCACCTACCAGGTTTACTTCGCTTGGGACATAAAACATCTTATATTGACGACATCGCCTAAAAAGTAGAACACAGGAGTTGTGGCTGAATAAATCATTCGCTCTCAAAACTGGCACTAGCGGTGTGCGCCTCAGTCCATAAGATTCCCGAGTATCTGCAAAAACAATTATGTCGGTCCAGAATCTTGTATTTGTGTCGTGTTCGTTTTGCCTCTAGACGCCGGTTGGAGCGGTGGCATAATGCGTGCCGATAAATATTTATACAATTTATTCATATTCCTTCTGATGCCGCCGGCGTAGCTATCAAAATACTACTGCACATTTGATATTTTCAAAATGTTAATAATTATCATTTATAGTCTCATATAATCATTCAAGTTAACTCAGTTGGTAGGCATTTGTAGTAATATAATCGATACCTACAGATATGTAAAGTACCTAAGCATGAGATATTATTCATTAAATTGTCAAATTTCTTTGAATGACTAATTTATCATTAATATGTGATAGTGCAAAGTAACAATGAATGTTATATATTAAGTATAGATATTCAATTGAATAAAATACAACTACCAATTAACAAAATAATAACAAAGTACAGTTGCATTTTTTTTATTTCTTATAAATAAATATTTATCTAATTATAATAATTATCTACAACTATATACAAAATGTCAACTCTATAAATAGGTATACTCACCAAGAGCAGACTAAACATCTAAACCTAATTTATGAAGGCATCTGAAATTATATTCTGGCACAGGAATATCAATAACATTAGGCAAAAACACTAGCATACACAATGGTCTGGTATCAAAGTGCGGTGCATCGTATCTGGTATCGCGAGGGTATCTTCGAGTAATGCATCAGTGTTGCCAATAAATACGTCGGTCTGGCAAAAAGGCGGGAATGCTCGCCACGCAGCGCGCCGGCGGTCGTCCTGCTGGCGCTTTTTCGTCACCAAATTTTCATAATGATATTTTGATAGATATTTGATGTAGGCAACCTTTTTGTTTAGCAGCATCTATAATTGGATTTCGTAGCTACATTCCATGTCCGCGAGTAGTTTTTACACGGAATAAATGTGTGATATATACCAGCGTGTATAAAAATATGGTATTCGTATCCCCCGAGGATATATATAAATATGTACATTAAATACAATTGGCGTATTTCAATGAATAATAGTTAAAATTATTAAAAATGTTTTGAAATAGGCTTTAACAACATAAGTTATTAATAAACATAAGTTAATATTTCTATTCTGATAATTTAAAGAGAATGTTGAAGGAGCATAGAAGTACGAACAATCGTTTGCAAAAAATATATCTAACTAGTGCACACTTTAAAGCGTGAAATTAATGTTTATTTTATATTATCTTATTATAATTTAGAGGTACAAAATTATACTTAAGTATATTAAATTAATTACAGCGAATAATCGAGCAACTATATATAATTTAATTACTGAATTAAAATATCATAATATGTAAATTTATTATAATGAATGATATTCTCAATTGTCCGTAGATAGCGGCTTTTCTTTACACTGTAAGTACCTATTGGCGAAATCGAAACTTCAACGCCGCAATGCATTGGAAACTTCAATTGGTATTCACGGCTGGCGGTGTCGGTGCAGGCACCCGGTACAGCTTTGATGGCTTATCACGCGCGATGGCGTGAAAGTATCTCGCCGTTTATTTCACATATTAATGAAACGAAACAAACCTTGACATTTAATCTTGGTTTATTCGCTAATCTTATAACCGTAATACTACATCGCATTAGATTTTAATGGGCACGGCGAGTCGTTTGCGTGTCGTTGCGCTTGCGCATACTTCGTCTGCGATATCAGATGCGCGCGCACGTGACGGCATCCCGCCCCGCCTCCCGCCTCCCTTGAAACACAGGGATTATTTTGACTTTATCTCAGATAAATTTCAGGTATTGAATCATGCCTGAAATATTTCATGTATTTTTGTGCAATTCGAATAAAAAAAAACATGTTGTAGATGTAGTTACAGTATTTTTAAGCTTTTTCTAAAATGTTTTTCTATATACTTATCCTGTCGCTATTCCTAAAACTGAGAAATTCTACAGTCCTCCAACAAAACATATTTTATACTGGGGATGTTTACCATCATTAGAGGCTGAATAAAATCTTTTCTATTTTCACAGAAAAGGCCATAACGAGGCCGTCACGTCAAGCGTGTTACAACTCGCGACGTGCGTAGAGATGGGTTTATCTAGTAGATAGGTCGTTTCTCTCGCTGCCCTCGCCGTACTGTACTTATATCTTTATTTGTACGTGACGACTTGGGCGTTTTATGTTTATAAATTAAAAAAAAAATGCAAGCATTTTGCCTCTCGATGAAAAAAGGCGAATTGGAAGATCATAATGAGGACGGAGTATCTTACTGATGTACCGTTCAAGTACAAATCGGACTCCCCTACGCAGGAATCCGCATTAACTATTTGAAAGGGAAGTACATTTTTCTTTTATTTGTAACCAAAACCAAATCACAGTTTTAACCTAATCTATGGAGATTTTAATTACGCTTGATTAAGTACATTCTCTCATTATGATTTTTTTAATATTTTTTGTCTGTGACATGTAATTAATTACAAACGTATTGAAAAAATAATGATAATAAGTTGCTATTATTCAGGTGCTATTATTTTTTTTTTGTAAATTTGTGTAGTGAATTTTCACATATTGTAGATGGCGTGGCAATTGCCAAACAAAAGGCAGCAGATATAATGCATAAATGCTCGTATGTTTAGATTGCGTTGACTTAGAAGCTTTGTGCTTCAGGAGACTGTAGACCAGAATATTTGTTATCAGTCTTAGCTCGATATTACCGTAAGATCTTGCGATAAATGGTTTTCCAGAAGGACAGACAAACAACAAAGTAATCACTTTGTTGCATGTCTGAATATTTTCATTTTTTTTTTCTTTTGAAGTACAGATAAAAAAAAATAGTGAATAAGAAATGTATTAATTTCGAGATTTTAAATAAAAACCAACATAAAGTAAGTTACATATAGGATGCCAAAAGTATAATGTGAGATAATAGGAGCTTTCCGTTATGCTAGCCTTATAGGCAGATATTTTAATCTTTAATTATTTTTTCCTAAAACTTAAAAATTACTTATTTATTATTACAATAAAAATATTATTTTTACACTTGTTTTAAGTGTTAAGTAAAAATGCCACCATTAAAGTACTATTTATTTAATAAACAGATTAAATTAAAAAGATTTATTTTAAGCTTCACGCTCTTTCGGCAAAATATAAATCATTGAATATTGAGTGGTGGAACTCACGCCGCGCGTAAAGTATATTGTGAAGCCAGAGAGAAGAAATAAAAATATTAAATATAACATTTCCCCGAGTGACGATTGAACCCACAAACTGTTGCTAGTCGGACACGGTATTGGTGTTTGGACTTAAAGTACTCTCTCTCAGCTTCACGCTGTATCACGCACATAGCAGGGTAGACAGAGGGAACTTGGGAACCTACCACTTCCGTTCCCCACTTTCCACCGAATTTAAGGCATTCCGTGTTGAGTGTTGAGTGACGGAACTTAAAGCCACGATTTGCCTTGTCCTCAGAGTGAAAAAGTAAAAATATTAAATATTCAATTTGAAAACATTAAATATTTCATTTCTTTGAGTGGGGGTCGAACTCACAATCTATCGTTTACAGTCACACACTTGTGCCGCTGCACAACGACAGGCCTCATAAATGAATTAAGATTTACAATATATTTATTAACGATCAAAATTATTTCATGATAAAAATATTTTATAGTTTTATTTCTTCGCTCTTTAAACAAGGCAAACCACGACGCAACTTAACATGCATTGTCTCAAATTCCGCTGAAAATGGTGAAAAAAGTGTCTTAATGAAAATGAAATGTCTTACAATATATACTTAATGAGGTGCCTAAGTTCTCTCTGCTGACTCTGCCATGTACGGAATAAAGTGTGAAGCTGCAAAAGTAAAGATTCCTTCACAAAAGACGATTCAACGTGATTTTAACCGGTGTAGGTACTAAGAGTTGGAGAAGATTATGCCTAAAATAAAGTAGAATATTTTTTTGAATATATAAATTTATATTTACTTAAAAGTCATGTACAACTATGGTCTTCTATGTAAGTATATATTTTTAAAGATAAACAAGAGTGCGCGTCTAGAGACCTTCTTAACATCATAAAGCATCTATAAAACAACAAACAAAACAATGAAAATATCTAGTAATGACAGTCACGTATGTGTGTATATATTTATTGTACGCGCTTGCAAACAACCATGGGAAATTGGTATGTCAAGGATTGTAGAAACACACGCGGGCTGGTTGGCTGGTGTTTGAATAATTCGCGGTGTTCGTCG
The DNA here is from genome assembly GCA_019049475.1 of Eueides isabella. Taxonomy (NCBI): domain Eukaryota; kingdom Metazoa; phylum Arthropoda; class Insecta; order Lepidoptera; family Nymphalidae; genus Eueides; species Eueides isabella. The sequence continues at coordinate 5,621,832 of CM032393.1, forward strand.
GCGCCGCAGTGTTGTTAGCAATTGTCGCGGACACTCTTAACGATAGCATCGTGCCGCCTGCGCCGGCGCCGCTCATCTAGATCGCGGGACGCCAAAGCCAGGACTTGCCCTTCGAGGATAAAGACTTCAACGCGCCGACGCAAGCACCCGCATATTCCCTTTGAAGGCATCTCACCACCGCCGCCGTTGCCTAGAACGGCTGAGAAACTTCATTACCCTTTTTTCCATACCGCAAATTGTATTGCTATTCAGGCCTCATTCGATCTTTTTATGCGCTTGATTTATTCCATCTCCTTGCCGAGTGATTCACATTACTTACATATGTTCTCTCATTGACATTCTTGAACTCAATCACCTATAAAAAGATCTCCGTCGGTGGTGAACGGATGTTCGGAGTGCTGTCAAAAATCTACAACGAAGGGCAAGACAAGAAAATAAATAAGCCCAATTTGCGTCATTGGAATGCAATTACATTTTTTTATGTGTAACTTTTGGCACCGACGGGTGCTAATTTCACCACTCCTACGTACGTCAGCAATGAGGAATAACTACTTTATGAATTCTTCACTTTTTAGCACTTGCAATTTTATAAATATGAAAGTATATTCTCATTAATATTTGTCGCAACGAAGTCCATTGTGATAAGTGAACGATGATTTATATAGCTGCTTGGTTAGTCGTAATTAATTAACAAACACGTCATTAAAATGTTTTTAATAAACCTCAACTATAGAAATTCTTATTATTTATTATGAAATTCTTATTGAATTGAATTCTTATTGAAATAAAATTATGAATTTATATTTGTGGTAAAACTTATAGTAAGTTTAACGTACCTATAAAGTATTTTGTAATCAATAGCAATAATAAAGTGCGTTGCGGTTTTTATTTTTGATTGTTTTGGTAAAAAAGAAGTTATCAATCAAAGCAGATACGTCGACATATAAAGCTTTTTAATTTTATTTTATAATAGTCGTCTGTAATACAACATTATCACAAGAAACCCTGAATGTAAGAGCATGACAATCAGGTTTACTCTAAAACAAAATCGACAACCGTAGCCACAAAATTATAGTCTTTAAAACTTTTAATATTACGCTAAAATTGTACGTAAAAATTATAAAATCGATGGGGGCTTTTAATATATGTAACACTGCCTTCTGGCAGCCATTACTTAAGCGCGGGCTTGTTATTAAATTCGGCCTTATTTATTTATTTATGGGCGATACGAGGATCGCAAGCTCATATTCGTAAAGAGAATTGTCGAACATGAAGATCCGATACTGCTTTTACAATTAATATTTATATACCTTGATAAATGAAACTCATGTTTTGATGGTTAAACATAATTAGTTTATAGAATGTACTTAAAGCTAATTAAAGGTTAATGGGTAGATACGTCGTTTTTATAAATAAAATTCATGAAAGATAAGTAAATAATTGCTTATTTATAAAAAAAATGTTTAAATTTTAAGGTAATTAACTAACCTACGTTAAATGTATATTGTACCCTACTTTCTTTATAAAGTTATGCAAATATTACACTCACAGTCATAATATAATATTATGAAAAGGATTAAAAATACAAATAAAATAAAATCCAACAGTGTCGATCATAACGCCTAGGCGTGAACATTCGATCCTAAGGAATGATGATTAATTCTGGCTTAATTACAGAGGTGATCACATAAAATATCGATTTGGAATATTCAAATCGTACAGGTGGCTGGACCCGCCCCGGCCCCGGGCCCCAACACTTGCTGCGTGGTAGATACGCAACATTTAAAGCTTATAAATTTATGGACAATCATATTATTTGATTTTGTAGTTGAGGTTATTCAACTTTATAATTTTTGTAGAGGTTGTCTCTAATAATAGAATATACATATTTATAAAAAATTAAAGCCATTGTGGTGTAGTGGGGCAGCGTTTTACTTTATAATCAAACTATCACGATTATACGTGATAGTAGTGGATTCAATACAAATCAATACAAAATACATTCCACGAACAAGTTATGAAAACCTTTTTTATATTAAAATTGTATTTATTTAAAAACAAGCAAGGGGTGATTTGTTCGACGTTGTAGAAAGCAGGCAGAAAATGGCGTATAGAGTGAGTGTTAGTTCACTACATTTTTAAATTATTAACTAGCGAGCCGCTATCTACTTAACCTCATTTCATCTGAGTAACTTTCGTGTTCTAATAACATTTACAAAAACACTTTAAAAATATAATCATTGAAAACTAAATTTTCAGCCAATTCAATAAAAAAATGGTAGGTACTTATAAAACAACGTACACATACAGAAAAAACAGAAAAATAATCATAATCATTGTTTTGAACTCTATTATGTTGATAAATGCCCCAATTAATAGATACGTATATATTTTTGACATGTATGGAACACGGACAATCATCAGTTATAATTTTTTTCCAAATTAAAGCCCAAAGTTACCCATAGATATAAAATAAATAGCTTTGGTTATTTTTGGACTTCTTTAAGAATCTCATAATAACTGTCTCTGTAATCACACAATTCTAGTTCTAAGTAATTTTGAAATAAAAACAAATTGTCTTCTTGTAGACCTATCTCATGTATTGCTGAATCTTTGGAGACAAACAGTGTCTAAAATTTATTAAACATTTAAGTGATGTTAAAAATATTGTCTTTTCCAGTTTCGCGCTGTATCCCACACATGGTAGGGTATGCAGAGGGAACCTGGGCACCTTGTGTTATGTTCCCATTTTCCGCCAATTTAATGTATATTGTTTTGAGATGCGAAACTCAAAATCGTTCTCTGCCTTGTTACCTGAGCGAAGAAATGAAAAATAATAAATATTACGACAACCTGACGCGTTTACAGTCAGACACTAGTGCCCCTGAGTCTCGACAGGACTCACAATTTTTAAAAGTTTATAAAGGAGCTTTATAAGGCAAAACTTTACTATTGTAGAGTCTGCACTTTTTCATTAGTAAAAGCTATTTATTACTTTATAAATAGACATCGAATATAATTAAAGCAGCTACAGCTACCTATATGTAATGTTTTTAATATATAGGTACCGTTTTAACACTGGAAGCTTACTCAAATTAACATTGAATAAATCTGTTCAAGCAAATATTACTTGAAATACCTAATTTTGTGCAATTTTTGTTACCTATGTCCACTACACAATCTACCTTACTGTCGATCGGTTCAGTATTTTTTGTATTATTCATGTAAATAATTAATATACTTTGTGACATTTTTTCATTTTTTTAACTTGTCTAATTATTATCATGATTCGTTCCTTAGATCAGTTTCCTATGACTGTTGAAAACTTTTATCTTGTTGCATTATTTATTTTATTTCTGCTTAAACATTATTGATATTTAAATATTAATTAACTGACTAATGGGGACAAGAATTCTTAAATATCTTGATCTGAATACATTTTGTCATTTAATACGAATACTATTTACGGTGTACGCGAAAAACTCACAGTTGTAGACAGTTTAAAAAAAAAATTAAGTCCAGTAAATTATTTCTCTAATTCAAAAAAATTGTTTGTTACTTCAAACAGTATGTAAAATACAAGAAAAAAAATGAAGGAAGAGCGAAGAAATGAAAATATTAAACATTAATTTTTTTCCCGTGGGGTTGAACCCACAACCAGTTGAACCTCAACAATTAATCCGTTTACAATCACATGCTTGTCGTTATAAAATAATAAATAAATAAATGTAATATAAATACCAAGCTAACAAGCAAGCAAGTAACCCGACTTTTTTCACTTAAAACTTAATGTGGGTTTTACGTAAATTAAACATAAACACAATATATTTTTTACCTAACTATCAGCTAACAATTAGTATTTACATTCCGAATTCACTTCAACCTATGTTTTAGTTCTCTTTTATGTATAGAGTATATTGCTATTTTATGCTAGTAGTTAACATACTTTCATAACGATAGCTAGGTTTTTTTGTTTAATAAAATTAATATTTATATTACATTGGAAAATGTTACTCAATTTTTATATAGCTTATATTTACAAGTGATCGCCTGTGTGTGTATATTTTACTTTTCCTACGAAATTTGCACTAAAATTAAAATTATCGTAGAAATTGGGATTATCCTAGAAATTAGAGGATGATAGGATTGAAGCCATTATTGCTGCCCTGCATGTCATACTAAAATTCCTTTTCTTACATTCAGTGGTCATTAAAATTTACAGTAATTTGATTTTATCTTAATTATTTTACTAAATTTACAATAACTACCGTACACCTCCTGAAGCCAAACTGTTATTAATCCATAATTCATTACATTGTGTCTAGTAATTTATGCATGATCCGCAAAAAAGCTAACAGAAAAAACGAAAATTTTGTTAAGTAGCAGTTTTAGCCTCTATTATCGATACAATAATAACATGCCTACATGTTTATTTATTTTTGTTTTCCATGAACAGAATTGATTTTACCTTTTTTTTATCCAATATAGAGATATTACGGAATATATATTTAACCTCCATTAAATAAAAAACCACTAAACCTTGATACTTTGTAATATACCAGAATACAATACTATAATATAATATTTTTTTATTTGCCGTCGGGATGAGGTTGTTTAATTAAAAAATTCAAATGCAAACTATTCAAGTTGGCAAAACTTTCTAGCGTAATGCGTCGAGCTCGCTAACTTGTTATCTAAGATTAATCTTAAAACTTACAGCTTGTACTATCCTTGAAACTAACATCTGCAATTGCATCGTACGAATGCACCGATATAACTATTATAATTTAATTATATCTAAAGACTTGCTCTCCTTTATGTTCCTACTAAACAAAACAGCCAATGCCCGTTTTAATTGAAATAGTGAATATACCTTAAATAATACTTTGATCGAAAATAAATTTCAGTTATTTCTTTACAATAAGCTATTTATAAAATGTAAAACATAGTATAAGAAAGTTTGTTCACAAATTGTAATATTCGTTGAGCTTAACCAACTATCTTGAGATAAATCTTCAACCTACCTCTTTCTCGAATCGTTTGCAATATTAGCAGATGCATCGTGCACGAAGGGTTTCCCAATAATTTCATACTCAACAAGTCCCGATCGAAAAGTCGTATCGTGCCATCTCGCCGACGGCCATGTAGACCTTATTAATGCAAAATATTGTTCCTTCATAAACTCTTGTTAACATTGTACTAATATAGCTTATATCGCTTTGTTATTTCATATATTTGTGTAAATATATTAGATTCTATTATTGTATTGTAACATTATTTAATTTTTACTATAATACAATTTTATTGTTTGTTCTGTTTTTTTTATATATATATATAATTAGAAGAATTATCTTTCTATTTTTTAGTAAATTTGAATGGAGTTACACTCGAACCGATAAAGTTAAACGATGATTAAGACCGAAGTAAGTCCGTGTCCCGGACAGTTGAAATTTTTATACGTTTTCCATAATTACTGTTCACTTTAATAAAGTTAAATACAAAAATTTTCTTAGGAGCTGGTACTGTAAATGTTGTTTTGACATAAAAACTAAAGAAAACTAAGTAACACATTCTTATATCTACAAATAATATTATTAATTTATCTGTATTAAAAAAATAATTTCAATTCAAACAAAAGCATAAGTACGTCAAAACCTTAATCCCGAGAAATTTGTAAATTTCAAACCAGGTGTTAAAGTTTTTTTATATGTAAAATTGCGGGTACAATTAACATTTTATCAAAATCAATTAAATAATATTTCTTGGAACACGCACACACAGGAAGTTTAATTGATTTATTTGTAAATATGAAAAAAAAAGTGTCTTCGGAATACTGAAAGTGATGTATGAGGAGACTAACACTAACTATGACATAATGCACTTATTTGCATGAACTAACACCGCTAGAAGATAAATAATAATTATAAAATAAATCCAAAAAGACTTGCTCGCTGTAAGTATATTTTACAATATTACATGGAAACACGTAGGTATAGTAAATAAGCAAAACATAATTCACATCTCAAGTGCATGTATTCGCAAACACGGTATAATGTTCCCACTTCATAACTCAATGTGCAATAAGATCGCAAAAAAACTGCGCCGCGCCCTTGCTTGGTACTACGGTGGGCGGAGTTGATAATATTCGAGATTTCCTCGGATACTGCCTATGATAAATCATTCAATATTTCAAAAAATCTATTTGTCTTAACGTTTAAATCGATTATGAATCGATAGCTAATTTCTCCGATTCGATATGTTTTCATAATATATTAGGAGTTTTTAACAAATGAGCAGTGCATCGCGAGCAATATTAAATTCAAATTTTGCAAAGATCCTTTGCTCTTATTTTATTTAATTAAGTTAATGGGAAACGTCTTTTTTAAGCATTTATGCCTTCTACCTTATTAGATGCAGAAAATTTTTCATCACTTTATTTTAGTTCGTTATGTTAATTATCTGTTATTTCTAAATGCAATACACTAATTTAGTAAAATTTATTTCAATTAATTGATAAAAAGAATACAGAGATTTGACATTTTCCTTATTTTTAAATTAGATTTCAATACCTAACAGATAAAACAGTCTAATATTGCAAAATATAAATTGCTAAATATTGCAAAATATAAAGACATTTAAATTTATTTATCCTTTCTGTTTTTATTAAATAAATATTTTAAATACCAGATTAATGTAAGCTGCTCCTAACGCTGTATTTACATTGATAATAATTGCAAATAATAATTTCAATGTTTTCTTACACCTGTCTTCTTGCTATGTTCTATATCTTCTACGTAATAATAATAATAATATGACGAGACTAGCGGCCCGCCGAACGGCTTCGCCCGCTTGATTTATACTATTTTATTTACTAATTATTAATATAAGTGGGGAACGGAAGTGGAATGGAGTGTCTTTACACTAGGTTCCCGGGTTCCCTCTGCCTACCCTGCCTCGTGCGGGATACAGCGTGAAGCTAAAAAAAAAAAAAAAAAAATATATTAATATAATAATGATCACTTTCAGACAATAGACAGATTATTCATAATAAAAACTATAATTTCAGCTTTGCGAATAAAAATTTTGTTAATATTTGAAATGAACGTGACAATTTTATATTTAACTGATTTAAATGCAACAAACACTTAATATTGAGGGAAGGTTGGCAAAATATAATAATGAAAATGACATTTAAATCCTGAGAGCCGTTGCTGAGATCAGCGCGTATAAACGCACAAACAAACGGATAAAACAGACAAAAATGTAAAAAATGACAATGTTCGGCTCTGTTACATCAATAAACGTCCCCTATAGTTTTTTTTAATGTATCTTTCATGTACTTTTTACTGTGGATGAGAAAATCATTGTAAATTTATTATTAATTAATTTATCAATTGTGTATGAAGTGTACATAGTCTACAGATATGAATATATATATTTGGTAAATTAAAATGTAAGTTAATTAAAAAATAATAATTCGTAGGTATGTGTAAACAAATATTAGAACTAAATACAATAATATTGAAAGATTTTATATTTATACAAAAATACCTACTATAAAAATCGTATAGCGAATGACTAGAAACATTTAATTAAATATTGAGAAGTTTGATTCGTAGAATGAAGATAAAAATGCTGCTTTGCCTTGCTGGGATTTAAACAGATCGTTTAAATGTCACAACTTAATTAACAAACTGTACTTCACTTATTTACTATACCGCTAGATACGATTTACATCTGTCACAGTGATTATAATGCACCTGCACTGGCCCTGGCCTCCATTTACATAAAACCAAATTGCCCCGGACGATACGCCACGGAATTCTGAATATCCATAAACGTAGCTGCCAGCATACCGAGGGCCATACTTAAAAACAAAATTAAAGGGGATAGCCGTACGATAATATGAATTAAAAATAATAAAACAAAAAAATAGGAGTCACGGATCGCCTCGAGAGTGTTTTTTTTTTTTCAAGTTTTTTCCGAACGAAGCCCGCGAACAGACTCGCCGTATCTCCTGACAATATCTTTGACGAGTTTTTTATTCGACATTATTTTTAAACGCACAGATTATAAATGGTTGTTTGGCGATTTAACGCCCAATCTAATTAGGCAAATGATATGTGCTTTTGGACAAACATCGATTTATGATAGATACGTTGCTTTAAATTGATTTCTTATTTACTAGAATCATATATGATGAAGTGTAGAGATGAAGTTTTTTTTTAGTGTAGAGGCGTATGATGATTTTATCATATAAATACATACGGATAAATATTTGTATAATTATATCTTCAGTTTAATATTATTTCAAATAATATTATAAAAAAAATATATCATGACATAATTAAGTGAAGTTTTTACTTCATTATGTCGTGACATAATCATGGATTTTTTTATGTTAGTAACATTACAAAATAAGTTAATATCTTCTGCTCGCAAACATTTAACAACTTATTTTAATGAAAAGGTTATATTAGGTGGTAAATTTTTGACTTCCCCAAAACGAAGCTTGTTACTTGTTATTTTAAATAAAAATATTTGAATTTGAAGATAATTTTAATAGGAGGTAATAGGAGGTTTCCTAGAAAAAAATACAGTGTTATGGTCATTAATAGTAGGTGTAAAAAAACCATTATGCGATATTAAGTTAATTAATGCAATTATACCTGCTATTTACTGAAAAGTGTTAAAAGTAAACTTATACATACATAAAATCTTTATGATATCTATTCTATTCATATTTATGATATTGTGATTTTATTATTATTTTACGTTTATATGATAAACAATTGTAATTGTTTACTTTCCGAAACTGTAACGGAATATTACCATTAAATATTTAAAACACAAAAAGTAGAATTCGCGATTAAAATTTATATGACTTAAAAAACATTTAAAAAAATAATATTTATTAATTACGCTATTGAAATTGTTTTAAATAAGTATATAGATACAAAAACAAATAATAAATTGTTGACTTGACGTAATTATTTTCTCTGTACAATATGGCGTCGGCTTTATGCTGTCGTAAATTTTAATTACTACTTTTCTTCTCTTTACTAATTGTCGCAAGGTCAAGACAATAGATTGACATAAAAATCAGTCAACGCGTTTTGTTATATAGACAAACATATAGACTGATAAATACATTATTATCTTACTCTGCGTAGCAGTCAGATAAATACAGTTTTGTAAGTATTCTATATTTAATACAATAAACATTTTTATATTAACTTGAAATAATTACTATGGTAGAAAATTAAAATTAATTCAGTTTAAAACATAAATTTCTTAATAATAGTATCTATGTAAATAATTATTAACTATAATTGAGGTACTTCTTATGCAAATCAATATCAAATTAAAAAGTAAGATTAATCTCAATATTAGATAATATGTACCTACTTAGTAAAATAGATATGATTTTATTTTTCTCTTTAGATTAAAGACAAATGTCATTTTTAATTGGACAGGTTTCTAGAGGCACGGTTTCAAATCCTGCTTCAAATTTTTATACGTTTTTAAATTTAATATACATATGTACGTGATATTATTCTTATTATAATCAAAATTAGCTTCACGCTGTATCCCGCACGAGGCAGGGTAGGCAGAAGGAACCCGGAAACCTAGTGTTAAGACACTCAGTTCCACTTCCGTTCCCCACTTTCCGCCGAATTTGAGACATTGCGTGTTGAGTGGCGGAAATCAACGCCGCGCTTTGCCTTATTACCAGAGCGAAGAAATCAAACATTAAATATTTAAATTGAAAATATTAAATATTCATTTCCTCGACTAGGAATCGAACCCTGATCCTGTCAGTTACAGTCACACCCTTGTGCCGCTGCGCCACGACAGGCCTCAATTATTAAATTATTCTTATTTAATCATCAAAACATAACACAATAAAAATGCCTATATGAAATTGTTATTATTATAATATAAAATTAAAAAATATTAGAAAAAATCCTTTAACGCATATTTTCCCATAACTTACAAAAGCTTCAAGGCGTAAGTAAAATTAAATTTTACTAAATAAAGTAAAATTTAATTTTACTTACGCTTTGAAGCATTTTAAAACATTTCTTTTTATGAGTGCCTCAATAAAAAATTTAAATATATATTTTTTCCACAAGTCGATTAATTTCGTTTCAATATTTTTTACACTACAAAAGACAACTATCTAATTTATAGAAAAAAATGCCTATATGACATAAAGGTAACTAGTACCAGCTACAAGTAGGTATTTATACTAATATTATAAAGCTGAAGAGTTTGTTTGTTTGTTAGCTTGAACGCGCTAATCTCAGGAACTACTGGTCCCATTGAAAAATTGTTTCAGTGTTGTTGTTTCCCATTTATCATGTATCTATCAAGAATGTTTTAAAATGAATTATTTTCCTAATTGAGAGTTTCCTCTACATGCGTTGTGTAAACGGTTAAAGTATAGCAATAATCATGTAGGTATAACAGAATCGTTCTCATTTAAAAGTTCTAAAAAAAAGTCCGCGACAGCATATGTCTATCTATTAAGGTTAGCTTTTTATGCTAACCAAATTTATTATAAAATAATGCATTATTTGCGAAGGTGTTTTTAGAAACAATTCTTATCTATATAAATACGTTATTCATCACAAGTATTTAATTTAAAACAATATTGCCCTTAAGATCATTTGATTTAAATGAATACGACTAAGTACTATCTATTTTTCAAAACCCTAAGTAATAAGGGTTGAACAAACTTAACATGTTTCCCTTTTTATGGCAAAACAACATTTGCCGTATCAGCTAGTACTAAGTATATACATGTATATCAATTAAGTATAACCACAACGCTACCAATTGTAATATTATATCTATTACAGTACCTATAAATGGGTAAATATATAAATTCTACATTCAATATTAACATTAGTCACTAGCTATAAAAATATCGCAGCCCATAAAGTAACAGCCCGCAGTAGTATTTTTTTTAAATATTTTAATGAAATTAATCAATGAATATGTAATTATACATATTTAAGACAGCGATGTCTTATAAATGTCACTATCGCATTTTTTTACGTTTAGTATTTAGTGTTCACATAAACATAACTTAAAATAAAAACATTTACTTAATACTAAACAATTAATCGTTAACTAGCGTACGCGTTTCAATGTCATGCTATTCGCATTTTAATTACTTACACTTATTTACAATTTCAAAAAGGGTTGGAATGTAATTACATAAACAACACTGGCCATGTTTATAGGTAGGTAGGTACTTAGTAAATATTTACAATTACAATTGATTTTAGTTATGGAGTTTTATATCCTGAAACGAATCCAATAAATTTTTATGTTATTTTAAATTTGAATAAATAATAAAGTAATTGAGGCCTGTTGTGTTGCAGGGGCTCAAGGGCGTGACTGTAAACGACAAGCTGTGGGATTGATCGCTGTAAACGACAAGCTGTGGGATTGAACCCACCCGACGAAGCCAAATATTTAATATTTTCAAATGTTATATTTAATTTTTTTTTCTACGTTCTGGTAACAAGACAAAGCGGCGTTGAGTTCCGGCACTCAACACGCAATGCTTCAAATTCGGCAGAAAGTAGGGAACGGAACAGAGTGTCTTAACATTAGGTTCCTAGGTAAGTTGCCACAGCTTACCTTGCCACGTGCGGAATATAGTGTGAAACTAAAAAAAAAAGGATTATATTAACATTTAATTAACAATTGTAGGTAGGCAGGCATATTACCTTACAAACGTCAAAATAAGAAAATGTGTTCATATGAGTCTAATATTTTACTATTGAGTTAAATAAGATATTTATTTTGTTCTATAATAGGTATACGCGATTTATCCGTCTTACAACCGTAAAAACCAAATATATTAAAATGTTTATATATTTATCACAAATAAATATATTTTTTAGTTTTAAATAGTTTTTTGCTTTACTTTTATAGGTGAAATCAAGACATTACGTACTCCATTTTCCGCCTAAATTTATGACTTATCCTGGTGATTTGTGAAATTCAAAGCTGCAAAATGTGTTGCCAGAGCGGGGAAATTAATGTAAATTATTCCACTGAAGGGAGATCGCGTCTACCTATAGCCCACAGATAAAGTACATAAAAATGTATTTTTCTATTTTGAGTAAGATTTTCCTGTCCTCTAATGACTAAATAAAAATTGCTTGATGAATTTATAAATCAAACCTGTATTATACCCTAGTACCCTAGTGTTTACACTAGTAAGTACAGGTCTGGGAATCAAACGAAGGATTAATATTTACAGTTAGATACATATTAATAGAAAATACCAACACCTAACTATCCACGCAAGAATGTAATTAATGGAAAATTAAGTTAATTTTATTAAGTAGTTAAGCGCATTTAATTATTCGCAAGTGTTATCCATTATAAATGAATGCGTTGATTGCATTCAGCGCGCAGCAGCTGAAGGACGCAAATTATTGGTTGGCACTTGGTAGTGGCGCGGCGTGCGCGCACACTGCCGATGACCGCTCCACGATTAACGTGGGAATAAACTTATTAAGGCAGTGGTCAATTGCTTACAAATATATAACTAACATGGAGCCTTTTCACGTCAAGTAAGTTTTGCCAAAGTATAATTGAAATTTTAATACATCCTGCGTCCGAATCTCGTCATCTGTAAAAAGTGCAAGTGCGCTTACCACCAATCGACATCATAATTTAAACGTTGTAAAAACTGGTGTCTTAATAAATAAATCAATGATTTTTTTCCATCGTCCATAACTTAAGTTGAGGCGGGAAATCGGATGGAAGTCGAGGGCGAAACTTTTAAAAAAGGAAACTGCTCTTGCGTCAGTGCCGCGCGGCCATTGGCCAGCACGCCGGGGGCGGGGTACGGGCGGCGCGCCATTGGCCCGACGCAGACGCACCGCTCGCGCTCATCTCGAGAAACGAACAAATAGATTTTTTTTAAACAAAAGCAATTTTCCTATTCTTCTTGTTGTGCGACGTTTCTATAGTTTGTTTTTGCTCGGCTCCGTTTTGTATTGTTTATTGTGTGCGCCGGTTGCCGGAGTACGACAATCCACTCCCGGTTAATTCCCAGTGATATTAACGAGTCGTTCATTGTTCAGAGGGTCGCATGTAAAATGTATATTCACTAAAAACTTGCGATTGTTGTGCAAACGAGCACGCACCGCGTGTCGCAACCACGCAGGAAGCTACTCAATGCGAAATTATCTACCTATTGTTAATTAACGTTAGATATTTAACGCGGTGCCGCTCGCTACGTTCATATTTTATAATAACAATAGGCATTTTAGACGTTTATTTTAATTTATTCTTTGAGTTCTTAACTTAATACCTTTTTCTTCGCTCTAGTCTATTGTATGTAAATTTAATTACATTTTAATAATCTCCTTGTAACTAACACTTTTCTCTGATTAATGTGACAATATATAAAGTATTTCATTTTCTATAATGCAAAATGTTATCTCACAATATTGCTTAGATAATATAAATGTGACCTTACTCTACTACTCCACATCTATTATCTATAACAGCTTCTGTATACCTACAACTAACTAGATCCACTTATAGCTATTAATACAAACAAGTCCAATGAGTCACCATGCTATTTTGTTCCGGGGTTTCATTAAAATCTAGTTCTGACATTTAATGTTTCGACATTCATCTTTTAAAATATTCATTAGGTGAAATGCGAGTCGTGCGGCCGCGGCCGGGCACAAATAGCTACATAGATCCCTATCCGCCTCTATCTGCAGCGCAGACATAATATTTGACATTAAGAAAATGTTAAATATTATAAGAAAACGTTATGTCTATTAAAACTTTTTTAGTTTTAATTTTTTTTATAATATTCTTTATGCAGTAGCCACTATATTAACATAATTTATAGAAGAACGTTATAGTAAAATGTTGTTATGGGTTTTTAGTTATTGTGAGACATTTATCGTTCATAAATTTCTCTTTTTTTTTTAAATAAATAGTATTTAAACATAAAATTTGACTTTACTAAATATTTAAAGGAAGAATCTAGTAAATATTAGCAGTTTAACGCTAATCAGTGGATTGCGAATTCTTTTTTACACAATACCTCAAGTAGGTACATATGGTTTTTCAATTTGCATAAATCTTAATTACTCTACGCTTATTTGTAAATATTTAAAAAACATTATTTAACTTTCATATTACTGTAGAACCATGACAGTCGGAGGCTGATTAGTACGCGCGAGAGCATCCGATAGCAGACGAGCGCGGCCGAGCCCGAGATGATTCGAGATTGCGCCCATTTTTCCTCCAAATTGCGCCCTTTTGTTATGCAAAGCGCGCGAGCGCCGTGTGCGGGCCACAATCGCTCGTTTATACCCTGTGACACGCCTTATCAAACCATCGCTACAATGCCACTGACCGATTAGAATACGTCACTTGCCTACGATTTTAATTACCCGCCTATGTGTGGTCTCATTTCCTCTTAGACTTACCTCTCATATTATAGTTGCGTATCCATGAATAGTCCGACTAATGAAATTACTATACGAGCTTCGAACGAGTTGTGACCGTGATGCAATATCAGAACTTGTTTTAAAATGTCTGTCACATGGAGAAATGCTTAAATATGCGTCATTAAAACTATATACTTACATATTAATTTTATTATAATGTATTAAAATATTTAAACATTAAAATACTATGCCAATCTAAAAAGTAATAAAAATTTGTTTAGAGTCTCCTATCTCAAACCTATCAAATACCTATATATTATAAATAAAATGCCTTACAGTTCAATAATTAAAATAACTCATCAAGCCTTCTATAGTGATTCAAATATGTGCATTAGTGTTTTAGTGGTAATAGGAAACAGTTAGAAGCCAACACAATGATTGAAAGATAAAACTGCAATCTAACGAATATACACCCATTTACAGATTGATTTCCGCCCGTCCTGTATACAATACGTCCATTTTCATTATTTTAAGCAAAATTTTCAACAGTATCTCAACGCGAGAGGCGCGATCACTCATTTCATGAGTAGGCAGGTAATCCACCAAATGAGGTCTCATTGATTCTCCTGCACTAATAATTGCGATAAACGTCGACCAAGTTACGTTGTACACCAGGTATGGTTTGATGCAAAATGTACCGCCCTTATGTCTATCTACATAGGTATTCATTTGTTCGTTCGGGTGATGTAGAATACGTTTTACTTTTCGTATAGTCCGGAGTCCGGGTATCGGCCATCGTCCCAATGCATCATATTTGTCGCATGTTTCGTCATCAGAGCGCAGAGATCGGGATCTCGCCGATAATGAATGGTATGCATTAAAAGTACTACTGGCTCAGCTGTCCCCAACAGTAGGCTGTATGTTTAATGAGAATATTAACTACGGAATACCAGCTATAAATCATAAATTTTGTTCGTGGTAATCGATAATCTTATATTTGCGTTTTTAAGAATTATTTGTTAAACAATTATTATGATATCATTATATATTCGATTTTAAATATTCTATTCTTAATTTCTATGATTGTTATAGAAATTGTTTTAAAAAATTGTGATTTTTTTTAAAAAAATATTTTAAATATATATTTCTTATTTCATAAATTTCTTACTTATTATAGCACATATTTTATGGCGACGGACGGATATGGTAAAGGACTTTTGTAGCTTTTTTTTATTTAATTATTATCAAAATAAATATGCAAATTACCTGCAAATTCATGCATTTTTAGTTTTTCATATAATTTCTAATATGAACATAAATATGCAGATTCTCGTCACCAGATGTTTTAGAAACCAGGAACTAAGATCACGTGAGATACGCGTCTCGCTTTTTGTTGCAAACGTTTTACACGGTCTAAATGCATTCCATGGGCATAAATTTAAATTTACTATTTTATCAAAATAGTTAGTCTTGCAGAATTTTATTTATGTCCTTTAACAAATGTTAACGAATGACATATGTGAATGACTTGAATACACACATAAATTTGCTATTTATAATTTGTGTTTTAATCAAATAATATATAGAAATTGAAATATAAAGATGGCATTGTTTGTAGTATAAATGAACACTAGGTTAACACTAGGTTCCCGGGTTCCCTCTGCCTACCCTGCCTCGTGCGGGATATAGCGTGAAGCTGAGAGAGATTTACAAACAAAGTAAAGCTTTACAAGGCAAAGTGCAGCGTTAATTTCGGTCTCCTCAAGTTAAAAGCTTCAAGTTTGGTGGAAAGTGTCGGAATACTAGCCTCCGTAGTTCTCTCTGTCTACCCTGCCAAGCGCGGGATACAGAGTGAAGTTGAGCAATTTCATTACATATAAAAAATAGAAGTTACGTATAAAAATTATATTGAAGGACATCTTATATCTATATTTTGACTTATATCTGCATTACTAAATTATGCATTCAAGCTTATTAAAAGAGAAAGAAAATTTTCTCTGATATATTTTCTAATATTTTTTTTTTACAAAATATATTGAATTTTTGAACGTAATGATATTTGTACCTGCGCCTCTTAGAATCTCAAATCAAGTTTTTTTTCTATTTTTAATTAGTTTTTTCTCTTTATTAATTATCTAATTACAGATCTTGTACCTATAGATAAAATATATAAGTCCATCACTGATAATATAACAGTAAGTAAATCTGCGGATATCATGTTCATAGCACTGCAACTAACAATGGCACATCTTCTGACGGTTTATGATTTATTGTTTAGCAACTTGCGTAGCAACTTTGACTACAATAAAGTTAGCAACTGCTCTACCAGAGTTAGTTGAGTTACAGAATAACTCCTAAAGATATACCGTAATAATAGAGAACTGTAACAAAATGTATTATTAAATATTAAAATGTAATATACAAATATGACTGTTTCGTGCCTGTCGTGGCGCAGCGGCACAAACGTGTTACGAAAGGTTCGATCCCCACTCGAGGAAAAGAAATATTTAATATTTTCAAATTAAATAATTAATGTTTTTATTTCTTCGCTCTTGTTACACGGGAAAGCGCAGTATTGAGTCCCTCCACTCAGCACGCAATGCCTCAAATTCGGCGGAAAGTGGGGAACAGAAGTGGAATATAGTGTCCTAACACTAGGTTCCCAAGTTCCCTCTGCCTACCCTGTCATGTGCGGGATACAGCATGAAGCTGAATTATATAGAAATATCACTACATCGTGTAATTTAATCCATATTCTTACTGTAGGAATTCTTCAATATTCAAAAAGGTAAACAGAAAAACCTTTATAATATACTAAATTTAAAAACGTATAAAATTTTTGAACGTTGCAGGATTTAAACCTGCGCTTCTTGTTGTGACCAACTAAGCCATACGTTCTCATCAAGCTACGTCAACATTCTTATACGCTTGATTATTTATAATTTAGAAAAAAATGTATGTCAATAAACGATAAGTCTTTAAAATTTGGTTGAGAAATTAAAAATATCATTCTATTATATAAATATCACATATACAATTATTTTTTTATCTTGACACTGTGTCCCGTACATGGCAGAATAGCCAGAGGGAACTTGGGACCCTAGTGTTAAGACACTCCGTTCCGTTTACCATTTTCCACCGAATTTAAGGCATTGCGTGTTGAGTGGTTTTGCCTTGTTACCAGAGCGAAGAGATGAAAATACAAATGATTTTAGAGAAGAAAATGAAAATGTAATTTACTAACACTCTAAGACCCTATTCACGTTGAGACTTTACATAATAACAAAAATAATAAACTAAAGTCTAAAAATATATATACAGCTTTTTAATCAAAAATTAGCAAAATTAAAAGGCTATTATTTTTTTATCAACAACAGTTGAAATGCATAGTAATTCTTATTACAAACACAAAACCGCAGGAGTGTTGCACGCGAACAACCGTTTTTGTGGTTAGGACAATTTGAAGATCAACAACCTGCTCTTTACGTTACCACGTGTTGACTTTAAATGGCCAATTCATTTATTTTTAAATTATGTAAAACTGCAATTCTTATTTATATTTAATAAGATATAGTGCGTGGCTGTCAATCTTTACCATATATGAGTATAGTAGAGATATAATAGTTAATATGTTAACATAAATATCGTGAGAATTAGATATTAAATGTATAGTATAATACATTATTTTACCGTAAGTAAATTTAATAATATATAGATATATAATATAACAAAAAATCATCTAAATGTACCTATTAAAATTTATAGTTTTGATTTTGAATTTGATCAAAATATTATTCCATGTAATAGAATTTGTGTTCATAAATGACAATTAAATAGTGCAGATGTAAAATTAGCTCAGAAACTTAAATTTATGATAAAGTTCTTTAAAGTACAAGTTAGCCATACATTCAGGATAAGAAAAATATAGAAAATAAAAATATTGTAGTAGTTGGTAAATATCGCAATGTATTTTTCTCATCCTGAGTTATATTTCTGTTATTGTTACACCACAGAATATTTATAATTTTAAATTGTGACAGGAATAAAAATACTTTTTTCATGGTGGTTATCTGTCTCCACCACCAAGACATAGGAGAATAGGTATGTAACATACTAAAGATATAAGCAAATAGTGGATAATAATAAAATTTTAATCTAGCTAATTTCCTTTTTTTTGTTTAAAATTTTTTACGACACTCCTTTCCCAATTTTCTAAACTTTGCGTGGTGGAACATAAGGCTGCTGTTGGCTTACCACAGCGGGGTAATACCAGTAATTTATTCTTCCTAGCGGGGATCAAACCCACGTTCATAAAGTTTACGGCCTGACACTGTTACAACGCCAACTTGTCGGTGAAAAGTAATCAGAATGTATGATTTGCTTTCCATTTTCTTACCAAGCAGAAAGAAATTAAGATAATTAGCAGAAAAAAAGTCCATTTTTTCCCTTTTATATTAATTGATTCACTTTAGAAATTATTTACATGTACCTATTATTTGCATGTTGGAAGAGTTTTAAAACATAATTTAATATTTAAAGCTTATTTTAAAGCACCCAGTAAAAACCTAAAAGTGTAATAAAAGTTGTACCTGCCTACCATAAAAGTTATTCAGCTGTCTGTCTTAAAAAGATAATTTGTATAATAAATTCGTATGAAAATAGGCCACTTACGTGTTTGTTAACGCGTATATATTAATAGAATATACATAATTTTTAAAATCGCAACACGATGTTAACTTATATACTTACATAAATTAATATGACTTTATTTATAGAAAAAGGGGTGACAACAGCTGTTTTGGATAAATTAATATATTTTACTCATGTCTGTTATACCATTATTAATCGTTATGTTTTTATGTTCTCATTGCATAGCCACAAATTAAATTTCTCTAGAGTCTATTTTTTCTAATAGGATGTATGATTGTTTCTGCAGCTGCAAATGTAAATATATTATATACCTACATGCATCTAATGTTCTCCTCTAGTATGTTATTAGGCAAATCATCATAAACAATCAGACTATAGTTACTTACCATTAAAAAGCCTTAGAAAGCAGTGCGTAGTCTAGAGAAACAAATAATTGTAGAGACCTTTAGAAAAGTTTTAAAAAATCATTCATTGAAATTAGCTTCCATATATCTTTCATATTCATTCACACTTAATGGAAAATAATAATTTATGATGGCTATTTATTAAGATATAGATGACATGAGAGAATGACAATGTATATACATTTAATTATATTTATTGTTTTTAATTAATCATGAACATAGCTACGTGTGCGCGTGATAGCATCGAAACCTGCCAACGTTTTTGTTTCATATGCGTACTGTTTGCAAAAAAAGTGCACACCATTTAATAAAGAATTATATTTAGAAAATTTAGGCCTTTTATATTATAATAATAAAAGAACACACTTTGACATTTTTTGAAATAAAATTAAATGATTTTCCTTTTCGCTTCAGATTTCAGCTTCAGATTCTCATGATGACATGAGGATTTTGACGCTAATGTTACCGATCTAAAATACATAAATATTGGTTCAGTTACATTTAATAAAACGGTCGAAAGATATATAGTACTGTAGTATTTAATATCATAATTCTGTTATTATATCTGCCTAATCAAAAAGTTGAGTTATTTGTGATATTTATCAATTAATATACCTTAAATTAAATTTCAACTTTTGACATGTAAGGTTACTTCAATGGCTTAATAATCAATAAATTATTTGGTTGTCCATACATTTGAGCGATTGCATCGTCTGCCTCGCGCCCCTGCGACGTTCCTCTGTACACTCGTACGCTAATGAATTCGCATGTTACTTCATTCCGCCTCATACTGCCCTCCTAATTATGGGAAAATTAAATACACAAAGCTCATACCTAGGTCTGATATCGTAAATAGATAACTTTGACGGTATATTCAATACCCGTGTCGGATAAAAACAGCCCTAACTTATATAACGTCAGGTAGCATTTCTTAAGACTTTCTTGAATGAAAGCGTAACTTTTGAATAATTAATGTAATACCAAGTTTTTGCATTATATTACTTCACACTTAGTAAATGCCGCCAATTCTCATTATAAATGAGCATTGAGACTTTACTGATTACGGACATATATATTTTCTTGCCAACTGAAATTAATTTTAAGTGTTTTACTTAGTAAAGTAAGGCCTCGTTCATCACAGCGGCAGCGACGTATCGCGTGACCAGCCCGCATTCGCTGCAAACCTTGTAAGTTTCTCGCCGCTCGTTGCCGTAGGTACCTAATACTTATCAATCGCATCACAATTCGCCCCTTTCCCCGATAGGCCCACGCACCGGGATGCAACGCTAGCTTTTTGCTACATATTTAAGTAATTTATATTTATAATTACAAATATGAGACAATTAGTAGATCCAATCGCGAAACCGAATTTCGAGTAATTTTCATTATTTGCATCGAAATTATTTTTTTTATGATGCATACGAATGCGTGCACGCATGCTCGCAACGCATGTCTAATTGCCATTTTACGACTGCCGCACTGAAATATTTACTTACATAAAAATTATAAAGCCAATAATTCTAAAGGCAAGTCAAACAACGTTACAAGCGTGACGAGCTTATTAATAAGCTTGTTCAAAATATAATAATAATAATAACAAAAAGCTTCAAATTATCTTATAACAATAACATCCACAGAGTTCTAATTGACACGAAACGAAACAACTCTCCATTGTGACTAAGTTAACAACAAAACCTCGTCTATTGTATTGATTAAACTATATTTCAAATAGCCAACGAGGCAATTAAACAACAGCAATGGAATTTTATTCAGATTCATCAAACCAATTCGAAATCATAATTGATCTGCCATGTAAAAAATATAGAGGGCTGGTAGGTTGGAAATAGGCGCCAAAATATAAAACTAGAACGATGACTGGCCGAAACACTTGGAGCCAAAAGTCAATTAACGGCCGGTCGGGCACGTGGAACCGATGCTACCAATAATGTAGTACATGCTGAATATTCTCATATGGTTCTTCTTATTAGGGCATATTGTTCAAGAACTTTTTATTACTGATGTTCGAAATATATATTTTAATAGATTTTTTTAGCTTTACCTACTGTATGAGGCCTGTCGTGGCGCAGCGGCACAAGCGTGTGACTATAACCGACAGGTTGTGGGTTCGATCCCCACTCGAAGAAATGTAATATTTAATATTTTTAATTTAAAATATTTAATGTTTTCATTTCTTCGCTCTGGTACAAGGCAACACGTCTTTAAGTTTCGCCAATCAACACGCAATGCCTCAAATTCGTTGAAAAGTGGGGAACGGAAGTGGAATTTAGT
Source organism: Eueides isabella (assembly GCA_019049475.1). Lineage (NCBI taxonomy): Eukaryota > Metazoa > Arthropoda > Insecta > Lepidoptera > Nymphalidae > Eueides > Eueides isabella. Next base: position 5,643,622 of record CM032393.1, read on the forward strand.
GTCTTAACTTCCTTCCTTCTTAGGTTTCCAAGTTTTCTCTGCCTACTCTGCCATGTGCGGGGTACAGTGTGAATCTGAGTGAGAGTTACATGATTCCATTTCATCTTTACCGCGGAAACGACACTGCAATTCATGAGGCATTGCTGTATTAACTCAAAAACGTGTCGCATTTACACGTTTTTAACCCTTAGCCATAATATACCTCAAAATCTCTTTAAAAAACGTGTCAATCATATACTAAAAGATTATTTATAATACCTATCATAGGGCAGATTAAATTACTTCGTAACAAAATGACAAGGCCGCCGCTTCAGTAAATTATGTAATTTCATATAAGTATATTTAAAAGTACAAAGTAAAACCAAACAAATTTAAATATAATTAAAAATGAAACTAAAAATAAACATATTCCATTCGATTTACGGAAACATAAAGCCGATGCTGGGGGCGCCTCCCACCGTAGCGTAGCCCTAGCCGTGAAAAATGCGAATTACGTTTGAAGATGGCCAGCCAGTCAGAAACTCATTGTTGTCCCTGATAACGGCATTCAGCGATGCGGACGCCATTGCTCGTGAAATTATTATAGAGGAGGAAAAGTGGGAAATTAATAAAGTCCTTTATGCTGTCTGTCGAACGCGAGTGAGACTACAAAAAGGTTTTTAAGTGTATTGTCGAATGTTTGCGATTGTTATCACTTTGCTATGTTGGTATTTCAATATTGAACATTTAATAGGATTTGTCAATTTTTTATGTCTTTTTTTCGTTTTTTTTTAATATGTTTTCAGCTAGAATATTTGTCTTTATATGAAAGAAGATAAGCTAGTTGAATGTAATACAGTGTACTTTTTATAAAGTTATTGTTTACTTAAGAAAACTATAGTAATAGACGTGTTTGTTAATTAAATTGATATTTTATATGACATAATTGTAAATAAATAAATTTAATAAATATTCTTATTTGCATTCAAACATACTGTGTCCCACAATGCTGTCAATACCAAAGCATGAATTTTCACTTGTCAAGTTATCACTCGTTCACACCGCGATGGATGTATTCAATTGAGCAGCCCTTTTTGAAAGAGTCGCTTCTGTTTTCTACGTATATTATATTAAAATATAACTATTTATTTTGGCATTTAAGTAGACAATCTGAAATACGTTTATATTTGTATATATAAAAAAAATCCTTGATAAAATTATTAGTATTTTACTAATCAAGAATTTTTGGAGTTTTGGTTTTTTCCAAGACGTCAGAGAGCTTGAAAATGAAAACTGGAAATTTGTTGTTTCATGGTACCACCAAAGAAATTCTTACTACCTATTACTGAATGTCAACATAAGCGCATAACAGCCAACATCGTGTAATTAGTAAGGGCCTCACGGTGGGCGACTTACACTTGATTTTTTTCATAACATATCTATAATATATTACACACAGACTGTCTGGATCAGTTATACGAGTAGGCCAGCTTTATTTAAAAATGTTAATTGTAGTGGTTATTTATTTTCCTTTATTCCTTTAATTAATTGCTCTTTTACTTCAACTTGTAAAAATTTTTAGAAATTGTCAAAAAAATACTTTTTTAATATGTTCTTCTCTTCTCTTTAGTCTTAATAAAAAAGAAGAAATTATGCTAACCAATATTTAATCAATTAAAATGTTTATAGTTTATGTATAGATATTTTAAATCATAGAAAATGTATATTTACTATGATTTCTCTACAAAAAATATCTATAAATAAAACATAAGAAGGATAGCTGTATAGCTATCCAACCTTACTTTAAGTTAAAAAAAAAACAACACGAAAACGCCATTATTTTAACTGAAAACACCACAAGTCCAACTTTATACACACAAACGTATAATAGCAAACGTTATAAAACACCCCGAATACAACTAGTTTCAGTGACAAAATATAGGTACCTATTTGCATTTTCCAACTTAGTGTGGTTTTACCCCATTTAGACGCCCATATTTTTCTCCGTCTTGACATTTTGACGGGTAACTTGTGGTGGCAATACTGCAAGTAACATTGTATTTTAATTAATTGTTACGACGAGGGTCAAGACGGCTCCAATGGCGACTAGGCATGAATCCGTGGTGTCATAAAGTGGCAAGTCTCTGTGTTCATTGTACGGTTCTTATTTGTATTTCAGTTATTTGGACGTTATTTAGTTTTTATTATTTATAGGTATTTTAGTTAATGTAATAAAACAACAGTCATTCTATTAACGGCTACAAAAGTAAAATTCCAGTATAAAACAATACATAAATCTTTAAAGTAATACAAATATTTGAAATTTTGCTTTCCATACCTATAGAGTAAAAGCTATTGTTTTAAGATAATTAATCAATTAGGCACTTCAATTTTATCTATTTTACTAAAATAGTTTGAAGAACGTCTTCAAATTAATACTTTTAAAAAAAATACAAGAAATTTTCTGTAATTTGATATCTGTTATCTAAAATAAGGAATACAGAATATTTCTACACAATCTAAATAATATAAAATGACAAAATAACGTAAAACAATTAAGCCGAAACATGATAATGTAGCTCATTTAGATAAGGTGCCCTAAACATGGTTCAATATAGGCAATAAAACATGTTCGGTACTACGAATACGAATTCCCTCATAGTAAACTTTGTGAGTGCAATTAAAAGCCGTCGGTTGTACGATTACTATGTAAATACGCGCTCAACGTCCTTCTGGCACGAGAATGGTTGCGGAGGTATTGTTCCTGGGGGTTGTACATAAGTGTTGAACGTTGATATTTAATATATAGACACTTTTTAGGGTCTTCCGTTGAGTAGCGGAACTCAACATTGCACTTTGGTTTGTTACTAGAGCAAAAAAAACGAACATTTATACTTACTTATAAAAAATCTTTAACATCATGTCTTTATATTGGAAGATATATTAAAAAATCTGATGGGGGACGTTTATTAATGTAACAGGGCCCAAAATAGTGATAATTAAAACTTTTGTTTGTTTGTACGAGTTAATATCAGAAACGGCAAATCAAATTTAAATTTTCGCTATTATATTTTAACAACTCTCACTTGACAATTTGTTTTTGTTTTATTTAAATCGGTTGAAAAATTAAAAAGTTACGTTAATTTAAAATGTTTAAGTCGACAAAATTGCTACTTTATTTATTCATTTAGGAGATATATTTGTTTTCAAAGTGGAAAATGTTATTAGAATAAAACAGTAGTTGAAATTTTGTAACAAAAATAGTGTAATTCAAGCGAGCGAAGCTGCAGGTGGGTCGTTAGTATTAAATAACTTGTTTGCCGACTGGGAACCAAACCCATACCACTCGTATTTGCAGTTACAAGCTGATCTGCTGCTCCACGAATGCCTCATAAAAGCTTTAATAATGTCCGAAATAGAACATTTGTCATAAGTTCACATAGCGCATACATTACCTAACTAATATGTAGGCGAGGTAATTACTCAATACGACAGTACCATGTATGTTGGCAATATTTTACGCTCTGACAGTCAAATATAAATGGCGTAAAGGATTTATAGTTTAGATATCGTGAACTATTGCATCTCCGCGCCTGTCACGAATGGGCATCTAGTTTCGTTTATTAAGTTATTTTACTTTATAAGGTAAATTTTATTTTACCTGCAGTTATTTGAGTAATTATGTATATTACGTATATCATCTATCAAAGTACATGTCTTTTCGTTATCATGGATTACTTTTTGTTAATCTCGAAACATCGAGTGCACAAAGACACCATAACAGCTGAGCCATTTTTTACCTTTATAGATAAAAAGTCACATCTATCCATGAACTTGAACCACCGATCTTATGTATATTACAAACAACTACATGGCATAAAATATTTAATCGAGAATTAATTGAGCTAAGGCATATAATATCACATAGTTACTAGGTTATAAGGTCAAAACATCCCAGGTGGTCAAACAGAAATTTAGACGTGAATACTATCGTCTGCATTTGAATACATGGCAATGATATTTGCGAAATATTCATCGGCTGTGATATGTTGTTTCACAATACCAAACAACGTACGTTGATTGTCTAATGAAAAGTAATTAACCGGCGGGGGAGGCATTGACATGACAATGCCGGACAGAACAATCGTTGAAAAGAGTTAAAGAGAAGATGCTGACTCAGCACTAAACTTGTGGGACATGACTTGTCGTACAATGATCTACGAATCATTTGCTATGTATTTCCTGATTGCTCTTTTAATATTATATAATTGTATAATTCATAACAAATTATTAGTTTTAATGTTACGTAAAGTGAACGTTAAAAGTTCGATTCCAGCGGCGTTTATGTGAATAAGTGGCGGTGAAGATTAATTAAAGACCTTATATAATTAAAGTGATAAAATTTTAATATATATATATCGTTTTCTATTAATTTTGTAGATAAAATAAACATTTGCATAAAATACTGGTCCAGTGTTGAAATAAATTATTTTTTTTAGAAAAGAAAAGGACTGCTTATTATTTTTACGTTAAATAACTAACGAACTGCGATATAAAGATTTATAAATCGTATAAATATTTTCTTAAAACATCTTATACTTCTGAAACGTGTTTGAAACAGCCTATCTCGTATTTAAATTAAAGTTTAAGCTAAACATATACATACCTTTACATAACAATAGGAAAAAATAAATAAACTACTTACCTACCTATTTTAACTTCTTATGAAGAAAATAAAACATTTATTGTAGGGAGCATTTTTACACTCACAATCAGTATAGTTTATTATTTAACTATTATAATTGTTAAGCAAGCCTAGAGGCCACCTGCCTTTATGGCAAATTATTTTAAGGTGCCTAATATTATGATAATGAAACAGCTGACATACGACATAATCTTTAAATAACGACTTTTGATATTGTTAAAGGCAAGTTGTGTCCAAGTTCTAGGAGCATGAAGCAATTGTAATTAGAATTATTGTTCTAATTCTAAAAAACATCTGCCATTTTATTAACGTGTACAAAACTCATAATTTGCAATTAACTAAAATAATTTCAAATGGTAAACGTTTTTTCGTAGAACGCTAGACGAATTTATAATTACTTCGTATTATTTCCACGTATTGTAACTATAAAAAATATGTTTTTTTTTAATATAAAAAATATATATTTATTTTATAATTAATGACATACAGTTTCACTACGTAATAACCTAACACGTCCAATACATAGTAGCTCGAGGGTCGCCTCGGTTAGTTAAGTCCCAAAGAGGCCGACATAACTTTATTGATTAAAGCTCGCCTCGATCGACGCGTTTACGTTTCCTATTCGTGAAATTGCTTAAGTGTTTCATGTCGATTGCGACGTAAAAAATTTTATGCTCCGTTACAGGGTTTATTAATATTTTATTCATCTAACATCAGTCGATTTTACGGTCACTTTTGTCAGGCGTCGTACGAGTCGCTAACAATTTGTTGATGATGATCACCATTATTTGTATGTATGTAATTAAGACATTCATACTTAAGGAAAAGTGCTAAGTAAATATTCATATCTTTACACATTATATTATTTAGTATTTTTTATAAAAACAACAGTTTTAGGACATAATACACAGAATTGTTTGAAATCAAAACCAAACATGACCTTCCTAACATTTCTATGGAGAGTGATTCTTCTTTGAAGAGTGAAATCATCTTTTTGTTTTTATTGAGAATAAAAAGAACAAATAACACAATATGTTAATCAAACGTATATATATATATATATATATATATATATATATATATATATATATATATATATATATATATATATATATATATATATATATATATATATATATATATATAATGCTCTCCGTATTCCGCCTGTTAATGGTTGAGTATTAAGTGGTAGAATTCAACGTTTGTCTTATTAGAGCAGTAATTTTATAATAATAACTCCCCCAGACTGAGGTCGAACTTACAACCACCGCATTTACAATCCGAACGAAGCTCTCCCACCGTGCCATGATGGGTTTAATAATTTCTTTTCATATATACATTATCTTAAAACATAAATAACATAAATTTCTACATACCACATAAATTTTGGTGCCACCTGTTTTAACTATAACCAGTACCCATTTAACTACATTTTACCATAGATATTCTAATTCTGTAAAAAATTTAAAAACATTATCTTTAATTTTGTATCAAGTTATTCGTTTGGACACTAATCGTAGCAAGGGGTACAGTCGACGACGCGTGAAGATGCCGCGATAGCCAACCGACTGGCCACATGACGCCTGCGTATGCGCACTGATCATTTTGCTGATTGCAAATGGATTTTTTAACTCACTTTCCATACATTACTCCAATAAGGCAATTAGTTGTAAAAGGGGCTGAATTCGATGTTTGCTATGAAGGAAGTCTTCGTTAATTATATAAATTAATTTCCCCTTGTCAGGTTTAATCAATTTAATAGATTTTTTTCATTTTTAACATACTGAATGGATATTTTGTGTGTATCACGCGAAACAGTTAATACGCGGAGGGATTTCTTAAAAAAAAATAAATAAAATAATTGATATAGAATATCCGTTACGTGCGTACAAATATTCCATTTAGCACCTCGGGCCTCTACTTTGCGCCGTGACCCGGAGGCGTCAGGCGTGCTGAGTGGCGAAACTCTACGCCGCGATTTGCCTAATTACCAAAGCGAGAGAATGAAAATAAATATAAAATATTTTTCAGATAAGAATCGATTTAGTTTTTCTGTGCCTTTTCCGCGCTTTTTTAGTTACTTTCAAAGTAAGATCTCTTAAGCTGGGGCCAATGCCTAAGCTGAATATAGAATTTTATAACACTTTTATAAAGTACACCATTTAAGGCAGGTTTCCGTTTTATTGAGAGAAATATATATTTATAAATTTTATATATAAAAAACAAAATTTCACAGTATTACAACATTTTCCAAGAGATACCAAGCGAACGATCTGACTCATCATCCCATCCCTAAATCAAATCAACCAACAGCAATCAACAATTAAACAGCTGTACGGGGATCTGATTGCCAGATACTTACGAAACTCCGTTACTAGACAAACTAAAAATTAAAATAGCTAAACGGGCTTCCCCGCCACTAAGCAGGCCAATTGTAGATCGCAGCGGGCGGCGCACCTTTCATTATTCTATAATAACTATGATAGAGGGCGAGAAACCTCTATGTCATGCTGCGGAATAACTAACTCTTACCAAATTAATTGCCACGTTCTGGGCGGTAACGTCACTCCGGCAATGCTTTCTGCAACCCGAATTCGTGATATAATCGTAATTAATGAATTATTGTCATTGTACTGTTGGAGATTGGAGCTCAATCTTGTTCGATCATCGCTTGGTAGGCAGCCGATAGTATTTTTTTACACAGCAGTAGGTAATATTTTTCCAAATACTTCAAATCAGTTTCCTATCACATGGTCTGTGATTTACTGATAATATGGATTATAGTAACAGGGCGTTATCAGTGTTAAAACTTGTAATACTTTGTGATACTTATTTATACTGTCCTCAAAAATATAAATGCCAATATTTTTTTATTTATTTTTTATAAAGTTTGTGTGCAGTATTAAATTTTACATTTATAAGCTTTCTTATTATCTTTAAAAAACTTATTAGCTGGCATGGTCCACCATCGCCTCCACCGGACGTGGCGTTGGAAGGAACATCTGTACAAATCGATATAGCACTCGATTCGAAATCGAGATTATGCTAAAGCGATGTTAGACGTGTCGAACGCACTATCTCAGATCGATATAAATCATCTTATTAACTATTGTTTCGGGAGGTGTGGTGTGAACGAGCCTGATGTTATCGGGCCTCTGATGTGTTTTAAATTAACATAATAGGTTTTGTGAATGAGTATACCCTCTCTGTTTGTTGTTTTTGATGGTAAGACGGCATGGGAATATGAGTGGTGGGTATGGTGTATGGACAGGCTACATAATGTTTGCTTACTTGCAAACATGGTGTCGTTTAAAAAAATTGTCGTGTGAAAATGCCTTGATTTAAAAAAAATAATTAATTATACCATTCAAACAATCTTTGATATATTTTTTTTGTAATTGAAAATCGACGTTTACTTTAAATGTAATTATGCAAAAAAATAAAAAGAAAAGCATTTATTTGTTCATTACAATTAACATTGCGTGTTCCAAAAATTACGCATGTGAAATACATTTTGAATTTGCTTAATTTTAATTTCAATTTCGCCACTCAACACGCTATACCTCAAATTTGGCGGAAAGAGAAGAGGTGACTAGAAGAAAGAGAGAGAGGGGAATAGAAGGGGAACAGAGTATATTAACGGTAGGTTTCCAAAGTTCCCTCTACCTACTCTGCCATGTCCGGGATACAACGTGAAGCTTAAAATTGGTTAATGCTTATGATAACCGTGAAAATGTGTATGTTAAATACCCCTATGCGGTCAATTTTATATTTACCGTAGATGCATTACTAGACTTCTGGTAATATAATAATTTTGATTCAATTGCTTCATTAAACCTTCGTAAATTCAATTGTCAATTATTTCATTAAACCTTCGTAAATTCAATTCAAAATTGATAAGAATGTATTCGTTATTTTTATTAAACATTTTTTTTTATTTTGTCTAGTGAACCCAGAGATATGGTACGGTACCCTTCTTTTACTTATAAATACGAATAATAAGTCGTAACCTTGTTTTGACACATCTCTTACAGCCTCATTTGTATAGAAAATAACATACAATATGACCGATAAAGTAATATTACGCAATTAACTAAAAAAATATACACTTTTTATTATCATTCTATTATTTTTTTAAATTTGTTTATAACTGTTCCTATATAATAGAATCTTAAAATTCAATTCATCAACGATATAGCCGCTGATTAATTTACTATTTTATAATGCATTAATATTGCATTTCTACCTATATATAGGAAAATTAATTGTTCACTGTGATTTTTGATAACAAACAAACAGCTGTGATAAGATATGATTAACGTGTTATGTTTCAGATATTGATAAGCATTTCTTGTAAAAACATTTATTTTGATAAGTAAAAGACTATCATTATTAGTAATCAATGCTTATATAACGTAGTTAACGCTGTGTAGAATTATATAACTATCTAATAAAATTTGTATTATAATAAACGATGGTAACAGAGTGCTTTGACACTACTTCTCTTTGTCCTACTATGTTGGTAGAGAGACAGTTTTTTTTAAAAGAATACTGCTTGAGTTTTTATTTAATGAAAAAAAAAATATGTTATAATAAAACGTTTTATCTTTACATCTCTCTAAGTTATATTTAACTTTTAAATTAAACATTGATTGTACATAATTCTTTACATTGTAAAATATTTTTTATCTACATAGACAAAGAAAGCCTTTATTTCTAATAATAAATTTTTTTTTGAGTAATATTCACTAACATAATATATATTAAGATGAATCTATTCAATTAAAAACGATAATTTAATAGATACAAAATACTTTTAATATTATATCTCCGTCGCACTTTCAGTCTATCAAAATATATTTTTTTTAGATATATATATTTATATCTAGACAATGGATATAATATACCTCTACTAAGAAGGAAGCCGAGATCGTGAGAATGTTACATTGCTGACTCATCCACTGACACTGATCTTATTACAATAAAGCTATATAAATAACTATTATAATTCACTAAACTATACTTGACTAGTGGATCGTTCCGTATTTGTCTTAATATATTTAAAACAGTATTTTTATTTGTCATATTTCAGTTCCTTAAGAAAAAAATTAAAAGCAGCTTTGTCCTCCACAAATATTTAACAATTAATCAATATTTTTTAAATTTTTTTCTTCTTAATCAATATTTTTTAATTTTTTTAAGAGAGGGAGGGGGAGACCTCATTTGACCTTCGAAAACACAGTATCGACGATACTGGAGGAAGGTCACGTATAAAGCATGAGGACCCCCCGAAGGGCATGTATGAAGAGGTTGATGACAGTGGACGAGGCGAATGAGGTATGCCGAGACCGTAGCGTTTGGCGCTCCGTTCTCTCAGCCTACCCCGCTAGGGGTATAGCGTGAAGCTAAGTAAATAAGTAAGTAATTGTTAAATAAACCAAATTATCAGTGCATACTAAAAAAAATGTACAATACAAGCAAGATAAGTCGAGAGAATCTAGAGTAGCAGAAAATATTTTTATCAGTTAAAAACATTTCTATCAGTTATTATGTTTACACTTGTGCAGAACAAAGACAGTGAATTTAATTTATGTAAAAAAACTATCCTTTTATATCAAATCGCTTGACATCTCCTTACATTAATATTTATTTTAAAATAATTCTATAATAGTTAATATGTACCTACAAATATTTTACAGTGGGTTGTGTATGTAATTTTTTAAAGGGGATGTGAGAGAGAATTAATTATTAGCGGTCGTCTCGTGGGCTGGTCTTCTTAAACTATTTAATTAATAATTTCTTTATCTGAAATACTTTTGTATTTTAATAACAATATTATTTTGCCAATTTAAATGAAAGAAACATTAAATGTTACAGAAAGCTTACCTAACTACAATAACAGAATCTACAATTAACCGATTTGGTTACTAAGATTTGAATTAGTGTCAACAAACGCACAAACAAACAAAACATCTAAAAATGTATTTATTAGTTCTCTTATGTTATGGAATGACACCAATATTTATTTTTCTTAAACATCTTTCATAAACCCGTAATGATTTTATTTTTTTATTATAAGTATGGATTAACTAAGAGTACACCAAAAAATTACTTAATATCGTGCCACCTAATAAAGTTATTAAATATCAAGTCACGAACATAATTTTATCCAATTAATAATAATAGGTATATTTTTTTAAGGTTCTTAGTAAGTCGTTTTTTAATAGAGCCGCAAATTCATAACTATGTATTTTCATTTGATATAGAAAAAATATAAAAGTGTTAAATAACATTTCCAACCTCACGTACCAAAAAATATCTTCTAGAGGTTAGGTAAAGGAATATCTAAGAAAATTTATATAATGCTGAATGAGTAATACCTACAATTTTTTCCCAGCTTCACTGTGTAGGCGAAGGGAATTTGGGAACCTAGTGTTAAGACACTCCATTCCACTTCCATTCTCCACTTTCAAAAGAATTTGAGGTATTGCATGTTGAGGGGCGGAACTCAAAGCCGCGCTTTGCCTTGTTACCGGAGCGAAGAAATGAAAACATGAAATATTTAATTTCCTCAAGTGGAGATCGAACCCACAACTTGTCGCTTACAATCACACACTTATGCCGCTGCGCCATAATAGATCTCTACAATTTCATCTAAACAAATATTAAATATTACTGATAATGTTACCACGTCGATCAATATACGATTGGTCTCGACTAAGTACGAAATATGAAAATATGTATAATCCTGTGGGATGAGGAACTGGCCGCGTCGATCGGATAACTACTCTCGTTAGCACTATCTGAAGTGGGCGTGCGCTTGCGCATGTGTTATGACCGGCCGAGCAGTGTTCAAACGCGTTTAAATATGAATATTTATGGCTTACAATTTTACTGTGTTGTTACTCTGATACACAATTAACACTTATTACAATATAATCTTAATTTTTATTATTTTATATTGTGTTTTATATTCAAATTTAGTTTAAGGTAACTTTGATTTTTGCCGAAAAGTAGACAAAATAGCTTGTAGCAATTTAATTTTAAAAATATGTGTGACCAAATATTTTAAACTTGGTAATGAGAATTATATTAGATATATTATTTTAACCTAATCCTTGCGTATAAACCGTTATAATAAACTCGTTTGCTTTTTTTTAATGTGTATATCGAAAATTGTGGCTTAAGGTCTTGGGGGTGGTTGGTACAATAAATAACATCTCATTACAATGGCGGCTCAACTGGAGATTGTCTACAATATTTCATGCTCCCTCAGATATAGGAATTGGGCGCGAATACAGGGTCGAAGTCTGGAATCAAAGGGGAAATTTAAATAAGCTATTTGCTTCCGCTACGTTCAGATTTTATTTTTAAAATCATTTAGAAAACAAAAAAAAATATATGTAGAGTTAATTTAGCTTATTCTGCAATGAAGAGGTACATAGAATTAAAAGATGTCACAATAATAGTGAAGAAGAATGCTTCAGACTTAGAAAAGTAACTAAAGAATGGTATAAATATAAAGCCATAATAAATGGTAAGGAATATCTTAGGGGATACATTATATTGACATTTGAAAATACAGTATTGATAATAACATAAGTCCAAGAAATATTTTTTCATTAAAACCGATAATTTTATATTACAATAAATTGCCCAACCTATATAGGGCTATATTGATATATAGAGCACACATTTAAGTAGAAATAAATCAATGTTAAAACGTATTTATTAACTTGACATCATTAAGTGCACTGTGTATGTATTATCATAAATTCATTAGGTATATTTGATTTATATCTACATATAAGTATAAGAACTGAGTTATTTATAATGTTTATATTTGTTTGTATCTTAACTGTAATGCAGAAAAGGTAGCTTCAATTTATTGAATGCGATCCTTTAGTTTATAAAAAGCGTGACAATCGCCATCAATTCCTGTTATTACGATTAGTCTAATTATTGTTGAATTCAAATGAACAGGCATCTAATAATTACCCAGTTAAAATATTTTACGTATGTTTTTCCAAGTAACAAAGCCAAAAGAAAATTGTTTCACCAATTTTAACGCACCTCATACTCAGTGTTCGTACCAGTTTAGATTTTATCGATCGTTTTGATAGTTTTTTTGTGCGAATTTTATGATAATATCGTATTATATTTGCTATATAAAGCACCTTAACATTGATTTAATGCCTCATTGCCAAATTTTATTAAGATATATAGGCCAGATAACGGGTATATTTAGATAAGTGTTCATTTTAGAATTAAGACCATTTTAAATGACATGTGTAAAAAGGTGATTAGAGCAGTTTTAAAGTGTTTATATTTGAACATAACATTTAACATTAAAGTCAAGCAATACCTAAGTCCGCACCTAGTAGGCGTGGTGGTCGTGCATGCCACGGGCGCAAGGCGGCGATATGCGCCCGCGCCGCCGGCACTGCTCCGCTTTGCACACCTCGGCCCAAGTTTCACGTGGATGCACGATATCTACAGATTTCAGTGAATATACTATAATTATACGAGTGGTACGAGTATTACAGTTTAGATAAGTTATGCTAAACTTCAATTATTGCAATCGAGACTGTAAATCGTTTTGAAGGTAAACTTAATCTAGATACCTATGTAATTCTATATGAAATATTACGTAAGGTACATAACGTGCATGATAATGATAATGTATACGAATTTTAATTTGCCGTACGAATTGTAGTGCAAAGGGCAAGTGTAGAAATATAGATAAGGAGGAACATATAGACTGTGTGCCAATACGTATAATGCGATGATGGTTATTTGACTAATAATCTATAATAACTTTAAAAAAATACAATTATTTTCTGCTTATAACAGATAAAAAAGTTATCTATAAATTTAATATAGAGATTATATTTGCTATTATGATTAGATTGATTTAAAATTGTTAACGAAGTGTTGTCGTTGTCGTATTTTTTTGTGTAAGGGTTGTTATTGATCATATCATAACTTAAAAAAAATATTCACAAAAACGCTTTTATCACTTCCACTATAAAATATTTTTTTACAATAAAAATATACTTTTTTAATTCATTTTAATAAAAAATATAATTTTAAAAGATAGCTTCAATAATTAGATTTTAAGAATTTTTATATTGAAATGTGTTATAAACGTGCTGAAAAAAACAATTGTGGATAAAAATTTTGCAAGTAGATATTTTATAGAAGCCATCGTGGCATAGTATCACACGCCAATGCCACATCGTCTTATTGTATATATCTAGTCGTAAATTCGAACCCCACATTTTCGTTTTTGACACATTTCTATACTTCCGTCATTCAACATGTACTCGAACGATATATATCAAAACTAAATAATAACATAAACTATAAATATACATATAATAATGCCTCTCGTGGCGCTGTGGCACGTACGTGCGTACAAGCGACAGGTTGTGGGTTCGATCCCCACTGGATGAAAAAAAAAATGCATATTTTCAAATTAAATATTTTTATTTTTATTTTTACGCTCTGGAAACAAGGCAGACGCGCGGCGTTTACTTCTGCCACCGAGCTGCAATGCCTCCAATTCAGAGGAAAGTCGTTCCCCACTTTCCTGGAGTCCCCAACGGGGTGTTTTAATATTAGGTTCCCAAGTTCCCTCTGCCTACCTTGCCACATGCGGAATACAGCATGAAGCTGCCGTCAGTCGCGACTTACTTCACCGGCGTTAATAGTTAAATATGTTTTTCTTTTCTTTCCACATTCATAGTATTTGTCTATTGATGATATGATTGAAAGTTGGGATTGATAAAATGTGATGAAATGATTTAACAGAACATAGACCTGCAGTGAGTGAGTGAGTTGAAGATAAACAAAAAACCATAATACAACAATACTTCATTCAATAATCAGTTGATAATCAAATTCATAATTCTAATACTTACACAAAACAATGGTAACAATGAAGCATATAATTTTATATCTTAGCAAGTAGGTGTGAATATTTCACCTATGATCAGTATCTGGAGGTGTATGGCATTAAATAGTGTACGTTAATAAAAGGGATAATTAAATATTGTTTGAAATGTTTATACGAGTCTCGGCCCGCCCCCGCGAGGCGCCTCTCCCGGATTAACGAGCTCTTCCGCGATCAATTTTAATTTGAATAACTGCATTTGAATTGGTATAGCATAATATTTTAATTTGGTTATCGTTTTGCAATTTAAATCTATGGAATTCATTAATTAAGTTTTACAAAACACAGTTTATGTAGAAAACGGAATTAGTGCTTGGATATTTCATGTTAGACTTATTTATGTAGGTTATACCTATAACCAAAATATCGCTGAAGACTGTCATGGCACAAGGGCACTAGCGTTCGACTGTCAACGTGTAAGGTAGTAACTTCGATCCCCACTTGAGAAAATAAAATATTTATTATTTTCATTTATTCATTCTGGTAACAAGGCAAAATTAACACGCAATGCTTTAAATTCAGCAGAAAGTGGGGAAATAAATAGAGTGTCTTAATACTAGGTTCCCAAGTTTCCTTTGCTTACCCTGCCATGTGCAGTACAGCGTGAAGATGAAAAAAAAAAGCGGTCGATTGATGATTCATAGTATGGTAACAAGACAAAGCACGGCGTCGATTTCGCACCTTAACGTGCAGTGTTCTCTCTGCTTTCCCCAGATTACGTGGAATACAGCATAAAGCTGATATAAAGTTATTTTTATACAATGATGTAGAAGTACTCCTAGAATGAGGAGGCTAAGGCTATTAGTTTTAATGTATTTTGAAGATATATTATTTACATTTACTTATGAGAGTATCCCATAAAATTCAATATTAGTTTTTTTATATATTTTTATGGATCATAATAGTAATTAGCTTTTTTTTTGTAAGTGATATTTACTTTTTCTTAAAGTACATTAAAACATTTACAAACAATTTTATGCTCACTTTTTGCGAATGTTTTAAACATTTCATAATATGATTAACACGTAAATACAAAAAATATTGCTAAAACGATTAGGTAGGTGGGGAATAAAGAAACGATAAACGCGAAAGGGACTAGCTTACCGAGAGTTCTGTATAATTTTATGATTTTCAGTAGACGTACTTACAATTTATTTATAAGAACTGACAAAATTAAGTTAACAATTTAACTATTATATACAAAAATTCGTAATTTTTGTATATAATAGTTAATTCCTTTTTTTTTTTGTTTTTTCGTAATATATTTAAAATATTCATTTGTTAGCCTCCGAAAAAAAAAAAGGATCTTAAAACTTTGATCTGTCTTCAAGACTGCTAATTCAATTGAAAACTGTAAACGATAGTTAATTTGAATAAAGAATATTTTAAATTTGAATTTGTATATGTCTGTAAGTGTCTATGTGATTCGAGTTAATGAATCAATTTGAGTACAGTTTGTTTAAACCGAAATCCTCATCGCAATGGTTCTTAGCCAGATGTTTTACTAAAATCGAATAACCAAGGTCCAGGATATTTTTGATTTTGAAATGTTGTTCGCCTCATCTTTGTAACTGAGAGTTCTCAGATCTTGTTGAATTTTATAAGTCTACGTTAACAGAATTTACCCTACTTAGAGTAAGTTATATTATTATTTCAGGAAATGTAAAACATATTCATATCAGCCTTAACTTGGGTTTTTCTGTCTATACTCCTACTATAGACTTTGATATTTAATATGAATTTGAACTTAATATCTCTACGCAATCTTCAGAAAAGCTGCCTTGACACACAGACAAATGAGTGATTCTATAGAGATTACGTTTCTCTTTTAAGATATGGAACCCTAAAAGCAGTATATTATTGACAGTAATCACAGGCTAAAAATATTCAAACATCTTAAGAAGCTATAGCTCAAGCATATTGCTAACAAATCACAAGTGAATGGGTCGTTTAGCCGCCATTTGTTGCCCCGTGGGAGGGTAATTGTGTTTACAATACACCTACCCCTGCCTCATACCCCATCTCATACTTAGGGGTAACGTCTACCTATCCGGTCGTTGCTCATGCCTGACAGGGTAACGTTTAACGATTTCACCTTGAATACATACATACTTGTGTAAAGCTGAATGTAACATACGCTCTTGGATATACTTATTTATTTTTACTAAAATTATTTACCATTCCTTAAAGCCTGACACTGTTTAAAAATGTTTTTTTTTTGTTAGCTTAAAAGGAACTTGGGACTTCCGTTCTCCGCTTTCCGCCGAATTTGAGTCGTTGCGTCTTGAGTGATGGAATTCAACGCCGCTATTCCCTTGTTAGCAGCGAAGTAAAAATATTGAAATATAAATAATTTCGAAATATATATAATATTTTTTTAATTGAAATATAAATAATAATATAATTTCATCGAGTGTAGATCGAACTTACAACCTGTCGTACCGAATCCGATATTAGCCTCTATCTGACATTCGAGCCTCTGCGCCACGACAGGCCTTGATGTTTCAACTTTAAAGACAAAATTGAAGATTGTGATATTAAATAGAAATAAACTTTTAAAATTTATAATATTTTGTGAACTTTTAGTTAGGAAAAATATACAACCAAAAAGACTTGCAATTTGTTAATTTTGATATCGTTCTTTAGAACTATTATCTAAACGAATACTACAAATAGTATAAAACTATATAATATAAAAACTTTCATTACTAAAAGAAACTAAAAGAAAATACATTTACTTAGCCGCATTAGATAGAAGATATAACGATCTTCATAAAGAAAACGCTCGGAATGAACGTACCGTGGCATCCTTAACGATCTCGCGCGCTCCCATGAAAACACCATAAAAAATAATAAACAATTTACGTTCGCTGACACGCGCGCGCATCATTACGCTTTATATTAGCCATCAGATTTTTACACGAACGAGAAATCTCAAGTTACTGTAATGTTAGCTTTACAATGTGGCAGATTATCTTAGAGAAACAAAAACAAAAGTCTGTCACTGTCCAGGACCAGCAGATTCAACATTGTTAGAAATTGATAGCAAATTTGTAGGAAAATATTAATTCTTTTTAATCACTACAACAAAATAATGTTAGGCAAAAATAAAGCAGGAACTTCGTGATTTATGTGTAAATAAAAAATGTTAGTGATTAAATAAAAAAAGCGTGTTGTGGCGCATAAGCAGAAGCCTGTGACTGTAAGCGCGACAGGTTGTGGGTTCGATCTCCTCTCAAGGAATTTATATACATAATAATGTCTTTGACTTTCGCGATTGTTACACATTTTAAATGAAACACTTTAAAACGGATTAATCACGTATATTGTATTACTGTACAGTAGTCCGTGGTCACTGGTAGATTATACATCTACCCGTGACCACGGACTACTGTAAAGTGTTCGGAACGTCGGGTTTCCAAAAATGCTTACTTTAAAAGTGTTTCATTTAAAATTTATATACATATTTAATATTTTAATTTATTCGCTCTGGAAACAAGGCAAAGCGCGGCTTTCCATCACTCTACCTCAATACGCAATGCCTCAAATTCAGGCGGAAAGTGAGGAACAGAGGCGGATGACAATTGGTTTCCAAATTTCCTCGGCCTATCTTGGAATGTGCAGTTGAAACTGAAAAAAATAATCAAAAAATCTATCATATCCAATCTACTATCACCAGTTTAACTATAAAAATAACTTTACATGCCAATAAAAACAATAGATACATTATAGCTACCCACTATTAATAATATGGTAACAAGAAATACATAAAAGATATATTTACAAACTGTCATGTTAATGGAATTGAACATTCTACGAGTAGTTACAACTGTTATACATTAATAAGAAATTTGCATATTCATAATAGTTATATACGTATTTAGGACGAATAAAAAATATATTTTTCCTATACAATTATCGTGTAACTGAACTGTTTTAAGGAGAATACAAGTGAAAACAAATTTTATTACGTTTATTTCTAAGTAAAGGTTGATTTATTTGCTCTAGTTTAAATATCTATTTAAATCTATTTTTTAACAGCTAACAGCGTTGATATTCTTCACAATAATAAAGATTTCAACCCATAAGACTAAAGATTTCGTTCCACATACATAACATGTACCTACTGAGCATGGAAAACAAAACTGGCCGAAAGCAACAAGTGTATAATTCTTGGAATACCTAACAAATGTTCAGTTTTTTCCGTTGTCCATGCGACATGGCCCAATTAAGGACCAACACGGCCCTACTCTCTCCTTATAATTTATTCGCTAAGGATTTCGTGTGTGTGCCTTTTTTTTTGTTTGATCGGAATCGGTTTCGTAAACACCTTGTTTAGTCGTCTGCGAGCTTTGTTCAATAACATTGATAAATACTTTATACTGTACCTTAATGAATCATACTACCTCATTTGATTTAATGTTAAAATTATTAGAAGGAGATCTATTTTTTTCCATATTTTAGCTAAAAATACTACTTTATAAAGCAAATAATAAATTATTGACTTATAAAAAAATTCATTCACACAGTGTTGTGTGTTGACGCGCGCGTGGTTTTAGGTTTCTCGTTGTTCATGACAAGTACTTTGTCAGAGCATCAGAATAGCGTAATGATACCACTTCATATTATTTTCCCACATTATCTCATCTACGTACAATTTCAGAAATATATAATGCCTAATAAATTATGCTTCTTAAATTGTACTAAGTACATAGTTAGGATACAGATCGAATAAAAGTGTGTTTAGAATAATCAGTACATAAACACAAATACTGACTGACTTTAGCTTTTCATAGATCAAGATGGGTATATGGGTATATTTCATAGATATAGATGGGTATATACGTATAGGAATAATGAAAATTATTATAAAAACAAAACTATTTATCCTCTTCTTTTTATTTCCATTGACGGAATTAATTAACTGAATCAGTGTATTGTATTTCAAGTTTTCAACACCAATCAACAATTACAAAATAATTTATTATATTTTCAGGTTGAGCTTGATTACAACCAGTGTCCACTACACTTCTTATATGGCTTGTATAACAAGCAATGATTCCAAGGTTTATATGTAACATAATAAGAAATATGACATTATCATCCACATTTAGTCAAGAGCATTCCAATGTGCCGGCTGTAGCCGTTGTTAACACCTCAAGTACACGATTAATCTAACCTAACACGTTTGTTGTTTTATCCTTATCGGTACAGTGTTTTAAAAAACTTGAACCTAATCACTTCGACATTGCAAAGTTATACTTGTTGCGTTGGGGGAATAAAAAATGTTCTTTAACATACCATAAAGAATAAGCGAGGCCCGATTGGTAAGTACGTAGCATTCGCGCGATCTTAATCTGAAGTCGTAAGTTTATATCGATTTTTCAATGACTATTTTGTCTTTTCTGGTTTTCTCCATCACATTATTAACGAACATTGTATTATTATAAGCGATGACAAATTTCAATTTCTAATAAAAATATACTGTTTCCGCCATATATTTTAATCTTTTATAATTTTAATTTGCAATTGAAATTTATTTTATACCTACCTGTTCAGTTTTGATAAATAAAAAAATAGCTGTGCGTAATCTATAACAATAAGTGTGTTTGAAAATGTTGACATAGACTAATTAGTACAGTTAAATACATATTAACGCTGTAACCCGCACTCAGCAGGGTAGGCAAAGGGAACTTGGGAATCTAGTGTTAAAATTCTCCATTCCGTTCCCTACTATTTGCCGAATTTGAAGCGTTTTTGTGGGTTTAGTGGCGCAACTCGACGCCGTCTATGCCTTGTTACCAGAGCGAAGAAATTAAAACATTTAATATTGAGTTTGAAAATATTTAACATTTCATTTTCGAAGTGGAAATCGAACCCATCACCTGTCGCATTTACAGTCAGTCAGTTAGTCAGTTATGAAGGCAAAATTTTCGCAAAACCTACTCATATTAAAAATCCTTTGAAATATCTTGTCATAGTCGCCACCTTTTTCAGACTACAAAGCTACTGCTACTGCTGGCTACTGGTCCATTGCTAAATGAAAACTATAACACTTATCATCAATATCTTTTGAGAGAATGTAGAGAAGATAAAACTAACCAGTTCTTTCTTTTGCAAGTCTGTTACTGCTTCTCTTATAATTGAAAAATATATTATATTTTAAATCATTACGTATGGTATACCATATATATATGTACATTACGTATGGTATACCATACGTACTCGTACGATTACGTCGGTTTATAGATCGTTTTAAGACGTTTTTACAGTTTATTTCATTTATATCGTATGATCTTCTAATAGAAGCTGAGAAAATATAAATATTTTTCTAGAAGTTTCAATATGTTTCAGTATACCGCACCCAAATCACTCAAATTTAATATTATTAACAAAATTACAATGCTATAAATATTCTTTATTGTATATTTTTTTCATAATTCATATTCAAACATATATTTACACATATCCCATTCAGTCTCATTTACCAAACTAAATGCGGCATTTCATTTCACAATTTATTTATAGATTACGTTGCTTCTCTTAAAAAAACCAGAAAATATCTAAAAATTAAAAAATATATATGTACATTACATTTGGTTACAATATATTAGTATAATTGCATTTTCAGTTATAGCTAATAATGTAGCTCTTATATTCGTGCGGGCTCCGTGCCGGCCGGCGCGGGCGCCTGGCTTCCCAGAACTCTTTAATTGCATCCACTGCGAAGATCGAACGCTTAAAATCGATTTTTTATTCCATTCATCCCATGTGAGCTCGAGTTGGAAATCTTGTTTTTGTTTAGCGATAGTGAACGCACTGTTTATGCAAATTTTACACGCATCTACTGAAACTTCTCAATTAATTAAAGATGGTGACAGACCGCGTTGATATGTAACGTTTTCAGATTTTATATGGCTGATAACAATTTTAGATTGTCATTTCGTACATTTCTATTTTATTGAGCTTGGTTAGTATACACTCTAGATATACAAACAAAAAATATACAAATATAAAATTCTAATTTGAACATTATATTTCTTATTTCAATTTAACATGCCTATTCAAATACCTATTGGTACAGTAATTATACAGGTTTTAAGAAAACGAATATTTAATCATTTTTTATGTATAATGTACTGTAGCTAAATAAAAAACGTGAGTAACAAATATATATATAATAATGTAATACGACAAAGTTATTCACAAATGTTGAGAATAATTTTAATTGGAGACATAAAGGATAGTGGGCATTAGTCCAGTTCCAGTATTTCAATGAGCGAAATTGTCGCATTCACATCGGCCTGCCTGCGCGTGTCTTCACACCTTTCTACAACTTCGAGATTAGACATTCTGTACCTTAATATTTTAAGTATTAGACACAATTTTATTTGCAGGTAATATTTAAATCACCTCATTTAAATAACAATCAATTCCCAACTTTCCTACGATATCCTTTAAGTATAAATTTGCAAATAAGTAACGACCAATGAAACATTAACTTTTGTTCCGCGTTAAAGATAATCCACCTTTAAGCTTAAGGTCATAAAGTGGCATTTCGTTTATTGACAAAATATTAATATATCAGTTGTACTTCTAAAGCTATTCGTGCACGTAATGAGGTGAAACAACTCAAAATGCGGATTCAAATATGTAGAGTTTTTATCTTTTACCACTAACTACTAAATAGGTATCTAATCAGAATCTAGTTAGAGACAGATAGAAGATTTAGCTATATTTGTTGGTTAAAGTCGTTATTAGGCTACGAGCTTTTGTAAAAGTAACAGTAACTTTCGATATATTTTGATTTTTCCACACAAGGATATGAATATATGAATTAATTAATATTTTCAAATTAAATATTTAATGTTTTTCTTTCTTTGCCTTAGTAAAAAGGCAAAACACAGCGTTAATTTCCACCATTCAACACACAATGCCTCAAATTCAGTGGAAAGCGGAGACCGGAGAAGAATATCTTAACACTAGTTTCCGAAGGCGATATCCTGTCATTACAGCAAGCTAAAAACAAAACAATAGTTTTTGATATAATGATAACATAATAAACGCACTGATCATAAAATATATAGGCAATATAATAAAATCTATCGGGAGCAGAGAGCCCACAAAATAAAAGGATGACAGACAGGTGTAGCTCACGCTCCAAGCAAGGTGCACGCTCAGGTGTATTTGCTTAACAAGGTGCTCATTCAAGGACTATAGTATAATATAATACGCCATTGTACTGCGAATTGTATTGTCTAATATAATTGATTGAAATAATAAATCTTTTTTATTTTACTTGTAATTTTCATATAAAATGTTTTACCGCATGAAATATTATGCATACGTTTTTATGTATATTGGTATTTGATTTCACACATCTCTTGCATTAATTAGAGAAATCGCTTGGGGGATTAAGGAATCTAAACTATAAAATGTTTAAGAGATATACGTAAACATTAAAGCCCTCTTGACGGAGTGGCACAGAGTGTGCCTCTAAACGTGCTCAGCTGTGAGTTTGATACCCCTTCTGCGAAATTAATTATGTAATATTTTCATTTTCTCGCTTCGGTAATAAAATAAGGCGCGTAGTTTTTGTCGCCAACAAGAAATTCTGCAATGGCCCAAGCGTGTGACTTATGTGAACTCAAAAAAATTGAATATTTAAAATTTTACTTAGCGCGTCGTTGAGTTGCGCCACTCAACACCCAATGCCTCAAATTTGGCGGAAAGTAAGGAACGGATTTCATAAGAGAGACACAGTATGAAATTGATATAAAAATAACCAATAAAAATAACTTATTAGATAACAGCAATAATACGAGGAGTGTACTTGAGTTATTGTACATAATAGAATTTAAAAAGCCGTTTTTATACAAAAAGTTCTCGGAAAGCCCCGGGGGTAGGTTCGCAAGGTACTATTCCAAATTTCAAGATTTTAGGTTCAACAGTTTGAACTTTTACGCGGAAATACGGTAAGAGAAATTAAGATAAGAGATAAGATCGCATGATTTATCAATGTCTAAAAATGTACGTACAGCTATCAGTGATATTATTTTTGGTGATGCAAATTTTCTTATAAGCAACTTTACATGTATTTATATTATATATAAATATACACGTGTGTTTTATGTATATATTAAATGAAATTATTCTCAATGACTGGGTCTTCTTTTTCTAGTTCAATATTTTGCAACTTGAAAGGAAGTCAGGGAGATAATCTTTAAAATTTTCCTAAACCTGGGTGCCGAATGTCACATTTGAAACGATAATATACACAAAAAAGAGTTTTTTTTTGCATAAAAAGGGTATCAAGCTACAGAATCCTACAACCATCGCTGATCCCATGCCCCACACTCTACAGTAAAATATAAAGTACTAAGATGTTTTCAGCTTCAAGCCGTATCCTGTACATGGCAGGGTGTGAGGGAATTTGGGAACTTAGTGTTAAGTCACTCCGGTCTCATTAAACACTTTTGTTCCCCACTTTTTTCCGAATTTGAGCCACTCTTTGCGTTGTGCCAGAGCCAAGTGATAAAAATATTAAATATTTCCATTTCTCGAGTGGGGATCGAACGCACAACCAGTCGCGTTTACAGTCGCATACTTCCACCCCTGCGTCTCGTCAGGCATCAAGTACTAACATTATATGATAATTAACTTACGTCTTTAAATAAAAAGTACTTGTATTTATAAGCAACCACATATTTGCTAGCTCCTGTAGGTCAATAGCAATCAGTATTTGGAGGGTCACGTCATGATGAGTAGATACTTTGATATTAATCAATGTGTTTATAGTCACGATTTAACTGCTAGTAAATTACTGTGTTATATATATATATATATATATATATATATATATATATATATATATATATATATATATATATATATATATATATATATACATATATATATATATATATATATATATATATATATATATATATATATATATATATATATATATATATATATATATATATATATTTGTTTTAATACATAAAATTTTCCGGGAGATAGCAGGTCCAAGGTTTGTTTCTTTATTTATTATAAATCAAAATAGTAATTTCATTTATGACTCCTATATTTGATACAAAATATTAAATTATTGTTACTTGCTCTATTGCCCTAGTGTAAGGGCAATAGCAGCAACGTAGCTTTATATCTGACAGGTCTAGCTTCTATACCCACACATATCCGAAGCAGTGATAATATTATAAGAAAATATTACTTTGTTTGTCCAATTCAATGCGCAGCATTATAACCATCTAAAGAGGAGTATACATTTAAATTAAGTATCTCAACACAAAATTATTTCTAATTACCTTACTATATACAGGGGATAGAGAAAAAATATATTTAACAATTCATACTTTAATAAGCAGCCTGTATAAATTTGGTTAGGTGCAAAGGCGCGTGCGCAGCGCTTTGACAGTTAACCTTAGATGAACTGACAGACTCACCGTTCGTTTCTCGGAACCTTACAAATTCAGAGATAATATGTATATATATGCAAGGGTATTTATATTTTATTTTGCTTAAACAAGTTGAAATGTAAGTTTTTATACGGTTACTATTTATAATATTGTTATAAAAATTTTCGTTGAAACAATGCATTTTTGTTTTTTATTTTTAAATATTATTTTTAATGATGACATAATTTAAATAAACGTTCTTTTGAAAGATACTTAAATAAGCAATTTATAATTGTTTTAATAGATAAATTAAGTGCTTTCCTTTTTTTTTTTCATCACAATGTCACACTAAAAAGCTCATAACTTTTCTATTGTGGCTTGTCTGGTTGCTTTGCTGGTTTGTCAGACTATTCTTATAGAAGTAGAAGGACGTAGCCAAAATAATAATTTAAAATTTATACAACGACGTGTGCGGGAATTATTATTTACAATTAATAGACACTTGATTATTATGGTATTAAATATCGCTTAGACCTCACGTAGGTATTGAATAACATGAATAATAAAACCATTGGGACGATGGTATTTTATTGTAACAAAAAGTAGAATGAAATCTAGTGTTTAATACGTAAGACAATTAAAAAAATACTATTAAGATATTATGTTTCTATGTTTTTTGGTTTCTAGCTCTATCCCTCATATAGAAAGATGGCCATTACGTTCGAGTAAAAAATGTTTCGTATTGAGTAGCGTAACACGACGCCGCCCTTTCTCTTGTCAAAATGAGGAAACAAGAAAGATTAAAATGACGTTTACTGTCATACTTTACATATATACTTATAAAACATTCACCATATTATATTTGTTTAATGTATTAGGTAAAGGCAGTACTTCTGCAGGCAGTAGTCCTTTTTACGTGTACATAGGTATTCTATAATGGTATACAGTTATCTACAATTCACCAATCAATTTCCGTTGCCTGTTTTCAATGGAATGTGTCATTGACGAATTTGTACTCAACTACGTATAAAAATATTCTGAAGATCTATGGCAACTTTCGATCATTTATAAAATAAAAAATTAAAATTATTTCACCCCAATTTTTATTGGGAAATTAATGAAAATTTAATTCAAATTATATTCCAATTGATTTAAGATGCTAATAAATAGTTCATGTTAAATCATTATGACACGTTTTTAATACATAGTTATAAGTAGTTTGCGTTTTCTAAGTTCTAAAGGCAGGCAGGTGTTTGTGCAAGCATGTCTCATATAACCGCAACTTGATTGATAGATTCAGTTAAACCTGATAGTATCAATTGACAGCATAACGATTATTGTTATATTGATTGAAATTTAGTAGACTTTATAGAATATTTGTATGTTTTTGCCATTTCTTAAATTAGTTTGCATAAATAATGCTATTTGACCTGTCTATAAAGTCATTAATGTACAATTAGTATAAGACGTACGGTCTATGTTTTTAGTAGATATGTAGTTTACGATAGTTAATATCTATTTTCAAATTATAAAAACGTTTAGGTAATATTTATTAAATACTTGTAAAATGAAAAGATTTTTTAGCTTCACACATGGCAGGCTGAGGAAATGAGAACTAAGAACTTAGCGTACTCCTTTCGTATTAAGACATCCACTATTGATAGACGAAACTCAACGTCGGACTGCGCCTCGTTACAAGAGCTAGAGAATGAAAATTGTACGCATGTGCACCTACGCAACGACTAGTTTGTGACATGAATGAAATTATATAGACCTATTCAGATGTAGGCAAATAAATAGTTCATAATCGTAAATACCGTCATAGCGCAGTAGAAAAACGTTTGGTTGTAAGCACTTTGGTTAATGATCATACCCCTACTCCAGGCAAATAATTATTTTCATTAACCCCCCAAAACGACGGGGAACGGAGAAGTGTTTGACTAGCATTTTTCTTTTTGCAATGGAATATAGTAAAGCTGAAAAGACACCCAAGGTAAGACTGAAAAAAGTAATAACGATAATTTAAAATTATATTTAATGATAGAGAACTACTCTATCTGGGAAAATTCTGAAAAATTATACTCTAAACACTTACAAACTTTTGTTATTATATTATATACCTAATATCATTATTGGCTTCGCTTAAAATAACATGATCATGAAACATGAAATATAAAAAAGGGCTAAGGTTAAAAGTATTATTTTTCTCCTGGTCTTCTCAGCAACGACCGGTTCAGGGTCAGTCAATATCAATATTATATTGTCGTTAAATTTGAACACGTGTGCAAATGAAATCAAAATACATGAAATGGGTAAAACAATTGTAATTGATGTATTTACTGCTTATAAGATATTTGTGACTTTTTTTTATTCTAATTTTACAATGTGAATAATTAAATGATTTGAATCTAATTTAATTGTAACTTGTAATCGTAAGTACAGTTTTTATTTATAAGGTTTAATTTAATTGTTTGTATTTTTAATCTATTTAATTCTAATTTATTCTTAATTTAATTGTAATTTTGTAATTATACCTATATTGTTATCAATGGCAATCGCAAGACTAATTGTTCTGTACATATCTTTAACTGATATTTGTAATAGAACTTGTCCGAATTATATAGTATTGTTGATATGTCTAATAAATAAATAAATTAAACAATAGTTAAAATAACTGATACTAATAATACTATGTTAAAGTTTATGTTCGTATTAAATACAATAGTATTTTCAATTTTGCATAATGATCTTAATTATAAAAAAAATATTGATCGTTTTGGACATCTTAATGCAAGGTTAGCAATTAGCGCATAATGTAGGGATGGTCTGTCCTTATAAAGTAGACACAATGTGTGTTTTTGTCTCTGGTTAGTTTTTGGAACAAGACAGACAACATAATTCACTGGGAGTATAAGTAGATTTGTGTTCTCCTCTTTATATAACCATAGCCTTTAATATGCTTTTGTATATATTTTTAAAATTAATTTATTAACGGAGTTCTGTGGAATCATTTATTTTATCATTTTATTGGTGTGTAAGTGTAATGATGATATGATGATGATGGATCACTTTACTTTATATATTTTAATTGTTAATCCTACGTTTTGCTCGTCGTTTAGAGTTTAATAGGTACATACTCTACTATCTGAAACAAGTAGATACAAATCTATATATAAGCAATTCATTTATTGACAAAGAATATATTAATATATAATTTTTATATTTTACATGTTGCTGAACAAATTAATTATAATTGTGCAATTAAATTACAATTTACAATGTAAGCGTGTTTTTATTTAAAATTATTAGATTGCTATAATATTCTTTATACGTGCAACACAATACGTCTTATTAGACATATTACATCAAGTGTACACATGAATGTATGAAGATAATATGTTACATATAATTTACTATTGTAATCTAGAATATGTTGATGTAACGTTCGATGCTTCGTTCTCTCTGGCTTCATCGATAGAGATATAACGCAAAGCTAAAAAAAACAGCAGACGTTTTTATTAATCATAATAAGTTTTATGGTTTGAAAGCCTGTCGTGGTGCAGAAGCAAAAGTGTGTGCGACTAAAAATGCAACAGTTTGTGGATTCTATCCCCACTCGAGGAGATAAAATATATAATATTTTCAATTTAAATATTTAATGTTTTAATTTCTTCACTTTGGTAACATCTCAAAGCGGGTCGTTGAAATCCGACAGTTAACACGCAACGCTTTAAATTCGGCTGAAAGTGGGCAACGGAACGGATTCTCTTAACACTAGGTTCTCGGAGTTTCCTCTGCCTATCCTGCCATGTACGGAATACAGCGTAAAGCTCTAAAAAGTTTTATTGTATTGACGAGGTATTTTCGATCAATAATGAGAACGACGGTCGTTGGTACGTTTGTAAGAATACTCAGTAGTACCGTACCGCATGTATTATACTAAGGATACAAACATAAATTATAATTTACTGCAAATTCAAATATCCACAAATTGATAACAATTTCTTTATATTGAAAAATGAGATGTATTAAAATTATTTTAATTATGTTTTTTCATAATTATACTAAATCAATTAATTAGCTTTACCAAAAACTCTAAAAATGGGTGAAAACAAAAATTAAAAATGTCAAGACAAACCAATACGGGAAACAGGAATCGTAATTAGTGTGCCCGTTGTAAAAGGTGTACGTCTAAACTTCCGTTTGGTTCAGCGGTTCTCCTTTAGCAGGTGCTATTGTTCTTTATAATCTTATAGTAATAAAAACTAGAATTGAAATTCACAATTGCTGGCTAACGTAATTAATGCAGATTCACAAAAAATATGTATTGTTTTTATACAATTATATATTAATTATATATTAATTATAATAATTACTTTAATTATTTTGAAAAACTTTTATATTGTGTGTTCGGTCCCCACTCATGGAAATGAAATGCTTAATATAATATATAATTCTTTCGCTTTGGTAATGTCACTCAACACGCAATTCCTCATATTCAGTGAAATGATTGTAGTTTATACGAAAGTGTTAAGACATATGGGAACAGACTGTCTTAGCACTAGGCTTCCAAGCTTCCTCTGCTTACTTTGCCATCTACGAAATGTAGTGTAAACAAAAAAAAAAAAATTAAGCTTGTATTGTTAGGAACCATTGGTTCAAATTTTTTTTAATGCGGATAGTCTATTTATAAAGGGAGGCTAAAACTATATCACCATCACTAGTCGTTTCTATTCAACCCACTTTACTTGGGATCAAAATTATCTCAGGCACTTAGAACGTATCATATGCCCTACACAACTGTAATTTATTTCTATTTTACTATGAATACAGAGACACAGTTAAAAGCTAAGGAATTAATTTACATATTTTTATACATACATATTAAATGATAAAATAATAATTTGATAAAAACTGTAACGATATTTATTAAGTGCTGTAGCAAGTGTTATAAAAACGTCATTCGGTCATGCTTAGTTTATAATTAACTTGAATTGAGTTGTCATTGCCACGCCTATATTATAGTACTAGCGACTCGCTCGCTTGAATTACGCTATTTTATATACGAATCTCAATTTTGTTCTTGTTCTAATCAAGGTTGCCACTTTTAAAACAATATGTATACATTAAAAACCAAAATTTGGGCAAAATTAATAAAAAAAATTAAGCAATTTTGTCGAATTAAATATTTTAAATTCACGTAACATTTTTATTTAAGAACCAATTTAAAAATAAAAGAAACACTAAATATTAAAGGAAAGCTACTAAAATATAATATCAGAACTGCATTTAAATCTGGCAAGCCGTTTCTGTGATTTGTGCGTACAAGCGAACAGACAGACAGGAAAAAAAACCACTGTTTTGGGCCCTATGACATTTATAAAGGTCCCTTAAATATATTTTTTTATATATCTTCCATGTACAGGCAGCGATCTGTTACAGATTTATTATTGATATAATAGATACAAAGTACCTACTTATGTGAAAGGTGCACACTAAATGTTGCACAAAATCGATTTAAATATAAAATAAATTAAATAAATAAATTGAAGAATTTATTTAAAAATCCTTGTGAAAAACAAATAAACGTATAATGAAACAAAAAAAATATATAATTTCAGTACAAACACATTTCAACGTCAAAAATGTTATACGAATAACGATCAATTAATAACACTGTCGTGTTCCTGTATGGAGAGACATTCCGAGGGTTTTTGTCAGGTCAGCTGCTCGGACCGGACCTACGAAAGTCCGTTACCACCTCGCATAATTAGCATACCTTCACTTAAACAAAAAGATTATTTACCCCAAATATATGACTTAAAATTCAATACGTTTGCACCAAATTATAATTACAGGCGTTCGTCTGCCGTATGCATTAAGGGTCGTTTTCTTCGTATACATTATAATATTAATGCGAGGGAGAGCAGGTGTATTCTGAGCTATTAAGTTACAGACACTCGATACTGACACACAGTGTTGTCATGAAGTATATCATGTAGACGGGATTTTTGGCGGTTTTCAACGGTATTTACATTATCCGTATGTAAACGGAAATGTAATGACAATATATTACGCCATAAAGTAATAAAGATTTTGTATACATATATTCATTTTTTTTTTTATTCAAAATTTTGGTTTTTAAAAAACGCTCTCTATATGGTTACATAATTACTCTACTCTACTCAGCTTCACGCTGTATCCCACACGTGTCAGTGTATGCAGAGGGAACTTGGGGACCTAGTGTTCAGACACTCCGTTCCACATCCGTTCCTCACTTTCTGCCGAATTTGAGACATTGCTAGTTGAGTGGCGGAACTCAACGCCGCGCTTTGCTTTGTAACCAGAGCGAAGAAATGAAAACATAAAATATTTAATTTGAAAATATTAAATATTTCATTTCCTCGAGTGGGGATCGAACCCACAACCTGTCTTTTACAATCAGGCCTCACACATCAGGATATATTATTAATCTCAAATAATGGATTACAATATATATAGAATGTGTGAATATGCATGTATCTATGTTAATTTTGTATTTTTGATCCTTAAAAATACAGAAAAAGTATAAAAAACTATATTTTTCTATTTTCTTCTATTAAAATTTTTGCTGCAAACGTACACAGTAGGGTTAGTCGCGTAATATCTGTAAAAAAATCTATATATTATTATTGCCTAAGCCGTGCGTCTACATGCATAATATATATTTCTTTGTATTTATTTTTACCTTGACGCTACGCGACGTATTCCGCACAAGGCAGGGTACGCAGAGGGCACTTGGGAACCTAATGTTAAGACACTCCAGTTCCGTTCCTTACTTTCTACCAAATTCGAGGCACTGCTATTGACTAGCGACCAACAACGCCGCGCTTACCAACAATTTTTTTTTAAATAAAAATAATAAATTTCACTCCTTCGAGTATTACGGAACGAAACATAGAAAATGTAATTATATTATTTTTACTCACATTACACTTTTATACCACTAAATTAGATGTCTTTTAATAAAAAAAAACTCCAGACAAAATCAGGAAAAATGGCTAGTAATATCCAAATACACATTATGTTAAGTAACTATACAGTATACATACAGTATCGGGCTTAGTAGATGTTACACTTGATGTAAATTTCAACTTTATGGTGCGATAATTTTTACAGCTGATATCGAATACCCCTTTAAAGATAACTGCTGTAATTAAAACCTATCACTGGTTTTACGTGTCGAAGGATTAAAACGAGTGACATTACGGAATAATTATAAATTACGAATTAATATTAGATAAAATCAGCACTTATCAGTATAGTGCTTTATATAAAATTGACGATTGACTATGGATATTTAGCGGTTTTATGGTCTTTTTATATTGTTTTCGTTAACATTTTTACTTTAACACGTTTTATACTTTTTAATTGTTTTTTTTTTTCAGATTAGTAGTAGGCACTGGAGGGAGAGGGAACTTAGTGTTTTTTAGATATGGTTTTGTAATCCACTTTTTACCGAATTGCATTTCGTGTTGAGTATGTGAACGCTTTCGCCTACGATATGAAATTACTAAATATTTCGTTTGTTATAGTCCTGTACTTCTGTGGAATTATAATAATTATTAAACTACACATGTATATTTGGCGGCTTGTGTATGTTTAGAATACAGCTTAAAATTATAAAAGATTATAAAAAATCTTTTTGTTGTAATTAATGATAAATTAAATTTACTAATAAAAGGAAAATCGCTTTAAAGAGACAATTTTGTATATAAATATTGTACTGTCTTCTGGGTAACCCATAACTTATTTTTATTATAAAACACTTTTACCATTTTATTTGGTTTTTTATTATTGCTATTTATGTATGAAATAGTGTATTAGTAACTTAATTATCACGGTAATTGTTTATATAAAAAGTAAAAATAAATGAAAATTATTAATATTTAATATTAGAAGTGAAAATATAATTAATATTTATTTTTTTTTGCTTCTGATACATAGGTCAAAGTTGAGTTCCGCCACTCCGCCTTAAATTCGATGGAAAGTAAGAATATAACGGAGTGTCTTACCACTAGCTTCAGAAGTTCCCTGTACTTACGTTGCCATGTGCAGTGCATCGAGAATCTAAAAAAAATACACTTAAATTATTTTACATTTTTATTAGTAGGTACAAGATAATTTGTGTTCAACAGCCATATACAATATTATTTCTCAATGAAAATTAGAAACTTAAGGTTATTTACAACTAGATAACCTAAAAACAAATTAAATTTCCAAAATTTTCATGTGT
This sequence comes from Eueides isabella, assembly GCA_019049475.1. NCBI lineage: Eukaryota > Metazoa > Arthropoda > Insecta > Lepidoptera > Nymphalidae > Eueides > Eueides isabella. Next base: position 5,676,954 of record CM032393.1, read on the forward strand.
TTGATACTGCATAAAATTCACATAAAAGCTTTCAATACTAAGTTATAATAAAAATGCTAGGGTATAAGACATAAGATTATAATATAGAATGTGCTTGTTTGTTGTGTATTGCTCGCTAGTTACGATTTATATTGGAACTAAAATGTAGCACCTTGACCTTACAGACAAGGAGCAAATCTAAATGCCACATAGACTTATATAATACCTATTGAGCTTTAAAGCTTTAAGTGCCATTTTGTGTTTCATTAATAGCATTACGTATATAATATGCATACAAATACGAGCGATACGTGCATATGCTAATTTCGTTTAATTCCGACTATATTATAATCTGTGACACAATAAATCACACTACTAATGTACTAATGTATAACTTTACATATTTAATTATACAAATAAACTTAATAATTATTGGCGCCATTATCCTATGTTTTAAGGATAATGGCGCCAATAATTAAAATTTAAATTTTAACTTCTTTTTGTTTTTATTTTCATTTTTGTGAACACTAAACAACATAAATTCATATGGACTTTTGATAGCATTATATGATTTTACCCGCCATTTTTTTTAAACATGGCAAGTATATAAAGCTATAATATCGGTTTTTCTTAATGAAATTGTAACAATATTATGAGAAAGCTTAATAAAACTGCTTATTATTTTTTTACCGTTTTTTTAATTCATATTATAATTGGTTAAAAACCAACTCTTTCATGAAACTTTTTGAAGTAAATTGTGCAAAAAACAAATGTAAATAAATGATACCTTTAAGCTACGTGTGTCCATTTGTCTGAGACTGATATAGATTATCATCTAAGATATGTGTATTTTATTGGTTACTTTATTAATTTAAAGAAAAGAACTATTCCCCTGGAAAAATGGCCATTAACATTTTTATGATATAATTATAGTCTAATTAGGACACTGATTAAAAGTAAATCGATTTTTCATTTTAAAATCAGTTATAAATACAGTCTTATCATAGCGTAAGAGCACGTCCGTGTGACTGTAAACAAAACAAGTTGTGGGTTCGATATCCACTCGAGAAAATTATTATTATTTTTTTAATATTTTCATTTCCTTGCTCTGGCAACCTGGTCAAGCGCTCCTCCGACTTAACATTGGTGCAGGATACAGCGTGAAACAAAAAAATACATAAAAAAGTATTTTCTTATTATTTTAGTACCTACATGATAATTTGTAATCGGCGCTCATATATAATATTATAGGTATGTCAATCGATAATTAGGTGTCAATTACTGGGGCCTCAATGGCGATGAATTGATATTTTCGCTATTCTTTAATTATTATATTTTTTATTTTAATGATATTGTTTATTTTAAAGTCAATATTTAATTATCAAATCTGTAATAAAATAATGCTACTTCCTTAAGGTGCCGATAATTGGCGCTATTACCCTTTTAAGCCATTTATATTTTAAACACTTGAAATTTTTCAAATAGGGTCGAAATACCGTTGCGTGCTAAGTGACGTCTGTCGTCATAACTAGGCAAGTTACAAATGGAATCAAGATAATTAATTTAAAAATATGACAATTATTTTAAAATATGGAGTAAGAATATATTTTTAACACCTTTTTAAAATTTTATTTTACCCTTGAAATAGTAATAAAGTTACAAATATTTAAAAAATAGGCTTCTTAATTGAAATCTTTCTGATTAATTAATTTTTAATAATTATCTTTGAACAGTGGACATTCGTAAGAATCTACCTACAACTGATGTAGTTTGATATGGACGTATGGCTAATATGGTCAGAGCGTTAGGATTATTTCCAAGACATAATAGTTCGAATTCTGCTACGTTAACATTTTTAGATGTTTTCTAAATAAGTATTGTTTCATATCTTATTTTGTTGTAACATTACTATATTTAAGCAAAAAGCTAAGTATTCTATTTATAATACGTATTACTTTTTCCTCTTTTCCTTCACGCTGTATTTCGCACTCCGCAGAGTAGGCAGAGGGTACCCACTGCTGGACACTGCGTTCGGTTTCCCACTTTCCTTGTGTGTTGAGTGGCAGAGCTCAACGCCGCGTTTTGCTTTGTTATCAGAGCTAATAAATACGTATATAACTTACCTTGAGTGTTGAGTGGCAGAGCTCAACGCCGCGTTTTGCTTTGTTATCAGAGCTAATAAATACGTATATAACTTACCTTGAGTGTTGAGTGGCAGAGCTCAACGCCGCGTTTTGCTTTGTTATCAGAGCTAATAAATACGTATATAACTTTCCTTGTGTGTTGAGTGGCAGAGCTTAACGCCGCGTTTTGCTTTGTTATCAGAGCAAATAAATACGTATATAACTTTCCTTGTGTGTTGAGTGGCAGAGCTCAACGCCGCGTTTTGCCCTGTTATATCTAAGAAATACTATTATTAAATATTTCATTTCAAAATATTAACTTCACTTCTTCGATTGGGAATCGAACCTACAACCTGTCGATTCCAGTCACACGCTTGTGCGCCACGACAGGTCAAATATAAATTTCATAATAAAATATTTTTATAAGTATGTATGTAAAAAATATATTTTGTTAATCTCTTAAATGCACGATCAGGTCTATTCCAATTAAGCCTTAACTATTTTACATAATAATTTGCTTTTACGATCTAAGTCGTAATACTTATATATTTGTGCATTGCCTTTTGTGGTGTCAAATTACTTCCCTATAACAAGAAACGCATAAAATAACGCCACAACTTTTCCAGACAACCATAATGTTATCTATTCTTATATTATACTTATTTTTCTTTTTTTAACTCACATGTAGGGTAGGCTGAGAGAACCTGAGAACCTAGTATTAAGACACTCCATTTCCATTAAATCACTTCCGTTCCCCACTTTCTGATTTCTTCTTAAGGCATTGCGTGTTCAGTAACCGAACTTAACACTGCGCCTTCCCTTGCTACGAGATCAAGGAAAATTAAATGTTAATTATTTCACTGGGTTTGGGATTGGGGTTCAAAACCACAACCTGTCGCGTTTATAGTCAACATCAAGTTTGTGCCTTTGTGCCACAGCACTGTCATTAAAAAAAAGGTCGTAGCTTTTTGCAGCGAAATAGATATAGGCTATAAGCGTTATTCAATTATTACACTAAACTTTATATTTTTGCATTATAATAAGAAATAGTGAAACAAAGTTGACGAGCAAGTCAAATATGTCTTGAGGCTCATGTGGCGCGGGGTCAGCGAGATAAGCCGGGGTAAGTCGAAGATTGATTCCGGGATCAAACGGATAGTCGCAGGCACTCGGGTGTAGACTATTCTTTACTCACGACCCACTGCCCGCTCTGACTGACTCCTAAAGGGATTTGTGACGCCATTCCCCGACACTTTTGAATCAGAGGATATTGGCTACTTCTGATTTATAAAGCATCAAATAGATTTACAAAATCTTTTCCCAACTCATATTTATTACTCGAGATGATTTTTTTATTATATGATTATAAAACAAGTTATAGTACCTACTCTTCTTCGATCCTTAGTATTTTTTAACTTTGTTATCTCTACTCAATTTGGACTCGAGTTACACGTCTGCATATGCAAACCTTTGTTTGTAAGAAAATACAGCAGTTTGCAGTCGTAATTTAGCGAAGTGCGAAGTTCCGTCACATCGGGGGGTACGCGTTCTCGCTTAGGTGTAAGAATATGCCAGTGTTGTAAGCCTCGAATATTCCGCGGTGTTGCCACACGCAATAAATCGCAGGGAGTGATGGCGCTTTTTGTTGCGCGACATTTTTTCCCGCGCTAGTGCCGCATATATCACCGGGCGGTACGTAGTGACTTATGCGGTTGTCTCAAGTCCCGCTTAAAATAAAACGCGACTTTTGAAAAGCATATTCATTCTTTTTCTTCATTTTTTGTTCGTGCCTAATATTTCTTGTCGCCGCTAGCTGTAAGATTGGGGTTCGGTTATCATTTTTTGATTTGTTACTATATTGCAATGACAAAATGCATTCGCATGTTTACGAGTGATTATTTATCAAAATAGTCACAGTAATAAATATAATTAAAAAAAAAAACTTAATCTGTGTGTGAATAAATAAACTAAATCCACCTCGCTGGGGATGTCTTATAACTACTACTTTAATACATAGGTATTAAAGAAGATAGTAGTTATAAGACATCCCCAGCTGAGCTTACAAAAACAGCAATCATCCAAGCGAAAAAGCTTACAAACTATCAAAATGTCACTAAAAAGACCAATCGCAAACAGTAATTGTACACAACAATGAGTTCTTGAAATCCCAAAGCCGCAAATAAACCAAAATATTAAATAAGGCAAATCTGGTCGGGAAGCGTTTTATAAGTGCATTATGCTATGTCCTTTCTTCTGAAATGCGATTAAAATTGAATAGGTCCATATGTCGCTTGCAACGGCCCCGTTGCGTCACAATTACACGGCCGGCTGCATTTTCAATTTACCACGAGATAAGCAAGTTTTGGCCTTTTTCTGCGGAATGGCGGAATTGATCCGGTGACTTATGGAAGGCGAGATAGAGGACGCGGACGGTCAATTGAAGCGGCATCTAATTTAATACAGTGAATGGAAATGCGATGGGATGTATCGCCCATTGGACTGGATAAGTGACTCGCGTTAGAATTTATGTGGCGAGCTTATTTTGCTTCATTGTCATTTAAATATCGTTGTAGAATAACGAGACGGTATCGACAGTTATTTTGTATGTGCGTCGGTATTTTATAACGATTTTACTTTTGTTTTTTTTTTTACATATTTATATAAAATTGTGGTACTTTCTATGTAATAAGTAAAACAGATTTTCAGTTATTATTTCTTTTTTTTTTCAACAATTCATCCTGGAAGGGAAAGGCAAGATGATTGCTTTGAAAATGTATATTTGTATGTATGTATGTATACATTATTAAATATGGATTTTATCATTTGGAGTAAATAAAAAGCCTTTTTGAAATATCAATAAGTATTGATAATTTATTCGCAATTTTATTTAAAATACACAACTTCACAATGTTTGTTTTAAAAACTAAAAACTTTAGTTACGGGATATCGTTACAGGCTGCTCTGTTGTGATCGCTAATTTACATTTTATGTTCATATTCCGATACTATTATTATTCTCTAAGGTCATTTACATTTTTTTATATTTACACATACTTTTGGATCTGAAACGACGTTTTCGTGTGATCATCTAAGTAACATTTTAAATTATTTGTGACACTTCTGAGTAATTCGTTCATCATTACGACATCGCCGCAAAAACGTCGTTCCGTAATTAATTTATGGCCACACGATACTTATTTTTATAAAAGTAAAGCAATACAAAATATTCTTGTAATATTTATTATGACAAATCAATATACATTTACAATTGTAATCCCAATACTGTGACCTGATGTTATGATCGTAAGGAGCTTATGATATCCACAAGTAACGGTTCCTCATACTGACAATATTTATTGTAATTTATTTACAACTTGTACGAATTACCTATAACTAGGATATAAATTACTATTGCATTTTAATAAACTACTACGAACTGAATTTACAATGATAACATCTGGAATTTTCGAACACATCACAATTCCTATAGCGAAACGAACAGTTTAAATTAAATACAATCAAAATAAAAACAATCTATACAGGAACGAAATATAACTTAATAAGATATGTACAAATACACAATTTGTTTACGAACGATATCTACTTAATATATTTATATAAATCATCTAAGCGGACATAGTAACCGACCTTATCTAATATTATAATACTGTACAATTTCGCTAGTTACTTCACCTTGTAATAGATCTTAGAGCCGCTCCACACTGGACTTATAGAAAACTCGACTCTAAATACAAAACTGAAACAAGCTAAGAGATAGTTGAAAGCATAACAAACTATATAATACTTAATTTTATATTGACGCAGTGGTCGAGTGTGAAGCGACTTTAGATATAATACTAAAACGTTCTGTAAAATAACGTCACATCTAAAGAAAGGCTATAGAAAAGTACTGTTAGCCATTCTTGTATTTCAGTCGCTGTTAAAATATAAATCTGACAAGTCCATACATAAGTTCTCAAATAAATATATGATATAGAATTACCTTTACAAACTAGAACGTTTCATTTAAAGTTTTTATTTAAACGTTTAATATTGCGAAAACTTGATGGGTTAGTCAGATATGTTGATTAACTGATGTAATAGTACTAAACATCAATTCTGTCACAGTCTTATACATTAATGTGGTGTCGATTGTGTCGCTATCAGTATACTAAAGTGAAATCACAGTATCTATTTGTGATGCTTCAAGGTCGCTCCGGTAGTAACGTACCTATATCTTCATCTTTTCCTGTGTTCTCATTCACTTATCACGTGTACTCGCTCCTCCAACCCGTCTGCAATAGAAAATATAATTAGTATGCGGCTTGTGACAAATGTCAGGGGCGTCGTTGTATAAATGAATGTACGATATCATGTTTAAGACTATTTCGATACTATTAATATCATTAAATGGATATCGATTCAATATTTTTCTGATTCTTGCTTCTTAACAAATTATAAATTACTAGCGGCCCAAACGCGTCCTCGTCCCATTCTTCATTACACAAAATCATCTATAACTTCATTATACAAAATCATTACATAAATTGTAACCTATGGGTTATTTTGATAGGTATATAGCCAACATTTCTGTAAAGATTCATTTAGCAGATTTTGTGTGGAACATTCGCACAAGCTTTAATATTTGTAACATTAGTATGATCTATATTTACCATAGAGTTGAGTTGCGCGAGATGATGGTGATGATAGGGGTTGTGTGAAGTGGGAGGGGGTGCAAAGCCCTGATGGGGGGCGCCGTACCAGTGAGACATATGCGCTGCTGCTGGATGCACGAGGCCTACTTGGTGTTGACCTGTAGATAATGAGAAAACTGTTAAAATAATAAATAAATACATACTGATTAAGCAATCATAAAAGGAAAGTAATAATTTCCAGTATATATTATAAAAAAGTTAGAAAGATATTAGATATTCATACACATACGAGTACATTAGGTTTTTTGCAAAAGTAGTCTATGAGTTGTTCTAGACATTATCTATATACAATGTCAATCCATCAAAGAAATATCCTTACCAAAATCCATAGCTGATGGGAAAGCAGAACCACCAAACCCTTTGGTTGCATCGCCTAGGGGTTTGATCATGTCTCCCATGACGCCGCCGAGGGCGAGCGCGCACGCTCCACCACCACCCATTCCCATGCCACCTTTCTTTTTCTTGCTTTTACTACTCAATTTGCGATTTCGCGTCTGAATACCTTCTTTCTTCATAGTTAACGGCCGGTTTACCTGTAACAAAAAATATAATGTAAATATGAGTTGCTATGATAAGCATTTAGTCATTTATTTATAACACGTCTAAAAGTTACTTATGTTAAGATATTAAACAATTTTAGAGGTCCACAAAAGGAAATATACATTCACCAAGTTCGGATGTAAGGTCGCACGTAAAACATATCTCATTGAAGCATGCTAACAAGAGGTTAACAATCGTAGCAGCCTGACTCAGTTTTGCCAACGCGTTCCCACTTTATTGCTATGACATGACATTAAAGCTGTATAAAAAACGTTTGCAAACTAATTTGGAATGCTAAGTAAGAAGTATAAAGGCGAGCCGAGACCATAAAATGGTATCACAATGGGTTGTGTGCGAATATTTAGCTGTTTGGTGGCCGAAGCCGACATGCGTGAAGTCGACCTACGACGCATCCTAATTACTGCACCAATGCACTTTGTTCGTATTTGGTGGGAAACTTGTATTGCGTCACCGTATACAAAAATTTGTATGACAGTCACCGTACGAGTATTTATGCTTTTTCTCTAAAATATAGGTAAACCAAGTATTCAAAAGATAAAAAAATAATAAATATTTATTAATATAAATCATACATGAACAATGTACATACATAATTAATTACCGGCATTTCTACAAAGCTGTTGGGCTTAAATAATGAGTCTATTGTGAAGAATAGAAAAATCACACAAACGATTCTTCATTATACAAAATGACACCGGTCTTAGCTTTCAATTTACGGTACAATTATTTACAAGTTAAATGCATCTCAAGGCAGCTAGCGGCCCCGTGGAAAATACCAAACCATTTTATTGTATGGCGTGCGAAAATGCACTTTCATATTTGTGCATTTCGCGGGTCAAGTATCTCGGTCACTTTCTGCAGTGCATCGGTGGTTCCGAGAAGCGTGCGTCACGACGGACGGACGGACGGACAATGAGTTATTCATCGCCTTCCATGGAACTTGGCGGCGGCATGTGGCCTAAACGCACGATTTCATTGCGCCCGCGCCTGCCGTCGGCACCAGCTCATGCGCATGACCTGATCTTATTTACGGTTTTACGTGTAATTTACGAGGGGTTAGAAAATACGTAACATTGGGTTATCTCAACAACTACAGATGGAATTTCACGGTTATATACAACTTTGAATTCATTTCAAGTATTGATTTAATCTGAATTTATCACTAATGCATATTGCAATATAAATTTCAAATAGGAGGTGTTACGAAAAAACGAAGATAAAAAGAACTTTTAAATACAGCTTCAAGCTTTATCCCGCACATGACAGAATAGGCCTGAGCAACTTGGGAACCTAGTGTGTTAAGACACTCCATTCCGTTCCCTACTTTTCACTTAATGCCTGCAGCACTGCTCTTTAATAATAATAGGATAATAACATTCCAAAATCAGTATGCACCACTTTGCAAGTACAAAACTCTACACAATCCTAAAATATCTGGCAAACGCGACATTACAGTGAAATATGCTCACCAATTACGTACAAAAGCGTTTTTAATCTTCGACAATGGAAGGTCATTTGGAGCGGCAAGTGCAGTAAAACTGTGCGTGCTAATTCCAAATGTCCCTAATACGTTCCTACGAATCGCCCACACATCACGACGCTCGCATACCGCGCCGTCGCTACTTGCAATTGAACCAATATAAAATGCATTAACATTAACACTGCCGGCAGATTTAGTGCACCATAATTAGGTCATTTTGAAGCCTTCGCGCGTTGCGTCGCGAAATTGCAGCGTTATAGACGGTTATGTGCTTAACATTATATACACAATTGATTAAACTAGTTATAACATTTTTTCTTTATGTATACACAAAAATCTAAATAACGACAAACAACTTAAGCACTTTTTACCTTTACTGCATTTTATATTCTCGATTTTTTTTATTTTAATATATAATAGTTTGCAATTAAAAATATCATTAAAAAAATATCAAAATTAGTATTAAACATGATTAATGACATGTCACCACCAATAAATTAAAAACAAACAGTGAAACGAGAAGGAAAACGTACGCGTTAACAATTGTCATTATACGTTGTTTGCATGCGAAAGTTGGGGCCTTTTAAGGGTTATAGTCCATAACTGGTGCCGCGTATGGCGTATCTGTACCTAAAATGGATACCTAGGCATAAGGTACAGCTAGCGGCTAGATCTTGAGATGTTGACGGTAAATTGTTTAATTACTAGATATTACTTTAGTTTAATTACGTTGCCTTTCCCACTGAGCTGATGTTCTGTGAATGTACGATGTACATGCTAGTAACTACGATGAATGTAGACAGGAATTAAATATAAATAGTTAAAAAGAATAAATTGTACAAACCTAAATAAGTAATTTTCATAATCTGCTTATTTAAGTTGTTTTTATTACTCTCTCTCTCTCTCACTCTCAGCTTAGTATTAAGACACTCCGTTCCAATTCTCACTTTCCGCCAAATTCGAGGCATTACGTGATGTATCACGACACTCAACGCTGCGCTTTTGTTAACAAAGGTAAAAAATTAAAATGTTAAATACTTCTATTGAAAATGAAAGGCGAAATTGTTTTCATAGACAGTTACCAAAAATTCTTATAGTAGGATATATAGAATAGACCGTGTTATGTTTTTTCACAATATCACAAATAAAAGGAGTGAGGACATAATGCTATCATATAGGTACGTAATGGTATATAATTTTACAATTATATATTATAATATTATTTATATAGTGTATAAATAAAAAAAAAATCTTACGATAAGGAATTAATTCTGTCTGTATATAAATAATAATGGAATTAATATATTTGATAAGAAAATCAGATATAAAAAGGGTACGGACCAAGTGTCTGTAGTGTGATTTTTTTATCTACGTGTTACATGAGATTTAAAAATATAAAATCGTCCACCAATAATCAAAATATTCACATGATATTGTCCTTACAATAAACATTTTTATTGAAATGAAAAGACGATAGTAAGTAAATTTTAATTTAATTCAGAAGCTCAGCGATAAAATGAAACTTTATCTGCGTGTTCAACAGAAGTTATAACCAGAGCAATGCTTGACATTGCATAAATATATGCACTTAAAACGGCTCAGGTAGAGCTCCTGTGTATAAGTGGGATCTTTTATTGATTATCTTATATTAGTGTAATATAATCAAATATTCAAATAATATATAAAGATATAGAGATTTTTAAAGTGATATTTTTTTAGTTTTTCATATTTACAAATTCTGTTATACAAAAAATATTACAATTCTCTTTCTAGTCGGAAAACGGAGACCTTGATCTTCTTGACAAAATATATATATCTTGACCATGAAATATAACTAATTTACACTGTAAAATATCATTTAAAAAGAGACCGAGAAAAGATAAAGCCATACTCTATGTATATATCTATCTGTATTATAAAGTAAGTAAAGCTAAACAAGTAGGTGTTACATATACACTTCATATCTTGTATATAGGTATACACAATGTGCACGTAGTCATAAATCTGAACAATTGTATAGCAGAGTCATGGAATAAGGGCTGTATCGCGTGTGTAATTCACATTTACTGTATGCTCCCAACCTTGCACTCAATCCTTAAATACAACTGTACTTCTTTAGTACTTATATGTACCTATACTATGACGATAACAACTTAAACTAGCCTCCATGGAACTAATATATGGCACATATAATGAAATTTGAGTAAACATAACTGTGATTTATTTCAATATGTCGACAGTATGTGTTTTGGTAATTATGACAGTATATTTTATATAACATTATAAGTATATTTGCTTCATTTAAATAATATTATTTGAAATGAAAACTTGAATGAATTTACAAAAACTAAAATATTTAGAACAAGAACGATTGGTAAACATTTCTTTTTGATTTTTTTTTTCACTATTGTAGGTACATACTCGATGCATAAAAGCATTTAATTTATAATAACCAGTTCATTTCAGCTGGTGTTTAAAATTAAAAAAACAAATGTAGCTGAGTGTTGTGAAAAATGTTTTAGGCCTTGTTTTGCAGTGCGTGTGAATAATTACGTTAGTTTTCTAGCGTACGTGCTATCTGCTCCCATCTGGAGCAGCCGCTATAAAACCACTCTAATGGGAAAATAACAGGCTCACATACAATGCCATGGAAAATGCGCGGCCCTCGATGCGCATAATTTTTCAGACAGCTAGAAAGCTTTTTACTCCTCTATAATTAAAGCGAAATTACAAACATTTTACTGCGTTACGACTGTGCGGAAAAATCTATAGTCATGTGTACCGGTTGCTCGTTAATTTATTATTTTATTGCAGATAATTGTTGCTTGAATTATTAGTACATTTATTATTCAACTTTAGTGTTTATATATAAATCGATTTGTTGTATAAGATGTGTCCCTAACATTTGGAAGCGAGTTATAATGATCATAATTTCTGTATGCCATACAAAAAATGACCGGTACCGTTCCGTTCAAATGTTCCAATTGTCGCAACAAAACGAGAACAAAATGGAATGCAACTGCCACGGAGCGAGAGAGAAATTGTACAAACTCCGCTTAGCTGTAAATCAATCGATAAAGATCAGATAAATTAGACAGGCGTACCGCTGCACGACAAACCTTAAGAATTAGCAACCAATTACACAACAAAAAATGTACACCCATTATCAAACAAAAACCGTCTTAAATGGCTTTATTGAAACCGATCGCTGTCACGTGCGACTTTTGTTTTTACTGTGTAATAGCCTATTGACGACGATGTTTACCTAAATAGTTGTTGCAATCCTCCTGTAAATAAGAACTTATACTATGATTGTAACTCACCTGTAACTCACGTAAACAATATTGAAACATGAGAGCAAAAATATACCGTATCGCTAACGTATAAAGAAGGGATATCATTTAATTTTTGAGCCTATTGCGTGTTAACAAATAATGTTACAGATAACGAAGTTAAAGATATTCCTCTTTCATTTAATTTAATAGTGAATTAAAAACTTATTATTAATCAAAATTTCTTTGACGTAGACAACATATTTGTATTGGAAAATAATATATCAAAAAATCTCATTTATTTTGAGTTGCAGTAATAGTTTATAGAACTTATTACTTTTCATAGCTTTACAATATTTGGTTTTTCAAGCTACATAGTTTACTCTTGACAGCACCGTCGCGTGCGCATTTGTTTTTATTAAGAGATATTTCAATTCTACGCAAGCGGTAGAAGAAATGACTAGATCGAGTTACAATAGATATGAATCGTGTGAATCACAAGCACTCTATAAATCGCAGAACATAATAGAATCGTACACGACTACATACATGTATGTCTGTCTTCATACATTTAATTGTGATATCAACAGCAAGAATGCTGAAAAAACCGCTCCACATACATAACTTGCAAGAAAATCGCATAGGTAAATACACATCAAGATAATTTACATTAAAAACGTAGTTATGCAGTTTTTGTTTAATTACAGTTGCTAATATAAGATCACTATATTAGTTTTGATTCAAATTATACTTGCACGTACATTTACAATGTAGTTAGTAAAAAATTGTTATGCTAAGAATTACATCCGCGTCCACAACTTAAGACTTTATTTCCATTGAGAATATATTTCATAATTATATATTTGCAGAGATCATTTTGATTATTTCATCAATAATTTCTTGTTTTAATGCAGTTACTTTTTTCCGCTTCACGCTGTATCCGGCTAATGCCAGAGTAGGCAGAGGGAACTTAGGAACCTAGAATTAAAAAAATGTCATTCCGTTCCATACGTACGTATAGATCTTAAACTTTACTCTAAGAAGCCTAAGATTATATATTTCATATCAGTAGCTTGCTTGAAATTCTTGAAATAACATATTGAAGCAACTTAAAATAATGTCCAAGATATCTTCTCAGAATTGAAATGGATTGAACAAAATAATAAAAAGTATACGTACAGATCCAATCAGTAGAGTGTTGAAAGTCGCAATTAAAGACGAAATTACCGAGTCGAGGACGAGAGAAATGTGCCGTGGAAAACAAATAAACGAGCTAAGCAATTGGCCGCGAAGTGCCCACACGCAACTTAGTTACGCGGAATCGGGTTAAAATAAAACATAAAATACTGTTTTTTATATAAATGTAGTTATAACATTCACAGTATGTTAAAATATATTAAAGAAGTAGATAATAAGATAATACACAAATATAAGGAATCAATAGGATTTGGATTAATTATAGATAAACTAATTGTAATTATAATTAGATAGAAATCAGCAACAAATTTTAATATATGTTGAAAGTTAGATGGTGTTTTTTTTTATGGAAAAGACGGCAAACGAGCGTACGGGTCACCTGATGGTAAGTGATCACCGTCGCCCACGGCCCCGAGTAACTCCAGAGGAGCTACAGGAGCGTTGCCGTCCTTTAAGGTGGAAGGGCACCGGGGCCCGGCATTACCTAATGCGAAACGCAGTGGCCAAAGCCACTACTTAACGCCGGTCTTAAATGACGGGGGTGGTAATAATCCGGTCAAGTCTGCCCATGCGTGTTGCCATTACTGTGACTCTACCACACGCACTTTAGTCGCCTCTTACGACACCATCAGTACCAGAGTGATCCTATTCTAAGCCGGCATCACACGGCAAGGTGTTTTCAAATATTTATTTTATATCATAAACAGATCATTAAGTTAACTATTTTTTCAAACATTTAAAAAAATATAAAAATATCTGAAAAGAATATTAAGCAAATATGGTTTTGTAAAAAACGGCCTAGCTAAGTTATTTTAGTTACAGCTCTTTTTGCTGAAATTAAAAAACTTTGGCGCCACTGTTCAGTTTCAGCTGAGATAAAGCGGCGCATGAATGAAAACCATCCAACTGTTATTAGAAAGGGTTCGGAATCCTCTACGAGTAGATTTTATTTTTATATCACTCACTCACTCACTAAACTTCACGCTGTATCCCGCACATGGCAGGGAACACGACAGAGGTAACTAAGGAATGTAGGATTAAGATTTTCTGTCTGTGTGTATTCTATCAGATTTCATTATCAGCTTCAATTTATTGCTCTCATTTAATATTATTTTACATAATCTTTTTTAAAAAAAAATTTCGCACATTTCCTATTCTATAGGAAAATGGTATACTCGTATTATCACATTTTTAGTTTCACGCTGTATCCCGCGCACGGCAAGAAAGGCAGAGGGAACTGCACAGCCTAGTGTTAAGATACTCCATTCCCTTCCCCCACTGTCGAATTTGAGTCATTGCGTGTTGAGTGGCGCGGAACTCAATGACACGCTTTGCCTTATTACAAGAGCAAAGAAATGAAAATACTAAACACTTCATTCTTCCGAGTGGAAACCCGCGACCTGTCACGTTTTACCGTGTGTGTCCTTGCGCTACGATAAGCATCAGGAAATTGACACATGCTTCATAAATATTATTGAATAATTAACTTTCAAATTAGCCGTCCAATTACTTAACCCTTTTAACAATACCCAAAATAGTAAACCTCATCAATATTCTATTTATAAATACCACATGACATTATAAGTTTGGATCAACGAATTTACGGTTGTCAGTAAAATGTTACGCATTGTTAACGTTGCAATCGTGCTTGCCGGCGCCTGCGCATGTAGAGTGAAGAGAACAAAAAAACCTTTCAACCCTCGAAATTTCTTTTGATATAGATATTTATTTTGTATAAAATACATTACAAAATAGACTTCTCAAGATGATGAATTTTATAATATATGTACATACATAGTACATACTTGTATTAAGTGGGACACTTCACTGATAAAAATTATGATCACTTATCTGTATTTAATGACTTTTATCTTTAATGGCCTTTTAGGATATTATTAAGTTTATCGTTTGTACTTTACTCATGATATATTTCATTTACTTAAGTTAATACGATGTCATATATTTCTTAAATAGTTGCACGATTGCAATTTCGTGGGAACTTACTAAGTATAAATGTTCTCTGCGGGGCGATGACAAATTTTATAAGTTATAAAATTTACTCACTAATGGAATAGAGATAATATTACACATGTCTAGAAGATAGGAAGTAGTATATAATTTTATACTGAAATATCACTGCTCTCTTATTTATCATTTTTAATATGGTATGCATTTTTAATATGGCAGACACAGAGAATCATAAAAACCAACGAACAATCAATAGAGATTGTTAAGGAAGAGCCTTGCCCTGTTATTCCATTTAAAAAAAAATCTTTAAAGTCTTACTCCATCTTAGAATCAATCCTAAATTAACTCTCTAGGTTGACCCATATGAGAATCAGAAAACGCCAGAAATTTTCGTTTTCTTTAAAAGACTACAAAGCGTTTGTAATGTTAATAGAATAAACGATTCAATGGCAAACAAATATCCTAAATGATTTTAACTTTAACGTAGATAAATAAGTACTTCGAAGTTATGAACAAACTGTAATAAGTTTGATATTGACAAAGGTATACTAGTAAAATCTGTATATAGTTCGCAAAATGATCAATCAACGTTCATTCATTTTGAGGATATACTTTAAAGATGGCTTTTCAATCTGCAAATCGTTTTGAATTTGGTTAAGTAAAAGAGAGAGAAAGAGATATTAAAGGGGGTCCCTTTAAGCCTATATTTGAGTCGCAAGCCCCAGACACTACTCTGAGCTTGTTATAATTTTATATGTTTTATATAAATAAAAAAATAACTTTTTATGCAAGGCTTTTGTGTAGATATTAGAAGCAACAGAATTTAAATTTGTGCCTCATAAAAATGTTATCTTTTAGCATACGAAGGATGCGTAGGCAGGCTGTTTTACGAGAAATACAATGAAATTTGCAACTTTATTACTTATATATCAAATAAAAATGTATTATTAAAAAAGGTGGGTAATTAAGTACAGATAGCGCCTGATGAAAATAATAACTCTACATCTTAAGTGAGGCGGCTCATCTTTTATGCTAAAAATACATTAATGCCTATATTACTGTCATCTTTACGACCAAGTAATTCACTCAGATATATTACTACAATATTAACTTTTAATTGATACGCAATTTTAATAAATTTACCATCAAAACAAGACCACCAAGTATAGTTAATTGACAATTGGTTCTGTGATTGCAATAAGCAATATTTCATAATTAAGGATGTGCCTCGAGAGATGTCGACGAAACACCAACGAGTGTTTGATGTTCTTTTGTGATTAAAATAAATACTTGCCAGTAGACAGCTGCTACTCGCGGGGATAATTGAAAATACGATTTATTCATCCGCCAAATTTATCGACAACGCCGATTTATAGCGCCTTGACTTAGTTATTGCGTTGCATATATATAGGTATATATACTGAGGTCTATCGTGGCGCAGAGGCACAAGCGTGTGACTCTAAACGTTAGGTTGTGAGTTCGATCCCCACTCGAAGAAAAAAATATTTTCAAATTAAATATTTAACATTTTGATTTCTTCGGTTTGGTCGAGTAACAAGACAAAGTGAGGCGGTCAGTTCCGTCACTAAACAGTAAGCAAGCAGCATTTCCTCAAATTCAGTGGTACAATAGTTTATCTAGCAGATATTAAATTCTTAATCTTTTTAAAAAATATCAGTCACAATTATGAAAGATATATTCAACAATGTTATGTCACACCTGCCTAATTTTTTTCATTTGAATGTCAACATTTCTAATGTAAGACTATTTAAATAGCTTTTTCTAATGCAAACGAACCATTCTAACAAAATTGGTTATATCATAAATTAAAAATATTGTATAAGCGAAACCTACATACACAATTTGTTGGACGTCGGTTGTAAAAATATTATCGAGTTTTTACACGGAAACAACTTTTTTCCTAGTAAATTAAACTTTTACATGAATATATTTTTTCATAACTATAAATGCATAATGTATCGTAATAAAAACGAGAACTCGTTAATGAACCGATAAACTAATGATGTAATGAAAATGGTGCTAATGAATGCGTAAGGCTAACTTCTGATAAACAATTATGGAAAACAATAATTTATATTCGTTCAGCCTCTGGCATGGAACCCGGTCCAATTAGATGTCGAGTGAGTCCACAGTAAATCTCATACGGCTACCATGCTACACTAATTCATACACCGCTGCCGACGAGCGATCTTACCTGTCGACATCCACACAAACTTTAACAGCTTCTTGATTACCAACAACTCGGGACTTAGTGCAAACTCTAATTTTAAATTCTTAAATTAAAGATTTCAATTTAAAGAAAAAGGCATTACATGGACAGACTCCACTATCTCGAGCCACTTATATTCACTGATAACTATTGTAGTAACTACATATTTTTTTTATGGAAGAGACGGCAAACGAGCGTACGGGTCACCTGGTGGTAAGTGATCACCGTCGCCCACGGCCCCGTGTAACTCCAGAGCGTTGCCGTCCTTTAAGGTGGAAGGGCACCGGGGCCCGGCATTACCCAATGCGAAACGCAGTGGCCAAAGCCACTACTTAACGCCGGTCTTAAATGCCGGGGGTGGTAACAATCCGGTCGAGTCTGCCCATGCGTGTTGCCATTACTGGCAACGTGACTCTACCACACGCACTTTAGTCGCCTCTTACGACACCATCAGCACCAGGGTGATCCTATTCTAAGCCGGGACCTACATATATCATAATTAGGTTAACAAAATATTAAAACTAAAAACTAAAATTGACGATATCAAAAATAGAAAATATACATATTTATTCAAACATAACATGGCAGATGCAACTTTTTACTAGTGTCCATCATATTTTTCATACTAATCATTATTATCATTTGACACCGATTTTACATGCAGGTTTCTCTTTTATAAATTTATAAATGCTCGTTTTATAAATTCAAAGTATATTAGGAAAACGCAAATTCCTATTTGTTACTTTCCAAAATAAAATGTTATTTATTAATTCTCTTATTAAAATATCAGCTGCTATGTCAAATTACTCGGTAATTAAATTTATTAATAGAATGTAATTCGTTAGACATTTTCGGCAGAAGGCAATATTTTTACTACAATTTACTGTTTCTTTAATATAATCGTGTTTCTCTTGGTTGTAAATGGGCCGGCGGCGCGTGCGCTTGTGACAAGCACCTGCTTCTAAGACCCCAGTAATTATTCCACCACTTATTATATGATTATAAGGCTTTTTTGGTGCTTTCAATCAAATTACACCTTGGCCTGGCCACTTCAAACGAATGAGATGTCATAAAGTTTTTTGTTCCATTATTATGTACGACGGTTTCGTGGTAACGGTGTAAAACGGTGCGACAATTATTATTTTAACTAATTCTTTGGGTTATCGATTGCCTACACCTTTGCTCAATTAGAATATGTATTTGTTTTTTTTTTACTGTTAGATTTCTAATACAGTATTCAGTAAAAAAATAAAATACTTGGCTTGAAGTTTATTACATTTAAAAGAGAAAGTTTTAAAGCAACACAATAAGCATTGATAAAATAATAAACAAAAAGCTCGTTTGTAAATGTAATAGCAAAGTATTGAAATGATTTTAGAACGTACTGTCGCTAAGATTACCGAAATGATAACGATATGGCTCCATTCTAAAATTATACTCATGAAAATACGCAGTTTTGCCGCCGAGCGCATCGATGCTATGATAAGCGGCCGTAAATAAATAATTAGACGGAGGGCAGAGGAAGTATGGGGCAGGAGTGGAGGCAGGGGGGTATTCGGATAGTTCTTAGATACTATCTCTCGCAACCGCGCTTTGTGTCAAACGTCAGATGCTTATCTATAAGATGTTTACAGATGTACCGGAGGGGGACCAGCCCGAATCTCTGGCGGACGCAATCGAGCGATACTCCAATATGGTTGATAGGCGAGTTAATTACCTATGCTCTAACCACGTTTGGTATGTGAGTTATGATGATGCGATGTAGGCGGGTTCACTTAAAATATGATTTTCAAACCTACTATTTTTTTTAATTTAATATTTCCTATATTGACAATGAAATTAAATGTTATCAAGTTATGTTTCTTTTACACTAAACCATATTCATATTTGTTAAAGCAATTTCATCGATAAAGAGATCAGTGAAATTAGTAGACTTAGAGACTCAACTTTTTATAAGTATCTGATAACAGTTTTGATTTAACAAATTTTACCTATCTGAAGGTAATTTTTTTACGGATTATTATTTTTAAATCTTTCGATTCGATCAACTAACTTATCCAATAGGTACTGATACTTAAACTATGGATATCTAAATATATACCTATAGAAACATTTTATATATATAACGTAACATTTGCAACAAATATAAAAGTGCAATATATTTTAAAGTCGCCTCAGTACAAGGTTATTTCCGCGCCGTAGATCACTCTAGATGTCGCCGATAGCGCGGCCGATCGCCAGATCTGCGATCATCTGGCTTGCTGTCTCTACGCCTAATTACAACATCTGTAGATGTTTTATCTGAACAAAATTTGTGAAATATAATACAACAATAATGAAAGTAATTACTAATTTATAAGATAGACAATAAGAAATCGTTTTGTAATTAACAAAAAATCTGTTCTAATTTTTTACTTTCAAACATTTTTCACTTGTCGCAGAGAATCAAATGAGAAATCACTTGAGTCTTTCACTTTACACCAAAACATAAACGTTACGATATAACATCAATTAAATTAAGAAAATATTCCTAAAATTATTTTATATTTAATTAAACTAGGACAATAGACTACGTCCTACCTACAGTAGGTACTTAATAAAACAGTTCTAAGATTTATTTTAGGCTTCAAATATACTTACATATACACTTTTATTATTATTCTTAATTTTGGCCATGGTATGTTCGGCGAGGTAGACAGAGAAAATTTGGGAACCTACTGTTAAGACACTTCGTTCCGTTTCCCACTTTCCACCGAATTTGAAGTATTGTATGTTGAGTGGCGGACCTCAACGCTGCGCTTTGCCTTGTTACCAGAGCGAAGATATAAAAATATTAAATATTACATACAGAAGCCTCTCGTGGCGCAGTGGCATAAGCGTGTAAATGTAAACGACAGGTTCTGGGTTCGATCCCCACTCGAGGAAATGAAATATTTAATATTTTCGATGTCGAGTTTACAGTCATACGTGTGCACCAGGACAAGCCTCAAAATTTATTAATGTAACTAGAAATTAGTTTAGTTACAAAAAATCAACGTCGACCATTTTACAAATCTCCATGACCTCAGCGTAATTGTTTTGTAAGGACAGTCATATCACGTGAACGATCAACTAACGTGCAGCTGCCATTAAGTTCCTTCTGTACGAAAATGAAAATAATACATACTGAACTGGCAAAATGGACTCAACGTCATCATTTATGACATTCGCACTTCATTTCTAACTTTTCGTGATGGGAGTGAATTCTAATCATACTTGAAGCTTATCTATATCTATCAAAACAATAAAGTCGTAATTGTCCTATTTTCAAGTCTTTTGAACTAAATATAAATGTGGTTAATGTTATAACATAGGTATTATTAAGACTTATCATATTAAATTATTAATCTGCTGCATCGTTTAAATGAAAATACTTATTTCTTATAAAAATGCTAATTTAACAAATAAAATGTTGATGTTTTATAATATGTATATAAATCTATATACATACATAAATATGTAATAACATCAATATTTTTTATAAAAGTTAAGCATACATTTTCATATAAACAATCAGATTACTCATTTGGTACCTATGATAAGTGTTAATAATACCTATATCATCTATCATGTAAAATTAAGAATTAAATATTACTCAAGAATTACAATCACTATTCAAGCATTATATATTACTATTTTAAAAAAGTTTAAGTATAATAGTACCTAAGATCTACTTAAAACATTATCTTGTAGGAATATATTCAAAGCTTTCTTGTGAACACAAGCGTTCTTCAGTTTCCCAAATTTATTACAAAGACAATAAATCAGCAGAGAATCGCTCGCTAAACAGAATGGGAGCCTCATGAATAAAAACATGCTATTTAGCGCTACACACCGTGCTTTCCAGTTTGTATAAAACGGTTTTATTTGGACGCCAGGTGCTCGATTGTTAACTCTAAGAAACGGTGTCAAGTGTTAAAATTGCATATAAACTTTATAAGACCTATTACAGTTGAGCTTTGAACGGCAGTTCTACGCAAACGCATTTCCGGCCCAACGCTGCCGGGAAAAAGCCATTTAAAACAAAAAAAGAAAAAAATGGTAACGCGCCGCGCGCCGCGCTCGGACACTTCCGGTGGGCGCCATTTTTTCTGTATTGCCAACAGATAAAATCTTTCCGTCCTACTGAACAAACGCCCACTTTTATTTTTTATTACACAAAAACGATGCGTTTGGCAAAATATGACTACTTAAATTACCTGTTTACATTAAATATATTTTAATAAAAAAAAGTTATTAAAAAGATAATATGTTTATTACTTTAACATCTGCCAGAATTAAACATTACGGTGACATAATTAGGAAACGAACGACATTTTGCATTGCCACAAAATTCAACGGTCGAATCTATGTAAATGGGCTCGCTGTTCGATGTTGAATATTCAAATTGATGTCATTATAACATTCGCCCAAACGTACTGGCCGTTTGGCGACCAGCCAGTTGCATGTGTAATGTAATGTAATGTAATGAGTAAATTAAACCCTTTTTATCTGAGCCGCTAGTCAAAATTTGGTTAATTAGCCTATAAATATAAAATATTAAAATTTTTATCATACCAAAAATTATTATTATCTATCAAATATAAAAAATATAAGCCGCCCATTTAAATATATAGAAAAAGAAAAACAGGAGACAAAACAGTGACTGTCAGATTCCCTCGGATGTTGGCTGAACAAAACAGCACTTTAGACTAAATAAAAAAAAGACTAGGAGAGCGTTCTCAATTCAAAAATTGAATTGATCGCCCCATTGTATTCCAAATGTATCATTTGAGCTGTTATTATGGGCGCTCTAGCTTCAATGCAACCTGGTAATCCAATACTTTTGTATGGAAGGCACTTAACGCTGCAATCTAGTTACGAAACGGCTGATGTGTTGTTAGAACTTAATTTGTTTAATGTTTTATCTCAAAATGTATAAGGATGGGTTTGTTGCGAAGCTTGTTAATGATACCAGTTATTTATTATGAAATTTGTTCAACGGATTTCAATTGCTTTAGGTATATTACTCTTAATGCAGTTGTAAAGATTGCAAACTAGTTACGTTTGTACTATAGGCGATTATCGTCTGATTTCTAAATAATCTTTCGAATAGTATAGTTAACTACATATTTTTTTATGAACGTCATCTAATTGAGATGACTATTTAAAAGTAAACTACATCCACATCTGTTGGAGTAAATATACGGACAGTCAATAGAAACAGCGACATAACACTAATCTCATATAAATGGAAGGAAGTGCCTACTGAAACGAGCGTGATAAATTAAATAAACAAATTTATAAAAAGCTATAAACGGGCGGGTAAACTTTTTGTTACAAAATTGTGGTTAGTAAGCGCCTTAGTTATATTAATTAGGTAAAATTGAATTTTATTAGTAATAGGTGAGAGTTCATTTTTATTTAAACATACAGAGTACCAATCTAACCGCATTGACTAACGAGAATCGAACCACGCACCTACGATAATCCTATTAAGTGGCTTTTGTGGTTGCCCAAATAAATAATTTATTTTAGATTGCATTCAATACAAAACCGACGCTTTATTGCAAAATACTTTTGTATGAACTATTCATTTTAAATTAAAAATAATGGTTGTAAATTCTCATAAAGTTATATAAAGTAAAAGTTTACAATTGTCTTAAAATATTACAAAAAATGATCTCATGTTATGTAAGAAATAAGAAAAAGAAATGAGAAATTTTACATTGTATTATAAATGCAGTTATTATATTAAAAAAAAACCTTTTTCTAGTTATTTTTGCCCCAAAATCATTACGCAATATTTTTTATTCTTTATAATTTAAAATGATTTCACTTAAGTCTTACAAAGTTTGAGCCAGTAGTTAAAAGTCATCATTCATTTCATAAGATCGTTCCCATATCAATCAAGTAAACAACACAAGATGTATCACAAAGGCCAATAAAATGTTTTTAATAAAAACAATAATACGTCGTTTAGTCGAACTACAGCACCGTGATATTTATTATTGAAACTGTATAATATTAGGGGCAATTTTACTTCTCAATTGGGACTCAAGAACCCTGTTTAGAGTAAACACTCGTATTTTGAGTGGTATAGTTCAATAAAAATGTTTGATATTAGTGTATTATATTTTATATTATTTTCATTT
Source organism: Eueides isabella (assembly GCA_019049475.1). NCBI lineage: Eukaryota > Metazoa > Arthropoda > Insecta > Lepidoptera > Nymphalidae > Eueides > Eueides isabella. The sequence continues at coordinate 5,700,651 of CM032393.1, forward strand.
TTTTTTTCAGCTTTACGCTGTATTTTAATAGTAGGATAGGCAGAGGGAACATGAGAATCTAATGTTAAAACACACCGATCCATTCCCCACTTTTCACCGAATCTGAGGTATTGCGTATAGAGAGGCAGAACTCAATAACGCCTTTTAACTTATTAACAAAACGAAGAAATATAAATATGAAATATTGAATTTCCTCGAATGGGCATCGAACCCACAATTTCTTGCGTTTACAGTCGCATGTCCTTGCCCTAAAACAGACCTCTTCCTGTCGTTCAATTCTTTATTTTTTATACAAAATAATTATTTTGTTTCGGAGGTTTAAGAGGATAAAGTATTAACGTACCAATTGACGATGCTGGTTATGAAAGAGCTATATTTATATACAACTAAGATATTTATAATTAATCTTATTCAATTAACTAGTTTACGTCAAAAATTACGAGAGATACATTAAGATATCAAGAGAAACTAGCAATGCACAGTTTATCTAGATATTTAACGAACATTTTTATTATTAACATTATGAAATTTTAAATATGATGTATCAAGAGTAGCGCAGTGCTGTGTAGGCGGCGGGTGATACTGGAGCATCACAATGGGCTCGTGCTTTATTGTATGAATTGCATTTTTTGAGTGAAATCGATCACGAGCCCGGACCTAACATTATACTGTATTTATTTACGCATTGTTACTAAATGTCCCTTTACTGTGCCGGTCTTTACAATACAACCATTTTCTTTTTCAAATCGTCGATATCACACAAAAAATAGTCCCCTACAAATGTTAATACTATGCAGTTAACAGTAAATTAATATGTACGTAATCCTCCGTAATGTAAATGCAAATAAATGCGCATTTCAATAAGTTACTGGTAACTTGTATACTCATCGTACTAGTGGAATTACTTCTAAGCATTAATCTAGATTCTCATATTTAGTGTACGATTGATTTAATGTACAATTGATAAATGAACGCTCCAGAGGCCGACGCCAGGAATGTTTACAGGCCTCTATAAATATGTATGAGAAGGCGTTCCCTACATCTTGACATCGCTACTGGTTCAATTTCATATTGTACTCCTGTCATTATGACTTCAACTTCTGAAGTAGTTGCCTCCTTTGTCGCTCCTTACGAATAATTAGCCTAAAGAGTATTGTTGCTCGGATATTTTGTGCGGCAATAAAGTATACATTTCAACAAAAAATCTCAAGTATTCGAGGGTCGCATTGACTGTTAATTCTTGTCATTGTATCACTCCATTCCGTTACGTTTGTTCTTTTTTAAAATAGTATAGATTTTTATATGTAAAAGGGGCGTTCTGTATCGGGGTTGTGAGAGTCGTGAGAATTGTTTTCAATTAAGTTTTATGGAATAATTAATAGCAAAGGAAAATACCAATATCATAAACACTATTATGGAAAAAGGTCTGCTATAGTTTTGATTATTATTAAACTACTTAAATAAATCATTTACAAAAATGAAATTATTTTTAATATCAATTCTTAGTTAATTTTCACTCGTTTTTTCTGTAAGTATATGCAAATTAACAACATTTTTTGTAATAAAATAGATTTAAGTAAATATTTTGTAGTATAATTTCATATTCCCATCATTAAAGTCAATCGGTTTAACTGACACAATTGTATGGGTGTTTTGACACATTACTCTCAGCAGGGTGCGGCTGGACCCCAAGCAAGATACAGTCAAATCATCCCTAGGGATTATGTCCCCCGAGATATAAAATAGAGTTAATTATTAGTTATCTTCTAATTAAATAATTTAGAATTTTGAATTCGGTGAACGAGTCGCGGATGCGGATGCTTAAAGGGTAAGGGTTTCTAAATTTTAGCGCCTTGTTTAACCGACAAGAGAAATAGTTAAAATTGCTATAACAGATGTCATACATATATCAGATCCGTACATATGTCTATATTCATACAAATATATTTTAAAAGTACTTACATTATGTAGTTTGTAGTAAAGTCCACACGCGTTGCACACAGGCTCCCCATTCTGGTTGCGCCGCCACAGCGTCGTGGTCGTAGTCTTGCAGTTAGCGCAAGACGTCCCAGCTCTCCTCGCCGCACTCTGTAGCGACTGGAAACATGTTAAATGAGGTTAATTGTATAGAATATACTTGTTATATCTATTGTTTGTAAGGTTTTAGTTTTTTTTGTAGTTATCATGTTGATAGGTTTAAACGCTTCTCACGTTTATAATGTTTTTATTTTATAATTATAATCTATTGCTTAATCAATAGCCTTAGTTAGTTACACTTCAGTGGGCAATTATAAATATTGATAAATGATTTCAGTTACGTGTAATGATGAAAAAGAATGGAAATTTTAAAATATTAATATTAAATTGAAATATGTGATAAAAATATTGCAATACATCTCAGCCTATAAAAACAGTGTATTCGAAGTTATAGTAGAAAAAGTGAGTAGCTATCGCAGGGCCCTCTTACACACCTGCCCATTACTACCCGTCAATCAAACAAAAAATATCCACGGCATGCGGGGGCCGATTTATACAGTCCACAAAAGTGCCTCACTCAATTAAAAATGCATTCGTCCTAAACCGACACAAAAATAAAATGGACCGCACAATCCGACTCATAATAAATCCATTAATTTGTCATGTCATTTATCGAACAAAAAGTATTGAGGTCGTAAAATATTACGAAGAGACTATTCGGTACGTCGCGTTCGCTTCGATCGGTTCTCGGTAACTAGAATCAAACAGTCATAAGATTATCGTGACCGTACCAGCGTATTGTCCGATTTAATATTATAAGTGACTGTATCGTTCTCCAAGTATTGCCGAGCTCGAAAATTAAGTATACTTTACTTTAACATATAAACAAAGGCTTATAGCTAAAGCTATAAATATAGTTTTTATGAATAAAACGTTAATAACATAATAATCGTGATCTTTAGATTAGATACAAGATTTCTGTACTTTGCACAAATAAATTTAATGTCAATCGCTAATGCAAATGTCATGCTTATTCCGTTTAAATGATATTATTTCATAAAATAAATTATCATTGACATTGTAAGCAATTACAAAGTGAAGTTATTAAAATCGTGTACACGTCAGTACCGAAGGCTGCTTGGAATACCTAAATATTAAATGGTTTGTGTCAATATTCGCCGCGTCATGGCATCTCCTTTGTGCCAGAATAAGATTAGAGCCCGCCATATTAGCCAACCGACAACCGATTTTTTTGACCATCAAAGAAGGATTTAAGTCACACGTAATTTATATAACATCAGAGAGTATTTACTTTTTTCGTTATGTACTACTTCGCTTTGTTCACATAAACAGGGCAAAAATTATCTTCAGCTTTTATGACTCAATTACGCGAAACCAATTTTATAATCTGTAGATAAGGTTTTCTCATCAAGCCATAACACTCGCTGCATTGCTCTGGTCCCAAGGGTGTCTAAGCCGGAGGGGTACCGGCTAAGCCGATTACAGAAGTCAACTAGTCGTGGGGGTGTCTTTATTTTCTTAGAAAAATCTGTTTAACGCGATATTATTATCGAATTACTTTCGTTTTTCGGACCACCATAAAAAATATCCATATTAAAGTCTTTGATTTCCATTGAAAGTTAAACGTAATCTATGTGAAAGTTTCATAATTAAACGTAGGTAAACTTCGCATTCCAGAGCAGGATGAATAAAAATCTCAAGTATGCGGACACTTGTTCCCGACACCGAAGAGTTTTATTAATTGTTCAACCCATTTCACTGTCAACAGCATTCCTCCGCGATCGATATCGCGCTTCCAAAAATAACTATAAAACAGACCGACAAAGATAAAAAGCTCCCACAAACAAACATTCTAGGTACACTCTTCAGCGCAATTGTTATGATGCTACTTTAATTTTCAGTGTAGTGTAAACTCAAAGGAAGCCAGCGCAATGACAACATCAGGGCATCCTTTGTGTTGTGACATAAACAAAAACGGTTCTTTTGTTATCATTTTTAGACCGAATTTACGGATTAAAGATATAATAATGTCCTTACAAGTGGACAATTTCAACATACTACTATTTCAAAAAGATATTGTCCTTTTTATTTCTACGCTAACAAAAGAAAATAAATGTAATAACTCTAGCCGATGTTTACATTCACAAAAGTTCTTCAATAATTAAATGAAGCGATTAAACAAACACTTGCTTAATAATTACCAACAAACACCCAAATAGATTAGCTTCACTCCAATTCACTCAATGTCAGCAAATTCAATAAGCTACCCACATTAAAAACATATTTCTATGAGGACTTGCCCTCCCCGCTCGCGATCCAATCAGTCTATCTGCCCGACCCTCGCAAACACCTCCTAATCAAATCAAATCACAGCCTCCGTCTTCCTTAATCTGTACACCTATCTACACTCAAACATAAAATTATATTACAAAAAGGGATGGCTACGTACAACCCCTCATATATTTGCAAACACTGGCAAAATTTAACCCATCGGAAGCGTCCGTACTACACCCATATAACTCGGTAGCCGGAAAACACCAACCTAGTTGCCTACACACAGACATGCACACACGCCCGCGTATCAGCATATCTACGTCATCTAGATGAGAACCCCCAAGAGGGAGGCAATCCATTTACCGAGGAGCTCTCACTACTGAAATTCCTCCGCTATATAAATAAGCTAAGAGATCACAATCGCATAGCAGGAGCACTGTTTTTAAAGGTTTACACGGCCCCTAGCAGTGAAAGCGCGGAATCGATGTTGTAGCCTTTACCCCTCGCCCCGCACCAGTTTTTCCGGCGCTCCGTCCTTATCAGACCGGAGCGATTAGATAAAGAGAGATAGAGCGTGAAAATAAAGATTTTCATCGTGTTCACTCACACCGAGTCAGTTTCAGCTAAACAATAATAATGCAGCGGTTATTTTGCATGTGTGCTCTATAGGTATTGGGGGAACTTATGTTATACGGACATACTTCTTAAAATATATTGAAACCGAGCAAGCATATATCCAAATTAACTTATAAAGCATAAAATTATGTTATATGCCGTAAGTCATAAATAATGTTCAATGGATACGTAAAGAAACAGAGATTCTTCTCACTATAAAATAATCATCGTATTTGAAAAGTCAATACCGTGTTGTGCTGAAAAAAGGTAATAGTTTATTGACCTACACCATAGAACGTTTAGATTGCTTAATATCAAGTAAAAATCACGGTAGGCGAGTCGGTACTTGGTATTTGATAAGAGCATAGGCCGAATTTCATAAATATAAATCCGTTAGGATAACAAAGCGCTGCGGTTGCCCAATAGGAGCTATCGCGATAGTATCGCATCGGATTGACACATCAAGCCGCCCGTACAAGATTACATCGTACATCGTAATCGACGCCCGCGTCACGTTGCCACGTCATTCGACTTATATTTTTTTATATTATTAATTGTATAATATCTTTATAATTTTAAGGAACAATCTCTGATAGTTTTTGCCAATAATACAACAATAATTAAAGGAAAAATTACAAATTAAATGTAATTGTTTTCTTTTTTAAAACAATGCATTCAACATTTTCTGTCAGCGTTACATAGAGAAACAATTAGTTCGTAAAGCTTATTGCGGATAAAAAAAGAAAATTCACAGTAATTAATTCAGACGGACGTTGATGGATAGCGCCACTATTCTATTGTACAGTAAATATAGCATTACCACGAGCACACAAATAACGAAGCGTAAAGTATTTGATTATTCATTATAACTACATAACATGTAATGTACATATTGCTTGGAAATTTTCTTGAGCTAGTATATATAGATTGTATAGATTGTAAGTTAAAACTTAGATTCTTTTTTTTCAGCTTGACGCTCTATTCCGCACATGGCAGGATAGCCAGAGGTAACAGAGGCAGAGGTCGGTAGCCTAGTGTTAAGACTTTCCTTTCCGTTCCACACTTTCGGCTCAATTAGCTCAATTTTTACACTATGCCAGGCTAAGCATTTCGCTTAGCCTGGATTAGTGTTAAAATGAAAACATTAAATATTTCATTAAAAATTAAAACATTATTTTTTTTCTCCATTGGGCCTCGAACCCACAATCTCTCTGATTTTTTAGTCCCAAACTTATACCCCTGCACCACAGTGCTCGCAAATTTAGAAATTGATTATTAATAGGTATATATATTTTGTAATTATCTTCACTTAAAGAATTATTAAATGAATTAACCGACACTACTTTCAACTTCACGATAATACTGATAACGTTCAATTCTTGATACGGTGTGCGTAAACACTGATTATCTCTGTGGATAAGAAACGACATTGACTATAACCATTTAATAAAGGTTATGCAAACATGATATTACTTATATTATAAGTACTTATTCTATTTTTAACGTCAAACATAAATGAAAGTATTAGGACTTGTTATTATAATTATTTTTAATTTAACAACCACTTTTTGTGTAGGTATATTATATTTATAATTGTATAACTCGAGGAAATGAAATATTGAATATATTCAAATAAAATATTTAATGATTTAATTTCTTCGCTTTGCAAAACTATTCAAAGCGAGGCGTTAAGTTCCACCACTCAACACGCAATGACACATATGAGGCGGAAAGTTTGAAATAGAACTCTGCTTATGCTGCCATGAGCGGGATACAGCGTGAAACTAGCATTTTCATTATAAACATCAAGGATCAACAATGTAAATATATTCTAAGAAGGCGAATAGATTGTCAAAAAACATTATTCGATTCTATATAAATGACATACGACGCAAAACAATTTTCCAGAGGCGACTAAACGTTGATAATTCAGCGTCGGATCGCTTCTTGTAACGTGTGAATTTGCATTGAATGGTAAAGGACAGTGCGGGCGTTTTCAAATTAGATACAAGGCGAGGCCGCTAGGTACACTGTTCGCTGTTCCTTAAGAATTATATATATTGAATCCTTTTAATGGTTTAGAACAAGATTTAGATTGCAATACTTATGTAACTTGATTATTTGCTGTGATTATTACAGAAAATTATTTTAACCGGATATATCGCTATTATGTCAGTATTAACAGTAAAATATAAAGTGTCTTAACACTATTTATTTGAATTCTGGCCAACTTGCTATAAGTAAATTTTGTTTAGAACAAAATTTTCTTGAACTAAATATATCGCAGGTACAGCATAGACTTAGAAGACTGGTGGAAAAATCAATACTTGTTATAATAACACAGCGTTAAGGGTTAGCTTGTGTTACTTACTTCAATGACATAATAAGTTACTGTTGGCTTTAAGCTTTTATTTATGGTTTCGCGACGTAACCTATTAATAATGTTAGTCGTTATATGCTTATAGTTCTTAGTTTATAGGTAAATGGCTCATGTTTTATTCATATTCTAGGTTTTTAGTTCTCTTTATAATAACTATGTAACATTTTATTTTTATTTTCCTACATCAAATTTTGTAAAAAAAAAAAACACTCACTACAATGTGTCATTTTACTAAGTGTCATGTCAACTCATTCTTAGATTTTTTAAATATCTACAGGCTGCTGTCGAGAGATCTTGTGGTAAGACACTCTGTTGCCTTTAAGTCACTTCCATTCTTGATTTTACGTCAAATTTTAGAGAAATTGCGTGTCGTTGTTGCTATCAGAACAAAGGAATTAAGATAAAGAATATTTCATTTCCTCCATTAAGGATCGAACTCATAACTTGTCGCGTTTACGGTCACACGCTTGCACCACAACAGACCTCGAATTTTGATTGTTTAAAAATGTGCGAAATTATCTTTTCAGTAGAAATTTATTCATTTCCATCCCATTATTATAATTGTTATATTTACTCACGTCAATACAACTAAATTAAAATCATAATAGAAATCTATTATATAATATATCATTACTTTCCAAAACATTTTTAGCAATTAACATACAATACACTATGAAACAAAGGCAGCTTTCTACATACGATAAGGTGTTAAACCAGACCGCTATATAAAATAATAGTGATTAATATAAACAGGTGCTCAACAACTGGCACAGAAAAGCCAACACCCAGAGGAAAGTCAGGGGAAGTCGTAAATAGTGGCAGCTGCCCTTCTACATAGTTCAATTTACTTTTTCTACATTTGCATCAGATTTATAAATACAAGACACGTGTAAAAGTCGTTGCAGTAATTGTAAAATATATGTTTTGTGTTTTCCTCGATAGTAAATATAACATAAGTAACAGTTAATTAGTTGTTAAGCATATTAACAGAGACATTACAAATAAAGATACATTTATACAGAATATATATCCAACATGAGCGAAGCCAATAAATAGCGTTCATTGAAACGAGATGGTTTATCGATAATACTAGCTAGATGGTCAATATGGAGAGATTTACGAATCGAAGGGCGTAGTGTGAACGAGGTTCGTTCGGGTCGCAGGGTCAATTCGCGCAGTTTAGCACCGCGTCATATTTATAATTACCTCGAGCGCATCACACGCGGCCTCTCCCGCGCTGCGCCTGCGCATCGATAAATCAAAATTTTAAATCACCGGTGGGCGGGACACTCCGCTTACCCAGCGCCGAATAAAATGAATTAAAAATAAAACAACGAGCCCTCTGCTCGCCCTGAGAAAATTTAAACATATTTTGCTTTAGTTTTTTTAATTAATACCTTGTTAAATTTTAATATTGAGAGCGTTATTACAATGGGTGTGCGAGAGATTTTAACTGGCTTTCGGTAACTTATTGAAGCCACGCATGACCCTTAATTGGATCATTTTTAACAAGAAATTATAAGCTCCGGACATCGACGACTGCGGCACGCGGTACGCGCGTACTTATATTTAAATTGCCAAAATATAATTTGGAGCGTGAGTTAAGAGACGTTTTCGAAGAAGTGTTTTTTTTCTTGTCCTCTTAAACACTATGACCTAAATACTTTAAAATTATGGTCATTTCGAAAGCAATCACATAAAGTGTTAGTACTAAGCGTTGTCCTCCATTATTTCAGTCGGCAGCTGCCATGAATGGCAATAAAATACATTTTACAATTACGACTGTTGTTAACGGCGTTCTGTAAATACGAGATGCCAATTTATAAGTTAATTTCGAAAACATTTCTTACGCTATTAGTTTAACGCATGTATTAAGTACACATATATTTAGAATACTAAAATTTTCTTTATTATAACGTATGTCAAATCTATCAAATCTAAACCGTGGGGTCAAATATTCAAATATTCAACATCTGCGATCGCCCGCTAGTAGACGTCAGTCGGACGGTAGTCAGCCACGCGTCACTTAGCCGACAGCTCTTCATTGCCACGACGTAAAGTTGATTGGTGCGCCTTTAATAATTCCTTAGTAACGGCTACCCGCGTCGAAACGAAACTAATGAGTAACTGCTTAAGCTTTCACTGAATAAAAAATAGAACTTAGATTGAATGCCATTATTTTTATGACGATGATATAAAAAATATATTCATATTTGTGATGATTGTAAAGTAGTTCCTAAAAAGTACTTTCAATAAGTTAACTACTCTACTATATTACCAGTGAACCAAACTTGGAAAGGTCATCAATTCATTGTCTATATAAATCTATAGTATAAATCTGTCTGTATAAATCTATAGTAAATTACTTACAACAATGAAGTGTTAAAAGTGGTCTTTTTAAAAAATATATAATCTAAGTGTATTTATTACAAAACGTATTATGTCAGAGACTAATATGTGCTATTGCAATAATTAATGCTAGCCTTCGCAAGCCCTAAGTGACCGTGAAATGACATTCATAGTATGCAATCATGAAACTTTTTCTGCTACAATTTGCTCACTTGAAGTTTTTGCAGACACGTGACTGATGCGCCGTAAACTAAGTCTATGAATATGTAATTAGTTCACTATTTACTTTTTTCTCATCAATTTGCTTGGCTTTTGTGTTGTAATAGAAAAACTGCCACAGACAGACATATTCATACATTTACATGTACTATTTTTTATTGAATGTATTATTTAGATAAATGTTTTTAAATATAGTAATTTTTCTATTTAAAATAGTATTGTGATTCATTGATTACTTTTAAAAATGTCATATACCTACACAAAATCTGCTTTTAGCAGCCTCGAGATTACATTTAATTAGCAATGTTTCTTACGATCAGATAATCGATTGGTGACAATCGGCATGAATTAAGAGAAATTCAAGAAAGAGATCTTTCTATATAGCAAGGGTGGCCCCACATATAACAATACGGATTAATTATCGGCCAAAATCGACCACTCAAATATACCTGTCACCGCTGTGAAACAGCGCGATCGAATTTATATGGACCACGAACAATGGTAAAAGCGGTAAACACAATGGAACCGCGCAAAATGAACAAAACTGACTGAATCAAAATGAACTCTCGCCGCCGGCCTCGCTAAGATATACTTAACCCAACTTACTAACTATTGTTGCTCAATAAATTTTATTACATATTATGTAAATGTTTCAAATTTTAATCATTTTACATCTCCCAAATATCATTTTTTATATATTATTTTAATTTTGGTTGTTCTTTCATATAACATAATCGTAGATCCTTTACCAAAAACGTACTAAAATTAATAATATTTGTGAAATTCATATTAGTATTATTAATTTGCTCGTGATGTGCGTATTTTATCTATATTGAATGTTTATGTAAATCAGGAGGGTTGAACAGAACCGCGCACGCGCTGCTGACGCGCGGACCACCGGCGGCTGTGTCAGCCCTGATTCACGGCCCTCTTGTTAGGGGTGTACTTTTCGCAAAACAGAAACATGTCGAAATTAAAGCAGAGACTTCAATATTAGTAATATTTGAGACACCTAAATTTAATTCTAGTTTTGTTTGTGTAGAACAACAATAACAAAAATAAAGAGCATGTCACTTTTTAATGACTAATATTCGTTTCTGTGAGTTATTTTACAATGTTTTGATATGAATTAAAATATATAAATTATTTATTTTCTTTAAGTAAAGTAAATACTGTTCATTTAAATATTTTATAATCTGATATTACAAAATCCTAAGACTTCATGGTCACCTGAACCATGTCAGAAACAAAAATTTGAACCAGCCCTACAATACGACTGCGACAAGCGTAGCATTGTTAGGAAGAGGCCGCCCTGGCTGTATAAATACATTCATATTGCCACTTTAAATATCTCAAATAAGACTATATCTCTTGTGCTGTGGATTATAAAAAATCGAAGTATACTGCTTTATAACATATTAATATGAACATGTATGAAGTATGTTGCTAAATTGCATCTACAAACCTGATCATAGTAACAAATTAATAAAGTCGCTGGTAGTATATACCTTCATATAAATAAAGCAAAGCTAAAAGGCTAAGTGCAAGGGACGAGACAAAATATATAGCTTAGTTGGATCCAAATCGTTAACACTAACAACTCATTCCTATCTCACCCCGGGATTTAATCGCACAAAATCTACCGCACTGCCTCACTTTCAACTCATTGGAATGCGCAGAAAATGGAAAAAACATGGCGCTAAACCGCGAATCTGTATGTATTTAAACGCCGATTCCAACATTCTGATCCTTGAAAAACCATTTGAATTTTTCCAAAAGGTGAACACAATGGAACAGATTCAGAAAGTTATCTTTTTGTTTCATTTTTAATTTTAAATCTGAAAGAGGAATTCGGTTCGGCAAAGGCTGTCACATCATTCCAGCGCTGCTAAGTGACGCCGGACGCACGTCAGTCTCGTGGATGCGTTTTATTTTATACGAATTCAGCCGACTCGCCTTGTTTTTTGTTATCATAGATGTCGGACTTACGTATACGATTAATTTTATAACCGTTTATCGATCGTTTCCCTTATTTTATCACCATTATAACTTAAAACGACAAATTCAATAAAGGAGGTGTTTTTTATTTACTCTGTGGAACCGGTTGCATTAAATGAGTTGGTTGTTTATAAAAAGAACATCGTTTAAAAGTTTTTGTAATAGTTTTATCCGTGTATATACGTACGTGTTTATTTTGTTAATATTTATTTCATAACCAAATACGATGTAATTGCATTTAAGCACTTAGTTTTTCTTTTAATAAATAAAAGACAAACGTGGATAGTCTATATTTTTTTTTATTCGCATTATAAAACGATAAATGCGGCAAATTTTCACTGCACTTGAATTTAATTATTAAATTTGCAAAATAAATAATTAAGCAACTTTATTCACAATAACCTTTGCATAATATTAGAGCACTTTACATGAAAGACGATCAATTATTAAAATTATAATAATTATGTGCCATAGGAGTCGCCTCAGGTAACCGTATCGCTTGGGAATAATAAAGCTTGTCGCTCACAAGCGTAGAGGCCGACTCGCGATTGACGTACGTTGGGATGACGCTAAAAGGTCTATTGTATACCAAACGCTCGTTACTCGCAACCAACCGGTCTTTAACACGCTTAAACAATGTGATTACTTTATACATATGTAACTATTCTTCTGAGAACTGGAAAAAAGCCATTAAAGTAAACTTTATTTCTTTCTTATCCGAGCTTATTATGCTAAGTATCAAGTTTTAAGTATATAGAAATAGCATAAATCTCTACGTAATCTTACATCTATATTTTTACTTTATGCTTAATATATGCTTTTTAGATTTAATATAAACGTTCCACCGAAAATCAAACACGTAATCATCCCTTACAGTCATGTATACCTAACTAAATTCTTTTGTGATGACGTCTATAAAAATATATATGTTTTTTAAGGATGAGTTTATATTATAACGCTACTTACTAATATTGGTATAATTTCCAAATATTTTCTCTCTCATTATGGAGTACCTGATGGTATCTCAAATATATGCTTATGATGTATTTATTCAATAGTAATAAAGTCGTAAGTCAACCAGCGACCGTTTAATGTAAATGTAATTACTCCATTGCGTTCTTTTATAGTGCAATTAATCAAAGGCTGTTACAATATGCATGATTACTTAAACAAATAAAAGCAATTATGTAAATACGCGGCTCATTTAACATTTAACGTGAATATTGTCGTTGTAAGGCTATCGCGTCGAGGCGTGATCTCGCATCGCGGATAATATCGGATTGCGTCAATTACGACTGATCTGCCGCGATCGCGAGATACATACAAATGTATCGAATACACCGACCTTCATATTTGGCGAACAACCAGTTCTATGCATATGAAATGGCCTCTTCTATACATCGTCGTCTCGCGTATTGAGCTTTGGAAACGGCAGGAGAAAAGTGGCAAGTCTAATATGAGAAAATATTGACAGCAAAAATGTGCTACAGCGCAATGGATTCTATCGGGGGGCATTTGAGTAGCTCCTAAATACTCAAAGATTGTAAGTGTTATTGCCATTTTGGCAAATTCGTTTTCCTGATCTTCCATATAAAATAAGATGAAGTTAAGGTACAGAAATGTATGTTATATATAGCGTTTTAAAATCACTTAGATATGTTTAGTAATAATGCAACATAGTAAATGATTTCAAATTCTAGTAACAAAATATTTTAACATTTTTTTTCTATTATTTAAGCATTGTTCGAGTAAAAGCAAAAAACTCAGATCAGTCGTAAAATATATTTGCAAAATTTACAGTAAACTTTACACGTAGAGCTTCAACGCGGAAGTAAACTGGGGATCAAAGTGGTGGCTTGTACGGCGCGCGCGTGGGACGATACACCACAGTTGACAAAACGTTACAAACTAAAACAAACATTTTGCGATACATTAGTGTTCAACTTTATAGTTTAAAGTTTACTCTTATGTTTATATGTTTTATATTTCCTCCTTTACCTTTGAATATTATTATTATTAACCAAAAAATTCTTATAAAAATGAAAACATATGCCATGAAACATTCAAATGACTTGTATTAAATATATTCATAACACGTTAGTTTAGTAGTGCGGGAGTCGCGTCATTAGTCAGTGAGACAACACCTAACAATTTGAGCGCAACCAACGCACCACTAAATTGCGGGCTGCCATCGCATCGATCTTTATTTATTTGTATTTACTGCGCGTTGTATCTAATTATAATAGCGTAGGCCGTGATTCGAGCACTTTTTGAACAGTTGGCGCTGACGTTGTAATGACAGCCGCGGTTTCCTGCTACTTAATTGTTTAGGAAGTCCATTGCACAGTTGCGCATCGAATTATTTAGTAGATCTACTTTGGATCAGGTGTACGCGTCACGATCGGTAGCAGCACTTACAGTCTGTCAGATCGGACGAGGCTAAGCCAGATTATAACGTAACACGGTAGTACGCTCGCCTTTGATGTCATTCAAACGATTGCCTAATGCTCTTAATTGCTTATTTTGGGAGCAACAACATGAAGAAATATGATGATTGGCGTTTTGAAGATGTACAAGCACGTGAGAAATAAACATCCACTTTCATTATTTAAGTTTGATCGGCTAAAGTAATATATACTAAATTTAAACTATTTTAAATAAAAATCAACGCAACTTTAATCGTATTTATTACAATGAATGCCCTGAAACTACGTATATACAAGCCGAAGATGGAGAAGTACACTCTGATATTTCTGAAACATGCAATTTAAGGCTCTAAATCAAAGGCGTTCTCGGACACACCACGGCTACCGATAAATAACTCTGTGCGAAACGATTTGTGTAACACGAGGCTCTTTCACTTCGGGAGATGTTGCTCTTATTAAGTTATTACACTCAGTACTTTATTCTTAGCACTGCCTCTATAATGAAAATGTTCCACGCGGGAAAGGTAAATACTATTAGAACTTAAAGTTACGAATTAAAATTGTCACTTAGTAACACCTGTCGTTACTAATGAAATTATACAGACAGAGGGTTACAAATTCAAATTTCAATTAATTTTCTTTACAATAAGACTCTATTGATAGGACGTAATGCGGCACAAGTTCTCAATTGAGTTCATACATGTAGCTGGCAATTGATTCTCTTCGCTTCACGGGTGAAATCGCTCACACCGCGCTCAAAACCGATCCGTTTAACCGCATCACTCGATTACACAGCCTTCCATATTCTACATAGACTACCTTCACTATTGAACGCCTATTAATAAAAAAGAGTATCACCTGTGTTTTGACAACAAATCGAAACAAAAAACTTCTACTCGTATTATTTGAATTTATTATGACCAAAAACAGTGTCTCTCGTTATTAATATCGGCATTAATATGTTTCCAATATCCTGTCCATAAATGTCACAGCCACTGGCGCCTATTACAGGTAGAGAGTCTGTACACAAATGTATCTACACAAAAACGTAAAATTCCCAACAATGAACGGTAACTAAAAAATTGAAAATTTATAACACCTCCCGCTATCCGGCCACCGCTGGAAGGTCCTGAGAATTGTAATTTTTCTTACAAAATTTAGTGATGTGTCAAACCTGTTCGACGTGGCAAATAAAAATGTACAAGGAGATGGTGAAAAAACAAACTAAAGACTTTGGGTTATTGCTAAAACAAGGGAAGGTTACCATATCAATCAAGGCGTTGACAAAAGTGGAACTTTTTTCTCGTGCTCGGGCCGTGGGATGAAAAAAGGGTCCGTGTTTATGGAAATGCAATAAAAGAGACGCGAGTGCTGCTCCGGCATAACCTTACTTGAATAGTGTCGCGTCATTATACATTTATATAAAAAATATTTATAAGTAAAATGAAAATTAGACTATCTATAAATAACCCAACGGTACTTGGAAGAAATTGAGCATTTTCGCTTTAGGATCAGTGTATTGTTTTTGTGTAGTAAATAGATTTAAAAAATATATGAATCTGCTAAATATGTCAAATTTAAGAATAAAAGATTTTTATATTGAAATGTTTAGATACGATAATGATCCTGGTAGTAAATTTAATAAAATTGATATAAAAATTATGAAATCGACTAGATTGAACCATTTTTCCGGAATAAGTTTTAAAAATAAGTTTTTACATCTTCAGTGTTTGAATAACGTTTTAAAATATTATAAAAATGTAATAAGTATGTTAGCAGGTGCCTTACAGGTTGCGCAGGTAAGACTTTTGAGCTTTGAGTGAGATTGATAAAACGGAGTGCACCCCCGCCGCGAGGCCGTGTCACTCACCGGGCATGCGTGAGAACCTATTGTACCTACTGCTAAGTCAGATATCTTGAAAATGTCTGATATGAACGTTATTTAACCAATTTCAAAAGAAAATTAATGTTGTTTAACTAAAATGTTGTCCATACGTGAATAATACATTTTTGTTATAAAATTTAATACATAAAACAGCCGTTTTAACTATTTATACATATACTATGTATTTTCTTATTATAATTTCAAAGTAAAACCACTTTAATCTCTAAATCTGTTGACCGCGAGACGTGAATGACCCAGCTACACATGAGTGAGTCAAATGAATCACGATATTAATTCACCTTGCATGTTTTTTCATTAATTTCACCTATAATTAAACCCTTTATTTAAAAAATAATATGAAATGAAATATTTAACAATTTAAAATAAAATATGTATTATTTTAATAATTCATTAGGTTGTTAAAGTATAATATAATTATATGATTAAAACCAACAAGAAGCAAATAACCGTACTAGATTAAATAACTTAAAATGAATTTTACATTGTCTTATGAGGCTATCCATTATTTCCATACACTACAATATATTTATTTATGTGTATATTTAAACTAAATCTGTATATATTTTAGAGTTAATTTTGTATTTTATTACGTTTTTCTTTGTTTTTTATTATTTAAAATTTTGTTTTCGCTCATGACTTGCACCGAGGTCTGCAGCAAGATTTATTTGATGGCTCACAGTGATCGATGAGCGGCGAACGGCCCCGTGCGACACCGACAACGGTCACTACCGTATGGACAATAAAACCTCCTACTCGAAATATAATTAATAAACTATTGACATGCACGTTTAATGGCATAATTTATTTATAGAACCAATCGATAAAATAACAATCTGAATGTATTTAAAAATATTCATTTTGAAACATTCTAGGTAGTCCATTTCATTTGCATTATAAAAAAGATAAAAAAAGAATTAGATCATTATAAGACATTGTTATTTGCTTAACCAAATATTTGGCGTATCATAAATTTAAACAAAACAATCGTTTTATTATTTCTTTTGAACATTCCTCTTATGACGTCATGGGCAGGCACGTAAGGCAGACAGTGTGGGACCGATTCATACATAGGCTTGGAGCTATAGAATTCTTATTGTAATATTTATTTGGCACTTGTTGGGGCTATGAATGCCAAATAGGCAAGTTCTATGACCGCCCGCCTTTGGTTTGAATTGTTCATGCATATTACGAGGATGTTGAGATTTAGGTGTGTGATAATACTGTATAGTACCTAATAATTGAGGCATTCGCAAACCATCTGGGCAGATTAGATAGCGTGAGAGATTTTATATTCAAATAAATAGGAAATAAGTTTTTATTCGAGGCCTGTCGTGGCGCAGCGGCACAAGCGTGTGAATGTAAGCGTCAGGTTGTGGATTCGATCCCCACTCGAGGAAATGAAATATTTAATATTTTAAATTTAATTATTTAACGTTTTCATTTCGCTTCAATTTAGTACAAGGCAAAACACAGCGTTAATTTCCGCTACTCAACACGCCATGCCTCAAATTCGGCGAAAAGTGGGGAACGGAAGTGGAACGGGGTGTCTTAACACTAGGTTACCAAGTTCCCTCTGCCTATCCTGCCATGTGCGGGATACAGCGTGAAGCTTTTTATTGTATTGGCAATGTGATGCTTCTAATTGATTCAGTGATTTAGTATTGAAATTCGCTGAAAGGAGAATAACAAGTTTATTTTCATATTTACTACCTAATTAGTATTTTTTATTTATGCATGTATAAATCAATTTAATATATTTTTAACAAATAAAATATCAACTACTGTCCTTTATTTAAAATACACTGATTCAATATTAATTAGGTATATAGTTAGAATTATTTTTTTTATTATTAAATATTTTAGATAAGGATCATATTCATTTAAAATTGCGTGGGTTTTAATATCACGACAGGGTTTTTGGTACAATGTACGAAAGAAACTAACAATTTTACGATACGTGCATGTTTCACTAAGAAATATATTTCTCATGAAATTATCGTACAACTGCTTTAAATATAATGTCAAAATTAATATGTTCATTTATATCTGTTAGGTATATATTTTTTAATTTTAAAAAGTTTAACGTTATTTTAAGAACAAAAACATTATGTTGGTTTTTAAAATTAAAAACACCACATTTAACAAACGTTAAAGTACGTTTAAACCTGAACAATAAAGCTTATCGCACACCCATCTCCGCTAAAAACAAAAGTCGCGTTGTATCGCTCGCTTCTGAAAACGAAGTTGTATGGCATTTGCATTTATATTTACTTCTTTATGTAATTATATACAAAGTATAAACTTAAAATACGGCTATGTGCTAAATACACATTCACTGTGATATATTTATAACACTTTTTCTCAGCTTCACACTGTATCCCGCGCAACGCAGGATAGGCCGAGGAAACCTGGGAATCTAGTGTCAAGATACTCCGTTCCATTCTCCACTACTATTAAATGAACTAGTAATTATGAGGTCTGTGGTGGCGCAGCGGCACAAGCGTGTAAACGACAGGTTGTGGGTTCGATCCTCACTCGAGAAAATGAAATACTTAATATTTTCAAATAAAATATTCAATTTTTCATTTCTTCTTTCTAATAATAAGGCAAATCGCGGCGTTGAGTTCCGCCACTCAACACAACGCCTTTATTAGGCGGAAAGTGGGGAACGGAAGTGCAACGGTAGTGTCTTGACACTAGATTCCCAAGTTCGCTCTGCTTACCGTGCCATGTGCGAGATACAGCGTGAAGCTGAGAATATTTAGTATATTATGCTATACATATATTAAATGTTCGTATTATATATTCATACCAATAACAATAATACAAAAAAAAGAAACAATCATCAAAAAATTTACGCCGTCTTCATGCGAACAACTTAATCTCTACACTCAAAATACATTTTATTACACAACAAATTGAACAAAGTGAGTTATCTTAACTCCTTAATTAGCCATTACGGCCATTAATTGTTTATTATAAAATTGTCCAACAGTTGCATTGTCTCGTTTGCTTTAAGCCACCAATTTGTATTGTCAAAAGATTCCCACTTCTATTCCCATTCGTGTCAAGTGCATTTAAGTAATTAGTCTATTTAATAATGATTATTGTTTTAACTCTTTAATTTTTTCGTGTGTTTCGTACTGGTGTTGTCAAATTACTTGTGGTTTCGTCAAGGTTTTTCTTTCATAAACATTAGGTTTCATAATGAATTCGTAACTAAGGCCATATAATTAAAATAATTATTGTTATTGGCATTCGATATTAATATAATATTTTTTATATAATTAACTTTTATTTAATAGGAGAACTAATACTGAAGTTAAGGTCATCTATTTATAAAAACTATTTTAATCTATAATTATAGAAATATAATTAAACGAATATGAGCCAGAATGGAGTTAAGGAAAATATCCAGACGCTGCTAGTTCTGTTTCTAAGAGAGCATTGTCTTAAAAATTCTACAACGAAATTAAAAGTGAGAATTCAATCTTCAGCAAGCTGCATTAACGGTATCACTGTACAGTACACTGACTTCATATTATATTAAAACTACGTGAGTATCATTACATCCGGGTTTAAAAACCATGACTCAATGAGCTACCAGTAGTTGGAAATGTTTACAACGTCAAGCTAAGTGAAATTAAAATATAAAAAGTTTTAAAAAAAATTACTACTTGTAATGTATTTGTAATTTTTACATAAAAATATCTAAACACGGTGAATCCAGTTTGGCCATTATATAATTTAACTAATAATAGCAAATATTTGTAGTCGTCCGTCTGGTTTATGTCAGCGAGGAAGGTATTAAGGTAAATTGTACAATTGTGGGCACGGGCCAGTCGTTAGCCGCGGACGAGTTGGGCCGACGTGACGTCTCAGCAGCCATGTCGCATTGTTTCAGTTTTATGCGTGCCCGACCATAGATTAAACGTTAACTGGGAGATTTATGGCGGTCATAGAGCGGCTAGTTTCGTGAATGTACAGATCTTTCGTCGAAACGCTCAGGTTTCTTAAGAGCCCAATTTGTGAGTTTGTCGTGCTCGCATGCATGCCCCGCCTTTTTATTACTGCCCCTAACTGTAAACAACACCCATTCTGGGTTTGGTCTGGCCGTCTCTTGAACTTGTATTACATTTTATAATAGAGATAAACTCGCTGCTCGCTTATTATGATATGATATGTTCAATTATTAAAACGAGAAATATTAGTAGGTACGATAATTCTTCGGTAAGTGTCATTATTTTATACGACAAACAGCTTTTTGAATATAAATTCCTAATTATAAATAAACAAGTTTTAATTATTTTAGTTTGCATTTCCATTTAATTGTGGCTAATATCTTGTTCATATATACAAATATACGAATACATGTATGTGTGTGTGTGTGTGTGTGTGTGTGTTTGAACCTCAAATCCACATGTTTAAGATTTATTGAATGTATGAGGAAATTGGTCGGATTCTTACACTCACCAGTCTCCGCTTGGGCTTGATGAGTGGTCGGTTTTGTCCGTTCATCTTGTAGTAGAGTCCGCAGGCGTTGCAGAGGTAATGGCCGGTGCCGTCGCGTCGCCAGAGTGGCGTGCTCGTCGCGCCGCAGTTCACGCACTCGCGACCCTCTGTACACATAATGTTGAATTATAGATAATATTGATAAAATGTACTGGTTAACTAACTAGAAAATTAAGGGGAAAATTATTATAGATTACATTTTTAAAAATAAATTAATTTATGTTTTTTTTTTTTTTAATATTTCAAAAAAGTAAAATTTGGAATAAAAAACTTTAAATTAAGCAAACAATAACATTATTAAAGCAGCTGATATTTTACGACAACAAAAATGTGAGTTAGAAGTTATTTATTTACCTGTCTCCTGGCAGGCTGGGAAAGACCAGAGAAAATCACATTCAGAAACATTACAAATCGAATTTTACTATATACTTCAAGCATGCACAATAAAACTAACTATTTAATATAATAATGTCCTTTCTTACTAATATTTAGCTGAAATGCAGTAACTAAGAAAATATAATACTTATATTTGATTAACAAGGGAAAGCGAGTCAAGTTTCACTCGAAGAAAAATATCAAGATTTTTTACACGCAAGGAGAAACATAGAAAGTGACGTTGTTCATTAGTAAAGCGTATTACCCTATAATTAACATAAAATAAATTCTTAAACAATCTTTTTAAAGAAAATTGTACAGAATAAAGAACTTTAATTTGCTGATGTAATTATGTATACTATACAACCAAGATAATACACAAATACCGTTCAAAATATGAAAATATTACTGAATAATCGACAAAAGCTAAATTTAACACTAGTATTACAATAATAAACAGTATTAATTCATTCATAGAAATGAACAAAAGCGAATTTCTTAAAAAAATGTTGCAAAAACATTCAAGAGCGATATAACAAACAGAGCGTAAAGGAGCCATAAAGTATTATTACCTACATGCTAATTTTCACTATGTGTAATTGTATTATATATACACAAGTTATAACAATTTCCAACACAAGCATCTCAACCGTAAAATACATCCGTCTAACTATATAAAAACAATCAGAGGCTACTTTGACTTCTAAGCGATTACTGTATAGCTTTTATGTAAATGATTTTAAATTAAATTATAGCATGCGCTAAGTTAAAAACATGCAAAAATTTTAATTTAACCCCAAGACGTGTAGCCCTCCAGGGAAACAAATACAGCTTATGTAACGTTATATTCATTAAAATTCTTATTTTATCATAATCCGATTGTAAACTTATACGCTTACATATACAAGTAGTTGTATAGATTTTACGCAAAATTAAATTCACACGATTGTTCATATAATACTTTTAATAAGAGCATCCGTCCGAACGGACGACGAACGGCTTGCAAAGAGCGATCCGCCCCTATTCTTTCTCCATAGTCGATTATTTATCGGGATTAATTTAAAAATCCATTTAGTTCTTCCACAGTCTATTTTAATATAAATTCAATAAAGTTGTGCTTTACCATATTTATATATTTATTAGTAACTTATGATGATATTGGAAACAACTCGAAAGAGATATATTCGTTTTATGTAAAATTATTCTTATAAACAATTATTTGTCTAAAAAAGCATAATATACGAACTTTTATACTGTAAATTCATAAAACTATGAAGGCTTTAGGCAACTATTAAACACTCATAATTTAATGTTGGCTATAAAACTGTAACCCACTTTAGTGAGTAAATATCAATTTAAGCGTAAGAAATTTATTGCCATAAAGATAAGATATCTATATCATAATCGTATGTATCTAGATCTGATTATCCAAGTCCCCGGGTAGACGCCGCGGCGCACTGAATAAATAATGTTTCCCGCGCAGGAATCTAACAAGAAAGGTGAAAGTGCTCAAATACTCGATAGAAAAAACTTCTCAACCGAACACAAAACGATCCCCGAGCTTAAGGCAGTATGGCCATTTATCTTTTTTATGTAAAACCAGATCACAACCGGCAATTAAATCGCCCGGACCTTATCGAAAACTTATTGCGATCGAACCGACAACTCACTTTTTGGACTAACCCTTTATTTTTTATACGTCGATAAAGCCTGTAATTTGTTCGGAGATTTCTAATAAATAAACACCAATAACGATTATTATATAAAAAATAACAGGATATTACAAGTAACGTGGAGTTTTATGATAGTGTCTCTCACGAGGAACGATCAAATTCAATACTAACATCTCTATTGATAAAACATTTGTGAAAGCCAGTTGGCCGCGGGCGGCAGCCTAAGATTTACGAACTTTGCCACCCGATATATCGAAATCACACATATTATTTAAAGATACCATGATTTTGATCAATTGATTTTGGATAAAAACAAGGTATTCATTTACTTTATGGAAATAGCGGTCGTCGTTTATATGCTCATTTAGGTACATTGTAAGAAATCTGTTAGTTTATCTGTGTTCTCGTTTTGACTATCGAATGATCTAAACTTTGCCGCTCAGTGGACGTGATTTTGACATGAAATAAAGATATAATTTAGTACGCACGTAACGGTGCCTGTCCAGCTAGAGATAAACCTATCCTGAACGAGTGCAGAAGTCGGAGCGAAAAATTCCAGTGTTTGCTCAAAATTAGAATGCGGCGCGCTCTTTATTACCCGGAGTGACGTGCGGTCGTGACGCGGCGATGCTACGTGACCGCGATAAAAGATTTTCATCTGCCATATTTACGTAGGCGAGTGGGCGGTTTTTATTTTTCGAGAGTCTCCAAGCGAGCGCACTTCGGGCGAGAGGAGAGCAGCTCGCAATTTTCACACGGCCTCGCGCTGGGAAAATACTCCGTTGTTATCCCGTGGGGAAGCTGACAATGCGTATTATGAACAAACGCGATACGACCGTCCAGGAACTATCGATGCGTTCAAAATAAATGAAGACAGCCCGTTACTCCTGACTGAAAACACGCCCGTAAAAACTGGTACATAGCCTCGTGTAACGCTCGTACAGAACGGGGTAATGTAATTTAAATGAAGGACTAATTTGCTCCCGTGTACCGTGACGCGCTCTCTCGGCGCATCGGCCCATCAACACGTAACGGTGTGGCTATTTTGCATACAAACCATTAAATTATTGCTTAAAACTTATTCTTTGTTGCGCCACAGTGGCTGTTATTATGCCTTAATTATACGTCTGCATGCAAATAGAAAATTTTACGGACTCCGATGATTAGTTTTATTTAAACTTACGTTTGGATATAAAATATAGTACAATATATAAACGTTCGATGATAGGAAAAAGATTGAAATGAAGTCTAAAATGAAGTCATTTTTCACAGCTAATGCCCCGCACATATTTGCATTGGTTATTATCATACGGTCAGATAATTACGTGTGACGCCAATGCAACGAGCGGTTGTACCGAACGCTGTATAATTATACATCGGGGATATGACGCCAGCTTAATAAGACGGCAGAACGTGCCCACGAGATCTTCTAGTAAAAGAAATTATGGATGCAACTTGCAATCGTATAAAATATGTGTTTTGTAAACTGTTATATTTTTGTACTTTACGCTTTATTCTGCATTACATTATACTACATATCAGGATAGACAGAGGAAACTTAGTATCATAAGATACCTACATACATACAAGCCACAGCCCACTTTTCCTCGAATTTAAGGCATTGCTTATTTAATATTTAAATTTCAAATTTAGCATAAAACTTGCTTAATATTTACACATGATTTTAGCTTCATAATTAAAAATGAATAAAATATATTTAGCGGTTTGCAAGTACACTTTTATAATGAATTAATCACTGAAGTTCCGCCGAAGTCATATGCAAATTTGGAGTGTTGCAATTGTATCCCACACTGTAGTGCTGTACCGGCGGACCATGACGACCACTGTATTGTTACCTTCATATTGTTAGACAAGAATATTTAACACGAAATTATTCATTAGTAGCCGGTTTTAAAATAGTTTGGTAGCGGTTCTCTTTGTATTCATTAAAAAACTATCAAAACAATTAATTATACGTTAAATTTATTTCATTTGAGGCCTTTAACCTCTCAAATGGTGTACGTTGCTGGTGCTGATGATTATTTCGTACAATGTTAATTTTATATATTCCGAGAATCAAATTCTTTCTGCAGTAGGTATATTAAGAAAATATCTATTATCATGTATATAAAGCAATCGTGTTTTTTTACAATTACGCAAATAACATTAGGTTTATGGCATAGAACTAGACGTTGCACCATGCCAAACGTTTATAAATTAATTTTGTTACAATATATTTAACATATTATTATGAAGCCGAAAATATAGTAAATAGTATTAACTGGCATGTAATTATGCTAATATATCCTAAAATTATTACAGTATAATTCTAACGTAAAAGAATTGCAAACAAAAATAACTCACTACGAGCCGTCCCTCTTAACCGGCGGCTTCATTCCTCTTAATCGTCGGTCCGTGGCGTACAATCACACACGTCTAGAAAACCTGCTTAATTTGTTTATTCTATTTTAGCATTTACTCCTTAGGTATAGGGGCCATAATTACACTCGCAATTTTAGGCAGTCACCACAATTTTTACGTCCAATGTATGACTCCACTAATTGGTTGCACAACTTTCTGCGAAACATCTCTGTTGCTACAACACTACGTGAGTTGCACAGAAACACTCCTGTAATATGAAATGTTGTTTGGATAAAACGTACTCGATTATAGGACATAAGACCTTTCATTAAGAACCATAGCCTAAAAGAGCAATGCACTGAAGGTACGCTGCATTTGAATTATCGTTGAAACACTGGGATTGTAGTTTAAATTAAATGCCATTTAAGTGAACGTACCGTTGTATTGTTTTAGAAAGTAAACAAAGAAACAATTTAGAAGTTTAATGCCTTATGGATATAACCGTTCTCGTTTGTTACTTACTATCTATCTTTTTGCTGAAGTTACTTAAATATACAATATTAAAAGCTTAATGCTTTATTATTTCATAACCTAAAGATATTGATTTACAAAACAAAACGTAATGTATGTAATTTCCTATAATTGAAATATAATAGAGATTAATAACATACAAGGGATTGATTTTTTTTTTAATTTCTACTAAAATCCGCTTGTTTTATGGCATAGCGAGGTCAGATCGGCAACAATGGAATGGGCCACATCCGGGCAGCCGCATTATCATAATATTGCTTCCACCTCAGAACAGCATCGTAAAAGTGGCATGCGGTTATATAGTACAGAACATTTAAAATTGCGTTATATTTGTAAATTACCGTATAAAAAATTAATATAGTAAAATATTTACTTTTCAAAAAAACTTAGTAATCAATACTTTTACTAATCAGTCGTTGAACAATCTATAATTACTCTATGTAGTTCTTCTAAGCCTTGTTCTAAGGTCACTTCTAAGGAACTGCCTCACTTTGCGATATAGCTACGTTTACGCCTATAGCCACAATTTATGCGCCATTTGAATGTCCCTTTAACTCAATATTTACTTTCGTGGTTTACCGGTGCCTCGCAATTTATTTTATAAAGAAATAGATACAAAAGAATGCAGTTCTTTTGTATCTATTAATAAGAAAAAAAGTGAGAATACGAATTTAAATATTCGTTTTGTTTGAACATTACAATTTTAAAAGCTCTAAGCTTAGAAGCTGTACTTGGACATCGTATGTTCAAAGCTCTAGATAAGGCCTTATTAGTTTACATTTGAAGTGTCTAAAGAGATTTTACATAATTTATTATACACTTGATTAGTCTAGAGACTTCGTAATAAACGTGTTAAGCAATAATAAAGTCATGTTATATGTCAGCTTCGACCTTGAGGATAGACATCCTGCTAAAATCGAACGAGGCTTTCGTAGCGTTTTCCTTGAACCTAGTTTTAGAGGTCGGGCGTAAATACTGAGAATTCCTCGCCGATCCAGATTTATAGGTTACTTAAAATTTATTCTAATATTAATAAACAAACACTTTGTATTTAATTAAATTAATATATAAATCATTAATTAGTATAAGATGTTTTTTTGTCTCTCAGTCTCAATTTATATTCATAAAAAGCTATATTTATACGTATCTCTTTAGATAATTGCTTGAGGATATCGCCAAAGTAATAGCTGGTCTGTGTCCTAAGTACTTCTTTATTTTACCAAGTATATACAAGGCCATGACTTTGTAAATGTCAACAGAAACATTATTAAAGTTTAAACTCTATATTACAATACTGGTAGGTGCAGTAACAACAAAGTCGCGTAGCTATATTTAGGTTTAGAATATCAGAACATATATTTCAAATTTGAAAATAAATTAATTTTAACTTGTTGTTTAAATAATATTCGATTAAATTAAAATCAACATAGCAAGAACTCACAAAGGCTAAGATTTCCTTGAACTGTTTTAAGTCGGGTCCAGCCGAATTTGCCTAGAATTCTACAGCAAAATTCTGTTAGAATAAAACAAAACTAACTTTTCAAGTCCTGCATTCATTTCATACATAAATAAATATAACAAACAATATTTACATATATAATTGATATCACAACTTAAAATCACTTTAATATAATTTTTAATTAAGTTATAAAATGTATTAAAATTGAATTCACAGCAGGGCATCATTAAGATAAGCATTATTGGTTAATAATTATTTCAATACCGATTCATTGTTAGAAAATATGTTAATTTTATTGTTAATAAATTATCTGTGTACAGCAGAAAAATATATTTACTAAGTAATTTTTCAATTACTTAAAAGGAGATGATGCTGTTTTTTACAAATACTAACAGAAATGAGCTCACTCAAGAACCGGTTGATATATTCATTATACTAAATTATTATAAAGACCGTAATAATGTAATTTTACTTTGCGCGAACAAGTTAAATAAATCCACTTGCTTAATTCAATGTTTACTTTATAAAATGCAAATAGCGCTGCATCTTGGTCTTCATCTAAATGCGTCACAAACTTTTTATCATCAAAAAATGTTAAGTGAAAAAAAAAAACAATTGTAGCTATAGAACAGCCTACTTCTCTTTAATAGTTTTTATAACATAATCTATAATTTATAAATAAATTAATTAATTATGTTCAAAATAAATACGTAATGTAATAGAATAGGAAAAATTGCACAATTCAACCAATTCACAATATTAATGAGGTCTGTAATTTTAATATTCAATGTCATATTAATATAACTGGCGTTAGTACTCCGTAGTTCGTATACCTATATGAATAAAATATTCCATAAGAACCGCGACTTCCGGCAGCGAGCCGGCTTATGATATAAACATGAGCCGCCCGTTGACAACATAGTTCCACTTTTTCTCGCAAGCCGCAATTAACGCTAACTTTTTCTCTATCACTGTAATTACCCACGAGAAACCCATCCAAGATTAGATCCATCCGATCGTGAGATCGTAAATTTTTCAAAAGTAACATTTCACAAAATATTGAATAATCATAATTGCTTTCAATTGAATGTTGGTGTTAGCATGTAAATTTAAGTCCGTAATGAGAGACAATAAACGAGCGCTTTTTGTTCCCTTCCATTGTCAAAGCTTAACTATGAGAGTTATAATTACATATTTATGTATAAAATAAAGCGCGCGTAATACAATTACTGTTGAGTAATTCTCAGTTATATGAATATTCGTCATATTATTGTGCTGGTTATTGCGAAAACTTGCTCCAATTGTTGGGGTAACAATAGTCGCATTAGCGGCAAAGGTCAGTAGAACAATATTACGCGAATACAACTTTTAATTATTGCCCCGAATTTGATGTCTATAGTACCTATTTATGTATAGCGAATGGTTTTTAATATAGAACAATAGAATTTTAGTAACTACCTACATAAAATGAATTATCTCAATGTCACGCCATGATATTCCAAATTAAAAAATATCCTAAATCATTAAAATATTTTGTAACAATGTTATATTAAATACGAATTCTTTTAAAGAGTAATTGACTCGTTACAACGTAAGTACCCGAGTTGTGTAATTAAAATATAAGTAGATTCACGCTGATTAACTCTTTCATATTTAAATATAAAGCAAACACAGATGAGTCGACGGTTCTATTTCGTAAGCGAACAATTTCGAAGATTGTCTTAAAAGTAAAATAGAAATCCGCTTAGAAGTAAATACTCACGTAAAAACAATAGCTTTGCAATTAGGTAATGGGAAACGGCTGTTAAGAAAAATTGTCAGGAATTGTTCTTAAATGTAGATTTATAGTGTAAAGAATTTAATTTAACGTTATTAAAAATATGTGTGCCCGATTCACCTAAGAAGATCTTGAATTAATGTATCAAAGTAATATTTACTTATTTAGTTATTAAAGGTTTTAAAATATTAAATTATTTTATTGATACGGTTCTGAACTTGACTGTGCATTAAAATGCATGTATGTAATTGCAAAAGGCACCCGGATTTGAAGAAGCATAATATTTCTTCACAAAATTATTCGTACATATATGAATTAATTAACGCTGCTACATTTTTAATGTTTTAAAAAAGAAGGTCTCAATTATTTAATATTAAAACGAATATTATAACTTTAAAATTTCGACGCCCTGTCGTTGTTTTTGTTGTTAATGAGTTAGTTTAAGTAAATGCAATGTTAGTAACCTCCACCGATTTAGCAATTAGTCCAAGCGTTATTCGTGATACCAAGAAAACACTGCGATGTACAAAAACCGTGTAACCATCTCCAGTGCATTCACGTTTATCAGATCACATCAAGAAAAAATACGTGTGTCTAACTTATAATAGTATCCGATGTTACAGTTGTGATTATATGTGTACCTATCGGTACTTATTAGCTTCTAAGTTATTAAATAAAAGGGCAAACTAATATTTTATATTATTAAAATTAAATCTAATTTTTAAAATAGCTGTAATAAAATCTGCTGTATAAAAACTATGTTAAATTAATTTCTTTCTTCTTTACATATACTACAGTGATCTGATAAACGCGTATCAGTGTGAGTGCGAGCGTGTAGTAGTGGTGTACGTAGTGCGTAGTCCACGGGGACTCACCGGCGCTAGTTCGCGTCTTGTTCGGTCGCGGTTTACTCTGCTGCTGCCCACTATACCCCTTCCCCTGGTAGTTGTAGTAGTCGCCGGCGGCGGCGTTGTACTGCGCGGCGGCGTTGTACTCCCCAGAGGGCTGACTGTCCTGAGGGCACGAGTCTGGCTGCGCACCTTCACGTTGCTTTGCTGGCGGAGCCCCCATCATGGGCTTTACGTCGCATAGGGGAAGTTCTTGTTGCTGCATGAACGCGACGCTCATCGCTGTAGCGTGCGCGACGGCTGCTTGGTAGTCCTGCTGGCCGAGCGCCGCCGCAGCGACAGAATCAGGCGTCGAGTCCTTCGGTGGTGTAGGCGGGAAGGAAAACAAGGGGTGGGGGTGTGGATGCTGGGCTGGGGAGAGTGGTTTATCTGAGGGCGCGGCGTCTTGCTGGAATCCGCTACCCCAGGCGCCGCTACCCAAGGCTTTCGAATCGAGCCAAGGATGCAACGGCGTGTGAAAATGCGGCCTGCAAACCTGCCCGCCGCCACTGCTTAAAGTCCGACCTGCATACAAAATATATAATTAATAAAAGAAATTTACGTACATTTTCTTTATAAAAAAATTGACGTTATAATTTCCCTAAAACCTAACTAGTTACTTCAAAAAGAAATCCTGAATAGAATCCAAGTGATAAATAATAGTAAATAATAACATTTTAAATGTCCGCAATACTCGTGCTTTTAGGACCACTGAAAACACCGGCTGAGGCTCATTTTACAAACTAGCGTCATTAGGCTGGTCGATTTAGAGGCGTTACAAACCTCTCATAACATTAAAATTAATATCATTTGGATCCAACGAGTGTTTCACACGACATCTCTATTCTTTAAATTAACATGGCCATGAATATTCTAAGCTTTAATGCGTATTTGATAAACAAATAACCGCTATTATTCCGTAGCGGTCGCGTTGGCTGCGTCCGAGAACAAAGGCGGGCTATTCCGAAATGTTACAAAAGTCGTGTCACAACACCGGCCAATTAAAATAGTGGGCCAGCTGGAAATTTAGTTAATTAAACACTCAGCGTCCGTACGCAGCCGTGATTTGTTTAATATCATACAAATTTATAATTACGAGGGCCAATTTAAAGTTGTGGTCCATCGTGGTGTAGAACACATGAGCGTGACTGTCAGCGCGACAGGCTGTGGCTTCGATTCTCATTTTAGAAAATGAAATAATTAATTATTTTATTTTTTCATTCTAGTATTGAGACAGCAGGGCGAAGCTACTAAATACATAAACTCTAGAGAATTTGGCGTAAAGTGGAAACAGATCGTCTTTACACTAATTTCCCAGGTTTTCTATACCTACCCTGAAAATTGCTACTGTAATATTTTTCATGGTAAAATTAATAATTAAGTAAATATAAAAAAAATCTCGTGTATTATTAAATAATAAATTTTACATTGAAATTTTCCTTATTTTTATATAACAACATTAAACACATACACCTTAAATAAAGCTTACAGTCACCCCATTCAATTTAGCATTCAATAATTATTATTTATAAACGTGAGCTCAAACATATGTACCAAGGGTAATGATAATTGTGCGTAAAACCCGTGGATTGGTGGATCGACACTAGGGGACCATCCCTAACAAGTAAAAATAAAAAGGGGAAAAGTAGGATTTCGAACGAAACGTGTAGTCCTGTGGCGCACTGCGGGTTTCTAAACTTAATTTTACACTGAAACCTATATTTATTTCAATATCGATGAAAAAGTAACAATCTGTCCTTTCTATAATAAACGTTCATAAGCAAATGTTGCAGTGCTTTTAAAATTATATGATACTTTTACCTATTTGTGAACACATAAAAGGATTAACGATTTAATCTTTTATTGTAATACCTACATATTGAACACAACCAACAATGTATTTTTTTATTACAGCAAGAAAATATTAAATTAATATAAATACTAAATAATAATCTAGTTATAAACATTTACGGTCAAACGTTCTTTATTTTTATTATTTAGTTTTTTTATAATTCTTTATTTTTATTGAAGTTTTCAAATGGTATTGTATTTTATCAAAGATGGAAATCAAATGAATGATTGTGTTTTCATCATTTATAAACGTCTTGTAAAGATACCTAAATAATCTTAAAATTACCAAATTCTTCGATACTTATTTAGTAGTAACTATTAGATAAGTAATATAAATTTTATTTCGCCACTACCCCTACATAAGACAAAATTACCTCAAATGTAATATATAATAATCTATGGAATTTCTCTTAACAAAAGCTTTAAATCTGCAGCCACTATCTCAAAATATCTATATATCACAAACAACAAACAAACACCTTCTTAAAAATAAAACAAAAAACAAGTTTGCTACCGATTTACTCCATAACAGAGTCGAATATCGATTTTACCGTACAATACCTACACGGTTTTATGTACCTACTGTACATTAATACTACGTGCGATACATCGAGCCCGCATCATGTATCCAGGTGCGTCACAGTGAGAGATTAAGAGATGTTTATCAGAACCCGTAGTAGAAAAAGTGAATATTAATTAGTCGTTGTACGTATATTTGGACCTTTTAAAATGTTCAAATTTGAGTTTATAAAACGTAAAAAAAAAATTAAAAGATATTTTTATATATTTAATTCTTATTATTTATTTTATCTATGAAAAACATAATTAAATTGTGTAAGGTAGACCATCGAATGTATGAGAAATGTGGAATGTGCTAATATAGATGTGTGTTAAAATGCCTACAATATTAAAAAACCGGTCGGTCAATCGCGAGTCAGTACCCTCTACCGAAAGTTCCGTACCAATTTCATCGACAAAAATAAACAGAAACAGACAAGAAAGTGATCCTACAAGGGTTCCGCTATTTTCTTCTGAGATATGGATCCTTAAAAATAGAATCCCTATTTAAGATTTCTATTTTATATACATGTGTATATAAAAGTTAAAGTTTGTGTCAAATAGAACCTTAATGCCTAATGTATTTATAAATCACTAATAGCACTAATCAAATTCAATTAATATCTCTAATCCTTTGACGGCAACATAAAATCGATGATCAACAAATAGGGTTAGCACGGAATAAAACAATAATCAGTCGGTAGCGTCACTTTGGGCTGACTACACATACAACGCTTCGGCTGTCCATGGCACCCCTCGTAATGCCACCAGCGATGGAAACCGATAACGGGTATGAATAATTCGTGTTATCGCATCATCTCGCCACATGCCCTACCTGCCCCCTACTATGATGACAAAAATCAGCAAAACGATGTGACTATAATATGAAAACTAAATAAATTTTGGTGAGTTACAATCTGTAGAGGGAACTTGGTACGAGGACGCTTTTTATTAGAGAAATAGTTTAAGGTTTTATATTGAGTACAATACTAGTATAATTTTAGAATTAATTAAAACAAAATATTTTTTCATTTCCTGCTATCGAACTCAATAATCTTATGGTTTTAATCTTAAAAGCAAAAAAATATTGAAATATGAACGCGTGCAGACGTTTTTAAAAGATAACGCTATCGAATTAGATAAGAAGTACCTATACGTTATCATTGAAAAGACTGAATTAATAAATCACTTTGTCAATATAAATCTAAATCTTACTGTAATTTCAAAGCTAATTTTAAAAATATATTTAATTAATGTAAATATCAAATCAATTCATAAACCAATCATAGTAAGTTCTCACAGCTGAACAAAACACCGGAATTGAACCCCTACCCCTACACCGGCAGATGCAGTCGCAGATCTTATCATCGCACCACAGGGCATTGGAAGTGTTGTTAAAACTGACGCTGAGTTTATTCTGTAACGGCTTTTTGTAATGCTCCCTTGCAATTTACAACTTTAAATATTATATGAACACGTTATATCAAAATTTTAATATTCGTATACAGTTTATATTTAATATTATTCTATTAAAAGCACCAAACTACGCAAAATAAATAAGTTAGAAATTAAATATGCTGGTTTTTTTGGCCAATTGGCCTTAGTTGAATTTGCAATATGATTGGATAAAAATAGGTATCTGTTGTAATTTATTCCATACGATTGATATTTCGTTGAAATGAATCGTTAAAATAATATAAAGAATCTACTAGTTATGCTGATTTTAAGGCGTGGATTTACTTTTATCCTCATTAGCTGTTGAATTTATTTTATATATTTGTAATAATAGATAAATAAAAAATATGTGAAACAAAGGTTAATATAAACTTTAGTCATGTGATAATTTAATTAAATTGAATTCCTTAATATCTAGAAAAAAAAAGTATCTACCAATTGCCATATTAAAACTATTTTTCAAAGCAAATTTGTCAATTTATAAGTTCAATTAAAATTATATTAATAATAGTAATTTAACACGGAATATCTCAAATTCAGCAGAAAGTGGGGAACGGAAGTGTATAAAAGAAAACCGAGTGTCTTAACACTAGGTGTCCAGGTTCCCTCTGCCTACCGTTCTAAGTTCTAGATGCGTGAACTTAAAAAATAATTAAAAAAAAACATTATAGATACACTAAAAACTACTAGAGAGCGTTATAAGAACATTTTTCATATAAAAGGTCATTAGTACAGCGTCGTCCAGTCTGCCATACATTTGCACACAGGTCGATCACATACGAGTACGTATATTAAATGTGTGTGGCCAACTTTATGCGTGCCAAGTTATCACTACCGGTTACATTTTATATTTTTTTAATTACGGCATATTCTCTCGCAAATCGTTAATTCTTAAAATATCCTGTGTTTAATGAAAATTATATAAAGCATGTTAAACTTTTGATGTCGTCATTAGGAAGCTATGGCTTTAGGGTTCGGAAGGATTTCAAGGGAAACAGTTTAAATCCTGTTACGTTCAAAGTTTTATTATACATTTGTAAATATTGGGAAATGTCATCAATTGTTCCTGAACTTTGTGACCCTTATGCCGTAAGTTGTAAACGCTACATTTCCCCATCAAATACTCCTTGTGAAATGTCCGACGCGTTAGCGAATGATAAATGTAGGCGTCAGTATCGCGTATCGGATCTCGCCGTTCGCACACCGAATTAATTTTAATTTATTGATCGCCGTATCGAAACTAAGTATTTTAGATACCTACTTAAATAGTCCACAGTCAATATATTTGAATGTTATTAATTTAGAATGATGTTTGTAAATATTTTTTATATAATTTTTTTGGCTGATTTTGATTTTATATCTATCGTTCTATAAATGTTTGGACGTAGTGAAAAATCCGTACTCATGTAGAAAATAATTATAGGTCTTTAGGCATTACAACAATATTTTTAACTAGGCTTACTACATAAAAAATATATTATTTAAAAAAAAATTGTGGAATTAAATAAAGTATAAAAAATGTATATCATAAAATAGATATTATGCATTGGTTTTGATATCTTCACACTCGTTTAGAATGCCGCTATAAGCACATGTATATTTAGCGCTATCTTGAGATAAACATATAAAATTAGCATACGGCGAGGTTGAGTGTCTATGGTCAAACAAGACATTATTTTACTTTTAAATAAGTTGCTTTCATTTTTATATATAGGTATATTCTAAAACTTCAACACGTCTAATGACTTCATTTACCATCGTGGATGGTCAGGTCGCCCGCCCCTCTCACTCTTCATAGGTTAAATAACCAGAGAACCCAGTGTTAAGACACTCTGTTTCGTTTTCCGCTTGCCGTCGAATTGCAACTAAATATCGCGCTTTGCCTTGTTGTGGGGATCAAACTCTCTTACAGTTATTTGGATACTTACTGCCTACTGAGTAGACCATAGTAAAACAAAATACTTCCTCGTGAGGTATTTAAGTGTATATGATTTGTGTTAACTATAAACAAAGACTGTAAGACAAAGCCCCGCTTTTGAACGAATTTATTAAATTAAAAACAAAACAATAAAACAAATTCAGATGCCGCTTTAAGGTGGCATAAAAAGGCAATTAAATCATTTAATTTATAATACTTCAGCGCAGAACTTAAGTGAACGACCCTATTACAATGCAAGTTCGTTTAATTTTTATATTTTATTCATATTAACATTACGATTTATTACAACGAGTGCAACGTTTCATACAAAAGTACCATTAATAATGCCATACGTAAATTGGTACTAAAGTGCGACACGCAAGTACCTACCTAATCCTACTTCTTAGTTATTGTTTACCAAGTTAAAAGATACGGAATATTAGTAAAATAAAAATGGTTACTGGCAAGTAGTTAAAATATATTTCGCATCAAAATAAAAAGAAAATATACAGTACAATCTTTTCAAACGTATTCTGTTGTTGTTTTGTAAAAAGATATAGAAAGAGAAAAAGATATAATTGAAAATTTATGAATAAATACAATTATGAAATAAAAGAAATAAATTTACCTTTGACTTCTCAATAGCTTTGAAAGCTTACCTATGTCAGATTGCAGATCGAAACATTAATTGGGATATAGATAATAAAGAAGCTTCTGAATTACGCCACACATGGAGCTGATGTGATTTACATTTATGTAACCATTATGCGCTGTTTCAATACAAAGTGTCGTGTCCTTCTAATTCTTATAAGCGTTGTAGTCGCACACTCAAAAAATGTTTTACGAGTTCCATAGTCGCGTTCCGAATGGTAAATCGTGCGCGCGGGCGGTCACCTCACGTTACGTTCTGATTGGATTATAATGCTTTTATATTACGATTCTTATTATTAAGGCTGGCTACTGTGGCGTGCGACAGGCGACGTCGGGAATAACAACTAGTGATGGTGAACGGAAGAGCGCTCGTCCGAGCGAGCCTCGTGTCGATCGTGTCAAACTTGAATCTCGTTTTATATCAAAGCGTGGCCTTACTTTGTTAAATATACATAGTACAAGTAATTAGCAAAAGTTATTAGACATATACATTGGTATACCTAAATGACATAGCTTAAAAAACAATGAAATATAGTAGTTATATTTCTAGAGCTGGTGCTAAAAATTAAGCCATTCGATTATTTAAAATGGACTTCACTACTCGAGAGCAATTGAAGTCGTTGAGCCGCGTCGGATTATGCCGAATAGTTGAGTTGAATCGTCGTGGGTGTCTCTCAGTGATTTATAGCCCCGTATCGCTGCTATAGACGTCCTATATATACGAGTATAACACGTGGCCGTTAATAAAGATGAATTGTGAAAGGCTAAAACAGCGGACCACTGATAACCTGGCGATTGTTATGTGAATTGGCGCAGTAAAACTGGTTTTTAATAGATGCTGCGTCGCTTTTACTGTCTCTGCTACCTACCGTATGAGACACATTAACTTTATGACAATCAAAACGCTTAAACTATCGAGCTATTAGAAGATTGTTGAAATATTTATATTGTGCTAAAGCAATTCGCTGGCTATACATTGTACTAATACAGGTTCGGCCGGCTTTTATGCCGACATTAAATATTGATAAAAAAAAATGTGTAGACGTCGTAATAATTTCTTCTCAGTTGCAATAGCGTGGTGGCGAGCGTTTCTTTGCATACAGGACATGTAATTTTAAGTGCACGCGCCCCGCATACGCAATGCGTCGTTGGTACCCGGGGTGGGTACATTGTATTTTTATTTTCTTACGAACCCATCACTTCTCATTAAGTGGCGTTTGGAGAATAATTTACCATCACTAATGTCCGGACACGAATTTTATTGTTATTGCATTTTAATAAATTTCATTGTTTTGTGTATCGTCGATGACTCTCTCGTTTCCGAGTGAGGAAGGAAGTAGCATCTCGCTTTTATTTATTGAAGAAATTTTGGAGCATTCTTTGAGCTTACGTCACCGTGTACATATAACAATTTATTTAAATTTTACGCTCGGATACGACGATTGCATATTGCATTTATAATACGTTGTGTATGAATAAAAATATGGCATATCATTTACACTGGCAACAATTACGCTAGTAATGATCAATTTTATTTGGAAAATTACTGTGAGTTTCATAAATTGTTTACCCAAAAGCAATTGAGCAATCGAGTGGCGTTTTTTTCTTTCATCACAGTTCGGCGGCCTACCTTTGGACAGAGTTTATAGATCCGTAAAAATATCTCATAGTGACCGCGACCACAGCATCGGATATGTCACGCTACACTTGTGATTCACTTGATCAAACACACCGACGCTTTGCGATGCCGGCGGCGTACGCGCAGCCTAGAAAATTTCCACTACATTTGGCTCGACAGTTCGTAAGGAAGAGACCTATTAATTGTTACTATTAATTTGATCCTTAATAAGTAGCGTTAATATTTGATATTCAATTAATGTTAAAATATCCTAAGTAATTAAAAGTAAACATAAATAACGTATGGTTAAATATTTCTTTTCATATGTAATAAAACCGGTTAAAATTTTCTTTAAAATTAACAGATTTAATTAGTCATATCCGAGAGAAGGTTATCCTGAAGTAAATATCTATAACAACAATAAATTACCAACCAAAAGAATTAGATTATAACACAAGCGCGTAAATATATTAAAGGTACGCCTATACAACTAAATGAACACTGACATTTTGTTTAACATATTATGCAAATATTCCTCTCGACGGTATCACCGGTGAAGGTTTTCGTTTATTTTATTAACATTGCCTGCATACAACTCATAGCGGCAGTCAGCAGTTCAACTGGCGTATATGAATTACGACAATAGACATCTGACGTACGGCAGCTATAGCACAGACACGACACGAGCAGAATATGAGTCGCCGTAATCATTTTAATAATTAATAACCGCGCGCTCACGATGTCTACCATTAAACGTGATCTAAGCTTTGGCTTTTCAACGTGGAATCAGGTAAATTGTTTTACGATACGATTTATAGGGTTATAGGAATAGCGAAATTACGTAGTTGCCCAACGTCTAGTTCTCTCTGACCCCACAATCTTGACAATGGCCGGGCGAGAGATCGAGTGTTCCAATAATAATGCCTATAATGACGGCGCCGGCCGGCAGCCATGCCAGCCCGCTTATATAACCGCTCGTGACTTGCGCATTACAGTATTGAGAGAAAAATACGAGTACGCACAGGGACGGAATGATAAAACATGTACTATTTCATTAATAAGCTCTGTACACATTCCTACATTAATAAATTATGCTTAACTGGAAATTCTATTTTATAACCATTACAAACGGAGCAGTCGAGTGCTACATACTTATTGGTTTATTCGTTGGTGGTTTGTGAAAGGAGCGTGTGAATCTTGTTTTGTTTATTTATTTATGTTTTTCAAGTGATTTGTGGTAAAACATTTATTTTATTTCTAAATGTATATGTAATAAATACTTACGTTTTATATTACTACCTGGCAATAACTAAGTTTCTATATAGAAGTAGAAAAATAAGTTGATTTTAAATATATTTATAAATAAGCACCGTTATTTCAATTTCCGATCACAAGATATTTGTGGTAGTACGTCCCTGATCATACGGTGTCTTACTCGTTCGACGATCGTCAACAACCTATAACTTAATCCGATATCGACTTAACCATGCTTATTGAGGACAAAACCACTTCACATTA
Organism: Eueides isabella; assembly: GCA_019049475.1. NCBI lineage: Eukaryota > Metazoa > Arthropoda > Insecta > Lepidoptera > Nymphalidae > Eueides > Eueides isabella. The sequence goes on from CM032393.1 coordinate 5,739,960, forward strand.
TAAAATAGTATTATAAATATTAATAAATTTATACTTAAGCACCCGTTGAAGAGCTTGTGGCAATTGAGTCTATAAATAGGTTTTTTTCAATACAGTTAAATTTGTTAATGAAATAATAAAAAAAAATATTTATCTTAGGACTTATGAGACTTGTATTTAATTTGCTTTTCAAATTTTTATATCCAATTACATAAAAACGTATTTTTTTTTTTATTGTGTTTAGCATTTTTTAATACACAAAAAACCGTTGCAATAAATTTCATAACTAGGTAATTTAAATAAAATCACGTAACGTTTCTAACCCTAACTTATAATGTCAGCTAGTTTCAGCAGTTAAACACTTTAATAGAGATATCGATACAAGGATAATTACATTGAATTGCTGCTTAAAAACTTATAATTAAAACAAAGTATGATATATAGCGTTAAAATGCAATGTGACATATGAATTTGCTAATATATTGATATCTACGATCTATATGATAAATCATTCTTGGACTTTGTAAACGGTACCACGACAGATGTAAGTGGTTTCCATAATTTAATGTTACCATAAAATATGACTATTGTAGCGTCATACATGTAAATATAAAAATGTTAATAGAAAACTGATATATAAACTTTTACTATTTTATAAGTGTTAATCCACACTTAGGAAAGAATAATGCTGATTAGGTATTTAAACGCCTCTTGGACGATTTCCGAGAGGCGAGGGTTCAAATCTCACTTCGTGCTTAACTTTATACGTTTTCTGTATAAGTAACTTTAAAGCAGACTAAATGAACATTTTACATAATACGTTTATAATATACTCTTGTATTTTACCTACGACAATGAACTTACTGACGAAATGGCTCCAAATTATTCAATCGATTGCTTAGCCCAAGGTATTAATTTACCAAAGTGTTATCAAGTTTCCACTTACGTAAGTTTTAAGTCTTGTTTTTTTAACGTATAAGAAATGATCTGAAATGTCAAATTATGTACGGTCAATCAGACAAAACACGACCTAAGGCTAAGTTCCGTAAACATTATAATTTGTAACCAAAACAAACTTGAAGTTAGCGGCACAGATAAGTAAGAGAATGCTCCCGCAGCGAGCGATGATGATACCTTGATGATAGTTATTTTGCTTGCACGTGCCGGTCACAGATTATATAAACATACCTATATATAGTTAGAATAGAATATTAAAAAATCTATTGTTGTATGAAAACTGATTTGATAGCAAATTATATGTATACTCAAAAAGACTTTATATAAAAGTTAAAAGAAAACCATTAAACTTAAACATTTAATTTAATATAAAAAGTCAGCTAAATATATAAATGAAAAAAAAATCTACCGAGCAGTAAGTATCGCAAATTTCGATAACATTTACTAAGATCGATGTATACGATATTGCATGGCGGAGCGCAACAAAGACAAATGCTGGAACCTTCACACAAAGGTATGAATGGATAGCTCCATTCTTTACTAACGGCCTGTAATGAGTCTATGTAGGGTGCCCGCTGGTAGCCAGCACAAAACAACGCCGTATAAATCATGACAGGCCAGGAAATCATTCATCCTTAGTAATGTGCTGCGAAAATAGCCTTCCAGGCGGAACGGCTTCTGCGACGCTAACGCCCTCTGCCCTAAATGTTATAACCTAGAAAATATGGCGTAATGAAAACATAAATCGCGTTTAAGCGATTTCTGCGAAGTGTTAAACGTGTAGCACTCGCGAATATTTAGGATTCCTAACATTTTATGACCATGAGGTGTATTTGATTTATTAAGTTTTGTCGCGTATTATAATATATGCATTAATGTGTGTTCAAGGTTTCGTAATTCCGACTAAAGTCATAGTTCACTAACGTGCAAGTTTGTTTCTATAAAAAGAACATACTCTTGGCACACAGTGTTAAAATATTACCAACATTGAACCTGTTTTGTATGAATATCTACTACACTATCTTATATTAATCAGTTAATTAGATATGAACAACTTAAACAATGCCCACCAAATTCTTCACATAACTCTTGTTTAATTCTGAAGTTACCCCAGGGATGTAGTAACCGCATAGAGACATATAACAAATCGTGACATAACCACCGACTCATCCACACCGCATCACTTGCAAATACACAGCTATCGTCACCAAAATGTTCATGTACAAACTAAAATAGACTCTATAATAAACTGTTATAGCCTCTTGATGGGAGATTTGTTCGTGGAATGATTGTTAGGACCTTTTTTGTCTGTTCACACGAATTCTTGTGGCCGGGTCGCATGACTTCGCTACCTTCATCCATCAAGCTCTCGGCGCATCATGTTCATCGCAGCAATCGACCGGAAACAGGGACGCGAGACACAAAATTGACCGATCTTCAAATAGCTTCCAATATAAACAAAACAATCAATCTTCTCCTATGTAATTCAATGATTATATGTTTTTTTTTTTTTTTATATCAAGAACCTATTTAAATCTACATACATATTTTCCTATTTATGAAACACACTTTATATTGGAACTATGGCAACATATATTTAGGGAACAATCATCGCATTAAAATTCAAATCTTAACAAGCCTATACATATACTCGTAGCTATAGAAACAACTAATGAATAAATTGTAAACTTCTACAAAAAAGTTGTACTTTCCTTTTCAAGTGCTTAAGCATTAAATGTTTATTGCATCAAGACGTTAAGCAAAAAGAAAATGATTGCAAAACAGTTCTGCCATTTTTTGTGGAGGATAGTTTTTTTAAATTGCCAATTAATGAATGTGATAATAAAAATCAATATTTGGATGCAATCAATCAAAGCAAATCACGCGAAAGACATAAAAGCAAGATGAATATATTAAACTAGTATGCTGGCGACGGCTGCGCATTGGAGCGGATATAGCGCTTTTAATTAGAATCTAATAATTTCATAAAAAACCAGGGGAGCCAAGTGCACACGGTATGAAATATTATCGTTGAGTAACCATATTGTCTATCATCTAAAAAAGCTATTTTCACTGGTTTTATTCTATTAATCAACACTTAACAAAGAAAAATACCCAAAAATTTTTAGCACGATTTGTATCCAACGCCACTTGGACTCTTGGTGTCTTCGATGGAATCCAAGAGCCGCGAATACAAATCCTGCTACGTTTAACATTTGTATGCGTTTTCTAAATAGGTATCTTTGGATATCATTAAGGAAAACATTACGATTATGATGATTAAAAAGTTCAAACAACACATTAAGTGATTATGAATCTATGAATTTTTATTTTTCTATTTGTTCATGCAAATCTCAGGAACTACAAGAAGTATTTAAATAAAAGTTTTTTTTTGTTTTTATCTGTTTAGGCAACTATTTTAAAGACTGGAACACTTTATGTGGAACTAAGTAGTACAAATATAATTTCTATCGACATTTGAAATCAAAGATATGTCGAAGAACCACAATAATAAAAATAGATAAGTAGGTACAACCAAAATATGAAAATTAAAGCCGTTGCTGCACAGTGGGGTTAATGGAAAGGAACAAACGAACAACAGTTCTAATTTCGATTTCCTCACCGGGAAATGATTATATTTAGTTGATTTGAGATTAACACAAGCAATGTCGTAAAATGTTAGCTCAAAAATAACGGTCAAAATAATACATTTACTACCAAGTAAATGTAAGTGAAATGACAAAGATCATAAAGTGCCCATAAATTCAATAACGGAGGGTCTCTAGTATTTAGTAAGATAAAATATTTAGTTAAATATTCATAATTTTCTAAAATTACGTAGCGATTACCTTGTTACTTACTTACAACTTAGTAGTTTCTAGCTAAGTTTAAGTACCCACCACTATTTGCATATAAATCTGATATATAATTTTACTATATTTAATATACCATATGGGAATTAATTTTAGAAATCAAAGTTGTAAATACAAAAGATATATCTTTATGGCATTAATATAAATAACCAACCGTATTAGATGTCGATAAGTGATAAAAAAGCCCTTTTAAAACTAATTTTGTAGTAACAGTTAGTAAAACCGTTTCGAAAAACACAAAATAGTTAATATTCACGAACTTCGTATGAAACGTGTTGGCAGCACAATATAAAACTTTGTCAGGTCAATTGAGGAGCCTATAAAGTTTCCTAATTAGGTCAACTCGTCCCGCATTTAGAAGCGATATCGATCGACATAAGGCAAACTTGCCGCAATGGTTTATACAAACCGCAGGTTAAACTAAAAACATCTTAATATAAAAAGGAGAAAACATGGATATAATTTGTTTGTTCAGCTTTACGCTTACAACAAATATACCTATTAATTAAATAAATATATATAGAATATTGTAAAACTTATATTAATTGTTTGTAATGTTAGTTAGAAGAATAAATATATTTCAAATTAACATTTAGCGTTAATAACACTGAATTATTTGTAGCTGTGGACAATGAGATGATTTCTCTTTAAAGCAACATATGATTTCTTGCATGTACATTTCCTTTCATTTCTATTTATTGAATTATACGATATTATCTGTCTGTTAAATAGATATCTTAAACCGAATTAACTGTGCGAGTGAATTATAAAATATTTTTGAAGTTATTTCTTTTTTAAAAATTTACTTTTTAAAAAAAATAAAAATTATAAGATTAAAGAAATAATTCGTAAATGGCCTTCAGCTGTATTTGTTAGACGACTGAGATCGATTTAACTGTAACTATAATAGTATGTAGTTTCTATAAAATTAAACTAGTTTAACATTGACGTCACAATGAAACATGCAAGTTATTAAAGTATAGAAAGACTCAACACGAACTGTGTAGTAAAATTTTAGTTGTCATTTTTGTCAACTAAAATTATGAAGGATCAGAAATATATTTATTATGTGTCGATACTATTATTTTTTACTAGCGACCCGCCCGCGGCTTCGCTTGACTTACACTTCATATTTTTTTACTACTCTTAGTTACTTTCTTGTTCTAATAAAATTATCACTTTTAAGAGAATAACGAGAAGTGATCACTATCACTCACTCGCTTAGCTTCACGCTGTATCCCGCACCTAGCAGGGTAGAGTGATTGAATTTGGAAACCTAATTTGAAAACGTTCCTTTTCCATTCCTTTCCCCACTTTTCGCCAGATTTGAGGCACAGACAGTGATCAGTTATAGATTTATTATAAGTATACATTTAGTACGTGTATAATATTTTTCGATAGCTTGTAAAATTTACATTCCTACTGTAATTAATGACACAGAAGCACATGTACACCAAACAGAAAAGGATATATATTTTTGGATTTTATTAACAGTGCACTTGACTTAGATAAACATTTTTTCTTAAAAGTTTCCTTCCCAATTATTTAATTTATAGTGCTCACCATTTACATGTGATTTGCTTGAACTTGTACTGAACTCAAAGCCACCGCTTGTTAAATGTATTGTGACGGCTAATAAACGCTAGCTCTAATGAATAACGGTTCTTGACTTAATTAATCGTGAAGCTCCTGCATAGCGACTTTCGATTTTTTCGTACCCATGAATCGTAATCGTTAGTCTTTTTATTCAGCTTTAAAGTTTTTACAGTACCTTTATTATTCAATTTATGTAGAGATACAAACAAGTTTAAGTACTTATGTATATGTACAAACAAGATTAAGTACTTAATTTTAAATATTTATCTCACACTTCATAATAGCAATACAAATATTAGGTATATGTAAAAAAACAACAGCAAAAAACAATAACCAAAAAAACTCTTGACTTATTGAAGACAAAAACTTTTTAAGACAAAGAGTTTTAAAATATTTAATACGTATTTTTTACTGATTTTTATTTAAAAAACTAGAGAAATAAGAATAATTGTGATTGAAAACTTTCCCCCAATTGATATATTTGCAACTTAGCGGAATGATCATGATGATGAAGGTAGCACTTATTCAATTCAATATAAGTAAATAAAAATATCTATGTAATTATAAACGATTTTTTAAAATTTGGTATATACCTAATATATACATAGATACTTATACCAAAATACCTATATCTATATATAATCTCATAATGAAAATCATTGGTAGATATATGAAACGACGTTCGATGGTTTGGAAATATTAATCGATTTTCAAACAACAATCTGGCACATATTGGTTAGAATTGCTAACAAAATGGTCTCGTCTGGAAAGTTTACGGCAATATTCCATTTCCGGAAGCGCGCCCGCTCATCGCTTACTACACTTGAAAGCACACGTTTTGTACACACACGAGTAGATAATAATTTATATTTTCTAAGACAATAAGCAACAAATATATACAAGTATATATTAAGATACAGTTGAAATTTTTTCTAGGTATATAGTAATGGATTCCATTCGCACTCACAGGAATCAATATGAATATTATAAATGAGAAAGTGTGTTTGTTTGTTTGTCAGTCCATCAAGTCACAAAGGAGCGTTTTTTTTTTTATTTTATATTATTTTGTTGTCTGCAGTTTGTTTGGAGGCAATAAAGTGGCATAGGCTATCATTATGTTATTATATACCGTGAGAGAAAAAATATGTGATTTTTTCCACTAAAGTAAAATCGTTAATAATATGTTAATTATATTAACAACTATCGACACGCCCACGGCTTTGCACGCTTGAATTTCAGTATTTTCATTTTCAGCTACCTTCTTGTTCTAATAACATTATCGATTTGAAGACTAAAAAAATTATATTAAAAATGCTATTTAGGCCCTATAAACATTCCCAATAAGATTTTCTGTAATATACTTCCATAGACAGACAGAGATCGGTTACAGATATATTGCAAGTAAAGAATAATTGATTACTACTTGGTAAGTACCTACTAGTTAGTGAGTGATGTAATTATTTATCAATTCCATATGTTATATTTTGATAAAGTTGCTGTTGGTAATTTACATTAGGAATGGACATATAAACAACGATATCTATATAATATAAAATATCCAAAAAGCAAGCGTCAAAAGCGGCGGATTCCTTAGTCCTGATTAGTCAGTATAAACCTTATTTCAGTATATGTGTATCAATAATTTATATATTTAATGAAATTTTCAAAGAGTTATTTGTACTTAGTACTTACTCTTTGTACAGAAAAGAGAAATTAAAATATGCATCAATTTCTAAAAAGTAATTTAAGATATCTCAAAAGAGCTTGGAAACAATATTCTCCATTTTTAAGAGCTACTTTCAAAAGCTTCAAATAACATTTGTATAAATGTTAGATGTATTATAATTTTAATTCATATTAGTACTTAAAAGATATTTTTTCAGTTTCAGCTGTATCTTGCACATGGCAGGGTCGGCACAGGCACAGGGAACTTGAGAACCTAGTGTTAAGGCACTCCATTCTGTACCCCACTAGTATCTTAATCATATTGTTTTAAATTGTTTAAAATATACCTACCTACACATTATTTTAAATAGTTCTTGAGAATTATTCTTTTTTAAGTTTTTATCTTGTAATATAATCTTCTGTCATAATTGTTACATTTACTTTTCTTGTAAAACTTATTGAGTTTTTTTTTTTAAATTTAATAGATAAATCATTAAATACTTAATGTACGTTAAATTTATATATTAAACAGATATCTACTTAAAAAGACTATCAAAATAGCCAAAGTAAATAAATCATTAAAGATTTTTAACAACCACCTTTTAAACATATATTTAACATGTCATATCAGTGTTAGAAACAAAGGTAATTTACTTAACATTTTTGCAACACAATTGCTGCTTAATGTAAGGCGGGAATGGGGGAAATAATTAATGTTTCATGGCATCATTATTTTGTGCCACGATTACGCATGTGTGCGTACGAGGAGGAGATGTCGTTGCGCAGACGCAGGCCCCGCCCCCCGCGACTAATTGCGCCAATCTGCGGTGCGCATTTCACGCACACACGCATTTTTATAAACCCACAGGCACACACACAATGTACCACCACGATTGACAAGTAACGTATAGCGCATTAGGCAAATGCACGCACACATTTTTTGCGATATTCATTCATTGTTAAATTGCAAAAGAAATTAATGTAGCTGCCGCGTAATGAATGGTTATACTGTATCATTATATGTATATAATTTACCCCTCAAAGCTTTGCAAACATTTTTTATACCTAAGGCCGACGAAATAAAAGTAAAGCAAAGGAAAAGACTAATAGATTCACGAATTTACTTAACAGACGATGGGTGACGATGTATAGGTAACATCATGGACGAACCGCATGACACATTTGAGCAAAAGGAATCTTTAGTCAATTTAATTGGTATAGTGATGAGGTTGGCACTTTCATATTCATTTACGTCACCAGACGAGGTAATTGAAAAAATCTATCCTTTTAAAGGGTTGCCTGTAAAAAAGCAATGACGTACAACCACCTGGCAGGACATACGGACAACGTATTGATCCGTTCATAACTCATAACACAAAATGTCGCTTGACATTACGTTTTATTACATCTTTTTTACAACTGTTTCAGCAATTATAGTCTTTATTTGTATTAGGCATCCGATGTATGAAAAAAAAGTAAATTGCAAATGTAGATATTAAAACAGTTACTAAATGTGTGCTGACAGGTGTTTGTATTAGCGATATTTGTTTGCGATGAGCTTTTATTAGTTTCATGTCGCATCATGATCATAGCAGGGCAATCAAAGGGAACCTAGGAATTAGGTGATAAGACGTTCCGTTACTCTTAACACAGATATGTCCCCCTAAAGTAAACTGCTGCACAAGATAAATTTTGGCAAATTTTCTAGGTAAAAATTAAATATATCTTAAGTTTCAAGACAAGTATAATATAAAGTTACTTTAATTTCTTAACTATAAATAAAATCATACACGTACAAACATACATGCCTGAAAAGCGTATTTGCTAAGTTATTTTGTGCCATTATTTAATTAAAAAGAGTGTACCGTCTTCTATACGATACAGTTGCGTGGTAATTGTGAAAAATCGTTTTATTTTATTAAAGGGATTCGAATTGACAGTTTTACAATTTATGTATAGTTTTAAGCTTTTATATTATTTTTTTGTTTCCTCATAGGGTTAAGCTTATTTAATATAGGTATACTTTATATCTTGTTTTTAAATTTACATTTACATCAAAATTTTTAACCCCGACGCACGAAAAAGCGTGCAAAGTACAAGAAATCGTGTAAAACTTATAATCTTTACTACCTGTTTTGTTTAAATCTGTAGCGCCATAGCATCTTAATGATTAAACCGATTTAAATTAAGTTTATTGAAACGAAGGTCTTGCTTGTCGCAGTGGTGTTTCACTATGTATGAAAATCGGATTAGCAGTGCAAGCTTCAATCACTTTGTGAAGATAAGGTAATGATTACTTGACGAACGTAATAAAATTCATAAGTGATATTATTTGTAATACTTATTATTAATTATTCTGCTTCAATTCAATTTTAAAACTTAAGCATACCTAAGTAATGATGTAGAGTGGGAAATTAATTAAACATATTTGATAAATATAAAATGACACATAAATATTTTGATTGAAATATAACTATTTCAATTTCAATATTTTTGTAATCCTTTTACAGAATTATATAGGTATATTTAAATAATAAAAAATTCCAAGAACACCTAAAACCCTAGCAGTGAATTTTCAAACGCTGTGAAATAAATAATTTTAACCACACCATCAATCGCGAGGCCGAAACGTAAATTATTGGATAAGCCTCAAATCGGCTGTTCTGTATCACATTACACACTTCCATAACATTTTGCCATTGTTAATGTGATATTTTTAATTGTTTTTCACCTCTACGCTCACAACTTATGGTAGGCAGAGGGTGCTAGGGAACCTAGTGTTAAGACAGTCCGTTCCGTACTCTACTTTCTGCAAAATTTGAGACATTGCATGTTGAATGGAGGAACTTAACGCCGTGCTTTGTCTTGTTACCAAAGCGAAGTAATTAAAATATTAAATATTTCAAGTGGGCATCGAACCCACAACTTATCGCGTTTATAATGACACGCTTGTAGCCCAACGCCACGGCATTCCTCATTTTTTTTTAATTAGATAGCAATTTTTCAATAATAAAATAATTATAATATGATGATGAAAATAATTTGTTGAAAAAAAGTCTAGGTACCTAATTAGTATTTCTTTAAAATAGGCATTAAACACGTATATTTTTTTTTTCAATTGAATAAAATTAAATAAAATGTTTTACAAAATGAGAAAACAATCTTTTTGCAGATGATTAAATATTGTAAGAAGCGTTGTAATTTTATATATAAAAATAAGGCATAACAATTTATTAAACATATAAACTTAATACAATTATTTGATGCAAGCAAGGGCGAACTGCGGAGCCGCTCGTAAAACGTTAAGTGAAAACGATCCGCGTTGTCATCGTAGCAAGTTTATACACACCTTAGCCAACTTAAAAATATGTTTTATTACTTTTTGTCGGCAACAAAAAGGACAGGCACACAGACCATATAAATAAAACAAGAGCCTTAAGAAGCGCTAAGTGAAGTTCGATAGAGTTTTCAAATATTTAAACATTTTTAGGATTTTCAGTGGCGTAAATAAACGAGGCATAAAATGAGATTATTATCAATGTTTTAAGTAATTTTATAGTACCTAATCGAGTCACCCGCTGCCGTTGTCGACAAATGAATTTACCAAATTTAGATATAATCAAACCGACAAGAAGCCGCATCGTGACTCTGGACATAACACGATAAGAGAGTAAGTTTACAAACATGGATAAAAATTTTGTCGAACGAGGGGACACATAAAGTACGGCAGGTTACTGCTGTGAACCCGACGAAATCGATTCTCAGTTCCTATTCCGAGAAATGACACAGTTTCTTAAGTGTCACATCACTACCGTCGCATCGCTTAATAAATTAAGTAATATCACCTGTACGGCAATCTAGTCTTTAAAGGCTACGTTTAAAACGACATTCTGTACATGTTCGAATGAGTAGTTAAAATATAAAGAAGAGCCACCTGTCTCCACGAAAAACTTTATAGCGGCCATAAAATTTAAACCTCAAAGACAAAACCAAAAAGTCTGGTATGATTTTTTCTTTTACGGTGAGGACCCATTTTAAATTGTGTTTACCTAAGCTGTCACCTCTCAGAATGGCGATTTTGACTGGTCGGACTCGTTGAATTAATTGTGGAGTTTTTAGAGAAATATTATTTGATGAGCGATAAGGAGCGGCGGGCGGACATTTGCCGTCTCTGCCCGCAATTTTCTTTAAATACGACAGTTTCTGCTATAAAATAATTCTCGCACCACCTTAATTGTTATAACTGACAGTTTTCTCTACTTAATATATATGGGTAAGATTTATAGCCTTATGTACGTATGTAGGTACGTGTACAACTGTTCTTTTAATTGATTAAATGACCGAATATGTTTATAACGTAAACTAATGCTTCATACGTATATTGTTGGTATGAACTAAGCGTTAATTATGTATAAATTTTGAGTACAATAAACTCCATTACTAGATATAGTTTTTAGTAATAAGATAAGACTTACCATGAGATCCGACCGCGGTAGAGTAAGGAGCGTGCATTTGCTGGTGGTAGTACCGGGCACGACTATGGTGCCCGCCCTCCAGCGGCGAGTGGAAGAAGTCCCCATTGGCCTCCACGTCGCCGGCGGCCGGACTGCCGTTCACGCGGCTGTCGTACCAGCGCTGCTGCCCCGCGCCGCCCTCGCTCATGTCCATGGCCGTGTTGCTGACCTCACAAACCATGCATCGTTTTTGTACACACGCACTTTAAGTCCGCACTCCTATCCACATTTCAAGTCAATCGCAAGTTGAACGCCGATCTCTTTACTGAACGACCGAGTCCAGTCTTAACATCGTTTAACGTACTAAATAATTACGCGTCGCCGCTCCGAATCCTCATACTTGTATCTGAAAAAAATTATAACAATTAAATATTGCGCTCATTACTAACATTAGTAATAAAATATATCGGTATCATACCAAAAACGAGACAATCAATTAAGATTAAAATGGTGCAGTATCGAAAGACGTCCGTGATATCGATACGCTCCCAATTTGATTAACTGATATACCGCAAACAACACTCGATATGGCTGCGATAAGGTGTAACCGCGCATTAAGCGCTGTTAGCCAACCAGCAGTGATTTTTATTACTTCTAAACTAACGAAAGATATCTAGCTATTGTATCTAGTTCTCAAAAATTATTACTATTAAATATTATTAAGAAATATTAAAAATAAATCATTTACAGATACATAACATTGATGAATTTTCATCGGAAAAGAACTACATGTATTGCATATTTTTTATCTTTTCTTATGTGTGTTAACTTGCATTCTATGAAATAACTCGTGGAAGAAGGTGTCTAGCCAAACGCCATGCGAATAAATAACTACTTATTTATTCAACTATCCAAACAGTATACACGCTCCAAGAATTTGCTTGATTTGATGAATTGCTCCTACATTTTATATGTGGGTGTACCCACTATATAATCTACACACATTATATTGAATGAGAATCACAGAAGATAACATCGATTTTTTTATTATAACGGCTACATTTATTTACATACTCCTTTGTAATGTATTACTAAAGTTGTTAACTTTAATGTAGGCATGCCAAAATACCATAATAATAACCACATCCGCCTGATAACACTAAAATTAACGCAACGTTTACTGGCACTTACGCTCATGTCTATTAATTTGTATTAAGATAAGATACGTCAGAAATTGAAAACGATAATATCGATTAGATTTTATCGTACTCAATGTCCAAATTAATACTACACCGTGCGTTAACAATGTAAATCAAAGCTAATATAAGTATTTATTAAATCCCTTTTAAAGTGCTCTATATCTATAATATTTTATCATTTTTTAAATCCTTATAAATATTAAAGGTAATGTTCAAACCTTTTTTTTAAATTTACTGCTTTTCCTATAGTTTAATTTGATAGTTACCTTAAAAACCTTAATCCGATTATTATATATTATTTAAAATTGTAAACATATTATTCTACATGCTGGCTAATTCTATTTCTATCTAATAAACATTATTTCTTATACCTGTCAAGATTTTGTAATAATAACCGAAAATAAAGTAAAAAATAATCACTTCAATATTTAATAACCATTGACAGGCAGGCAGGTCAAGTATAGAGTATATCTAATTTATAAGAGCGGCGTTTAGTAGATATAATTCAAGTGTGTATTGACGCACGAAATCACAGATAAAGTAAAGCAAATCTTAAAATCATGCTTTGCCTTCATGATTAACAAAATGAGTTGCAAATTTAAATTAGCTAACGTCACCATTGAAAATAATTTTGTAAATAAATATCTAGAACAAGATTTGTAGCGAAATATCTTAAGTTTGTTTTGAAAAACTATTTAAAAAAAATTATATAGTAATATATATATGTATACCTATAATTATACAAAAAATATAAGTAATATGTAGAAAATACATTGTCAAAGCTTCAAGTAAGAAATTTTACATATATAACAGGAAATAAAAATATAAAAAAGTGTGATAAATATGTTTCTATTTATATAAAAATCGAAAAAAAAAACTTTATTTACATCATATATGTAAGAAAACAAAATCCATATATTCATTACTAAGCCCTTGCCTCTGTAGTAATACATACATTTTAGTCAAGTAAACTATGGAATTGCATTTTGCTATTGCTTAAAATTAAAAATGTTATATTTGTTAGTCCATTACATGTACCTATTTTTGATTGCGAACGTTATAGACACGTAAACGTGGGAAAATAAAAGTTATATATTATGAATATTAGTAAATCCCGGCTACTGGTGTTTCTGATTGAGATTAGATTGTGATTAGATCACATGTTTTTTATATATCTGCATTAATCTTTAAAGTAAAACGTACATAATTGCAATATTTAATATTATAAGTTTATTTTACACCTTTTCTCTACATATAAGGCAATGAGAATCATTTTAAACATTTTATATACTAATGAATATTTATAAAAAGTTTGATAAATAATTCTATAAGCTTTTTGACAGGTATCAAGATAATAAAGTTAAAGTTAAATTATTTATAATAAATAATTAAGAAATATTAAGAAACAACTTATAGATAGAGTAATGTAAGAACTAAGAAAAGAAACAGCGCAAGAACTACAGAAAGGTTAAAAAATCTTACCAAAATGATAAGATGTAGATCAGGACAAAGAAGTGCTATCCAAATTTAGGAATCTATGACAACCGCTAAAGACACTATCTGACGATCGACTGAAAAAATCATTTTGTAGATAAAAAAAAGAAATCACACATTTATCGCAAATTGCGTCCATTTTATATTATTTCCTCGTAATATCAGCGATAAGAGATAAGGCTGAAAGGTTAGTTTTAGTAATTCAAGGTTTAAATTATTTTAAAATACTGTACATAAGAATTAAATATTAAGTAGGTATCTTTGATAGAGCAGAGACCCCCTAGTCAGTTTTCCAAAATCAATGGATAGTTTTTCATATAATGTATGTTTCTAAACAATTATTAACATTATAAAATACTTTTCCATTTACTATTTCTTTACTATTGCGATTATAAAGTATCCATATATTTTATTTACAATCAAGAACAAAATTGTACTATATGATAAAAAGCCTATATTCAGTTGAAAAACCGGCGCTTGATGTTAGGTTTTCAGTTTTTTTTTTCTAAATAGATTGTTAGTAATTTCTAATGAGGTCAATCTTGTAAATTAAAATAATAGTGAGAAGGCATTCATTGCATTACATATTTTTAGTATTTTTAATTTTGGATATACATTTTAATAAATATTCATAAAGTCTAGTGTCATAGGTGTAATACAAAAAAGTAAAATAATAAAAAAGCATTAAACAAAGCATATTCCTTTTATATTATAATGTATTTTTAAATTATTTATTAGAAAAATAAGTCCTAACAATCTTAACTTTTGTATCTGGCTGGAAAAATTTTTTAATTTTATCTAGAAAATATATAATATATTTATAATATATATATAATATATTTATGATGGCGACGCATTTAAGAAAAAACCAATTACTAATTAACATTAGTTATGATCACAAACCTTCTATCAGCTACGATCTTTAAATACTAATTATTACGCCAATATTCATAATAGTTTCAGTTTACATCGATTTACAATATTAATATTAACTCGACAATATACTACGGGCTATCGAGGTCTTATTAAGATTAGGTGAGCCAATTAAGATAATTGATTCTCCGCCGGTTAGGCCCAAAAAAATATGTCCGAACATCTCACGGACCTTTATCAACGTTACAACGTCTCTTTACTGCCCTGTTTCATTTGTATAAAATATTCTCAATTAGTTTAAAATCAGTTTTATTCACAAACTTAGTATGTACAAATAATAATGATTTTTTATTTAAAATGTACATTAATTATAAAATTTACAAATATTCAAAAGCTATTGTTTTAAGCGCAACTTTCTTTAGCTTCATGCGATATCTCATGTGTAGTAGTCATTTCATTCTAAACACTTCATTCTCTACTTTCGGCCAAGTCAACTCCACTCAGCTTCACGCTGTATCCCGCACGTGGCAGGGTAGGCAGAGGGAACTTGGGAACCTCGTGTTAAGACACTCTGTTCCCCACTTTCACTGAATATGAGGTATTTCGTTTTGAGTGGCGGAACTCAACGCTGCGTTTTACCTTGTGCCAGAGCAAAGAAATGAAAACATTAAATATTTAAACTAAAAATATGAAATATTTCATTTCCTGGAGTGGGGATCAACCCACAACCTGTCGATTCCAGTCAAATGCTTGTGCCGCTGCGCCACGACAGGCTTTTCCTTTTCGCCAAACTTCACACAACAAGCCTCTAAACTACACTTTGCCTTATTACCAGAGCAAAAAAATAAATAAATTATTATAATAATAACCACAACTGGGAATTAAACTCACATTCCTCGCTTTGACAATCACACGCTTGTGACTCAGACGTCACTACGACCTCTTTAATTTCCTTACCTATAATAACTATCCAATGAGTGTATTAATAATAACGTTAATATCTGGACCATATTAAGGAATTTTAATGCTACATGTCGAAACAAAGCAGATTATGAGCAAGCTCTCTAAAAACTACTGTCTTAAATGATAAGATAGAGTCGATTTGTCCCGACGCACTATTATTGGTTCCGTAAATTAACTTTACACTTCTGTTGTAATCATTGACATTTAATATTAAAATATTTTATTTATATCTATTCTATTTTTAAAATTATATTAAAATTTAACAATGCATTTTAATTTTTTTTATTTATATGGAAGTACTTAAGGTGTTTTATGAATCTTATAAACAGTCGTATATTTGCTGTTTTAATTAAAAAAAATTTTATCATTTTTAAATAATTAAGAAAATATTAACTATAATTTTTAGTTAAAAATCAAAATGGACCCTAACATTTAAGCCGTCACTAAGTTAATCTCCGCTTGGAATAGAAACTTTATTTTACTCTATTTCCTCGACGTTAACTTGATAACATTTGATCGATGCATTTTAAAATGAATAACAGTTTGAATAATTTATTGAGTAGCTACTATTTAGATTTTTTTATTATATCAACCGTTTAATCCCAAGCTTATCGAACAGTTTAAAAATACATCAGCGGATAATATTAATGTTTATAAATAATGATATTCCAAAATAGTCATAAAGACATTTATTAAATTGTACACTTTTACTTTAATGTTTTGTTCGTATTTATAACTTATTTTATCAGCTCCACGCTGTATCTCGCACATGGGGATTGCAGGGTATGCAAAGGCAACTTGGGAACCCAGTGTTAAGACTCTCCGTTTTCTCTTCCACTTTCCGCCAAATTCAAAGCAATGCGTGTGCAGTGGCGGAACTCTGTGCCAAGCTTTGCCTTTTTACAAGAAGGGAAATGAAAATATTAAATAATATTTAATTCCAAAATATAGAATATTTTTCTTCTACGGCAAATTCAAATTATTTATTATATTTAGTTTTATATACAGAACACATACTTAAGTATATACGAGTATATTATATAATTATATCACATATGTATTTGAATTAAGTAAGTGAGAAATCTCACATTTACAAAATGCGAAAGATTATGTAAATATTCTTTAGATACCTAATACCTAATTTAATATATATATATATATATATATATATATATATATATATATATATATATATATATATATATATATATATATATATATATATATATATATATATATATATATATATATATATATATTCATACAAACTGCCTAGGTATATACAATAACAAATTGCATTTAATTAAATTATTTGTGTTATCTTAATTTGTACCAAGGACGAGCTAGAGGCGAAACGTTGACATTTTTTAATAATTTAATCATACTATGCATGTCATCTTGAAATAATAAAAATTAATTCAAATTTATTTAAAAGAATTTCAAACTATTTAGCAAAACATTTCATATCTGCATCGTGAATTGATGTAATTTGAGTAAATATTAAACATGTAGCTAGCATACATTTCTGTTATGTTATGTAGAGCTGGTAACGTCTAGGTAAGCTAAGTATAGGCAAAGCTTGAATTACTAACCTACAATTTATTATTAAAAAAAATAATGTTCACGCAGGATATTGTTTCTACATATGTATGTCCGGCGGAAATGCGTAAACACGTAACGCACACATATATTTCTTATCGAAGACTAATCAATAGCTAGCTGCCTTTGCGCATCTCGAGCCGCATTCAAATTTCGAACGCGAACTGTCATGGCGGCCAATCGTAACGTCCAAATGTGATACGAAAACAGACACGACATTGACATTGATTTGTTGTCTTTTGTACATTTGTTCGAAACTACTCTAAATTCTTAAAGAGCAAGCTTTCAATTTATTTTAAAACTTTAAATAAATACTTGAGCAATTATATGTAAATAAACTATTTTTTTTACATTTTTTTTTTTACCTAATATATAAATAAATAAGTGGAAAAACTAACAAATTAGAATTGTTATAAAAATATAAAAATATAAACATTTTTCATTTGTATTAAAAAAATGGCAATATCTATTTATTGGAATTTAAAATATTTTACAAATAACTATCTTTATAATATTATAATTATTTATATAAAAATATGTAAGGTAAACATGTTACGTATGTCTAGCCATAGTGAAAAATATACAAATGTATATTAGAATTTTATTTAAAAAATATATCACTGCATAAACTTATCATTTTTGAATTATAATGATATATATTTCATACCTAGTTGTCGACTTATAATTAGGATGTCGACCTCGTTTATGCAGATTATTATTTATTTATTATATAGTGTTACAACACTACATAACGAATAATGTATCTATTTATAAAGCGATCTTAAAGATCTAAATAACAAAACACTTGTTTGTTTACATCATGAAATACATACTACCTAAAAAATAAACATAGCTTTTATGTTTGTTTCAAAGATATTTACTATGTAAATAAATGTATTGTTTGTTAGAAATATTTCTTCTATATATTAATTGCCACAGCAACAGATACCTAATCTTTATTAAAATACACTAAAGTGAATCAATGGTGTATATAATAAATACAGATATATACCTAAGTAATAATATTATTAGCAATTTATGTCAATACTGAATAAATTATTGATAATATTATTCAAAATCCACGTTACTTGTTAATAAACGTTAATATAAATAATTTTCAATGACTGAATGTTTTCTTAACAATATTATATATATTCGAATAAGGCGACAATTAAATACCGACGGATATGAAATGGACTTACTGCTTTGGCTGAAAATAAACTATACTTTCCATTTTTTTCTTAAAGAAAAGGCTTCTATAGTAATTATTCATACTATACGAGCTTTTATTTCATGTTTTCTTATTTAAACAATTTTTTATTCTTACAGGTACTGTATTTATTTATTAGTTTAAATCTTAGATGAAGCATATTAAACATCTATACAACTAACTAACAAGTGCATACCTATAACTTTTTAGCGCTTTGAAGTCCTGTACCTCCTAATTGAAAAGAAAATGAGGATGCAATGAGAAGATTTCCTACATTAATAGAGTTTTTGAATTAGATTTTAATAAGACCTAACAACTTGTTGTGCTCTGATAACATTTCAAAGTATAAAAAAAATAAACCTAACATTAAATAAACCTAACAAATGTAAATACTTTTAAAAAGCTTAAATAAATTATGAAATACCTCAATTGTCCGTTTCAGATGTGTATCACACAATTGTTCACTATCACTAATCACTTTTATCGCAGCGATATAACACACTGAAATCATGCGCTCCATTCCGTCGAGTCCATTTTCATGACACAGCTCACTAAATAATTGTATATATTATGTCTATGTATTATGATTAATTATATTGAATGTTATAATTTTAAAATGTAGAGATGTTTAAGTGTTGGTTGTATGCGCAGGCGCTAGAGGAGCGCGCGTGAAGCGGCGTGGTTGGGACGCGACCCGACACTAAACCAGTCGTGTGACTTTTTGTTGTGCACGCGTCGGCCGCCCTCGGCTCCACTCGGCGGCGCCCGATGCCGCGCCCCACCCGATTGGTCGGCACCGCCAAGGCGGGGGGCGTGACTTGCGATGGGAGTGTTCTCTTTTTGAATTTTCTTTTTCTCCTTTTGGGCGTGCGCTGGTGTGCGTCAGTCGCGCTCGCGCCGCGAGTGATGGATAATGTATGTTTTGTTTTGCATCGTTTTGTTTAATATGATTATGGAGACTGCGTTTTTTTGCTAAAACTTAGACGTACGGATTAGTAATGTATGATTGCTAAGCATATAGGTAGAGGTCCATGATGAATCTAATTTGAAATCCTATAATTTTACACATTAATATTAAAGTAACAAGAATTCTCACGCTTACTCTACATTATACTTTAAATTTGCTACTACTATACTTAAAATTAAGTGCATATGTAGTCATTATTTCAAAAATAGATTTTATATTGAAAATTTGCCCTGTTGCAATAATCTGTCAATTTTAATAGGACAATATTTATTTAATATATATTACAAATGTACTATACATTTTTTTTTCTAAAAGAAAACTACATATATGTAAATTATTGTTAAGCTAACTGTATCTACTTTTAACAATAAAGAAAACAAACAAAGTACCTACTTAAAAAAATACTGAAGGTTGACTTGGTATGTCTAATTCTTACTTATACAGTATTATCTGAAGTCCTTTGTAAGGGTCGGCTTAGGATTATATAAAGTCTAAATTCATACGACAAAAAATCTTATTAGGTACCTATCTATAGGTATATTTGGTATTGTTACTCTTTATCGTATTAAATTAATTTAAATAAAATATTTTACTCTTCAGTGGGGATACACTTTGTTTAGTATATTTTTTTACAAAACAACTAAGGTAGTAAGTTAAGTTAAGTTAGATTATGGTTAACTAGTTACATATTATATTATGATTCTTATAATAATATATTTAAAAAGCTAATATTAAAGACTGTGTCAGGGAAATGTTCTATAAAACTATTAATTTAAAAAATTATAAATATTAATTAGGTAGTGCCTATAAACATAGATAATAATTTCATTTATCCTATAAACTTGTAGTTTTAAGAAATTCAAAATCAATAAAGACGGTTTACACTTAGAATATATCTATCTACGTTAATTATGTTAATTATAACTAATAATATTAATTTTCAAAAGATTAATAAGAATCCATAAGATATGTTACAGTCGTTAACATGTTATACATTTTTATGTGCTTTTGGTGACTTCGATATTCCACCGTGATTTTGATAAACTATTATCAACAAAATTGCGTTTGCGGTTCTCTATTGTAATAAAACATCATAGCATGATATTTTTTGATATTTTCAATATATGTACTGAATTAGCGTGATCAACTAAATTAACTTTTTACCTTTTCAACATTATTATTGTGTAAGTAAACATTTATTGGACTATGACTGAGTACAAGCTAAGTTGTTATGGCGCTGTTTTAGACAATTTTCATCCAGTGAATTCAGCGTACTGTACGGGAACAAATGTAGTTGATATTGATATTAGAACAACTAATTTCATATTTTTTATACATTTTAGAAAATTTAAGATAATAGGTAGGTACCTATATATTTTTTTCTTTCCACCGTTTTCTTTTTATTTCCGGGTAGGCTGATAAAAGGAACAGTGCTGGGATTACTCTGCCCAATATTAGCGCAATTTGTTTTGTTGAAAATATTAAAAAAATATATTTGAGTATTATTATGTAGTAATAAAAAACCGTTGCATTATCCACAGTATAAAAAATAGATTTGTCCAGAGCATAGTTTTACATAAAATCATTCAATCCGTTTATAGTACAACTATCACATATGATCAAAACATTTTAATTGCACCTATCTCCTAAAACTTACTTCATACAAAAAGCTATAAAATATTTTTGATAATTTCTTAACATAGTACAAAATTTCCTTTTTTTAAATCCTTTACTGTACACAATATACCTACGTGCACAAATGCGGACTTAACGCAAACGAGCATTTTCTACCAGCCAACCTCGTTATGCAGGAAATAAATGTAGACATGTACTTAGAAAAAGATAATTTTAGATAAAATATATGAATATATTTTATTTAAAATTATCTTATGTAATATTAATATAATATTTTTAATTTAAATATTTAATGGTAATAAGGCAAAGCGCGGCGTTGAGTTCCGCCACTCAACATGCAATGCCTCAAAATCGGCAGAATGTGGGGAACGGAAGTGGAACGGAGTGTCTTAATACTAAGTTCCCGGGTTCCCTCTGCCTACCATGCCTCGTGCGGGATACAGCGTGAAGCTGAGTTAGAGTTAATATACACATTAACTTTAAATAAAATACTCGTAAATAGAGAATAAGTTTTATTACAATGCTAAATAGTATTTTTCTGTAAAAGTAAATGAAATTTGAAGTAGTAACAGTATCTCTTACTTACTCGTATGTATGTAACTTTACATTACTATATAGGTGCTTCGTAGAGATTAAGTAGTTTCGCACAGGGTGAGGTAAGTATATAAAGTAGATTAACAAAGAGAACCAAAAATTAAATCGTTTAGTTCACCTCCCTTTTATTTTAAAGACATTGCATATTGAGTAGTGCCTGGCGGAACCACACTCTCATAATGTGTACATTATCCTCCACCAGACTGTGAAAATAAATATAACTTTTTCATTTAGTATTATTGTAATGTTTCTGGTCTTAAAAAAATCTCAACAAAATTCTAAATGATATAATAAGAAATTATCTCTACATTTTTTTATTACTTATTTAAAAATTATTAACTCTTTATTTTTTTTAATTGGCAGTATTTTTTTTATTACAGAACAGGTTATCAATATCAATCACGTTTTTAACGTTTGTGCGTTCTAATCGAATATTCTACGTTTAATACTTGCGTAAATAGTGAAACCACCGCTAACTGCGTAAATGGTGTACCAAATTGTATGGTGTTACAAAGTGTAGACAACCAAATATGGTAGAACTTGCCACACTATACGTAACTTTTTTTAATTTAAATTCACGACGTATCCTATAAATAGCAGGGAAGGCATAGGGAAACTAGTGTTCATCAAAGGATTGCGTGTTGAGAGGCGGAACTTATCGCCACTCTTTTTCTTTTTGTTAGTGAGAATATATAGAAAAGAAATCCATGAGAAATTAGGAAATAAAACATACAATGTGTGAAGAATGTCTTACATAGCTTTTTTTTCAGCTTCATGCTGTATCCTACACTTGACTGGGTAAGCAGAGGAAACTTTTTAACTTTGGGTTAAAACTTTCCACTTCGTTTCTTATTTAATACTTAATAATTAGAAATATTAATATACTAGCTATCTATTTAGTTTAGTAAATGAAAAAAATAGGATACGACTAAATATAGAATAAGTTTATAAAATACATATAAATTTTAATTTACAATTAGGCAGAATTGAAAAATAATATTTTTCAAAATAAATGAAAACTAAATGCAATTATTTATCCCATTCATTGTCGTGGCGAAAAAATGCGGAATTAAATACAAATACAATACGAAATAAATACTTTTTAGTTCGTATTTATTGATTCTCTCTGACTATAGAGCTAGATATACACGGAAAGAGCTCTATCGAAATAAATACTAATTATTTTCAAATATAGAAATCATCATCAGGGTCGTTTGATGTCTTAGCTGCGCTATAGATAATTACATAAGACTTTTATTTTTATTATTTTTAATGTGTCTTTCCACACCTAGGAAAGAAAAATACTAAATTTAAAAACGTATAAAAATGTATATAAATCTTGCTATAAATCCTTCAAAATTTTATACGTTTTCAAATTTAGAACATTTGTTACACAAAATTAAAAAATATATAAGAGATACAAAAAAAAATGTAACAAATGCCAGGGCGCTATTTTTACAGTCTACTATATACTTAGCCCTAATTGCATTAGAAGATTAAAAGAAATTATAGAATCGAAGATTTTATTACAAAAATATGTTTTTGAAATCATTTGACTTGACTGATGATGACTGAAATTATTAACCATTTACGTATCAGTACATTTTAAAAAGACGTAATACATCCTTATTTTTATAAAAAAATGCACGTATTATTATATTTTTTTCTTGATGACCGCAGGAACTTTGTAACAGTAGATATATGGCTCCCCGTAAGGGTGACTGATTACACGTAAAATTAGATGCGTATTAATTAATGATAAGTTTATTTTCAAACTATAAACAATGTTTTATAATTAATTTACAAAAAATAAGAAATAAGCATATGAAAGTACGATAAAATAAATGACAACTACATAAATACGCAGTAAACAGATATTTTCTTTTCATGCGACACCCACGCTCTCTAAGCGGGCAACCAGTCTGAATAACATTTAACCCCTTTGAAATGTAAAAGCATTACGGAATGAAAAAACAGCACTTATATACCCCGCGATGTAGATAAACCATCTCCCGTACAAAGCGTACAAAGATACAATACCTCTGAAAGGGTTCAAGAACGCACTTTTAAATTAACACCACTCGCTACTGCAATGGCGCAACAAACTCTTTAGGGGCGTACCAATTTGAACCTTCACTTATTAACGAAAGAAACTAAATTATAATTTAGGTCTCTAGCATTTGAGAAACAACATAAAATATTAGTCTCAGTACTTCTGTTTAAAATGGGGCCGTTTATATTTTTCCTTTTCATGTTATTGTCTCTGCCTGGCAGCGCTTGCAACCGTCACGTTCCAATTTCAAAAAGTGTTGGAACAAAATGGTCGCCGCTTTGTGCCGCTCCCTCGCTCGGTTGGGTTATACATATTCGCTAATTCAGCAGATGCTAGCTGCCGGCTTTGATCTCTCGACGACAAGCACTGTATCAGACATCTAACTGCATTTGATGTTAAAGGTATCTCGTACATTTTCTCGTAACAAAACCAAGTAACGGCGGTTCGTTTGGAACATGATTCGTAATTATTCATATGGCATACCGACGTCAAACGTATCATCGGAGCTATAGGAGCAGTCATAGATACAACCTTCCATCAAAGAAGGCTGGTAACCAAATTGGAACATCACTGTACCGTGTTTACAACTCGACAAAAAAATATGTATAACAAAGGAGCCGAATTTAAATTCCAATCGAACTTTGACACATGTCTGCCACCATAAACAATGAAAATTCAAATCATCGTAACGTTCGACAGCCGCCGACCTAATGCGATTGTGGCTTGCTCGCCGTAGTCTATAGCTCTTCATCTATAAATGGGAGCCTTTTCTTTCGCTTTTTCTTCACAAAATCTGAGTTGAGATCGACTGATAAGCTATCTCGTGTGAGATGGTCTCAATATCCACAGATGGCCTTGTACTCGAGTAATCTCTGAGCTTGACGTAGATATTTTTGACATTTTTTGCTGTAGTTCTTTGAAAACGCTTTGTAGTCTAATAAGGACATTATTTTGACGAAGATCACGCCGTTGTAATAATGTAAACACTGATTTAGTACTGATAAGTAAGACAATCAGAATGACATGAATGTGAAGTTTTTGCTGTGGATGTGATTTGTCTCATCTTGTGTCGTATGTATATTTACTCGGTAAGAGTTCGCAGCTGCTCGCCCTTAAAAAGTTCAATAATATGACATTTTAATAAAGTACCATTTTACTAAGGGCAATTGATGATCGATTTCAATTGATATATAAAATTAATGTTTTCCAACACTTTTAAATCACCTGTGTCCGTAAAATTGCCAAATGTGAAAATAGGCAACTTTACCTACAGAAAAACACTTCGAAATTTAAACTGTTGGGATTTTGCAATACATTGTTAATAGGTATGGTCGCAAATATTATCTCATATAAACAATATTCAATTATTAATAAGGTCATTTTGAAAAAACCTGTATTATATATTTAACGGAAAATTAAAATTAAGTTAGTTTAATTTTAAACACGTTTAGTAATCCAGGAAAGTAAAATATTAAAATTTTTTGCTTCTCGCTTTACCGCACATTGAGTCTGCTTTTGAGTTGCGGAGCTCAATGGCACGTTTTGCCAGCGCGAGGAAATGAAAATATTTAATATTTCATTTCCTCAGGTGAGAATCGAACTCACAACCTGTCGCGTGGACAGGCCTATGAATATATGTAGTAAAGCAAAATTCAATAGTAGATACTAAGTTAAAATATTTCACATTTATATATATTTTATAAATTCCTATTTAAATTCAATGTCTATTAATAATTTAAATTAGCACAAAAACGTACAGCTAAAATTTGAATTCATTAATGAAATTGTTTCGCTACCGAAATAATCACTATACCGGGCAGTGAGGACAATCTCCGTACCTATCCCTTATCTGTGCAACTTAGCAAACAAAACATTGGAGCCGGCAATAAGCATAAAACAAAATCGTTTCGACCCCACACACGCCGTCGCCGGAACACTTGGAAAAATCCCTATGGATTTTCCGCACGGGTGTGAGGTGGCCGCCGGGGGACGAGGAAGGAACGTAAAAGAGAAAAGCTGCGAGTTTTTATCTCGGCGCCATAAATTTTATTCGTAGCGTGATTTAGTGCGCAGATTGCCCCCCTCTCGCCGCGTACCCCGCGCCTACGCCTCGCCCGGGTAAGGCTGCTAGTCATTGTCAAAATTATTGCACCCCTATCTACTGAAGCTTTAAATATATGTCCCCGACACGTTACTGTGCCTACCACCCGATACTTTAATGTTAATTTTATAAGTTGTAGGCTTCCACGAGTACCAAGAATCGAGCACTTAAACACGTCAGCGCGATACCATCTAGCTAAAGGAACTTAGAACATGAATTGACATTCAAGTTTTAATTACTCGACTGAGACATTCTGAGTGCGGCGTACTGTACCTACCTAGCGTCGGATTGTTTATAAGAGCTATTTGCACAAACTACTTACCTACTTGCTAACTACATTTAAACTTCCACTTGATCTAATTCCAATAGTTAGTCTAACACAACATAAAAGTCTGAGGATTAACGCAATATCGAGGCAATGGCGCCATACAACTATGAATATTACTTGTAAAAAAAGTACACTTCTCTTTTAATCCTTCTTTATTTTTGCTTTCAGGGTAAACCTTAAGTTATTTGTCAATAGTGAGCCACAAAGGCGCCCAAATACCCTTACCATGGCTGAAAAACATAATACGCACCTTATAATAGTGGAACAATTCGGAAACTTGTTAAAATCATAATGCGCTTTTGTAATCCTCTTGACAGTTCATTTTGTGATTTTTTCATGTTAAGCTTCGGTTTCTTGTAGCGAGCAGCGCTTGCAAATGACATGTTTCTTTTTTCACGAGTTCTGGTGAACCCTCGATCGCTATCGTCCGCGCGTATTTTATGTAAACACGACAAATTCTGCGGTATGCCCGTAGAATGTTATCCGCAGATGCGCCGGCGTTATTTTTATTGTCTATGGTAGATTCGAAGGTTCGCATTTGATCCGGGACGCTCTCTCCACACTGTGTCTTATCTCAGATCTGGTTTTATGAAACCCTAAATTTACGACTGCGGTCGAGGGGTGGAAGCCGGTATAAGCCGACTCTCGACGCTTGCTGCCAGGAACACTTTTGTCACCAACAATTCATGACGAAGCACGTTCGGTAAAAATTCTGCGTGTCAAATAACCACGATGTGTTCGATCGATGCAAAGATCATAGATAGATCAGTGTTCGCGTCGAATCTGTTGTTATATTTTTATAACCAACAATATATCGAATGCACTCCGAGTACCATAATTCATTGACATACTTAAATCAAAATCGTATTAAATTTACGTTTTTTTAAATGTGAGCATTGCTATATTACTATTATAAAAAGATATTAGGCCTTCATAGTATTTATACCTACATATATTATATAACCAAATGTAATTGCGTCATAGTATTGTAAGTTCTTAATTGGGAGAGGACCCGACCGGGTTAGTCCAGATACAGGCAGATCCTCTATAAATTACGAGAATAAATCCCGGGAAAGAAAAATTGCCCTCTGGAGCACATAATTCTTTCCTTGTCACAATCCCTCCTTATCTACGACCAATACCGGATTACAATGTGATTTTTATTTTTGCTGTATTTACTGTTGTATATATGTTTTTATCTTATCTACATTCACACCTATGAACGTATAAATTTAGATGAGATATTTTTGATGTAGATATTGCCTTTTAATAAATTAAATAGCTTCCAGTAAATAAATAACATAACTATTAACAAAATAATAAATTATATACATATAATACATATACTGCTACACTTAGAGACTTCAAGAAGTGTTAGGTATATAGATTTATTCACTTCCTTGTGCTATTTGAAAATTAATTCTCTTTTACAAAATCCAAAATCAATAAATTAAATGAAAAATAGTCCCTTTACTAGTAAAGCATAATATAAGTATTGTGATCCATAATAAAATTAACAAGAATGTAACCAAATTGATCAGTTACAGTGGTTGCAATGAAATATTATTTTACATGATTCCCAACAATGTCTTCTAATGGACAATGACAAATGCATCCCTTTGTTGCGAATATAGACATCATTGTGAAGCAACAATCGAACAAATTCACCAAATATTCGGAAAGTATTGCAGAAATATTTTGACAGCATAATGAATAGGCCAGGTAACGCAGTGACAGGCTAATGATGCTTTAATATAGCAACGTGGATTGGCATTTTTAAAAATTGTTTCAATTTTAAGTTGACTAGCAGCTTATTTTTTGTAAAAAATATTTAATATACATATATATTTTAATTCTTTGATGACTGAGCAATTTTATTTATGAACGTTAGTGGGTTGGCTTATACCTACTGTAATCTGTATATTTATAAGTCATTTAAATGAATTCTGACAGTAATATAAACTCGCCTAAAATAGAAAAAATGTGATATATTTTATTAATGTAATTTAATATTAAGTAAATAACTTTACTCTGTATTCCGCACCTGGATGGGTTGGTCAGTAAGGTATTTCATGTTTTATATTAAAATATATTCAATGTTATAGTCTTTTTGTACACTCAACACAACTAAAGCCAAAAAATGTAAAAATACTGAAAACGACAACTAAGAGATACAAGAAACTTTAGATCCATTTAATCGTTCTCAGATTATTGCCCATTAATCACTCGTCACGCCCGTTTGTAATGATTTTTGTATTAATTGCATAACCAATGCGGTGACAAAGTATTGTACTAGGATTTATTGGCTCCTTTGTATGACTACACTAAGCAGAAAATAGTGAATACAATGAAAATATTTATTTATTTTGTTACCCAGATTATTTATCTAACTACCCAAAGAATACATTGTTGACCGCTCTTTGTGTATTTCACTGCTCAACACAAGTAGTTTTCATTGCCACTTACCCAGCAGTAAACAAATATGCTTAAAACATTTTAACAGGCGCTACAGATGTTTTTGTATTGAATGATCGATTACTTATCATAATAAATCTTTGTACAAATGTTAAACTAAAATTTCTCACTATGACTATGAAATTATTAATTATATATACTCGGTATAGTTCTATCGATAAAAAAATATATATAAATAAAAAAAAACAATATCTTATCAGCGAAATTAATATTTCTTAATGTATTAAAAAAAAATAATTATGTATCCTTAATTTTAATTTAATTCTCCCTGTCGACGAAATAAAAGATTCATAACTTTTATAGATCCATGTACCATTTATGATCCAGTAATTAAGTACTTCGTTATTATTTGCATATTGAATGAAGAACATTTTTGTAATATAAAACTTATATTACAAAAAAAGACGTTTCCTTAAAATTTTCATAAAACATATTCATACTTTACGACGAAAATGTAGGTATATTTTCGTCTACCAAAAGGAAGTTAGCACAGTAAACTAAAAAAATATGATTCCATTACAAAAATTAATTTACTTTAAATTGTATCTTCTATTTACGTAAACATTTTCGCTTCACCAGCATCACAAATGAAAGTAGTTTTGCTGAGGCGACGAAAAAAACAATAATTCTTTTATCTGGCGCTTAGTTTGATGCCTTTGTCTTCTAAAAATACAAAAGATGTGCATCCTATAATACGAATAGTACAAAAGAAGAAAGGCTAATATGTATAGATTTTTTTCATCTAGACACAAAAGAATAGAATGTAGAATTAAGGAAAAAAAAATGGAACTTATTTATATAATATATACCCCAAAAACGTTATTATTATGTATAAAATAATAGTATTACATTACATTATATTTGAGTTATACTCTACATGAGTGTATATCAATATTAGGTATATTTGATCACAAGCGTGTGAAAAATTTAATATTTTCTAATTAAATATTTAATGTTTTTATTGGTTTGCCCTGGTAACATGACAAAGCGTAGCGTTGGGTTACGCTTCTCAACAGGCCACGCTTCAAATTCAATGGAACGTGGGTAACTGAACGGAGTGTCTTAACACTAGGTTTCCAAGCTACCCTTCCGCGAGCGGGATACAGCGTAAAGCTGAAAAAAAATATATATATACTTTCGCATACTCTAAGTCAAAATAATACTACTACAAGTCTTATGTACACGTATTATATAAACCTATTATAGATTGATTGGCTATTAATTGGCTCGAGGTACGTACTCTACATTATTAGGTATATTTTAATAGAGCAACTAAAATATATGAATCAGCATTATCTGTTCAAAAATATTTTAAAAACTGTACTAATCTTGCAAATTTTGAAAACAAACAAAGCAATGAATCAATAGAACTTCTCAAAAATGACGGACAGCGCCACACAGTGCGAGTGAGCCCCATTGCACGCTCTATTAGCATTCGACACGGCCGCCTTGTTTCCAAACACACCGAAACACCGACATATTTATTGCAATACGAGATAATTTTACGATGTGAACGCAATTTAGACGATGATAATTCGGTCAAAGTTTAATTCGTTGACAAAGATTACGCGACTTTCTAATCGCTTAGGCGTGAGGTTGAGTGCGTAATTTCAATTTTATGTCCCTAGCCTGGTGGGACGAACGAACATAACTTGCGATTATTTTGCAGTTAAATTAATGAAGGAAGGATAACGATTTTATGAACAAGAACCATGAAGACATCATTTTTAATATTTTTGCTGAGTTAATTGTTTACCAAAAATATAACTTAGTAACTGTAGTAAGTAGAAATTAGAAAAGATATCTATATAAGTCTTGATTTAAATTAAATTTTATTAATGTTAATAATGAAATATAATAGTCTCAGAAGATATATAGTTAAAAAAACTTGTATGCGTTATTAGAAATATATTTTAGTTACTTGAATAGTATATGTATCTGTAAAACAACAAGTCTAATAGTTTCGTTATTTCATTTAAGCCAATAGTTATCATTATATTAAAAAAAACATTATTACCTAGGTACTACTTTTTCTTTATATTTATTAATAATATATTTTGACTTAGCATTATGCATAAAACATCAACAACAATATTATTGCAGGGGACAATTAAGAACGGACGATCAGTGATTTGTTTCGGTTACACATAAATATAATTAAATGTGTACTCACCCCTCAATATCAGATACGTATTAATAACTACATATATGGGAAATGAGAATATCATATATTAATAATTACACATTATATTACTTTATCTGTATATAAAATATAATTTGCTTTAAAAATGTTTAAGGAGCTTTAAAGTATTAAATATGTAACTATTTTCCAAAAACATATTTTGAGAAATTTTGGAGAATAAGTGCACAATTTTTTAATAACATTATGGTTCACAATAAAAGAATCAACAACTTTAATAATTTATAAAGTTGTTGATTCTTTTATTGTGAACATACCTATACATAGCGTATGTTGTTATTTTTTTCACAGATATTATTTTTCGCAGATATATATTTTAGTGTTGTAAGTGTTGAATTTCAATGTTCTAACATCAGGTTTCCAAACTTCATCCACCTAGAAATTACCTCTGCCTACCCCGTTTGGGAGAGAAAAGCGGGAAGCTAAAAAAAAGAATCCATAGACCAGCACGGAGCAACTCCGACACGTTGCTCTATGTTCGAATCTTATTTCCTTTTTTTATATAGAAACAAAATGTCCAACATACATAATAAATGAATTTGGTAATTCTTAAAAGATATGTATTAAGATATACACATAGATACGTACGATACGATCTTATAATCAAAAACTATAACATTAGTTACGTTTTACAAAACCATAATACCTAACTATCTAATCATCCTTAACTTTATTCCAAAAGAATATACTTAATCTAAATGTTATTTAAATTACAGTTTTCACTTACAGATATAAAATTGTTAGCATTATATATAGATATTAACAATATCCGAACGCATCTTCAGATTTATAATCAAACATTTTAATTAGATGGTGTTTGGTAATCGGTAAGATGGGATGTTCGGAAGTCGATCCTTATCTTGATCACCTTGGGAGCAAGGATTTTGTGATAGTCCATGAAATCATTTATGAAATCTCGTTTACTTAATTAAGTCCATAAATAATATTTATATTTTTTTATGTGTTTTTTATTTTCGTTATTCATATTTTTAACCTTACTAGATTTTTAGTGTACCTTGAGCCATATTTTAAAACGAATAAGTTGATAAATGTAGCAGAGATAAATTGCAATAGATTTATTTAGTAATACATTATTTACTCTTTTTGTAAATTATTAATAGTAAGTTTAACTATGTTAGTTTAAAAAAAAAAATCCTTGTGCCATATTGTTTTAAATTTGAAAATAACGTCTGCTTTAAATATAAAAATCCCTATACTCCATAATTAAATTTGACATAATAAATTAAAGAAAGTAATTGAAGCTATTAAACAAGTAAGAAGAGTACATTTCCATGACAATACACACTGTCAGGAATTTTAACTGCACCAAAAACTTCAGTCCTCGTACATTCAAGAACTGGCACAAATATGTTAATGACATGTGACACGAAGGGAAATTAACTATCCAGCATTCGAGTTGCAGGTAAATGCATCAAAATTAATTAAGGTGGGCACAGACCGCCCGCGCGCTACCGTCCCGGCGGGGCGTCCCGTGACGACTTCATGCGGCTTCCCGGAACCCAGGAGGTGCCTAGACGGACTTACTACGTGATCTTGAAATTATCTTTATCGTAGTTAAATTTGTTGTTTGTTATTTTTTTTAGCTTCTTGTTGTATCTTGTACATAGTAAGGTTAACTTACTAGCTACTAAGCTAGTTCCCTACGTCCCTAATGTTAACTGTCAAGGTGAGTTCGTCCTTTAGAAAACAGTACGTAATGTGTAATGGAACTCAAAACAACTTTATCTTTTTACCATAGCAAGGAAGGATAATATTATATAATTAATTTTACGTGATAAAGTCGATCCCATAACCAGCGCGTTTTCAGTCACACGGCTCTGCTACTGCACGATGGTCTCATGCTTACTAATTTACGGATGAATATCACAAATTTATTTTAGACGGAAAGTTAGGTTTTGCCTGCATTAATTGTGCTTATATTAAAATTTTACCATAATATCTTCATAAAGAGGCTGTCGAATATATATGTATTACTAAAAGTAGTAGCCATATTATTATATTGATATAACCTTCTAAATGATTTGCTGTGATGATTATTCCAATTGGATGATGAAAGTATGTTAAGGACTAATTTAAATTTAATTCTATAAGCATACCATAAATTTGAAATAAAATATAAATTCACTATATTACACATCCCACCTGTTCAAGGGGTAGACTGAGAAAATCTACAAAATTGATAAATTTGGTAATTTTGTTCAGCTTCACGCTGTATCCTGCACTTGGCAGGATAGGCAGAGGAAACTTTAGAACCTAGTGTTAAAACACTCGGTTCCACTTTCGTTCCCCACTTTCCGCCGAATTTTGCCTTGTACCTCAGCGAAAGAAAATGAAAACATTAAATATTTCAATTTAAAATATTAAATATTTAACTTCCTTGAGTGGGGATCGAACCCAGAATCTGTTGGTTACAGTCACACGCTTGCACCACTGCGGCACGACAGGCCTCGCAAGAAATTTGGTGATTTGAAAACTCTAAACAAACCGGACTAGACTAACTATTGCCCGGAGTAAAATAACATTTTCATCGTTAAATAAATTAATTAATATGCTACTTTCAATCGAATGTTGCTAACAATTACAATATAATAACATATACGGATCTAAAAAAGCCATAATTCTCCACATTTCACTCTAACTCATTTCATAATTCACTATACGATAGTAAAATATTTTTACTGACCATAAAATTTTGAGAACAAAACGACAAATCACAAGCAATTGGATAAAAAATATAACGAACAGAGGCTTATAATCTAAGCGCCAGCACAAATGCCTGTAAGGGCCTACCTGTGCAAACAACGAAACAAAGTATTCTATGAGTTATTGTCGCAGCCCCTAAGATATTTCATCGATTTTATTGTGGCTCCGATGTCAACTTCGTCTCGTCGAAGGCTATAAAAGAGACGGTTTTTTGCGCAAGAAAGCTACGCTGAATATTTTAAAATTTAGTTATAATTCTATACTAATAATAATTTTAAAATAAATAACGTCTTGTTAAACGTGTTTACCAGATTAAGAATATTCTTGAAAGTCTAAAGATTTAAAAAGCCTTAGTTTTATTTTTATTTACTATAAATAATATCTTAATATTTGTTATGTGCTTACAGTGATTACAGATTATGTGAGACAAAAGATATATACATAATATTTCTTGTTTTTTTTACATTGAGGCATTATATACATAGAGTGTTGGAAAAGCATTCCTCGTTTCCTCGAGAAAAGTCATGACATTTTGTAGCTCACAACAGACTTTTTATGATATTATACCAAATTTGAATTAATAAATAGAAAGATACATAATAGAGAAAAAACTAAGCCAAATTTTTTTTAGTTCTACAACCTTACAATAAATTCTATTTCTCGAAATCAGTGTACCATATATAGCTTAAGAACATAATATAAATACATATACACACATATAAAGTTAGATATATATATATATATATATATATATATATATATATATATATATATATATATATATATATATATATATATATATATATATATATGTATATGTATATATATATATAAATATATTAAATTCCAATACAAATAGTAGGTTCCTATAAGACAACGTACACTACAAAATTTTATAAAAGAGTTCAAAGGCTGCACAAAGGCTCCAGTAAAATCAGTTAACCCGTGCTCACCTGGGCCTACTCTCCCACAGAGGAAAAAACTCTTATAAAGAAATAAATTATTGCATTATGGCTTTTTGAAAGAGTCCACTGCTGCTGAGAAATGACAATATTATTAAAAAGTACGCGTCTTTGTCACACTATCTTTTTGTATTCGATATATTGTCGCTATAATAAATGCTGCCCCTTTATGGTTCGAGCATTGTGCTCTCTACCTTTGTGGACATTATTAAATATATTTTAAAGAGTTTTATTAATGGTGGGCGTCGTAAGAGAATGTTTGATTTATTTTTTCGACGCGTGTGCTCAATGTTCGCGTGATATGCTTCAATCATCAAAATTAATGGACTTAATGTTGAAATTGAAAACGTTAAATGGAATAAATATCAAATATACTTTTACATCGTATTTATTGGTTGTTAGTTTATTACATTCATAATAAGCAAAATTATTTAAAATTTAAAGAAATAAGTTGAAATTAAAAAAAAATAATAGATAAAGGAAACAGTTATTTCATTATTTTTGAATCTTGATTATAATTTAAAGCTTTCAAAGAGCAAAATATAAAAAAAAACATACACAAAATCAACCTGTCACAAATGTGTAATAAGTTACGCGAAAAGCACAGAATATCAGATTCGTTGTTTTGTAACGTGACTCTCTAAGCTTGCGGGTACGCCTTCAATTTCAATGTTTATTATTAAAGCTTTTCTACAGTGGTAACAAGAAAGGACAAGTACCCTTTATTATTTTTTACTTCGTAAAGATTTTTCAATATCACATTTTTATATTGTTTGATATGTTCCCACCTGACTCTGTAGTTTCAAATTACCTTTCATATGGTAATTCTTAAATATGCTGGTTTTATATTTGATACAAAATTGCTGTTGACCTTGAGATTAATCCATAATAAAATTACTTCTTTTAATAATATTTTAATATATTATGTACAGCTTATGCGTAAGTTTTCCTATTCTTAGTACAAGGCAACAACGTACTAAACATAAGAACATTTTATATTATACACCTTTTTTTTAACATGGCTTTATGAACATTATTTTTTTCTTTCAAATTTAGGAAATTTTGTAATGATGAATATAAAAACACTTTATGCTGGGTGGCGAAATTCAAGCATCTGCACTTTGTTACAATAGACTTTAATTGTCAACAAGTCCTATTTGGCACAAATAAGTATAGAAATTTACATAAATATATTTAGTTATTATGCTATAGTAATAATAAGTCTTTTTAAACGTATCTAGATTAAGAATAAGCATGAATGTCCTAATATTTTAATGGGCTTACTTTTAGTTACTAAAATTAATGTCTTAGCATCTACAAATAGTTTAGATCATTTAATCTTGATATTTGTCATGTGCCTGATTACCGATTATGTGAGACAGAAGATATACTATACGTACATAAAAAAATAAACGTTTAACTACACAAATACATTTTAAATAACCAAATTATATGTAGTATCTGGAATTGATAACTGACAGTCCCATTAGCACAAGTGTTAGATATTCTAAACAATTATTTAAATTTGAAAAATCCATGTAGAATAAGCAGAACTGACTTAGATTAAGTCTGGCAGAGAGAAATATTTATTAACTTTATGTAGTGAATATAGATTTTTATGTGAATTACTCTATTTGCCTACTATTTAAATACTTAAATATATCGATATTTAATATTTAAACTAAACACTACAGATGCGTGATCTTTACATCTGTTTCAGTTTTTTAAAATGTATAACTATATTTTTTAATTATTTCACATTTTATCTATTAATTAAAATAAAATTATTATAAGTAGACATACCTCTAGGTATTTCATTCTTAAGAGAATCTATTTGGATTGAATTTAGCAACATAATTTACTTTCTATTTATTTTTTTCAACTTGAGGCAGCATCCCTCAGGTTTGCATATGGCAGGGTAGGTAGAGTGAGTAGGTAGGAGCGCCGTTCCATCATTCACTTTTCGCTTAATCTGAGGCATTACGTTTTCTGTGGCAGAACTTAATACAGTGCTTTTCTTTGTAACTAGAGCAAAGAAATTAAAATATTAAATATTTCATTTCCTCTTTCACAGTCACACGCTTGTGCCTCTGCTCTATGACAGTTAGTATTACAATTAAATTATTTCAGTATACCAAACATATATAATATGTGATATTAATATGATTATGTATATAATACTTCACATTCCTTTTTTTTTAAGTTGTTTTTATTGGCAGTTTACGATGAGGCTATCAGTAGATAGAGAGCTTGAGATGCGGAAATTACTATAGAGGGTATGGCCATTTGATTTCTGTATTTATGATATAATTATATTTGGTTTATTCTATATTAAAGCACACGTTTTGCTCTTTATTCCGTTATTTTTTTCAAAAATTTACGCTAAACGTAACGTAAAAAACGTAAAACCATTGAAAAAAATATTTTTCTTACTAAAATACTAATACTAATTGTAATATTAAAAATATTTAAAAAAAAAAGTAACTATTTTAGGCACAGGGAGCCTAAAAATCTAGTATAGTTGCCTCGTTATCAGAACGACGAACGAAGGTATTAAATATTTTAAATTCCCGAATGGGAATCGAACTCATTGCTTGTTGTGTTTAATGTCACACGCTTATGCCCCTGCGTTACAACAAGCCTCAACTAAAATAGTACCTATATTATACTAATAACACCAAAATCTAATTTGAACCTTCCACCTGTCGTAGCGCAGCGGCACAAGAATGTAACTGTAACCGATAGGTCCTGGGTTAGATCCCAGTCGAGGAAATGAAATATTAAATATTTTTCAATTTAAATATTTAATGTTTCATTTCTTCACTCTGGTTAAAAGGTAAAGCGCGGCGTTGAGTTCCGGCACTCAACACGCAATTCCTCAAACTCGGCGGAAAGTAGGGAACAGAAGAGGAACTTAGTGTCCTAACACTAGGTTCCCGGGTTCCCTCTGCCTACCCTGCCTCGTGCGGGATACAGCGTGAATTTAAAAAAAAAACTAATTTGAAAATGCAAGTCACACTAACCAATTATATAAAAGGTCAATATTTAAAATAAATCACAGCATTATGAACAGAAGTATAACAAGCGGGTATTAGCCGATAAATAATAAAATGAAGTAATGGAGTAATGGCCGCGCGTGGCGTTTAACAAATGAAAACTACGTGCTACGCCACCGCGTACCGATCGAATTGATTACTGAGCGACGGTCTTTTCTTTAGTTGTACTATCTTGTTACATTTTCTAATAAGAAACGTATTATATCTCGTTTCCAATATGATAAGCTTGTAGAGAAATTACGTAACTGTTTCGATGGAGTGCTGTGAGATTTTATTAAACGACTAGCGACCCACTCTCGTTTTTGATCGCTTGATTAACACAAGCAGTGTAATTCAAGCGGTCGAAGCCGCGTGTTTAATAATCCTAATTATTTTCTTGTTCTAACAAAATGATCACTTAAATGAATACAACAAAAATTAGCAATTTCATCAAATTAAATATTTTAAATTGACGTATTTTTTTTTATTTATCAACGATTAAAATAAACAAACACTAAATGTTGAAGGAAAGTTTTTGTTGTTGCCAAAATGTAATAGTAACTGCATTTAAACCGTTACCAAGAGTAACAAGTACAAACGCCAGATAGACAAAATTTTAAAAAAATACTATTTAGGACCCAATTACATTAATCGTACGTCCTCTATAAGATTTTTTAAAACATATCTTCCATGTAGGTAGAAACAGTGATCAACTAGATATTTATCAGAAGTATAGATTACTTTTTCAAACAGATACAAGCCATAAGGTTGTCGCTAAAGACACATGAGAAGTATTTTTTGGAAAATACCATTCTTATTTGTATTATATGTATATAAGCTTATAAAATTATCAGGATTATTTGGAAGGTAGAAAGTGAAGCTTTCAGTTTTGCCAGTCAACACAAAATGCTTAAATTCGGCGGAAAGTGTGGAGCGAAACAGGGCGTCTTCATCATTAGGTTCCCAACTTCCCTCTACCTACCCTGCCTTGCCATTTGTGGAATGGTTGATTAGTTCTTTGAGTATGGCGTTCCGAGCGTGCCAGTTGAGCATATATCACCTCGCCAGTGTCACGTTGTACGGAGAATACACGAAGGAAGTTGTACGATAAAGAACAGATTATGTTAACAAAAAGAAAATATTATTAAAATAAATATACACATTATATACATAGCACACAAGGTTAGTAATAAGTAATAACAAAGGTGTTAGTCTACAATTTAATATTTATCATGTGTAGAATACTATAACGTGAAGCTAAATAAAATGATGTAAGAGGGCAGCTCTAACGTAAGTGCTAGAATAGAAAAAAAACTTTGTGTCAAAAGGTTTGTTTGTTATCATTACAAGTGAAATTACCTTTATTATAATAAGCGTTTAAAAATAAAATTTGTAATTTATTGAAATAAATAATTCGCAAACATTAGAAGAATACAAGAACATTCCGCGTCCCGTTATCCCCAATAAGAATCTTAGTGTTACAGATCTGTGTATTTTTATCGTTAATGTTATGTTATTATGTAGGTAGTTATCCTTGGGGGCACATAGAGACAATTTGAAAATCACTTCATCTGCGACAAATTTTTAATATTTCTTTGATTATATTTCGTACAGGTTGTGGGTTCGATCTCCACTCGAGAAAATGAACTAATATTTTCAATTTAAATATTTAATGTTTTCATTTCTTCGCTTTGGTCACAAAGCAAAGCTCAGCATTAAGTTCCGCCACTCAACACGCAATACCTCACATTCGGCTAAAAGTTGAAAACAGAACGGATTGTCTTAACACTTGGTTTCCAAATGCCTTCTGCCTACTCTGCCATGTGCATGATAAAGCGTGAAGCTAAGGTTATATCTTGGCAACTTTTTTAAAGTTAGTTGTGAAAGTTATCTTTCTTTATTTGTTAAGAGGTATATCTATAAAATAAATGTAATAGTAAACAAAAATAAAAATTTTGACAACTTCCTCACAATAATGATTAAATATTTAATAAAAATATTTAATACAAATTATGCATTGTTGCATCCTTTACCACAAAATAGATACAGACAGGTAATACTAGTGAAGTATCTAGCACGGAGGTCAGCCCACCGGGTATCAGCACGTGCCCTCGTTTACCCTCTCACAGCCACTCCATAATATCCTCGATGGCACCCTTTATAGTAACAAACTTTAAAATTATGACATGAGTGTATACATTTTATACTAAGGTGCACTACGCAGCTGCGACCGCACGCGTTCTTAATGACGCGAATGACATTGTTTTCAAGTTTGCACGGTGGTCCCGAATTAACATCGATTGCCACTTAATGACTTTCCTGTGTTTTTTTACACAATACACTTTGAATTGCATGCCAATGTGTTATTAATACAGTGCTCTGTTTGTTTATAATAAGTTTTGTTTAATACTATACCTTTTAGTTACTTTTTACTTTTGGTTATTGTTTTTAATGTGCTTAAAGTTAACAACTAAAGATTAGGTACAGACAGTGATCAAATAAAGATTTTTAATTTGTTTAAAGTTAACAAGTGATGAAACGGAGTGTCTCAGCACTCCGTTTCAAATTAAGGCACTACTATCCGCTGCTTTCATTGCGTGTTGAGTGGCGCATTTTAACGCTATGGTTTGCCTAGTTGAACCCACAATCACGTTTAGGGTTCGCTTATGCACCTGCGCCATGATTAATTTATTAAATCAATCAAATATTCAATCTACTAAACTTATGCTATACAAATAACATAAATAATATACATCTTTGAGATTAACTGCTTCTATAGTAAAAAAAACAAATAAAGTAGGTCTTTGTGATGAAGCGACAAAGCCTAGCGTGAAACAGGGCAAGATGTCATCAGATACCATCAGTCTGTAGTGTCTGGAGTGCACTCTGAGTTTTGTAAAGAAAACCCTATTTATAACATTATTTCTTTACTAAACTAAAATCAACTAAATGGATATATTAGTAATTTCATTCTGATCAGTATTATTATTATATTATATTATTATTATTATTCGATTTCTCTTGGATATACTCGGATTTACTTATATTTTATTTTTTGTAAATAATACATAAGAAAAGGCATCTAGTTAATTATTTCAACTTTCCCCTTCAGTGGTGCCTTTAGAGTAAAAATGGAAATAAAATAGGTCTTTGTGGGGGTCGTTTGAAGTCTCAAAGCCTAGCGGAACAGGGTAAGATGGGTAGATATTATCGGGCTGCCGCATCCAGATAGTGCGTGCTTGTGTGCACTGAATTTTAATGTACGTAATTACTTATCAGTTATATCTCAATGGATTTAATAGAATTTTGGGTGTATTTTATCCATTTTAGATTGTTTTCGAGAAATATATTATAATATAAATTTTGCTATTGCTTTATTTACATTACGTCTTAGTTAAACCAACTATTTGATTTTGTAAATTTACATGAATGATTATTCAGAAATGTGATTTATACAAATGACGGTAGAAATTAAATGAGATATTTTATTAATAAATAAATTATATAAAGCAATGTACGCAAAAAAAGAAAGATTTTTTTTTTCTACAAATACAAGCCAATACAAGATAACAAGCTTAAATAGCATAAATTAGTATAATATTGAGATAGATTTACAAAAAAAGATATCAATATCAAACAAACATTAATATAACCCACAATATCTAAACAACATATTCAATTAATATCTAAAATTTTGAGATTTCCCTGAAAAATGTGCACAGAGAACGCGATCGATACAGACCCCCCTCGCCCCGCAGGTGCGACGAGATAATCCAAGATGGCCGCCGAGATAGGACGTGACGTCACGGCCCTCCCCCGCCCCGGGCGCATCCTCGCTACCACCCTCCCAAGATCCTTTAGAAATCTGGAGGTACAGTCGGCATAAATAAAAACGTTTTGTAGTTTACTAATAATTTATTATTGTTGAGTAAGCAAGTTATTTAATTAATGATAGTATTTCAATTCTTTTATAAATTGGTATTTGATCGCCTGTTAAGTTGTT
This sequence comes from Eueides isabella, assembly GCA_019049475.1. Taxonomy (NCBI): domain Eukaryota; kingdom Metazoa; phylum Arthropoda; class Insecta; order Lepidoptera; family Nymphalidae; genus Eueides; species Eueides isabella. The sequence continues at coordinate 5,781,899 of CM032393.1, forward strand.
TATTTTTAATTATCTAAATCTCTTGAAATTTTGAATATTTGTTAAATGTCAATTAGCAATTTTAAATAAATATGTATATTTTATTGTGTATTTTGAGTTACTTGAATTAAGTAATTAAAATCAATAAGATGTGTGCGAATATGTATTTGGTTCTTATATAATGAAAGAATTATAATGAATTTATAAAATGTACACAAAATGGGTTAAAAAAAGGTTGTATTTTAAATTTCTTTTGGCACAGTGACAGGCTGAGGTAAATGTTCGGCATCAACGTGGAAACCATCCTGTCCTCCTCGGTATTTAGTGACGTAGACCTTGCCGTCATCACCAATGAAACTGTATTGACCTTCGATTTCTAGGACGAAGCCTCCATTGGCACCGGGAACCAGACGACCACGCTCCGATACTACCGTATCTGCAAAAAGTATTATTAATATATACTGTAAGGTCCCACTACCACAAGCGTGCGACTGTATCTAAACGCAACAGTTTTGGGAGTGAACTATTTAATATTTTCATCCAATTCTTCGATTCCAAACACAAAGTCTTAAATATTCGGCGGACAATGGAAAAGAGTGTCTTAACACTGAGTTTTCTTTGTCTACGCTGTTATATGCAGGATAGGATAAAGTTTACTAATATATTATTAAATTTAAAAATAATTTAGTATATTGTTATATTAAGTATGTACCCAAAATTAATCTCATAAAATTGAAAATTTATAATACTCACTTTCAGCAGTAATATACCGAAGGGCATATTGTCCGAATTCGTCATGAACTTCTTCATGTCGTATAGCCGGCAAGAATCGTAAGGATTCATCGTCATCTTTGTGTGCAGGTGCACCAAGCACTACTGCAGCTAATGATGCAAGTACAATTATCTGAAAATAAATTTAAATCATATTAACATCTTGTGTAGGTAAACAAAATATATATTAAAAAAGTTTAAAAGTAACGTTCGCACATAAATCGTTGATATTATAGAAATGAATGTAAATAATAATAAAAGACATACAAATTAACATAGAAAAGCGTGTAGATCTCTAAAATATGGTAGATTTCGGAAGCAAGACCTAGTGTATCTAAAACTTCTTCTCAGTTACAATTTGTCACTAAAAGAAATTCAACTCACCGATTTCATTGTTGTTGTTGTTGTTCTGTAACTGGTGTAGAGTATTAAGATCCATTTGCTTAAATATAAATTGGAAACATTAAAAATGTGTCATTGCGTAAGCCATTATTAATATGTACTAGTTTATTAATAGTAATAATATTCGTATATTATTACATCATTAAAGTGAAATGCTAGGAATGCGCTATCGTTGCGAAGTTTACAGTGTTTATCTTTTATGGGTTCAATACTAACTAATATTATAAAGTTTAATACTAGCTATTTTTTTACTGTTTATTTTTTTCAACAATTACTTAAATATTTTTAAAATTAACTATATATTTTTTATATTTACTCAAATTGGAAATTGTTTAAAATCTAATAAACATTATAAAATGCACGAAATAAATATATTTTGTCTGTGGACACTACAAAGGGTGGTGCTATGTGCTATGAGCTATGTAAGAGGTTATCTGCGTCGTCGGAGCCTATCTAAATCTGTATAATCGCACCCGCCAAATAATTATTATTACATGTACCGACGTGTAGCGTATAGCCATCATATTAGAAGTACCTACGATTTCAATAAATGTGTCTGTACCGATCCTGTCTATGATAAGCTTTGCGAGCTTGGAGCAAATGGTTGCTTTACAATAGTGCTTTTAAACTAACAATAAGATAATTGATTATATGCACTTATATAGATTAATGTTTTGCAAGAAGTTTTCTGTTTGTGTCGTTTCGTTGTTTGCTCTATCAGTATTAGTATTTTAAAAGTATCAAGAAGCACTGTAGTTATAATTCTCAAAATTACCTAAGCAATTTTTAACTGCTAATAAGGCAAAGAAAACTATTGTGTGACTTTTTTGCCTATCAAAATAATCTGTATCTGTCACACTAACAGACATTACGATTTTGCTTAACCTCGTGCATCTTTACACATCAGGGGTTAAAAAACTTTTCATGGTTGCGTTCAAAGCTCGTTTTCGTAGGTGGTTTGCTGATGACGTCGATAAGGCAGGGCGTGTGAAGTCATCACATAGACGTGAGAGCTACGTTATTGCAGCCTCTTGAGCTCCTTTTGTGTGTATGATCGCTTGGATTAAACGTTTAGGTGTTTTTTTATGTTGAATTTACAATAAGTCTTAAATATTTTTTGTTATATTTCTTAACTATAAGTTGCAATATTAGCCAAATAGTTATAAAAAATATAATTATGCTTACTTAAATACAGATATACAAATTTGTTATATACCTACCACAACATATAAACAAATATTCTATTTACATATATAATACAATATTAAGCATTGCTGTCAATAAGCATACCCGTGTTCAAAGTTTTGTATAGCCCCCGATGATGCCGATAAGGCAGAGTCGCGTGAAGTCATCACGTCTAGAGAGGTCCGTTAACGTAGTCACTCCAGTTCCTTTTGTTCGCAAGGATCGTTTGGATTAAGCATTTAAGCGATTTTTTCAATGGGCGGATTAAGTGATCTCTATTGGTTGTTCCCGTATTGTATTATTAATGTACAAGGCAACATAGTTCTTATATACATACACATAGGATGTAAGCTGATTCCGGTAAAACAATGTATGTATTGTGAAGAATCTCATTTACTTTTGTTCTTTTGTTATTTGTTTTGTCGATTTAGCAAAAAAACTAAAGCAATACGTTAGATGAGACCAGTCGTGGCGTTGAGACGCAAGCGTGTGACGGTAAATGCGTCAGGTTGTTGTAATGTGTGTGGGTTCGATAAGGCAAAGTACGGAGTATTATTCAACATCCAATGCCCCAAATTCGGCGGAATGTGGGGGAAAGGAACGGAGTATCTTAAAACTAGGTTCCCAAGTTTCCTCTGCCTACCCTGCGTGAAGCTAAAAAAGATACATTAAACAAAAGTTTAAAGGCTTTAAAACATATTAAAGATAAATATTAGGATATAAATACTCCTACACTATGGAAATCATGGTTCTACATCCATGTTTTGAATAGATAGGCAGTAGGTACACGTTCCTAATATGCTGTGTATCTATCTATATGTAACAAGTAATTAGGCGACGCACGAGGAACGAGGCGGGAAGCGGAAGAGCGCCGGAGATGAAGGCGCGATACAATATCCGGTTAGACGCCATTTCCGCAAAATGTAGTGTGTGGACGCCTTCATATGGGCTTTTATTTCGCACTTTTAATATATTAGCTAATATTTTGCAAGAAAAAAAAATATTAATGATAAACATTTTTCAGATAAAAGCGCTTATCTTAAATTTTAATATAATTATGGTAGAGTTGAATTTGTTAATTACGCAATATTTTGAAACTAGACGTAATAAAGAGAATAGACAAAAAACTAACTTTTCATGAAAAACACATAATTATCATATTTTTTTAACCAAATATTAGAATTGACCTAAAATATATTCCAAATTAAACATATCTATTACACAATAACCACAGAAGGGAGATCGTTTAATAAAGCTTTAATTGCGCAGTACAGACCGCGAACATCCATTACAAATGTGAGTAGCCCAGGGTGGTACCCTAATCCCAATACCGATAAACTAGTACCTTATGTAATGTGTGTTAACACTGTCGTCCTGGTAAAAGCCATTGTACGATGTATGTTGAGTAACATCTGCGTTTGTCTCTTGCATATTCGACAGTATAATTCTTCTTCTAAACACTTTGTTTGGAAGTTAATATCCAAACGATATAAATAAAAATACAATTAAATTCGGTACTATTGTTGACAATCAATTTATTATTTATACAGATGTTAATCAACATTAGAATTAAATGTTTGGAATGTATAAAAAAATATAAGTATATACTTTGATAGGCAGAAAGTAGATCGCAATTGATTAACTAACCTTTTTTGATAGACAATAATTGCCCTAATGTTTAGAGGCCGTCGTGGTAAAAGGGCATATGTCCAAAACTATGAACGTGACTGCCGTAGGTTCGATTCCTATTATGGGAAATGAAATATTAAACATTTTCTCGATCAGGTAAAAAAAATAAGCGCAACTTTTTCTCTAATACGTTTTCTTAAAAGTATTGATTCATATAGTATTTTTTGTTTTATTAAATGTCTAAGAGAACGATACGTATATATTTATATAAGGATTGAATTATAATAAACGACTAATAATTAATATATAGCACATAAAAATAGCTATTGTAAGTGCATCGTCGAAGGTTAAGTATTATCGCAAACTTTTTTGTAACATTAAGTTCGATTTACAATCGGTACTCTTATGTATACATTACTCAAATGCTGGTTTTATAATTGTAATATTTCAGTCAATTTACTATAACTTTCAATAAATTTTATAACTGAACTTTCCTCATATCATGTTTATCATTGGTGGTATTATTATTGGTGAAGCTAAAAACGATTACTACTATTAATTATGTACACTGATTTTCAAGCCGTTTGCTCGATAATGTGCAAAAATTTCTATGTTTATCGTGAACAGACAGACAGACACAGTTTAAGACTTTGTTTAATTAATGTCACTAACGTAAATATAAAAAAATAATATAATAATATGAGATCTTGTTTTAACATAAGGTTTGTATTAAAATGAACCACAATTAGTTGCATTTGTTACACGAATTTGAATTAATTTAATAGTCTTTTCTCCCTTGACACATAACACCCGTGGGTCAGGAAGTGTAAATTAGCGCGTTTGATGCGCCCGCGGCACGGCGCGTGCGCATTGTCTATCTCCATCCGTTCCAAGTATATAGGTTAACCTAGAATATTATTTTTTATATTGTAATATTTAAAGATGTTTCTTTCAGTAACCTTTGGAAGTGACAACAATATACAGTATATATGTTATAAGTAAACTAAAATTACACACAAAATTATCAGTTTTACTAGATCTTTTAAAGTCTTTTATATCAAAATATCAATGGAAACAATCATGGTGAAGCGATTTTAACCTTTAAAAGCATAGGTCTTCAAATTAAAAAAGACATCATATAATATAAGGTCTTTTTAAACCAGTAAGCACTTAACAATGGTAAATAATCCTGCAATTCTTTAAATTTGACACTGTATCTTCCAAATAGCAATAGGCAAAGAGCGGCGTTGAGTTCCGACCCTCAACACGCAATGCCTCAAATGCCTCAATTCGGCGGAAAGTGGGGAAAGGAAGTGGAACGGAGTGTCATAACACTAGGTTCCACTTCCGTTCCCTCTGCCTACCCTGCCTAGTGCGGGATACAGCGTGAAGCTGAAAAAAAATAATTATTATATTATTCATTTATTAATTCTTTATTAAATTACTCCGGGAAAATAGCCCCAAACTGGGAACTCACGACTACTGCGTTTACACACGAACACGGAACTGCTTCACCATGGTGTAGGTAATTGACCTTTTATGCCTGTTCATACATTTTCTAAATATTTATATGACTAAAATTATAAAACTATCTAACTGTATAACATTTCCAACATCTAATTACTATTATAGAGAACAGTATTGTACCTCAGTTACAATTAAACCAGATTAATAGCTCGTTAATTAGAAACAAACACGACCGAGACTCACTTTCTAGCCGGTTTGGTGTTTTGGTCCCCACATTTCGTTAATTAATGTTTTATTACTGGTTTATTAGATATGTAAGATACTTCACGGTAATGCGTAATACATAATTTATATATGTAGATAATGTAATTCCATACGTCTCTATTTTAGTTTTATCAATTTGTACCAATGGTTAAACGGGCTTAAGTTACGAGTAGACATACTTAACGTATATTAGAATATTTCTAATATTAAGTACATAATATATCTGAATAAGCATTTAACAAGTCTAAGACATAAAATTAATATAGAAAAATGTATAAATACTTGCATCTACTTAAAGAAAAAAATACTCAAAATTATTACAAAAGTAACCTAACTGACTGTAAGTTTGTTAATATTCTACACTTTACTATGAGCCATTCACTGAGATAATACTTAATAAATTTAACCATTATGTAAAACAACACTGTTTTAATCAAAAACTAGACCAAGTATTGCGTATAGGTATACAGATCAGTCTATAGATATCCCACCCCTCAAATAAAACTGATTTACTGCCGCGATTCCATCTCTGGTTACATTACCACCCTTGATAGCTCCCGTGGCAACAAAAAGCCACTAATATTTAATTGACTACAATATAAATTTTAAGTTACTTCTATCACCAACATTTTTTCCATTGGCGTGAAATAAAGATGTAAACAAAGTTTTATTAGCTTTGGAATAATTTTTAACTTTATGTTGAATTAAGATGCAGTCCATTTACATATAGTTGATTAATGCAAATTGAATTTCAATGATAAATAAATTCCCACCGCCGGGGAATAGTTCATTCACTTGTGTTTTGTGGACATTCCGTACTTTCACAATGTATGTGCATAATATGTATATATAGCATAGATGATAGGATCTGCCTTAATTCAAATTAGATACCTAAATTATTTATTATACGTACTTAGCATTATTTGTTTGTTGTTTAAAATACTAGACATAAGTCCCGAGAACAAAAGAAAATATAATTTTGTATGTGTACGTCAGTACAGCTTTAGACTGCATATCTTTTAGCGACTAATATGCTCAAATATATTGATTAGTAATGTCTCTAAATTAACTCGTTGTCTCTTGAAGCATAAGAAAATATACTTATACTTACAATATAAAAAAAAACAGTAATATAAATTTGCAAATTAAGATTTAAAAACATTTTACTTCAAATTAATTTTAATAACAATCAAGCGAATATTTTTTACGAATAGCTCAGACGAGTGTTAATCATCCAAACACAATTACATCTGTTATTTAAACTAAACTATTGGTCTCTATGACACCCCGAATGTTCCAGGCTCATTTAACCCCCTTGATCATAAAACGGAACAATAACGTACTGGTCCAGGGGTGGCCGAGAATCTGATTGCAACCGTTTAACAGCCCCACTTAGGGTGAAAGTGTAGGGATTTTATATCGATTTTCCTTTTACTTACTTATTCATTAGTATTTTAAGTAGAGGTTTAGTTTTTATAATAAAAGATTTGGATGAAATATCGCATAAACAAAATAATAACAAAAATTATAGACATGTACGCTTTTACAAAAAAAATGAAAACCTTTTTAAATACTATCCAAACCAGGAATGACGAAACATAATTATTTTAAATCTGTAAATATGTTATTTTTAGAATGTCCCACATATCTTAGCATCTCATTACAAGTAAGTTAAGGTACCTACACTTCGCTCAATATATTAGTAAGTATCCTACATATTAGAATAAATTTCAACCAAATAATTAAAAAAAATAACAATTAATAGGTATTTTTGTTACTGTTACTAATTAAAGCTAATTTATGTTGACGTAACTCGAATAAAGTTCTCGTCCATCAATCGCCTTAATTTATTATCACATTAAAAAGAATAATTAAAATATCAGGTAATGGATGGGTAAGCGTTTGTCTTGTGGAATAACGCTGATCGCTTAATGGGTTGCTAGACAATGAAAATTTCATAAATCAATCAAACTTTGAAACAAAGATCATAATTCCCACGCAACGACTCTCTTGAAAAACTTAAATTGCTCTTTTTCCGCATTACGAGTGCGAAAAATCTTCTTGACGGGCTGAGAAATTGATGGTGTCGAAAAAACTGGCAAGCCGAAATCCGAGTAACTTTTTACGTCAGCCGAGTTTCACTTAAACGAGTTTCTACATCCATTTGGAAGTTACTCGTATACGACAAGCTGACAAATTTTAATGAACCTAAGCGCCCGCTAATGTCTGCGACTTGCGTAATGGGAAAACTTTGAAGCCTCCACCGTCCCACTTACTGTTAGTTGAAAATTTTTTGTTCGTTGCGTTTAAATTTCTATATGGGATAAGGTTTTATATTTCTTTTTCTTCAGCATCACGATTTCTCCTGCACATGGCAGGGTAGGCAGAGGGAACTTGGGAACCTAGTGTTGAGACTCTCGGTTCTGTTGTCCACTTTTGCAGAATTTGAGGCTTTGAGTGTTGAGTTGCAGAATTTAATGTCGCGCTTTGTCTTGTTACTATAGCGAAGAAATAAAAACATTCAATATTTAATATGAAATTCTCCAGTGGGGATCGATCCCACGACCTGTCTCGTTTACAGTCACACGATTGTGCCACTGCGCCACGACAGGCCTCAATATTGTATATTTTTTTAAGCTTACAAATTATATTGCTATTAAAATCGCTCATAAAATTCTCAGTAACCAGAACATTTGATATTCCCTTCAAAAATTTAATGCGCAATCATTTCGACGTGTGCCATTCAAACTCTTTGACTAAATGAACTTCAGTATCCATTACATTATAAATTTCGACGTGCTTCTATGACCGGCGAAAAAATTTAGGGACCACATGATTGTGATTTAAACGTCCACCCCCCGTTTAAAGGCGTCGGCGTCATCCATCATACGCTTTACATATGTTTGAATAAAGCTCGTGGGAAAAGGATTTCCTCTCAGAAGTCAGGGCGCGCGTTCTGCAGCTAAGTAGGGTGAGCATGTTTTGTGTGCGTGACCTTTGGATAAAGTGACCGTAATTAACCACTTTTGTATTACTCTTCCGACCTTAATAATCTTTTGATGTGCAGAAAACCTTTTTGTATATAATAATTTGCAGTATTTTTTATATAGACTTATAATAAAAAAACGGCCAGAAAATAATTTTATCTTTAAAATAAATGATAATCGTTTAGGTTGATCAAAATTAGAACGCAAGAAGTATATTTTTTTAAGTCCTGAATCTGATCACGATCGTGGCTCTCTCACTACAAATAGCGGATTAGGGCAGTTTAGCAAACAAGGCGTCACTGGCGTGTGCCGCCCTTACAGCTAATGCCATATTAATGTCTATTAGAAGCCAAGTATTGTTCTGGACTAAAGTCGACGATTTATTCAGATTTATTACACTAATGTGACGTGCTAAGTCACCAGCTTTCGCACGAGTGATAGTAATACAAGTCAAGTAGTACTCTTTCATAAAAAAAAATATGAAATAATATTTTAAATAGAGAAAAGTAAAATTATAACTAACTAAAATTACTTGGTACCACATAAAAAACGTTCGTTATTCTAGGGCATGTTGGGTATTTCAAATGTAGATTAACCAATCTAGTGTTTCAAATTTTTCAAATGTAGATTAACCAATAGTAGTGACGAATTTGTCAGTTCTAATTCTAATCCAATCGACAAATAATATCTGAAGAGGTTTTGTTGATCTGATTACACAAAACGCAATGTTGAGTATTGTCAAGCACGATGTCTTTAAAATGTATAGAAAGTAAAGAACAGTGAAAGTATTAGATGTTAAGTCTTTGGTTCGACTTTAAAGTATGAATGTACTCACAAAAGAACAACTCAGATATGAAAGATATAATATCTTAGATACTGATTATAAGTACGTACTAAAGGTAAATATATAGGTATTTAATTTATAAAAAAAAACTTTTAAAACAGCGTAACGATTTCTGCCATAAAACTCTTAAGTTATCATTATCCGTGAGCCTTATCATTAATAATATTTGAAACGAAATTTTACTTTCTCCCATAATCATAGCGTGATGAGAAGAATTTTCTTTAACAGATAAGCTTCCTCTAGTCAACAATTTTGCCAATTACTTTTGAAAACTACATTAAATTATGTTTATATATAATAATTTAATAGTTAAACAGGATCTGGAGTGCTTTAGGAAGATGTCAGTTTTATAATAACCAGGGCTTAACGACATTTAATCGCACACGTGCCCTAATCTCTCTCCCCATCACAACTCATTTCTTATCTCCATTTTGTTACGTTACGTTATCATCTAACTTGAACGTTTTTTAATTGTGACAAAAATCTAACAATCTAAAAATACTAGATAACACTAGTGATGATATTTTTTTATATGATATTATTTTACTTCTTTTAGCATCAAGCTTTCGGCCGGATTTGAGACATTGCCTGTTGAGTGACGGAACTCAACGCCGCGCTTTGCCTTGTCACCAGAGCGAAGAAATAAAAACATTAAATATTTAAATAGAAATTATTAAATATTTTAATTTCCTCGAGTGGGAATCGAACCCACAACCTGTCGTTTACAGTCACAAGCTTGTGCCGCTACGCCACGACAGACATAATCTAATAAATGTAGCATGGGTAGAGGGGTAGAAAGAACCTAATGTTAAAAAGGACCCGTGTCCTACTTTCCTTCCATTTTTGAGAAATTGTAAGGCGAAAATTTGTGCAAAGTACTCCAATTTTATAGAAGAGAGAAAGAAATGATTTGTTATATATAAGATAGTAAAAGAACACCACATTTTCTCGCAAATCGAACACAAATACTGTAATAGAATAAATATTCCAAGCGTATTTGTGTGTTCAATTCCACAAAAGTTGTGATGTTGCTGATAAACGTATTAATTTTCAAGTATCATCCCGAAAGACTTTCTCACAATAAGGGAATTTCCTTTATTCAGCCTACCTTAAAATCTGAATACGAAACATCCAACTAACTAACGTCAAAGGATTCCACAACAATCCTATTACCGGCGTTTCACTTTACACTTCCTGCGTATTCGTGTGCAATCTGTAGTGCAAATCCGTTAATCTTATTTGGCGGGTAGACGTCGCACGTGGCGCCACGTGGCGGCAAATCGAACTAATCTCGGTGCCGTACGCGCCAGCAGCGGGCGGAGCGCGTGCGCCGCACCGATAACGCCAAGATGCCATTCATTCCCGTTCTTTTGTCGCAAACAATCATATTTATTTATGATATTTGCTACAAGTAACCTGCTACCCTATGCAATGACGCCCCCAGCTTAGGTGAACCTATTGTTAAGCGTTATTGATATCAAAACGTAGAATTAAATCTGTATTATCAACGTTATGGTACTATAAGAATTAACGCAAAGAGATATTTTGTATAATTATATTTATGATAAATAATTATCATGTGTACTTATTGAATTGTAAGTACTTATTGAACCCACGTTAGTCACATTACACAATAATAATAATATTTTAAATTATGAAAATTAAATTTTTAATATTAAAATATAGTATACCAAGCACAGTCATCGACTATGTAGACGAAACTCTTGCAATGTGTCGTGGTACCGATCAATTGGTATATTTTATAACATAAAAATACTACTAGACTGAATATCAGAATATTTATGAAAACAAGATTTTTTTTACCATCACGCTTTGTTCTGCCTACAGCATATTAGGGAGAGAAGACTAGTGTCAAGACAGTCTGGTCTTCAGTATCTAGTTGATACCGACACTATGTAGGTTCTTATACCTACATAGTCGGAATCAAAAGTAGTATAAATAATTTATTCCCATTGTGGGTACCGGACCCTCAATAATTATGTTTGTAATAGATATGTATGATATTACCATCGACTTGAAGCAGTACGGTTCTCTAATAGTATTTGCCAAAAAATGCCGTATTTCTTGTACCTAGTGTTAGACAATGGTATCCACTGTTGTATATCCAAAATTGACTACCATTATTAGATCACAACTGTGTAAAATCTCAAGTAAAATTATTGACTCTATTATAAATATTCGCATTATTTTAGTATAATATCTTCAAGGTTTTTAGAAAAAATATTTGTTTTCATTCACTGAGTCACTCGATTCCATTTCTCATAGTCGGCTCGGGTATGTGAACATTAATAAATTGGTTGCCTTTAGAGTTTGCTTTTAATATTTTCAATCCTTCAATGCTATCGTTTGGTAATTGTGCCTTCTACTATTATATATATTTTTAAGTTTTTATAAATTTTAAACTATCATTTAGGTAATATCGACTCAAATAAACATTTTTATCCAATTTCATAATAGCAAAGTGATTTGTTCAAAAAGGCAACCATTGGAACAAACATATATTAACATTTAAAATTTATTCTTTTTTTAATATCGTTATAAATAAGATCAATCTTTCAAAAATTACACTATTTGTACACGAACGATGAAACGAGTCCTATACGGGGTATATATGTATACCTACATAAATGTCCTGGGTATACATAAACTTAGGGAGTACTTACCCGCGACTTTATTTATGTTTGGACACTTAGTTACCTAGTTATTTCTCACTAAGCGCCTCAAATAAGCATATTTAAGGTAAAGAGAAATTGGAGACTTAGTGTGAGAACATTCCTTTACCAATTTGTTTCCGTAGTCTACAAACTTATACGACCAAAAAAAGTTTTTTCTCTTCCTCATACGGTGCATGACCTTTGATTTGATACATACATATATATACAGATATTCTTTATAGGAAATAAAAATCTATTTCTTTGCCTGCTATACGGTTAATTCTTGGTATGACTGCACTCTGTAAATAAAAGTGTCTGTATATCAAATTTATTATGACTCTGTAATTGCTGTGTTGCTGTGTGAAAACGTTGAGTCCAAGTATATTTGTATTTGAATAGTCTTTGAACAGGTATGACACTTCAGTAAACCGCACCACGCACGACAAACACCTTAAGCTATGTTTGTGTGTAAAAAGCATAATCACAATTTCCGTACACTAACACATAGCATAGACACTACTAGGTACCCACACACACACACAGTATCCGTACAAGAACTAAAAAACACCCCTAAAACTACTGAAGTCTATTTCGGAATTTCTGTTGTTTACGTTTGTTTGATGTTAGTAAAAATTTTCTTCGATTCGTTTTTTGTTGTTGCCTCTTCTTTCAGAGTATCAGGTTTCTTCTGCTTAAGGGATGACAAGAATGGTAGATATAGAATTAGTGCTATTCTCATCGAGCTCTTCTCTCCTTATTCCTGTGTACCTCTTCCAAGTCACAATCAAAAGATAAGTGCTGTTGCTGTGAGGGCCTCAGTTAATATCCCTCGTCCTTCCTCCTCTGTCGTCCTATAGCTTAAGTGTATTATCTCTTCGCTTTCTAGCCCTGTGCTTCTTGTGTTGGTCCTGGGTGATTTTAATACTCTTCACACTTGTGAAGGTATTATTAGTACAGATATTCTCTTTCGATGGTCAGCATGATTGTTAATCTCTGCATTCTCAATGACTACATGATCTTTCCATATTTTCCCCTTATATTGGCTCGCTACTATGACAGTCGGTACTCTTTTCCACTCGTGAACAATAACTACGATTGTTTTCCACTCCTACTCCTGGTATGTTTTAATATTAGATCACTCCATGCATCTAACCGTTATCCCCTTCATAAATATAACCAGCTTTTTAAAAACCCAACTGGAACGAGAATTCTAACTCTGTGGATTACATATTGTGGAATAATCTTAAATTATCATTCTTTGCTAAGATCGGTTTGTCTTTGCCATTGTTTCTGAGGCTGACTCGCATACCCCCAAAAACGTAACAACAACAACAAATAAAAGCAAACGCTGTGATGTAAAATTTAGAAATTTGGTTTAGAAAAGAAAAACTAGAATGTTCCAATTTTTTGTGTTGTTTTCTCTACATTACTCTCCTCCCCTGTCTAAACAATAATTAGGAGATTACACCAGTCATATCAAAATGTCTAAAGTCTTAATTCAAATTAGCGGACTTTATTCCCCTTTTCGGTTTTGGCCCAAGAACTATTGTCTATTGAATCGTCTTATATGTATATATCCTAAATTCTGGAATCTGTAAAAATTTCAGAAACGTAAGTATTTTACTAATATCCCAAGGCAATTGATATTTTCTTAAAAGTTGAGAATGGAGGAACCTGCTGCCTCTAGCTAATATTAGGTTTAGTGAACATTCACTGTATGAATGTGGCCTGAACGCCTTCTCGCATCTTTTTCACTTGTCCTAAGTTAGTTCACCCCTTATATGATGTTTCTCGAGGCCTGTCGTAGGACAGCGGCACAAACGCGTGACTGTAAACGATAGGTTGTGGGTTCGATCCCTACTCAAAGAAATAAATATTAATTATTTTTTAATTAAATATTGAATATTTTTATCTCTTCGCTCTCGTAACAAGGCAAAGTGCAGTGTTGAGTTCCGTCAATCAACACGCATTGCCTCAAATTCAATGGAAAATGGGGAACGGAAATGGAACGGAGTGTCTTAACACTACGTTCCCAAGTTCCCCTTGCCTACCCTGCCATGTGCTGGATACAGCCATGGAGCCGACCTGTTTCTCCACATAAAATCAAAATGTTAGATAATGTTAATGTTTAGTTCTTCATGTATTTTTTATTTAAATATATTAATATAATTAAAGAATAATAAACTAATATTTTTGTAAAATATTATGTAATACGAACCCTCTACGTTTATATTTTATATAAATTTATTGTTTTGTTTTTACTTACAGATGATGGTATATAGGATAATGTTAATTATACTGAATATTTTGCGTTTATATTTTATATAAATTTATTGTTTTGTTTTCACTTACAGGTGATGGTATATAGGATAATGTTAATTATACTGGATCTTTTGCGCTACGCTTGGTGCGGCATAATTAAAGAAATGAAATGAACTGAACCCATTATATGATAAATAATGAGAGCAATTATACTCTCGTCCGATCCATTTAAGCATATAAGAATATTTCTCCATACAAGATCGGACCGAGAATGATAGTCCTACCTTAACGGTTAATCCCTCTGCTTGCCCTCTACAATCTACATGTGCTAGCCATCATAACTAGGCTCGAAGCAAATAAAACGTGATTACGTACGCACATGTACATTAAAGACAGCTTTAAATATTTTACAACATACATATATTTACATATAATATTTGTATATGGCAACATATTATTACTAATTCAGTATTCATTTCTATGTCATTGTGTCATTTTAAAACGTCATTTTATGTGAATTTCGCATTGTTTTGCAACACTCATATTTTGTTATTTTTTTGTCAATAGTAATATCTTACCTAACAACAATGGGTGAGGATGATGAATACGCATGTGTTAATAAAGCTCAACTAAAAATTAAGGATAATTCTGGTATAAAAAAGAAAAAAAAGAAGAAGAAAGCTAACAAGGAAATAGAAAAAGTTTTTCAAAATGAAGTCAAACAACAGCTTAAGCAACAACCAAACCCCAACACTAAGACGAAAGCCGAGTTAGCATTCCAAAAAATGCAAGAGAAAATGGTGAGCTTATTTTTATTTCCTTATTAATTTTCAGAATGTGCTACTTAGGTATTAATTACTATTTAAATAACAATTTCATTACCTATGAATTTGGTATTTAAATTATTCTGAAAAAAGTGACTAATTATCTCTTTAAAATACTAATGATTATCTAAACTATTTACTTATCTTGAGCAAAATTAAAAATTATGACATGAACAAAAAATGCCTAATCAGTGCGGATATTAGAACAAGTAGATGAAGCGATATAAGGGAATATATGAGGATGTAAAGCTGTTTAGTTAGTTACACACAATGCAGTGCTGGTACTAAAGCTGGAAAACAGCACCAATTTGTGCAAGAGGAATGAACAAAAGAGACATCTTTTAAAGATGCAATCTAATAATCTATACATAGGACATATTGAGTAAGTTTAGCTGATTAAAACTTCAACAAAGAGAGGCAACTTCAACAAAGAATGGCAGGTACTAGAGAGGTTGTCATAGTGAGAAAAAATGTGAACATGCCTGTGCATGTTCACATTTTTTGCTAATATGCTTTGGCATATTAAGAAATAAAGAAACAAAATAAAATAATATAATACATAAATGAATTATGAGCAAGGAATGGTCTCAATTGACTTGGAAATGTTTGAGAGCCCTTTCAGTGAGCCTGTATGAAGATATTAATAGCAATTTGCAATTTAAAAAAGATATGAAAGGAGTATGTTTATATCATTAAGTAATCTATTCTCTCCCACTACCCTTAACTGCACAAAATGATTATTAATATCATAAATATCTTTAAAAAATGTAAGTTTCTACTTTCTTCTAGTTTCTATAATTTAATTGGTATTAATTTTACTTTATATTACAGCAAACACAAAGGATTCTTCAAAAAGCTGAAATGACTCACAAACAGAGAGTAGAAAAGTTCAATCAACATCTGGACAGTTTGACAGAGCACTTTGATATACCAAAAGTGTCATGGACTAAATGAATTTTGTACAATTGTATTAGAATTATAACTTTAATAAAAATGATGGTAATAAATAAAGAAAACAATATATATTTTTTTTCACTGTTTATTTAAAATAATACATTATTATTGTAAAAACATGATTTTTCAGTGGACGGATTTGTTGAAGTGGAATGCAAAAGTAAATATAAATTATATAATAAATATAAATGTATTTTTTTCACCTAATTAAATAAAACTAATTAGAGTAAGGCACACATTGTCTAAATATTTGAGATTCTTATTTAAGAAAGTTACTTATGCACTAAGGATATTATAGATACCTATAACAAATTATTAACATAATTGCTCGTGTATTTCTTATACTAACTTATTGCTATCATAAGTACTTAAATTATTAGTAGATTTAATTTTTTGCTGTGTCCACCATCACATGTCAGGGTAGGCAAAGGGAACTTGAGAACCCATTATCAAGACACTCTTTTCGTTTTCCGCCGAATTTGAAAATAATAAATATATTATTTTTTCGAATGGGGATCGAACCGATAACCGGTCGCGTTTACAGTCACACGCTTATCTCTCCGCCACGACACGCCTTTAGTACAATTACGTAGCTGTTTCTTAAATATTACATTGTGATTTTGAATCATTTTTCCCATGTCATCTACATTATTGTTAATTACTAGCAGATGCTGTATTTTAACAAACATGAAGGTCATAATAATACGTATTATTACGAAGATAAGTTTGAGATTTCAGTAACAAGTAGATACTGAAGTCACCCTGCCCCACTTACTACTTGTGAAGGTCTTGCTGAAGTTAATTGAATTGTACTTCATAAGTAGTCATCCATTTCAATACACAAATTATGCTACATTATAATCAAGGATGTTAAAAGGAAGAGACAGATTGTCCATGCCATTTTCATATTAATCTTAAGGCTGAAAATTTGTTAAAAATCATATATTAAGATATCATTACAAATATTTTATCAAATTTGCATTTTCTTACTTTAAAAGTTTACATCATTAGTAATGGTAAAATAATTAATTGTGAATATTCAATTGTGAATATTTTCAAATCTTACATTTAACACGGATACAACTTCGATAGGATTATAATTTCCCTCACTGGACAGTAGATAGAGCCCCCTGGACAATGTCCTAGATACGCCCATAAAATAATTGAAGAAAACTGAACACTAGAACTGGTGTGAATACTTCTAAAGCACTCGCACTGTTACTTCTCCAGAAGGAATAACTAAATGAGAAAACTTTAATATAATTCTCTTTAGTGGACCACGGGTCGCTGCCGTCATCAAAATGCATGGGACATTGATCCCTTTCTCGTTCATATTCTTCCATTTCCACAGCAACTGCAGCACCTTCCGTATAATTCCATGAAGTTACATCTTGTTTTAAATCACAATATGGACCTAATGCTTGAGACATTAGAACTCTGGAAAAAATTGTTGATTATTTACTGTACAAAGTAAAGAAATATTTATGTTTAACAGTTTTGAACCAGTTATATGCTTAGGAAAGTAACAATACTTTTTTAGAAAAAAAAATATAATCAAGATTTTAATAATATAGTATACTTTCTATATTATAGAAAGTGTAAAATATATTATTATAGAATGTGTGTAACATATCTGAAATGATTGTTGCAACTTATTTTTGTTGTTAGCATCTTTCTATAGTATTTATATTTTTTTCTTGATTTGAGAATTACATTTTTTTTACATCTGAATTGCTTATGACAAAGAAAAACAAAGACAAAACGTAAAACAAAAATACATCATACATATATTTTCAAGAAACAATCAAGCTACCTGTTCAAATCAGCTCTTTGATATACCCAGCATCTGTATTTTGAGAAGGGATCCAATTCATCATATGTAATTAAATATGATTTGAGATTCTCTTTCCAATATCCAATACATTTCATCTTATAATCAGGATCACTGTAGATGTCCACAGGTCGTCCCAAGTAGTCCACTGTTAGACAATAGTTTTCCTTAATTTGTATAGTTTTTTGGTCCACATCGCACACAGAGAAGTCACTTATATTCAATTTGCAGTACAAATTTGGCCTTGGACTTAGTGTAACTCCTCCCAATATTCTAGTTTCAAATTTGACATCTCCTTTTTGCGTGAAATTAAATTTGCCCGCAACTGGACATCGAATGGGCGAGGGGTCCTTTTTTAAAAATATGTCATAACGCCATTGCTCCTTATTTTTAAATTGCACCCAAGAGCATACTGTGTGAAAGTTGCTTTGTATCATTGCCAATCCTTTACGATATCTGAAAAAATAATATATTTTTTTAGCTTCATTATTGTCTACTAGACTTTTTTATGTTTATGTAATAATGAACATTTTTTACATTTTATCTACACATACATAAATTAGATACGTTAATAAACACATCACCCTTGTATGCACCATATGTTTGCATCAAAGTCAAATATGACCCTCTATATAAAATTTAATTAATAATAAAAAAAATATAGTTCCTCTTTTATTGTTAATAAATTTAGTTTTATATAAATATGCTAAGTATAAACTGACCTTATAACATTATGATGCTGGGGAACAAAGTCAAAGCACACATAATCTTTCTGACAACCATCGACCGTAAGACGCGCCATCATAACACGACTATCACGTTGTTCTCTGAAAAAACAAAGAATGCAGATTCAAAATGTATTAAACACTCAGCTTGACGCTGTATCGCGCACTTAGCAGGGTAGGCAGAAGGAACTTGAGAACATAGTGTTAAGATACTCTGTTCAGCTTCCATTCCCCACTTTCCGCCAAATTTGAGGCATTGCGTGTTGAGTGGCGGACCTCAACGCCGCGTTTTGTTACCACAACTAAGAAATAGAAACATTAAATATTGAAATTAAAAATATTAAATTTTCAATTTCCTCGGCTGGGGATCAAACCCAACACCTATCGTTTACAGTCACACGCTTGTGCCGCTGCGCCACGACAGGCCTCCACCTATCCAGGTAAAGTGCAGCACCCCAAAAATTGGGTGGAAAGTGGGGAATGTAAGTGTTAATGAGATCTGAGCATCTTAATAATAGGTTCCCAAACTTGCCTACGCTAAGTGTAATATGCATAATGTATGTGATGCTGAAAACAATTAAAACAAAAGAATGACATCACACTGTTTTCTTAATTGTACTTAAAAAGATATACATACAATACTAAACTTAAATTTAAAAAGCGTATAAAAATTTGAACAAAGCAGGATTTGAACCTGCGCCTCTGGAAAACCGTTCCAGCACTCTGACCAACTAAGCCATTCATTCTCACCAAGCTCCGTCGAAATTCTTATACGCTTGTTACAACTTATTTAAATTTAAGTTTAGTATTTTCTGTCCTAAGTGTGGAATAACACTTTAAAACATAGTAAAAGATATACATACATTTTGTATAATGCATAATGTCATAATATATATACCTTATTGCTCACAAAAAATATACACACACAATCAATAAAGAAAATATTAAAAGGGAAAAGTATAATAAAGCAATTTCCGTAATTTACCTGCAGACATAAATAGTTCTCCTAAATCTGCCTTCATCAGGATAATGTGTTTCAATTATATGAGTCTCGTTAATAAAAACATCTGCATCAATATTGGCTGTATTAATCCAATCTCCTGAGAAATTTTGTGGTAAACGGCAACCAGGTTCAACAACTTCTGCCTTAAAATTATTAATAAGTATTTTACTACATTTATTAAATATATTCCAATTTTTAAATATAATGATAAATAATATAATATAATAATTGTGGCCTGTCGTGGCGCAGCGGCACGAGAGTGTGACTGTAACCGACAGGTTCTGGGTTCGATCCCCAGTGGAGGAAATGAAATATTTAATATTTTCAATTTAAATAATTAATGTTTCATTTTCTTCGCTCTGGTAATAAGGCAAAGCGCGGCGTTGAGTTCCGCCACTCAACACGCAATGCCTCAAATTCGGCGGAAAGTGAGGAACGGAAGTGGAATGGAGTGTCATAACACTGGGTTTCACTTCCGTTCCCTCTGCCTACCCTGCCTAGTGCGGGATACAGTGTGAAGCTGAAAGAAAAAAAAAATGATAAATAATATAAGCAAAGCGCATTAGTTGAAATATATTTGTGGAATATTACATTAATTTACAAAAAAACTTGAATGTTAACAAATTCTTATTTATAGAATTCTGAACAAATATAAAAGCTATATAACAATAAGAATAGGTTGATTATAAACATGAAATTCAAAAGAGTTTGGTTTTTAAAATGATTGTTTTTCATCAGTTAATATGAAATATAATTTATTTTTCTATTCCAGTATTATCTGTACGTAATAAACATATAGATTTAGTATTCTACCCAATATATAAATGGTAACAATAGAAATAACATTTGGGCGGCCAATTGCAGGAGTACACCAGAATGACGACCAATAGAACTAAGTGGGGAGAATCACAAAAGCCAAGAATGTGCCTACATGACAACCACAACCGCTCTGTCAAGAGCGCAACGGCAGAGAAGAACCATACCATATCTACAATATTGTTAGATAAATCAAATATTGTAATTTTTCCTTACTAAAATGATGATATATAAAATAAACTTTAACAATATATTCTTTTAATATATACATAAAAAATATACATACTTTGACAGGATTAATTCTGTATCTCTCTGGTGATTTTTCAACTGTTTTCAAACTGTGACACTCAGGTGTTATGGAGGCACCAATATAGAGATCATCATCTCTATTCTTTAAAAAACAACGGTACTTTTCATCTTTACGAGACTCCTTGGTGTTTGCCACAGCAAAGAAATGGTTTTTATCTACAAACCAATGACCTGAAATAAAAATATGTATAGATATATCTATAGCTGCTATAATTAATGTATATACCTGCTATAGGTTAGGCAGAGGGTAACATATAGTAACACTTTTTTCTCTATTCACCATTTTCAGAACATCCAGTATTGAGAAGCAAAAAGCACTTCACTTTGTCTTAATACCTTTACAATGAACCAAAAATAATTAATGAATATATAATTAATTTATCAAATTGGTTATTGATTCCACAATATCTGACACATTCACAGTGAATAAGACTATATATACTTAACACCCTGTGTATCCTTCACATGGCAGGGTATGCAGAGGGAACTTGGGAACTTAATGTTAAGACACTATGTTCTGTTTCTAACTTTTTGCAAAATTTTAGATATTGTGTATTGAGCAGAAGAACTCAAAGCTTTTCCTGAGGTAATAAGTTATCAGAGCAAAGAAATGAGAATATTAAATATTTAAATAAAATATGTTTGATATTTCATTTGTGAAAGTGATTGAACCCTCCTGCACATCACAGGGTAGGCAGGAAGAACTTGAGAACCTAGTGTTACAACACTCCATTACATTCCAACGAATTTAACACTGCATGTCGAGTGGCGAAACGTCATGCTTTGCATTATTGTTAACAGCAAAAAATTTTAACAATTTATTTGAAAATATTAAATATTTCATTTCCTCAAGTGGCGATTCACACACCCACTCCCACTACCTACATCACATGCAACTTAGATGTAAGAAAAAGTAATAAAAATCCTTTAGGAAATATAACTTGTTTTAGAAAAATATCTAAAAGTTTTTTTCATATTGTATAACTACTTCCTTATTGCCAGAAGCTTGAAATGGTATCTATACTAAAAGGTTACTACTACCTTATCTTAAGATGTGCAAAGTGCTTGTGTCTCTTAAACTCATCTCATTTCTACATAAATAGCTAAGGTTTAATGAACACCCCTCTTTTTATCTAGACGGTTAAAATAGGAAACTTAAATACAATATTGAAAAAGATCATACCTAAACAACTATATTCTACCACTCCATCAAATGTGCCAGACATTCCAGGACACTTTCTATATGTTATATTGAACTTTTGGTTGGTTATTAAAAATTGTGTGCCAGCTGTTTGACATGATCTTATTTGAGCATCAGGATGTTTACATTCACCTGTGAATCTAAAACGATTTTGATATGCAAACTGCCATACTCCTTCAAGAGATGATCTACAGTTTACCTATTAAAAAACAAATAAAAATAGTTCATTAACACCAAATAAATAATAGAACACAAAAGTGTCAAAATGTTAATAAATGACGTAATATAAAATGTTGTTTTTATGATATGTGTAAAAGTAGATTCAAACTTTTCATTCCACACAATTATCAAAAATGTCCTTTTAAAATAAGGTTGCGTGATTTGCACTCCATACTGTGCTGTCTAGCAATGTTGAAAATAATCATTATTAGCCTCAATAATATACATGAATAATAAATGTAATATAAAAAAAATATTGATACTTACTGGAACAGAATTTTCAGAAAACAATGTAATTAAATATTGGTCATTTTTAAGGCCTTTACACACTGTTTCAACGGTTGGTTCTTCCCCTGATTTAAGATTAATACATGTAGTCTCAATTTTCTCCAATACATTTACAGTTCTCACAATTAATTTAACACAGTAATAGCAATCTGTATGCTTGAAAACCATAGTGTAATTTACATGGTAGTCTGCCTTGATATCCACACAAACACCTCTAAAACAAAATATCACAATTTCTCTGATGATATCTTATAGCAGGGTAGGCAGAGGGGACCTAGTGTTAAGACACTTCTCTTAAAGATCTATTTCAACACTTTCAGTCAAATTCTTTAAGCATTGTGCGCGAAACAAACCATCGAAAATATTAAATATTTCATTCCCCCGACAGTAAATAGAGCCTACAAGCTGAGGCGTTTACATACGCACGCTATTGTCTCTGCGCCACTACAGGCCTAAACAAGAACATTTTTTTTATTACGATATTTTTTTCCTGTTACTTATACATAAATTAAATACGCATAAATAATAAGTATTTGAACGCCACAAAATAAGAACAACAAAAAAAATATATGTACAGAGAACTTACCGTCCAGTCATTTCACTGGCATTTATGTCGGTTATTGTTTGTTTTCCTTTTTCGAAAGAAAACCATGTGTTTCTTAAAACTATTGGAATTGAGCATTCTGCTGATACTAATGATACTGTAACATAATAAATAGTAATAAATAATGATATTTGGATATGGGCGTATCCAGTTTTGATATTTTAAATAGCTTTTGTTATTATAGTCACCTGAATATAATGATATTATAAATGCGGTAGATACAATAATAAATAAAATATTAGCCATTTTATTTCATAATTTAAATAAAGAAATAAGAAATTGGAATGCCTAATATCGCAAATGCACACACAACAATAAGTTTTGTTAACCGACAATTTTGACAGATGTCAATTATTATTGGTGGAACTGGAAGCGTAGGGTTAATGTACTCTGTGATGTACTCTGTGGCCATGGCCATACAAGGCTGCTGTCCGTATTGTGTATAAATTTATATCATCTAGTTGTAAGCTGACACGAGATACATTGTATCTGCCATTAGTTTATAAGAAACAAATTGCTACTTTAGTAGCATACAATTTACAAAAACCCGTTATACATGGTATAACTAAAAATTATAACTTATTAAATATTGACACATCCAGTTCTTGTTTAAACTAAATATAAAGACAAAGCCTAAGCAATATAAATTTAATATAATACATCAAAATATTCAAGGCTTAGGTGGCAAAGAATTAGAACTGGAGTTGTTTCTTAAAAAATGTAATATACATATCATATGTCTCACGGAGCATTGGTTGACAAATGTATCAAACATTGTTAACATAGAAAATTATAAAGTGTCAAGTGCGTTCGTTAGAGAGAAAACCATCCGCGGTGGCTCCTTAATATTGACAAGGAAGGATATTGTGTGCAAGTCGCGCCCCGACATTGTGGCTCTCTCCGTCGAACGTACTATTGAATTGTCCTGCATGGAGTTTCAACAGTATGTTATAGTGTGCGTGTACCGACCGCCATCAAGTAATTATGAGTTATTTGAGGACAAAATGGAGGATGTATTAAGAAAACTTTGTAACTTAAGTAAAAATATTATCGTTTGCGGAGATTTTAATATTGATATTTTACATAACACAACACAAAGTAGCCGTTTTCTAAATTTATTTAAATCATTTAATTTAACTAATATGTTTCGCGAACCTACTCGTATTACAACAAATTCAGCAACCTGTATAGATAACGTGTTCTGTCACTGTAACGTCGAAGATAAGCTAGTTATAAATAATATAAGCTCCGACCATTGTGGATTAAAGTTTTCAGTGGTTGGCAACCAGGTAAATGGTACACGGAAAATTACATGGAGGCCAATCACTGATAACAGACAAAATTTGTTTCAAGAGAACATTAAAAAGAAAATTTTAAAAATAGACACTTCTCAAGAAAATCCGAATAAGTCTTATAATAATATGTTTAATTTAATGTTAAATGAGTTTAATTCAATATTTACAACAAAAACTGTTTCTAAAAATTTAAAAATAAAATTTAGTGACTGGGCAACCGTGGGTATATACCGCAGTAGAGATAAATTATACGAACTGTACAGTATGAAGCAGTGGAATCGCGACCCAAGCTTACTAAAGCGGATCAGTGTTTTCTCTAAGATATTTAAAAAGGTCTGCATTCAAGCTAAATCTATATATATAAAAAATAAAACTATAAACTCTGAAAATAAAATAGGTACTACCTGGGACATAATATCTAGAACAACTGGTAGATCTAAAAATTATAATGAGTCGGTAGAGTTAAAAGTAGATAATAAATTAATTAATGCAGATCTTGAAGTTGCAAATGTTTTTGAGAATTATTTTGCAGAAATACCGACTAAAGTAACTTCTTCCTTAAAATCATCTCCATCAGGTGCCGTTAAATTATTGCAAAGTAACACTGATAAATATACCACTATTTTTACGTTTGTACATTTAACACCAGAGGAAAGTATTAAATCTTTTAAAAGTCTTAATGTAAAAAAAAACTGGTGATCTATGGGGTATATCTGTTAGATTACTAAGCTCTATTATACCAATCATTGCACCTCACTTATCATTGATATTTAATAAATGTGTTGACAAAGGCATTTTTCCCGACCTCATGAAAAACAGTAAAGTAGTACCATTGTTTAAGAACGGAGAGAATAGTGATCCTAGCAATTATAGACCTGTATCAGTATTGCCATCGTTGAGTAAAATTTTTGAAAAAATAATTTTTAATCAATTATCTTTGTATTTTAATAGAAATAGTATTCTAAATAAAGCACAGTATGGTTTTACTAGATGCAGATCTACAACAGATGCGGGAGTTGCCCTCCTTAATTGCATATATAGTGCTTGGGAAAACTCACAAAATGCGGTTGGAGTGTTTTGTGATCTGTCTAAGGCTTTTGACTGCGTAGACCACGATACGTTATTACGCAAACTTAGCCATTATGGAGTCAAAGGCAGTGCCCGTGATCTCATTGCTTCGTACCTTAGAAACAGGATTCAGCACGTTACCTTAAATAATGTTAAGTCTTCCGGTAGCGTTCTGCGGATGGGTGTCCCACAGGGATCGATTCTAGGGCCTCTTTTGTTTTTAATTTATATAAATGACCTCCCCTTTTGCATTAATAATTTATGCGATGTGGTATTATTTGCCGATGATACTTCATTAATTTTTAAAGTAGATCGATATAAAAAAAACTATGACGAAGTGAATAGTGCGCTGTCGCAAATACTTCACTGGTTTAATACTAATAATTTAGTATTAAACGCACAAAAAACAAAATGTATAGAATTTACTATGCCGAATGTTAGGAAAGAGAAGCTTAATTTAAGCGTGGATAACAAAATTCTCAATTTTTGTGATACCGCGGTATTCCTGGGAGTAACCCTAGATTCGAAACTACAATGGGGCCCCCATCTGTCTTCTCTTGCGGGCAGACTGAGCTCCGCTGCATATGCTGTTAGAAAAGTGAGGCAGCTTACGGACGTTGATACTGCACGCCTAGTCTACTTTAGCTATTTTCATAGCAATATTGTCCTCAATATTGTCCTACGGAATATTACTATGGGGCAATGCTGCAGATATCGAATCTTTATTCGTAATTCAAAAAAGAGCAGTCCGAGCCATTTACGGCATGGGAGCTCGGGAATCCCTGAGAGATTTTTTTAAAGAAACGGGTATTCTTACGGTGGCATCACAGTACATATATGATAATATAATACTTGTTCGGAAAAATAGCCACAATTTATTAAAAAACAGTGACCGACATGATATTAATACAAGAAGTAAAAACAAGCTGATAACTCCTAGTTTTCGTCTTCAAAAAGTTAGTAAATCTTTTATGGGACATGGTACACGTATGTATAATAAAATTCCACAAATAATTTTAAATTTGCCACTTCAAAAATTTAAAGTGAATGTTAAAAATATATTGTTAGGCAAAGCATATTATTCTATTCAAGAATACTACAACGATAAGAGTGCGTGGGATTAAATGCTGTTGGTACTCACTCAGGAAGCTATGTTATATATTTACTTTAATTGATATTTTGAAAAGAGCAACTGTTGAGTTTCTTGCCGGCTCTTCTCAGCAGACCCGCCTTCCGAGCCGGTGGTAGCTTCCTGTAAGGACTGACACCACAGACACTTATATGTAACTTGACGATTCAAAAGTGCTTAAATGGCCTAATTGAATAAAGAATATTTTGATTTTGATTTTTGATTTTGTGCTCACAGTGCTCATGGCGCGCCAACCTGCGGTCGGAATTGTACTTTTCATCCTATTGCTTACAGTGCTGCCGTTTCGGAGCGCTAGCAACGTGGGCATTGTCGCTATTGTGACGTTTAATATTTTCTTCCCGTCAATGTCACTATTACCACTTTCCTCAATTGCGAAAAATGCTTGAATACAAGCATTTTCATAAGTATTATATTATAATCTTTATCGGCTACACCACATACCCCACTCTTGTTTATATCAAAAAATGCTCTGTTAGCTTATGTTTAACTTGTCAAATTCATAAGCATGGTCACAAGTGGTCCGAATTATTAGTACTGCTAACAGACGTTGGCGCGCTCACTAATATTGGACCGCACGTTAGCAGTGTAAGCGTCGTAAGCTCTGTAAGCACATTCCGGACCGCGGCCTAAATAATCTACCAAGAAACGAATCGTAAAAAAGCGAATGGCAGTACAGCATCTAATAAGCATGTAATCAAGGTAAACAAAAATAAATGTAAAATTGTTTTTAATCTACAGCAATCATTATCATTATTTTTTTTATAAATTCAAATTCAATATCACTGACGACAGTTACAAAAAAGTTACACAACACTAACTTGTTCGTTAATCAGTATAAAAAAGAAAAATATTATATTATTATATATAAATGATTGACTATTAAAATTAGAATTATAAAATATTCGACGCCTATAGCAAAAAGTCATTACAAATTATAATATTTGAACTTAAAAATCATCTTTTTTAAGTATGGTAGCACAGAGACTTGTGTATTGATCCGCTGAACCAATGGTTTTCTCCCAAAATATTTTACTGCAGTCCCTTGTGTCGCTATTCGTTGCATCAATGGGTGGTAAGAAAATTAAAGCAATCCACTGACTGTACGCTGACATCACGTCAATCAACGTGAATCATTATTGTCAAAACATCGAATTATAAATAAATTTTACTATTATTATTTAAAATGTCTTCAATGGTAAGTTTTTTAAAAATTACGTCTTACTTCATCCTATCTCTTAAATTTAATTTTATTATAATTTACAAAATTTTCATAAAACTAACATCATTGCCAAAATATACATAATTTAATTAGTTATTGTTTTTATTTATTCTTCTTGTTTTTTTTAAATATTTTAAATTGGTTTGTATTTATAGTTACATCACCCGTAGCTAATATGTTTTTTTTTTAAATGTCGTAAATTTTCATAAATATTTTTTATATGTTCAATTTATAGCGAATGAAAGCAGCAAAGTGTCCCTCGGACGAATTGGCAATTACCAACTGCGCCCTTATCAACCCAGATGATTTTCCCAGCGACGTCAAGTAAGTTACTTTAAAACATTAATCATATAGTAATGTAAATTATATACAAAATATAATTAAATAGTAATATTTTTAAATTGAAATATTTTGTATATTAGTAAATTTAACTACTACACAAAAGAAATAGCATGATTGTTTTATAAAAATAAAAAAATCTATTTTTTAAATGTTTTATAAATATATTTTAAATTTTTGTATTGGCTTTCTGGTATTGTAAAAAGTTACATTTATATAAATTATAACATTGTTTCAGGCATATTGAAGTTTCCACTGGACCTTCACAACATTTTGTGTTCAGCATCAGGTTCTACAGTGGTGTAGATAGAGGAACTGTTGGTTTCTCAGCACCTCAAAGAAAATGGGCAACATTATCTATTGGACAGGTATTACATGCTTTTTTAAGCTTCACAGAAAGTGAAAACAATTTAATCCACTAAGTGGAAAAAATATTGTCAATTGTTATTGTGTAAATTCACAGGTCAAGAAAGTGTCATTTTCAATACATACATTATTTTTATTATTTTTTTCTATACCTTTAAACACACCTGTGCAATATCTTATATATTTATTGATTTATAATTTTTGTGTATTTTAAAGACAATAGATGTGAGGCCATTCAAGCCTCAGAGTGCAGAGTGCTTATGCAGTGTTACACTGGAAGCTGACTTCATGCTTAAAAAAACGTAAGTAATAAAATTTATTTTTACAATCACATTTACATGGGTTTGATCCCCACTCGAGCAAAAGAAATATTTAATATTTTCAATTTGATTATTTAATGTTTCCATTACTTGAGTTCCAAACGAATGATAGTTATAATGTAGAGTTATGTAACATTGTATCTAAGATGAAACTTCACTTGTTTTATAAGTGTAAAGACAATGCTTAAAAGGCATCAAAACTTACAGAGAAATGTACTGATATGAAGATGATGCATATTTGCTTTAAACTAAAATAAAAATATGTAAAACTAGCATTCAGTTCTTAAATACTTTAACATTATGACATTTTTTTAATATAGGCTATTTTATACTACCTTTTACCTGGGACTTTGTTTGCATAGTTAAATGGAAATAAGTAATAGTTGTGATGATAACATGTATTAGCCATTCTTATCAAGAATTGATATAATTTTTATAACATTAGCATAGTTTTTTCTGTTCATGATGACAATATATTGACACCATCGTAATTTACTTTTGATGATACTATTTATACACAATAATTGTGAGTTCAAATATTCCTTGAGAGAATATTTATGAGTTAATTATTTTATTAAATTTGGCATACTATATAAAGGGGAAAAATTATATGACCAATATATTATACAGCTGTTCTGTGTTCTAATTGTTAGTGATTTCTTATAAATAAAATGTTAAAATTATTACAGCTATTTATAGATGTATTTCACTGTAGTTATTCATCAGCAGTTTGATCTTAAGTTTTACATAGTACATAGCATTAAGTATTATAGAGTCAGTCTTCAAGTATTCAAGATGTTATCATTATTATAATAGATCGAGCCTGTGATAATATAAAATGTGAAGTAGCTATTTGCGACCTGTCGTGGCACAGTTGCACAAGTTGTGTGCCTAGCGCAACAGGTTGTGTGTTTGTTACACCTTCGAGGACATTAAATATTTAATATTTTCAAATTAAATACTTAATGTTTTCTTTCCTTTAGGAACAAGCAATACCTCAAATTCGTTGGTAAATGGGGATCTTTTGCACTACGTTCCCTGACTCGCCTCTGCCCTGCCAAGTGCAGGATACAGAGTAAAGTCGAAAATACAAATTTTACAAAAAAAAACTATTTTACAAAAATTTTATTCATGACAAGAAAATGATGTAATATTTTTTGTTATTAATTTGTTCAGCAATTTTTAATTATATTGCGTTTTTAGTTTTTAATTTTCGTATATCATAATTGATTGAATTTGCATACTATGCTAATATATAAAAACATAGGACATTGCTCTATTATAGGATTTAAAGAAAACACTGGAATTTACTATTAAATTTTTAGGTATTCTACAATGATATTTTAAATTGACAAAGAAATAAATCAATTATTTCATTTGTCAATTGAAACAACTGTTGTTTAAGTTATTTTTTATTTATGTAATTAATAATTTTATGATTTTGTTTTACTTAGGACATCTATGGAGCCCTACGACTCGGAACAAATGGCGCGGGACTTTTTGATTCAGTTTTCAAACCAGGTGTTTACGGTTGGACAACAGCTGGCTTTCTCATTCCAAGAGAAGAAAGTTTTGTCTTTGATTGTTAAGAATTTAGAAGGTATGTAGGGTTTTTCTTTTTACATAAATAACCACTTCGTTATATATTTACCAGTCATAATATCTTCAAATATGCTGCGAATAAAAGTAATATTTTAGATTTAATTTTTTATATGTTAACTTGTTAAATATATTTATAAACTTAACCATTATTTAAATGGTAAGTTCTTCTTTAAGTAAGTTTCTTGAAAAAAATATGTAAGTGAGACATCCCATTTTTCAAATATTGCTTCGGACAAATTTTACTTGTAATTAATAATTACCGGATGTATTTTGCGGAATCATTGTGAAATTACAATTAACAATAACTTTACTTTTTTAGTAAACGTATAAAATATTTAAAAGTAGCGGGATTTGAGACCGCGGTATTATGGATTCGCCCCTTAGATTTAGTTGATTATAAAGGTATAAAGATGTTGTCTTAAAAGGGGTAATGTTATTACAAAAAAAAAATAATTTGATATGTTTTGTTGTAACACAAAACCGTTGTATCTTTGTAAAAAAATAAAAATAGTTATATATATAAAATATCTCGCTATCTTTATTCAGGTTCAGAAGTTTGACCTATTCATAAAACAGTTAAAAGTATTAATTATAAATAATGATTTAATCTTCTTTCAGAAATATTATCAGCATACACACACACACACGCACACGCACACACACACACACACGCACACACGCACACGCACACACGCACACACACACACACACACACACACACACACACACACACACACGCGCACACACACACACACACACACGCACACACACACGCACACTCACACATTACATATAGATTTACTTGCTTCTTGCTTTATTTTTAGAAAAATAAAATTAACTTTCATGCTTTAACAAATAAGGGAATTAAAAAACGTTTTCAAAAAACATATATTAACACAATTTTTTTATAATTTTGAATATGAATTCTTCTATTGTATGAAATAAATATCTATTTATATTATTGTTAACACTTTTGAATGGAATAAAAAATAAGCTTACGAGGTAAAGTCCATGATACTAGTTTGCCTCTTATAAAAAATAAAATAAAAATGGTAATGTATGTAAAATATCAATAACTTAATTATGTTGTTGTTTTTTCTGCTAAATGTTTTAACGCTAGTGCTTTTATCAGTGGTAAAAAAATATATTAAATAAATGGCATTTTTTCAAGGCAAATGATACTTCTAAGTAATTATGTAAAACTCTCTCTACTGAAATAAATAAGTTGAAACAAGCCTAATGAGAATGTATGGCTCATTGGTTGGTGCGCTTGCACCATTTCAAAAGGCGCCAGCTTAAATTCCGTTACGTTCTATTTTTTATACGTTTTATAAAAAAGTATTTTGTTTCGTATGTAAGTATGGAATATCATATTAGTAGAAAAAAAATCTTTTTAATTTCAATAGCGGTTGATGTGCAAGCGTTGGCGGCGGGCTCCAACGCGGTGCCCCGACGCGTCAGAATGGGACGACTTTTGCCGGACGCTTGCATACAATTTGATAAAGCTGAAAACTCTTCACTTAACCTCGTGGGCAAAGCTAAAGGGTAACTTGATTTTTTTTTGTCTAAGTAGGAATGTCCCCACTATGTCCCCAAAAAATATGTCATATGATTGTCTATATTATTTTTTATTTTATTAAATTTTGTTTCAAATTCGGCGGAAACTGGGGAACGGAAGTGGAACGAGGTGTCTTAACACTAGGTTCCCGGATTCCCTCCGCCTACCCTGCCTTGTGCGGGATACAGCGTGAAGCTAAAAAAAATAGTTTCACGCTTTATTCCACACATGGTAGAGGAGGCACAAGGAACTTGGGAACCTATTGCTATGACATTCTGATCTCATTAAGACCCTTACGTTCCCCACTTTTCGTCTAATTTGAAAGAAAGATTGCGTGTTGCGATTTAAGATCCGAGATAATATTAACTTTTATTAAGTAATTTGTATTTCTTAATTACCTTTTAATAATTACACGCAAATCATATGTATGTATTTTTTATTATATCTTAATATAACTGCAATGCATATTTTTATTGAAAATATATCAATTAATAATTGAATTCAGGAAACAGCCACGTCAATCCATTATCAACCCCGATTGGGACTTCGGTAAGATGGGCATCGGTGGTCTGGACAAGGAGTTCAATGCCATCTTTAGACGAGCTTTTGCCTCCCGTGTGTTTCCACCGGAAGTTGTGGAACAATTGGGTAAGAAGCATTTTGTTATGTATATTTATTCAGTTATCACAACATATTATTTAAATTTAGTATAGTAACTTATATAACGCAAAGGAAATTGTAAGTATGTCGGAGCTGCATTGAAGTTAGGCTTTCTGAACGCGAACTTACGTGATGTTTTTATTCGACAAGATAAAATGCTAGAAAACATAATAAAATCAAATTTTGTTCAGCCATCTAATTAATGACTTCAGGGTCGTGACTCATCGACCGTACTGTACTTAAGAAAAGTACGTCAGATTTTTTACATTACATTCATTGTTAATATCATGATGATAGTACGTTACGAGGAATTAAGATAATTTGATATAAAATATTCCATTATTGTATTAATTGACTTCAACTATTTGTGGAGGTACTTAAAAATATATATATTCATTTAGTTAACAATATACTTATATATATATATATATATATATATATATATATAAAAATATATATATTCATTTAGTTAACAATATACTCGTATGTATATAAAAATATAATTACATAATCCGTATTGAAAATCGAAATGCAATTTTAGTTTTTTGTTTAGTTTTTTATATTTGTCTTTTTTTATGTATTATTTATATTACACTTTTTACGTATAAATATTATTTTAGGCTGCAAGCACGTCAAGGGTATCCTCTTGTTCGGCCCGCCCGGTACTGGTAAAACTTTGATGGCCAGACAGATCGGTAAAATGTTAAACGCAAGAGAGCCCAAAATTGTCAATGGTCCACAAATTTTGGACAAATATGTCGGTGAGAGTGAAGCTAATATTAGGAGGTTGTTTGCTGATGCTGAAGAAGAGGAGAAACGGGTGAGTTCGTAAATTGTATTAATAGAAAAATGTTACATATATAACGCTGGAATATATTGAAGTTTTATAATGATTTTTAGTAATGAAAGTCTTATTTATATCTTGTGGCGCAGTGGCATAAGCGTAGGACTAAACGCGACAGGTTGTGGGTTCGATCTCCACTATAGGAAATTAAATATTCAATAATTTCATTTCTTCGCTCTGGTGACAAGGCAAGCGCGGCGTTGAGGTCCGCTGCTTAACACGCAATGCCCGGTTTTCGGCGGAAAGTGGGGAATAAGTGGTGTTTCTTGACACTAGCTTCCCAAGTTCAATCTGCCTAATCTATCTTAATGATAGTAGGTGTTAGACGTCCATTAATTATGAAATCAATATTATTAATATTATTAAATTTATTGATTAACAATCGCAAAGTTTGACTGACTGACACTGACTTAGACAAATGACTGAAAAATGCCTTAAAACAAAAATATTGTAGTAGTTTTTTTTTAATTTTATAATCAAAATATGTCGTACATAATAACATGCCGTGCTTTAATGAAATTATATAGCTATATTAACATAAGCAACTAAGTCTGCAGTTTAACCTTTTTAATATTTGCATTTTATATGTATGTAGGTCAAGATTAATTGGATTATACTGTTAGTTAAGTTTTAACATGACTTAGAAAACCTATTTATTGCAGTTGCATGTTCAAACTGAACTGCTAGAAAAAAATATTTATTCTATATATTATTAGATTCTCAGCGTGTTTTCTACATACGATTTCATTGTTATCATTCGGTTTTTGTTTCTTTTTTTTTCTATGCCTATGCCTAACCTGCTTTATGCGGGATTAAATGCGTGAAGCTAAAAAGATAATAGAAGATGCGTGACAGTACAAAAAATATATTTAGATGGCCTATTGCTTTAACGAGATACGATCAATCGTTAAAACGATAATTTTATTTATAACATTTATATACATTGGATATAATAAACAGTTAGTTATGTGATAAAAAATTCAACAAATTATATTATACATATTTTTTTTAAAATTACATTTGTAATTCAATTTCTATTACCAATTATTTTAGTGTGGACCAAACAGCGGTCTTCATATAATAATTTTCGACGAGATCGACGCCATTTGCAAAGCGAGAGGCTCTGTTGGTGGAAATACAGGAGTACACGATACTGTTGTTAACCAACTGCTGTCGAAAATCGATGGTAATTGCTTTTCTATAACCGTAGTAGTAAGGTTATCGAGTAGTGGCCGCTCAGACGTTACCTTTAAATGGATGATGGATTTGATATAAGGATTTTTTCTAAGTTTTGATTATTTTCCACTTGGGTATTAAAGCATAAAAAATCAGATAATCTAATTTCAGGACAACCACAACTCGTAGACCGTACTATATTGGCATTAATATAATTATAAGATGTAACGTCTATTTATAAGAAGGTGATAATGAGTTTAATCCGCATTATAATTTTAATTTATGAAAGACTCGGCTTAATTAATGTTTGGATTTGAAATATGATTTTCTTTTATTGTAACTTAGTTGTAGTAAATATTTAAATGATGAACATTGAATGTGAAAAATGTTAAAAATATCAGATTTTTGGGGTTTAGTAATATCGTAGCTATACTAATGCAACGACTAAAAATTTTATTCCTTTTGATGGATTTTTTTTGTTGTTATAAAAATTAGATGTTCAGTTCAATTTCATTTATTAATTTCAATGACACTTTAAGTTGCGACACAGAATCCTTAATATCTTTAAATACGAATTTATTTAAATCTAAATTGACCGTCATAGCGCAGCGACACAATGTCCGACAGTAAACGCGACAGTCGTGGGTTCGATCACCATACAGGGAAAAAAATGATTTTTATTTCCTCGCTTTGATACCAATACAAAGTGCAGCGCTGAGTTCAGCCACTCCGAGAATTCAGCGTTGAATTCAGCTACTACAAGAAATCTTGAGGCCTGTCGTGGCGCAGCGGCACAAGCGTGTGACTGTAACCGACAGGTTCTGGGTTCGATCCTCAGTCGAGGAAATAAAATATTTAATATTTTCAATTTAAATATTTAATGTTTCATTTCTTCGTTCTGTAATAAGGCAAAGCGCGGCGTTGAGTTCCGCCACTCATCACGCAATGCCTCAAATTCGGCGGAAAGTGGGGAACGGAAGTGGAACGGAGTGTCTTGACACTAGGTTCCCGGGTTTCCTCCGCTTACCCTGCCTCGTGCAGGATACAGCGTGTAGATAAGGAATTTAACTTTTCCTTTATTTCCAGGCGTCGATCAATTGAACAATATTCTAGTCATCGGTATGACCAACAGACGCGATATGATCGACGAGGCCTTGCTCAGACCTGGCAGGTTGGAAGTGCAGATGGAGATCGGTCTACCTGACGAAACTGGCAGGGTTCAAATCCTCAATATACATACAAAAAGAATGAAGGAATATAAGAAGATAGCTGAGGATGTCGATAGTAGGGTGAGTGTTTTTATAGACTTTTGATTATTTCCCACGAACTTAGCGTTCATTTAAGGCATGGTGTGTTGAGTCGCGAAACTCAACGCGGCGATCAGCCTTTTTGAAATTTTTTTTTTTTTAGCTTCACGCTGTATCCCGCATGAGGCAGGGTAGGCAGAGAGAGCCCGGGAACCTAGTGTTAAGACACTCCGTTCCACTTCCGTTCCCCACTTGTTGAAAATATTATATATTTAATTTCTTCGAGTGTCACATTGACAGGCCTCTATATTAATATGATGTTCATTATTGTAGGAGCTAGCGGCCCTGACAAAGAACTTTTCTGGTGCCGAACTAGAGGGGTTAGTACGAGCGGCGCAATCCACAGCAATGAACCGTCTCATCAAAGCTTCGTCCAAGGTGGAAGTGGACCCGGAAGCCATGGAAAAACTTATGGTGGAACGAGGAGACTTTTTACACGCTTTGGAGAATGATATTAAACCGGTAAATATAATGTTTAGTATATATTGTAAGATATTATTTGTAGACCTCTAAGGTTATGAATAATATGAATGGGTTGCTCTTTATACAATTTAAGATTAGGTTGGGCCCCAACTTAAGTCATACTTTCTTCATGTTTTAATATTATTTTACATTTGTATATATATAGTATTATGTAATCGTCACATTAAATTATATAGCATTGCGTTCTCTAGGGTCATTAATTGTTTTGTAAACCTAAAGGTTCACCTAAATTTCTTATTTTCAGCATCAATTTTCCAAGGCTTCTTATTTTGTTTTTACAGACCAAAAGCCGTGGAAACGTAATGCTGGAACGACATATGTCCGCTAAATATTCTTGCAAAAGTCTATTTGAACAAAGAATACTTAAATTTGAATTTAGTGTTTTAGCCATTTAAGAGTGTATGACATACAGTATATGCTTTAGATAATAACTTAAAGTACAGTATCTTTACTTATTATATATATATACATATATATATATATATATATATATATATATATATATATATATATATATATATATATATATATATATATATATATATATATATATATAAGCTGACGAATTCGTTCTAATGTGCTTATCTCAGGAACAATTAATTAGAATTGAATATTTTTTTTTATTTATATCGAATAAATATAATCCACTATACCAGAATAAAGTAGGTAGGCTCGTCAGAGTAAACTAGGCTACTTTTAATAATTTATTACATATAACTCTTTCGACGAGTCTTCACGTAAAAACTACTATTTTATTGTATTAATAAAATACTAGCTTTTAAGTTATATAACCATCATAAACCGATATAAATAGTTTTGTTTTATAACATAATTAATTTACCCAGGCCTTCGGTACAGCGGCGGAAGCGTTAGAGCATTTCCTCGCTCGCGGTGTCATTAACTGGGGCACGCCGGTCTCCTCCATATTTGAAGATGGCCAGCTCTACATACAACAGGCGAGAGCTACTGAGGCTAGTGGTAAGGAAATATGTTATTTTTCTTAATAGAATTATTATTTTTGTTCGTCGTGGCGCTGCAGATGAGTGTTTTATAGATGATGGTAGTTTTGTTGTCGTTTTTTTCGTCTTCTAGTACTAATATGAAATTTATTTGTTGAGTTCTGCCATTTAATACGTAAAAGACTATTGAAAATAGTAAGCTTTTCAATATTTTGGGACTTTAAAGAGGTAGACTACGCTTTCAAAATGCATATTAACTTTCTCCACGAAAATACGTATTGATATTATAGTACATAGTTCATACGAAATAAATTGAACCTTAGAAATAAAAGGAAAAATCTAAATACCAAGTAAATATAAAAGAGAAAATAAGAATGGTTTCTTCTAAGATTATTTAAATTGTTTTTCCGAGGCCTTTTGTGGTTATAGGTTCGATTTCATTCGGAAGAGTGAATTGTTTTAGATTTTAATTTTCTCGCTCTGGTGAGAATACAAAGCCCAAAATCGAATTTCTACCATACAAAACATCATTTCTTAAAATTTCGACGGTGCGTAGAGTGACAGCGTCCTTACACTAAGTACCGTCAGCTTATGACTACTGTTATTAAAATAATATTTAACACGGCTAAAATAATAAAGCATGAAAATGGGCACGAGTGTGCGGCTGTAAACGATAGGTTATGGGTTCGATCCCCACTCGAAGAAGTCAAATATTTAATGTTTTCAAATGAAATATTTAATATTATCATTTTCTCGCTCTGGTAAAAAGGCAAAACATTGAATGTTTAGTGTCGGAACTCAACGCGGGTTCCGCCATTGAACATTCAATGTTTCGGATTCGGCGGAAATTGGTTGGCGCAAAGGAGTGTCTTAACACTAGGTTCTCAAGATCCCTCTGCATACCCTGTGTGAAGCTGAGTGAAGTGAGTGACTAAAATAATAATTAACACAAATAAAATAACTAATATAATTATCCAACCAGGTCTAGTGTCAGTATTACTGGAGGGTCCCCCCAACAGCGGTAAAACAGCGCTAGCGGCGCAACTGGCCAAGCTGTCGGACTTCCCGTTCGTCAAAGTGTGTTCCCCTGAGGACATGGTCGGCTTTACCGAGTCCGCCAAGTGCTTGCAGATACGGAAAGTAAGTTTCAATTTGTGTTTTTTTTTGGTTTGTTTTTATTTTATTGTAGATATTATTGGCTTAGAATGGCTGGCCTACTTTTCATGTAAATACTAGGGAGTATTCCTTTATGATTATAAAACCACTCTTAAAAACTATGGATAATATGTATGCTATCTGATAGCAGATCTGTTCTTTACAAATTTGAAAATTCTCTACTACATTAAATAAAGATAGATTTTGTAATTATCAAATAGTATGATAATATACGAGTGTTTGTTCACTCGGATTTAGCAGGCTCGCACTCATTTTTTCTCAGCTTCGCGTTGTATCCTGCATATGACAGTGTAGGATGATGGAACTTGGGAACTTAGTGTTAACACACTTCTTTCCATTTCCCCACTTTCCGTTGAATTTAAGCATTGCATGTTGAGTGGCGGAACTCAACATCACGCTTTACCTTATTATCAGAGGGAAGAAAATAAAAACATTAAATATTCAATTCGAAGAAATTGAATATTTTATGTGTTCGAATGGTGATCGAACTCATATCCCATCGCATTTACAGTCTCACGATTGTACCACTGCACCACGACAGACCTCAACTTTACATTCTAAGTCTGAGATATATCTGTTTTTTTTTCGTTACATATAATCATTAACTCAGCTTCACGCTCTATCCCGCACATAGCAGAGTAGGCAGAGGGAACTTGGGAACCTAATGTTAAACACTACGTTTCACTTCCGTTCCCCACTTTCCGCCGAATTTCATGCATTACGTGTTGAGTGGCGGAAATCAACGCCCCGTTTTGCCTTGAACCAGAGCGAAGAAATGAAAACATAAAAAAATTAAATTGAAAATATTAAATATTTCATTTCCTCGATCCCCACGATCGAGCCCACAACCTGTCAGTGACAGTAACACGCCTGTGCCACTGCGCCGCGACAGCCCTCATATAACGATAGATTACAAAAGCATAATCTTTAAAGTAAAACTTAACACATTTTGATATAAGTTTATCTGCACAGTATTTCGACGACGCCTACCGTTCGAGCTTGTCCTGCATCCTCGTGGACAACATCGAGCGGCTCCTCGACTACGGCCCGATCGGGCCGCGGTACTCCAACCTCACGTTGCAAGCGCTGCTGGTGCTGCTCAAGAAACAACCCCCTAAAGGGAGGAAGCTGCTTATTCTATGTACTAGCAGCCGTCGGTGAGTGGGAACTATGTGTACTTAATAATAAACTGTAATGTAACTACTAAACTTAAATTTGCACTAACTACATAAACAAGTTGTTATAAGCGTATAAGAATTTCGACGTAGCTTGGTGAGAACGTATGGCTTAGTTGGTCAGAGCGCTTGGACGGTTTTCAAGAGGCGCGCGGTCAA
Source organism: Eueides isabella (assembly GCA_019049475.1). Taxonomy (NCBI): domain Eukaryota; kingdom Metazoa; phylum Arthropoda; class Insecta; order Lepidoptera; family Nymphalidae; genus Eueides; species Eueides isabella. Next base: position 5,821,994 of record CM032393.1, read on the forward strand.
ATCCTGGTTCGTTCGAAATTTTTATACGCTTTTTTAATTTAAGTTTAGTATTTTCTGTCCTAACTGTGGAATAACTTTGAAAAATAGTAAAAATCTTTAACTGATGATATATGTAATAGTGAGCAAAAAGTTGATTTAAAAAAATATATCCGTTTGTCTGTTCGTTTCTACGTGCTAATTTCAGAAACGGTTAATTAAATGCAGTTCTCACTATTATGTTTTGGCAACCTTTATTCAACATATATGTGTTTGTTCTATTGAATTCTATTGAAAATAAATAAAAAAATACGCCAAATTTAAATATTCAGTTCGACTAAATTGCTACAAGTTATTTTATTCATTTAGCTGATTTTTTTTAATTTCTCATTGTATAGATACAGTCATAAAAGTGATAATGCTATGAGAACATAAAAGTAATTGAGATTAGTAAATAAAATAGTATAATTCAAGCGGGCGAAGCCGCGGGCTGATCGATCGTAATTAATACCATACGTATTATTATGGGAATTTGATTTTAATATTATATAACTATGTTGGATATGTGGAAATGGTGACATCTTAGTTTTTAATTTTGACAAATTTTAAGACATCAATGTTAACTGGGTTCGTCGTGTTTATATTTTTTATTTTTTAGCTTCACGCTGTATCCCGCACGAGGCAGGGTAGGCAGAAGGAACCCGGGAACCTAGTGTTAAGACACTCCGTTCCGCTTTCGTTCCCCACTTTCCGTCGAAATTGAGGCATTGCGTGTTGAGTGGCGGAACTCAACGCCGCGCTTTGCCTTATTACCAGAGCGAACCCAGAACCTGTCGGTAACAGTTACACTCTTGTGCCGCTGCGTCATGACATGCCTATATTTATTGTTAGAAAGTAGTTTCACGATCATAGTAAGGTGGGTAGGTAGAAGAAAATCGGGAACCTAGAATTGAGGCAATACATTCCGTTCTACACTCTCCGCTGAATTTAAACCTTTGTGCGTTGAAAAGTGGATGTCTACGCCGCGCTTTGCTTTGTTATCGAAGAAATGAAAATATAAAATATTTAATTCCATCGAGTGAGGATAAAATCCCGCGGGCTTAAATCCTGCTTCGTGGAAATTTTTATAAAATTTCTAAATATATTTCTTTTGTAAGTAAGGATTAACATTTTTAAAAAGAAATAAAAAAAATTAAATAACAGTACTTTCACAAAAGTTATTTAACCAGTCATTTACTACAATATATTGAAGTCCTCTCTTCCCTCATAGGCATGCATCACGTGCTCTACTTATCCCAGCTATACCCACTCAAAGAAAAAAAATATTTAATATTTTCATTTATTTGCTCTAAGCTTCACGCAAGGCAAAGTGCGGCGTTGAATTCCTCCCCTCGACACACAAATTCGACGGAAAGTGGAAAAAGAACGAAGTGTCTTTACAATACATTCTCAAATGGCTTCTATGCTATTCTGCTATGTACGAAATTAATCGTGACTCTAAAAAAAGTTTATTTACAAAAACTTTTCATTATTATACATTTATTTCAATTTTACTTACTCTACCAGGCAAGTGCTAGAGGACATGGAGGTGCTGTCGGCGTTCACGGGCGTGCTCCACGTGCCCAACTTGTCCCAGCCGGAGCACGTGCTCGCCGTGCTCGAGGAGAGCAACGTGTTCAGTAAACGTGACCTGGCGACTATACAGCGTGATATGCGTGGTGCTAAGTAAGTATATAGTACAGGCTTATATAGCGTGTTTGAAAATACGTATTGTTTTATTATTTAATTATAACCTGATTTATTATTTTAAACACACATTTTTATGTTGTATTCTTTTAATGTATGATTTAAAATAATATATTTAATTTTTTCCAGAATATTCATTGGCATTAAAAAGCTACTGGCGCTCGTCGACATGGTGAAGCAAACGGACGAGGACTCGAGGGTATTCAAGTTCCTCACAAAGCTACAAGAAGAGGGCGGCCTCGACCTCGGCACTTCTGTACAATAAGATTTATTGCAACCTTAGGGGTTACATACGCATACCACATACACGCCCTCACACTCACACACATACAAGACACTCAACCGACCCACTGAGAGCTCCCCCTGCGCCTCCGACCTCAGGAGCTATGAAATCGACTACGACGATATCAGCGAATGCACTGAGCCAGCAGATTCCAGCCTCAAAGTTATTAGAACAGCGAAAGGAAATGAAATATCACCAGTGAAAATGCCCCTCATGAGGATCAGAAGCGTCGAAATTGTGTTTGAGGACGAAATGTCGACATATACGGACACTAATTTATTAGACAGAAGTATTGAACTCGTAGTCTCCGACAGCGACGACTCTACCAAATGCGTAGACGATTTAGAACACCACAATGAAAATGACGATTGTGTCACACTCAACGCTGAGGCCGAACTGTCCGATGATAACTCAATTTCTGATACTGATGCTCCAAAATGCACTGAAAATATTCCTATTTCCGAAGAATCTGTTGTAGTCGATGAAACTATGTCCATAAATGTGTCCGAATGGATTGATTCGGGGCGCTTCACTGAGGAGGCGTCATCATCTCACATGGAGGTTCCCATCCTGTATTCAGACGCTGTGCTTTCCAATTCGTTCGATGCTGTCAATGTTGATGAATCGATTATCCACGTGGCTGAAATCGATAAGCATAAGCTGTACGAGTATATCGACAGCGACGGTGACAGCTCTGACAACACGGCCGTGTGCGACGACACTGACAACGTCAAAACGTCACCCGATGTCAACACGGAGGACACGCTGTGTGACGCCAATGATCTACAGTATGATTCGTTTGTTGATATTGGTAAATTTTAACCCTTAACGCTTATCGTTTATGATGTTTATATTTTATAATTGCGCTTGTTATAGTTTGATCTGTTGCCCTATGACTTACTGGATATATTTTGTGTGTACATTCCACGTATGACGTTAGCTTATGAGAGTATCTCGAGCTATTTACGCCCTTTAAACCTTTTTTGACAGCTTTAGCTCGACGGGCTAAGTGGTATGCGATATCCCGTAACCATGTCATGGTAGCACCCAGTATTTGTATTTATTGCTATAGTTAAAGTGTCTTCTATAGTGTCTATGTAAATAGAATTCTCTCATAGAGTAGTTTGGATGTCACGAACAGATCTACTCACTGTGACATGGTTACAGAAATCCCAGGGTTGTAAGTGTAGGCAATAGCTCAATTTATTTGTATAATATAATATAGTTTTGAGAGCAATATTATTTATTTTTGTTATGTAAATGTGATACAGCTTGACGCTGTTTTATTTAATTAGGTATATTTAATTGTTATAATATATTGATAGACATAGCTTTTTAAGAGAAAATGTCAATATGAAGTATTTACTTGTAGTATTATAGAAATTGCAATTGTTGTCCGTAGGGGTAGAACCTTTACAATTACTTCTTGAAATCTTCAATTCACTAAAGAGTACAATTAATAGTTGGTAAATTAGCTTTTGATGTTGTTCTTAGAATTAAAAATTTTACCTTTAAAGCACTTGAGACGGATGGGGGTCACTATCAATTGCCAAATAAATATATTTATAGCATTTAAATAATAGCTTGTGTTAATGTTCTAGTGGTTTGTTCACAGCTTTATCTGACACTTAATAAATAATAAGTGATAAAATATTCAATTAATATTTGTAAAAGGTGTTGAAACTAGATCTATATATAAAATGTTAATATTAGTTGCTAGCCTGGTTGTTGTTTGTTTATAGTGTACTCGCATTGTATGCATAGGACATTCCATTTTACATTCATGCTATGTCAAACACCGAACATTTTATTAGACATCAAAATTAAATATATTTATTTATTTATTTAAAAAAATACATGCTTTTAGTATTATAGTAGTCAAAATATTAAAGATAATCTACTTGTTTGTGAGTGTATACTGAATTTTAAGATTAAATAAAAACACTAGTACTGGCTCATATATTTTGAAAGGAATTGACTATAGAGAGATGCCTAATATTCAATATATTAAATTGCTGTTAAATTTTCTGTATTCATAAAATTGTTCAAAAATATCAATAAAAAATTATGGTTAACTTTTGTCCAAGTTTATTCACCCTATATATACCTTAAGATGAAAGCCTTTTAAACTTGTATGTTATATAAAAATATGAATATCACACTTTAATAGAGAAATAAAATCTCTTGTTCAATATTTTATAAAAGGAATATGTAAAAAACGAATATAAATTAAAATTATTTTATTTATCATATTGAGATAAGAACCACTATTGAAGATGACAAACATAGTGGTTTCATAAAATTAACATATCAGTTTTAGTCAAAGTAAATAAAGAACAATATATATATGATAATATGGACACCGGATGAATTTAAACAAATATTTCGCAAACTCATCGTCATTTTTAACTTAAAATAACCTTAAATTAATTAGCAGTTTCACAAGCATCAACCCAATCATTATAAACATCTATGGGCTCAGATAAAACATTAGTTGTTGTCTGAAAATCTTCTAAGCAAACTCGACACTGTATTCGGGCTGTATTTCTTGCCCTATCCCTGTAAAAAAGGAACAAAAATGTTTGTGTTATTCATTTAATATATACTAAAAATAAACAAAAAATATACGAATACAAACATTTTAACTTCACAAGATTTTTCATGATTACAAAAAGGGCAGTTAAACTGTTGATCAAGTGGCTCAATAGCTTTTCTTTTTGGTGGAGGCTTTCGCTTTGACTTGCGGCGACCCATATCTATAAAATAAACATTTCATTAGTAGTCACAAACGTATTAAATGATTGATATATTATCAGTGATACAGTTGAATATAAAAATAAAAATAAGTAAATTCTACTAGCACAATTATTATCATACCGGTCTTTTGTTTATTTTTCAATAATCTAAATACGACACAAACGTAGCAGCCCAACTTTAATCGAAAAATGTCAAATTGACTGCTTTATGTCAAGTTGACAAATTATACTTAAAATAAGTTAATATGAGTTCATTCGTAATATATTTGACAAAGAAAAGTAAATAACATTACCGTACCGGTGGTATTAATATAATAAGACCAATAATATTTTTAATATAAAAACAATTAAATGCATAGAGAAAATAATAAAATCCATAATTAATCTGATAAATTATGCCTTCTTATTTTATTTTCTGAAAGCATTTTAATGTCTTGTTTAATGTTATATATTTCTTATATCTTCAAAAATTTATATCGGCGCAACCGCACACAATCCAGTACGATACTTTATTTGTTTTATTTTATTAATATTTATATACTTATATTTATTATCTATGTTCTATTCTTCGTTTTATATTATCGTCTATGATATGTTTAATGTAATATTAACAAATGGCCGACAGTAAATGGCGTTTACTAGATTTGTCACAGCTATAACTCAAATCTCAAATTATGGTTTGTGTGTAGTGAAAACTAACTGAAACATTTTTAATTATATAAATTAATTAACACTTATGTTTATTAGTTCTAATCATATTGAGTAGCTTTGTTAACCTCAAAATTAAATCAAAATGGAGCTTCCACAACCACCACAGGGTATTGTAAATTTTGTATATAAATGAATTTATGAAACAAGTGCATTCGTATTTCTAATCCAATTTTATTCCTTAGATCAAGACCTGCGTAACATAATAGACAAGCTTGCGCAGTTCGTCGCTAGAAATGGTCCTGAATTCGAGAAGATGACCAAGACAAAACAAAAAAACAACCCCAAGTTCAGTTTTCTCTACGGCGGGGAGTATTTCAACTACTACCAGTACAAAGTGACGACAGAGCAAGCAAGTAAGCATATTGACGAATGGTGGAAATAGAATAATCGCGGTCGCGCGATCGCTGCTTGCGTGTTATAACCGTTTCAAGTGACCCTCCGCTGTTTATAGTTCTAAAGCAATCGGCCGGTGGCCAGGCGGCACCCGCTCCCGGGGCTTATATGGCACAGAACAGGCAATATGTAATGCCCCAACAGGCCAATACACCATCGCAGTTGGGCCTGGCGGCGTCGATGGCGGCGGCGCCGGCGCTGCAGCAGTGGCTCGCGGCCAACTCCACGCCGCAGCCTCCACACTCGGCTGACATCGACAACGTCAATGCCCAGATCAACATGCTTAAGGAACAAATCACACAATCGGAAAACAATCTCAATGCTCAGCATACGGTGAGCTCTTCATTTGTTTTGACTGACTGTTAAGCTTAAAAACGCTAATAGTACAGCTAATATTTATACTTTATATTTCAATATAGGGGGTAGAAAAATTATATCAAACATTTTTAGTTTGTTTATTATTTAAAGTGTTTTACAATTATTTCAGTATGTATCTGTAAAGCAGGCAGGTAGTCTCCAATCCTAATTGCATGTTTTTACAACACATTTAACTTTTACACTTTATTAAATATGCATGACATGGGCTTTTTTTCAGTATAACTACCTATAGAAATGAAACAATGTTGAATTTTATTCAATAGGCAACACTTAAGTTCTTCGAAATATAAAACAAACATACTACATAATTTTGTTCATTGTCATACACTTTACTTCTTTGATTTTGTATTTGAAACAGAATAATTAAGAATATATGTTTTAGGTGTTAATACAGCAACAACAAGCCAAAATCAATGAGCTGGTGAGCAAGGCGCAGGTAGAAACCATACAAATAATGGCAGATGAAAACAACATAAATCTTACAGAACTAGATACCGTCTTGCAGCCTATCATTGACACTTGCACGAAAGACAGCATTTCTACAGGTAGGTCCTTGTAAACTAAAGTAATTTAAATTTTATCTACATATACAATATATATAGACAAATGCAAGGGAATTTCTGAAATTCTGATAGAACAAATTAATTTCATTTAGCTGAAATTTTATGTTTATTGTGTAGATATTGTTTTCAAAGTATCATTAAAACAAAGAACAGTTGAAATTAGTAAATAAAGTAAGGTAACTTAAGCAAGCGAAACCATGGGCATATTGATAATATATTTATTATTTCATTATTCCCGCATACTCTTAACTCCATTCCCCCAAAATTTTATTCTTAAGTGCCACAACTCAATGTCATACTATATTCTAAACTAGAGAAATTCGTTTGATAATTTAATAGTAATTATTAAATGGTGGAAATTTACAGCCATTGAGTTCACTGTTTAATGGTCCCTTAAACTAAATTATTTCTGTTGTTTATTCATAATGCATTTCTTATAAGAATATTATTTTATACAGGTAAAGGTTGGATCTTACAACATGCTACTTCAAATGATGCTGGCAAGGTGATATCTCAGCACCTTCTAAGAAAAGTCACACAACCTGGTGCTGCATTTACACAAAAACTGCACATCATTTACCTTGTCAATGATGTTTTACATCACTGGTTAGTATATAATATACACATTAGAATTTTTATGCTTATGGCAAAAAATAAAAGTTGTAAGTGTACATTGAAAGGCACAACATTGTATTGAACATATATGTTAGTATATTTTATTTTATTGGTATCCTTGCCAATCCTGCTATATGCAAAGTACAATGTGAAAATGGAAAAAATGGTTCTTTTAAAGCAAATTTTGGTGTGGGGTGCTGGCTGCACCATGTGTTTGATTTAATCATAGTCATCAGTTATTGGTGTGTTGAAATAATTTCACCATAGTGGTGTTTTCCAACTAGCTATTAATTTGTTTTTATTGGTTGATCTGTGGTATTCATATATTTATTAAAAATGTGGATGTAAACCATTAAAATTGTTATTCATGTTTAATATTGTTATTCATGTATTATATTTTGTGCAAGTTGATGTAGTTATTGTTGTGTATGCACTTTGCAATCACTGCTGTTTCGGTGTCTATGATACGATTATTCCTAATTACAGTGCACGCAAAAACGCTGAAGATCTCAAGAAAAATTTGGAAAATGTGGTGGTTCCAATGTTTTGCAATGCCAGTATAGGTAACATATTTATAATAATGTCAAAGATTTAGGTTTCTTGTCCGTTTTCGCACTTAAAGCATCTAGAACATATGTGGTTGAACCTTCAGGTAACTTGCTTGAGTCATTTTAGCTTGTATGACAACAGTTTAATCATTTTGCTGTTTCAGCTGTTACGGAAGAACAGGAGGCCAAATTGAATAAGCTGCTGCGGCTCTGGGAGTCCAAGTCGAATTACTTTGATTCGGCCGTCATTGAGAAAATGAAGACGCCCACCACTTCATATCAGGAGTATCAGAATAATCTGATAGCACAGCATTCCAATGCCATCGCTCACTTGGCACAACAAACTAAGGCCACATTTGAAAAGTATGTACAATCACTTTTTTTATAGCTGTGTAGTTGTATATTATTATCAATATATATTATTTTTTCAGTTATCAATCCCAACATCAAGCATTTGTGGCGCACACAATGCAACAAATACAGCAAATGAAAATGCAGAAACATGCACTAGAAATACAAACTGGTCATGACCACAAGGACAGTCAACCGCCTATACCAAATCCTTTTCAAAGCAATTTCAATGAACCAAATTATCCACACTACGATCAAAACTTCAATCCTAACCAACAATACGGCAGTGAAAGTGGTGACAACTTTGCCTCAAATAACAGTATGAGTGGAAACGATAATAGTTATGACAGTCAGACGTTTGAACAAATAACTAATATGAAAAATCAAGAAATGGAGGAGCCAGACTTGTCAAATCTGCCCAATGTGAATTTCTCGCAGCCTCCACCCGGTTTCAATCCAGACACATTATTAGCATTCCAAAATGGGCTTCCTGATCTCAGCAAGCCTCCGCCAGGCTTCATTCCCTTTCCAGAGTTTAATAGTGATGATCTATTGCCTTCGGTACCATACTTTGAATTGCCTGCTGGTTTAATGGTACCTCTAATAATGGTGAGTGTTTTCTAAATAACAAAGTGCACAGAGGGAACCTCATGTCAAGAATATTAACATTTATATTATTAGCTTTTAAATCATACAAATATGTGACAACATTTTGTTTTACACATGTAATTAATTTAATCAATATTATGTTTATTAATATATATTGTGAGACTGCTTTATTAATAAATATATATTATGAGGCCTGTCATGTCAGCATGTTGTATTTAATCCCCACTTAAGAAAATGAAATATTAAATATTTTCATTTATTCCCTCTCATAATGTGACAAAGCGCGGCGTTGAGTTCCACACTTCAATACCATAAAGTGAGTAATGAAAACGAGCGTCTTAACATTAGGTTTCCAAGATCCTCTCTGCGTGATGCAAAAAAAAACCATTTTTTAACATGTATGCATTTCCAGTTAGAAGACGACAACTATAAGCCGTTAGACCCGGCCAAGATCCGGCTGCCGCCGCCCGCGCCGCCCAACGACCGCCTGCTGGCCGCCGTGGACGCCTTCTACGCGTCACCCAACCACGAGCGGCCGAGGGACAAGTGAGATATTTATTTGTACCACTGATTTTGTAGATTTTTTAAAGTTATTAATTGTAATGTCAAAATAAGAAAAATATTTAAAAATTTGAATCACCAATTTGTCTTCGACAACTAGTAAAATTAATTATGGGATAAGGTCCTCCTTGCCTATCCTGTTATATGCGGTATTAATGGAAACAAAAATCGTCGAAATTATTTTATGCTTATTACAAGCAAAATTAATTTAAACTTGAATATATAAATTAATTCTCTAGTGCTTGGATGAATCCATCCATATTACAATGTAGTATATCTCACAACCAACATTACCATTTGATAATGTTGCACAACATTGAGTTGTATGTCTGTGATGCATGATGGGGAAAGGAATAAGAGTGTCTAGCACTAAGTTCTCAAGTTAACTCACCTACCCGGTTATATGTGTGGAATACAGCATAAAGCTGAAAAAAATTTTAACGAATTATATCTAATTTAAAATCAAGATTATTACGGTTAGAACAACATATGGAATGTTAGCTTTCAACTGCATTAGCCTGGTTGAATGGAAGTATTTAAGAGTTATATAAAAATAAAACAAATTTAACTGACTCTACCATCTTCAGCTTTATAATTATTAAATATTTCTTACCATTTGTAATAATTTCTAATCAATATTTTTTTTATAGTGAAGGATGGGAGAAATTAGGGCTATATGAATATTATAAAGCTAAAAATTCAGCTAGGAAGAACAAGGAAGACGCTATTGCTCAAGGTGTGCGGCAAAAGTCAAAATCACCAAGTCCCATACCAAAAGATTTACAAAAACAACCAACACCCCCCGGAAGGAGATATAGGTATTGTTTTATAAATTATATATTTTTAAAAGGTTCTTCCATATTAAGAATAATAAAAATACATGTATATAAAATAAAGTGTACATCAGTATGATCTATTTTAAAATTAGAAAAATATCCTATACTATGATTTTTTGGATATTTTTGTTATAAAATCTTGTTTTAAAGTAACTAAACATAATATTAAAAAAATGTTAGCAAATTCAATATGATTTTTTATAACATTTCACTTATTGTCCAAATAGTAATTTTAAATATATTTAACAAAATTACTTTGACTCAATAATTTGAGATCCACTATGAGAATATATTACGGCGCTATATATCATATGATGATATTATTTCACAATTTTTTTTTAAATATTAGTGCTTAGAATGTAAACCTTTAGACAGCCTATTAAACAAATTCTCAGGAGAGATAAAAAATGGTTTTAAGAGATTATGTAACTACTAAACAATTGTTAATGTAATTTTTATAATTGTAGAATATATAATTATATTCTACAATTATGAAAATTGTTTGTACTCTAATAAATGTATACATACATAACAATCGTATAAATAATATAAAAGTAAATAAAGACAAGTAATGGACAAAGCAGGCATACATACTAAGCCAATGATATTTAAAAAAACTAAACTAAATAAACATACTATGGCTCAGTGACTGTCAGCACACCAGTTTGATCTTCATTAAGGGCAAAAATTGTTTTTATTTCCTTAGTCTGTTAGACAAAGTGTTGCATTCAACTCCACCACTCAATGCAAGGGAAAACATTTAAAGCAATTTTTTTAATCTTCTTTTTACACTTCATCTAATTTAAAGATGTAAGATTTTGCTTTATAATGATGATTTGCAATATGTGTAATTCTTTTTCTTTCAGCTTTTAATATAAATATTTTTAATAGTATATTTGTTTCAGGGGTCAATATTAGATGCTTTTTCTTTTAATATTTGACACTAAATATTATTGTGTGTACATAAATTAAGTGTATGTTTTATGGTATTTATAATGTTTCACTGTGTTACTATAATAATTAAATGTATATTATTATTTAAACTAATTTGTTTTTATCAGATCACTAAGTAGAACACCAGAAAAGACATTAACACCATCACCCAGAAAGTCAAGATCGAGAACACCATCGCCAAAACGAAAAACAACATGGAGGCGAGACAGGGAAAGAGATAGTATGTATATTTTTTTTTTATTTATACAGAAAATGAAAAGTTATAGTTTGGTAATAATATTGTTACATTAAATATTGTTAGAAGCTATCTCAGCTTCTAAAAGCAAATAAAATTTCAATAAAATTATCTAATGCTTACTAAAAATTTTATCAAAATGAGTATAATTATGGAAAGTGATTAATATAAATTCCATTTTTATCCATTTTATAAAATAAAAAAAAAATGTTATAAGTTTTAACTTCTAACATAATAATAATGTTTAAAGTTTAAACTATGTTTAAATTGTACTTACATTTCAGCTTAAAATACAATACAACAAGTACTTGAAATGAAAATTACAATTTGCATTTCAAATGTAAAATATTTTTTTATGTTGAAAACACAAATGACATGCAAATGTTGGCTTTTGTTTTTAAACTGACTGAAGTGTTTAAGAGGTTTTTCTTTGTTCGTAGGACAATGTATGCTCAACTCTCAACAAAGCTATACATTTAATATTTTTTTGCATATTTTTTGTTTGCTTATTTAAGTAATTACTATAAAGAAGTTTGTATAACTTATATATTGTTTTAAACTAAATTATTGATACAGCATGACGCTTGAGCTGATGTATGTCAGCACATGAAATTTTTTCATTAGTGTATTAGATTAGATTACTGGAATTGTCATATCCTAGTGTCCTACATTATTACATAAATGAACACTACTCAAGTGCCCAATGTGATTTGTGGGATTTGCTGTTGAGATTATCATAATGTGGCTTTATTAACTTTGCAGCATTAAAATTTTAGAGATTCGCTAATAAGAAAATACTTTAAGTTGTTTTATTTTGTTTTGAACGTGTGGTACTGTAACTGTATGAATGAGTCAATTTAAGAAGAGTTTTTTAATCGAAATCCTAGATCATCGTAGTGGTTCTTGACAATGTTTAATACTAGCCAGATTTGTTCGAGAGTTGCAATCACATTGCTAACATTACGTAGAATAATTTTGGGTCAGTGGTTTTTTATGTTGTTTACTTATTAAAAATTTAACATGTTGCTATTTAAATAAGTTCTCTCTAGGCTGAAGTAAGGTTCCCTTATGAATAAAGATAGAAAAAATAATACATAATTAAAAATAAATTAATACTAATCTGAAGAAATATTTCGATGATTTATTATGATTGTGATTATTTATTTTTAATTTAATTCAATTATATAATTTGTGTGCATATCGAATTATATATTGTAGTACATATTGCTTTAACTAAATATTTTGTTTGTCTCCAGCAAATCGCCGGAGGTCCCGTTCGCGCTCGCGGTCTCGGTCGCGCTCGCGCAGCAAGTCGCGCGAGCGGGAGCGGGAGCGGGAGCGGGAGTGGGAGCGGGAGCGGGAGCGGGAGCGGCACCGCGACTCGCCGCGCTCGCGCCGCGTGGAACGTTCCAGATCGCCCACGCCGCCTAGCTTCCTGTTAGATTTGTCTTTTATTGTATTTATTGTTTCATGCTTTATAGCTTGGTGTCTACTTATTATGAGTTGAATTTGAATTTCTTATTTGAAGAATTTTTCTTATTTGAAGAATTTTTGAAGAATGTTTTCGCTTTTTTCGCTCTGGTAGCTAATCAATGCGTTACATATATTGTCACGCATGACAGGCCTGGAACCTTTCTTGGACATGGAATGACAGGCCTAAGCCTGTCATTCCATTTATGTATTCTGATAGGAGAGTGAGATATCAACTTAGGAAATGTATTTATGATATGATATTATAACATTGAAAGTGAGGTAGAACACACACACATAATACAATATTCTCCACTGCAGGCCGCCATGACGCAGTGAGACATCGTTTGTCTATAAAGGCGATGGTCGTGTGTTCAGTCGTCTTTCGGAGCAAAGAGCATTTTCCTACTCTGCTAACACAATTTGTGACACTTATTGTGATTACATTGCCTTAAATCTCCACAAAATATAAAGAAACAAGTAACTTTAATAGTATTGATTATTGTTAATATCAATACCCTCTTACCATTCATTATACAGTTTTGCTATTCTCTTGACGTGCCCAAATCCCCTAAGCGCGAGCTTGTCCATGCTCACGGTCCTCTCTGACCTGCCGTTCTGTGTATCACTTCATTGCGGATTCGGTTAGCTAAACTTAGCCCGTATCTTCCACGAGGAGATCGCGCCTCCATAGTACTCATGTTTTTGTTTGCCGTACAACATCATCAGTACCGTGTTGACGTTTCAATGCAGCAAAGGTTGATACTGTTACCGGCAGCAATAAATATTAAGGACAAGTGTATTTATAAAAATCCCATAATTTTTGATAATTATAAATAACAAATCGGATGTCATTTAAATTTAAGATAATTGTAAAAAAAAAATAAAAAAAAAAGTAATAATTTTACTAAGTGAAATTAAAGTTAACAAGAACAAGAGTAGTAGTAAGTATTCACCAATTAAAGTTTGGATCGAAGTCGAAATAGAACACAAAATTTTCTTAGTTTAAATTTATAGCAACTATTTTAACAATAATGGTTCAGAACGAAATTTGTTATTCCATTATAGAAAAGATTATAGAAAATTATAGAAAAGACGATCTCACCTGGCGAATTACGATTGTAACTTAAGTAAACTTTAAAAAGATTATTAATATGTAAAAATATTATATTTTCTCTTATATATTGATAAATATTTAATTATACTTCAAACTTTTATGTTTTTTTTTCACATTGTATCTCACACATAGCAGGGTTGGTAGAGGAAACCTGGGAACCCAGTGTCAACATTCTCCGTTCCCATTAAGACACTTCTTTTTCACTTTTCGCTAAGTTTCGTTATTTATTTTTATTTTTTCATGCCTTTGAATGGAAATCTTATTTACAATTGCCACGTTTACAGCGGCACGCCATTACGGCCTCTTGAGTTTTTTATAATTTGTAAACTGAACAAATACGTACATCAAAACGAATAATATTAATGAATCTAAGATTTGTTAGTGATTGTTATTACAGGAGTGGCAATTCGTTCGCGAGCACGTCCGGCGGCATAGACTCCACGAACAAAGGCCACCAGCTGCTGCAGAAGATGGGCTGGAGCCAGGGCGGGCTGGGCGCGGCCGGGCAGGGCATCGCCGAGCCCATCAGCGGCGGCGCCGTGCGCGACCGACAGGACCAGTACAAAGGTGACTCTCGCCTCTTCATAAACACGCTTACTTGTTTCATTCATGGTTTCGCCTTTTCGAATTTGTCTATTTTCAAGCAAAATATATAAGGTTATTTTGAGTTGTGAGCACATGATGGGTGTAGTGTTATTATAATTTATATACTTTCTAACACATTATTTGACACAATGTCGCGGTGCGTTTGGAATTTTTGACACAATTTAATATTGCTATTCCGTGCCTTAATTTATAACTAAACTTAATTTATTGCAGGTGTCGGAGTAAACTTAAATGACCCCTACGAGAACTTTAGAAAGAACAAAGGTGCAGCATTTATAACGCGGATGAAGGAGAGAGCGCTGGAGCGGTCGTCGTGATCGCCGAACGTTAATATTAGATGTAAATGTGTACAATTGCGATTGTGTGAATGAGATATGATTTATTTTATCTAAATCATCTAAAATAAAATTATATGAATTTTATACTTTTTTCTTTAATTTTCTCTAAAAGATTTTTTTTTTCAGCTTCACGCTGTATCCCGCACTAGGCAGGGTAGGCAGAGGGAACGGAAGTGAAACCTATTGTTAAGACACTCCGTTCCACTTCCGTTCCCCACTTTCCGCCGAATTTGAGGCATTGCGTGTTGAGTGGCGGAACTCAACGCCGCGCTTTGCCTTATTACCAGAGCGAAGAAATGAAATATTAAATATTTAAATTGAAAATATTAAATATTTCATTTCCTCAACTGGGGATCGAACCCAGAACCTGTCGGTTACAGTCACACTCTTGTGCCGCTGCGCCACGACAGGCCTCTTCTCTAAAAGATGAATATGTCTTTCACGCGCCTATTTGAAAGTGTCTTATCAATATACAAAGCCTTTAAACGTCGTTTTCTAGTAAACTGTAAGTACACAATAGAACCACATAAATTCAAATTTGTAGCTCATATATTTCCAAAGTGAGGCGAAAGCAGAGCGCTATTTCAACTAATTTAATGATTATTGATCATTTAATACCTATAACCTGTACTTTTTAAATGAAACACTTTTAACCGAATTAATCGCGTATATTGTTTGTTAAACATGTTTTTTGGAAACCCGACTAAATACACTACAATCGCGATAATCAAAGACATTATCATAACGTGTACTTTCCATAGATCTTTGAAAGGTTAGGTAAAGGGATAGGATTTAATGCTAAGTTGCTGATAAAAGCTAAACTATGAAAGAAAAGGAATGTCCCCTAAACAGAGTTATTTCGTGTGATCAGTCCGTACGTCGTACATATGAATCATCGACGTATCGACGTACATATGAATAAGAAAGGAAAATGATTTATGGCACTAAGAGCCCGTAGAAGGTAGACTAATCAAAATATATCCTGCTTTCTGCATAATTAAGTAAAATCTTACCCAAAACTTCCTGTAAAAAACTAGACATGTATCAACAAACTTTCTCTAGAAAAACTAATGAAATCTCTAGGAAAAACAGTAAAATACAGTATTAATATCTGATATCCTAACGAATAATAATTCTACCACATAAAACGCCTCACATAAAACATGGTGAAAACTTTGTCAATGCTAAAATAAGCAACAATGCAGCTAAAATAAGAGGAGTTTTTAAGCATTTCAGCTCATTTCACAAAAAGAACTCACTTCTTCACAAAAAGAAGATGCACTTGAAATCAATCTTTCGGATACTGAAAGATCTGATAGGAATTTGCTACGATTCGTTATAAAGTTTTTTTAACGACAAAAACAATAAAAATATAGGCAACTTATTACATATTTTTATTTTTAAAGTAAAACACTCACTCTTCACATTTAGGGAGAAAAAATACCTATTTAAAGAAACGTATAAAAATTTGACGAAGCAGGGTTGAATACAACTTATGTTTTTTTTTATTCCAAGAGGGGGCAAACAAAGCTGAAGGTCCACCCGATGGTAAGCAGAACTTTCGTCTATATATACATATCTCGAGGAGGCTGTAGGCCTTAAGCGTAAAGATGTCTGTACACACGACGCTTGAAAGCACTTAAATCGTAGCGTTCGTGGAACACCTCAGGAGGAACATCATTCCACAGTCTACACGTACGCGGGAAGAATGATCTTGTTGCAAGCACGTTAGATATCAAAAATGTATCCAGGTGGAGCGGATGTACTCCTGAGGCGGGAGGAACGATGGTAAAATCAGGATGGTGACACTAGGCCAAATAACTCCCGGGAACGTTGTACATAGTAGACACGGTAGGACACCGAGACAGAACCAACATTTTTCCGTATACTTAAGGGTTCTAAGCCGTGTGTTTTTTCGGAATCATCGACAATTCGAATTGGCCGCCGCTAAATAATCATGAGGTTGCAGTTGTTACTGAGGAGCGTGTGTCCATAGGTTAGGTATATTCGACATGAGGACGAACCTGAACCTTGTTAAGCTTAAGGCGATGCTCTGATGAGAAACATGGCTTCGTCTGTTTAGTACTCCGAGCTTTTTTGAAGCCGATTTGGTATTGCTTCCCAAATGATCTTTTAACTGGACTTTATTCGATATGTCAACCCCAAGAATCCCAATATTATTAACAGTAGGGTATATAGGACAATGCCCCAGAATTTTAGCGACACTATAAAAGATCTTTATTATTCTACAGTAAACCCGCAAATTGCCTTCTCTTTTGCCGAATGTGCTAGAGATTCAGTTGATTTGTGAAGTGGAAGCAGTGAAGACCCATAGAAGTTACCTTTTAGGAAGGGATCAAAACGCGCTAGTGGCGGATGGGAAAGCCCGCCGACATCTTACCAATTCTGTGAATGTGCTTAAGCTTAGCTCGAGCAACCTCTTGCTTGGAGCATCTAGAGGCAGCATTGGTTTTTTATTTTAATTTAGTGACGTGTGGGTCCTTTCCGCTAATGCCGCAATCCAGAGTTTATAAATAGTGAAAGTTCACAAATATGTTGTTAGCATAAGTTGTAACAACCGTATAAGAATTGGAATTCTTATACGGTTTTTATTCCTGAATAAAATAACTAAAAAATAAAATAAAAGCCTTTTATTTCTCGCTAAACAGTGGTACAATAGAAATTTTAAATTCAAAGTAAAACAAAAAAGTATTTAGAATGTTTTTTTTTTGCTACAAGAACCTCTCTCAACGGGAGGTAAAGGCCTCCTCCAGAGATAACCAGTGTTCTGCACAGAAGCTACTCGCATCCAGTGAGAACCTGCCATTTCTGTAAGGTCATCTGCCTAGCGTGCACATGGTCTTCCCATCACGGGCCAAAGACCCGTAATCGTAACCATGATGCTATCTATATGGTCCATCGACTGTCTGTAAGTCTTGCTACGTGTCCAGCCCATCGCCATTTAAGCTTCTTTGAATGATTAAGAGCGTCTATGGCTTTTGTTTTATGCAGTATAGCGGATTTTATGTATTTTCTTAATCTTCAGAATGCTTCTTTCCATACTTCTTTGGCATGTTATAATGTATGTTAATGATGGGAGTATGCAGGTGTTCATAACTTTGTTTTTAAGTTTGTGGGCAAGTCGCTTTTAAAGATTTCGAGTCGGCAAGTCGCTTTTAAAGATATTTTCAATTCCTTATTGATTGAGCTCTTCGATACACATGCACCGCTTCGCCCAATAAAGATAAAACATCTCCCTGCTCCGTGGTTAACTAAAGATATTAAATTGCTTATGGCGAAACGTAATAATGCCATGTCCAAATATAAGAAAAATCCTACGGATGATAACTTGCAAAGGTACAAAATACTACGCAACAGATGTAATAAGGCTTGCAGGGATGCGCGACGTAATTATATCTATTCATCGATTGACTACAGAAATCCTGGAAAAACCTGGAAATTTTTGAACACGATGGGAATAGGTGGCAGGCGCACTCAGCGTACTACAATCTTAAACGACTGTACGGATTTAGATTCACTGAATAATTTCTTTACTAATGTTAACATCATGGATAATAACGCCAAAACTAAGACACTTGATTCTCTGTCGCGCCTTGCCAATCATTCTGGTATCCCTTTCTGTTTTACGCCTATCACAACTGCAAAAGTACGAAAGCATGTAATAGCCATTAAATCAGATGCCACAGGCTATGATAACATAAGTCGCCGTATGATTATGTTATCTCTTAATACTGTCCTTCCTATCCTATGCCATATATTTAACTTCTCACTATCCTCTAGCAAATTTCCCGACGTTTGGCGTCATGCCCTTGTGATCCCCACACCAAAAACATCCAATCCAATATCTTTTTCCAACTATCGACCAATTTCCATACTCCCTTTTCTATCAAAAGTCTTTGAACGCATTGTGCATGATCAATTGTACCAATTTTTACATACCAATAACATCTTATCCCCTTTTCAATCAGGTTACCGCCCTGGCCATAGCACAGTCACGGCACTTAACAAAGTCTGCGATGATATTCGAGCTGGTATTGATAATAAACAGGTCACTCTGCTTGTTTTATTAGATTTCTCAAATGCCTTTAACACAGTAGACTTTGATATTCTATTAGCAATATTAAAGTCCATAAATATTTCCTCAATCGCTACTGAATGGTTTTCATCGTACATACGGGGCCGCAGACAGAGTATTAAACTAGATAATAGAGTATCTTCACTGAGCCACATTAACGCTGGTGTCCCGCAAGGTGGAGTCCTGTCACCATTACTCTTTTCCATTTTCATTAATACTCTCACTCAACACATATCTTCTTCTTATCACCTTTATGCTGATGATTTACAAATTTATACAACAGTAGCCGTCAATGATATTGCTAGTGCAACTGCCAAAATTAATTCCGATTTACAAATGATAAATATCTGGTGTAAATCATTTGGGCTCACTATAAACCCAAGTAAATCTCAGGTTTGTGTGTTCGGCACCTCTAAACAACTATTTAAAATATATTCGTTTCCACTATCGGTATCATTTGATAATGTTAGTTTAGAGCCTAGTGGGAGTGTTGTGAACTTGGGAATCAGGATGGATAGCACATTTTCCTGGGCACCTCACGTTTCTGAGCTCAGTCGTAAGATTTTCTCTGCTATAGGTAGACTAAGAAGATGGAAAAATCTCTTGCCTTTAAAAACCAAAATATCCCTGGCCCATACCCTTCTTCTGCCTATTCTAGACTATGCGGATTCTTGCTATATAGATTTATGCCAGCAGCTACTTAATAAGCTTGAACGTCTGCAAAATCTTATTATAAGATTTATATTTGGACTAAGAAAACACGACCATGTGTCTCAGTTTCGGACTCAACTGAAATGGCTAACGATAAAAAACCGACGTAACTTACATTCCCTCACTCTCCTCTATACCATTCTTTTCCACCCTGTTACTCCTTTGTACCTTAAAGAACGGTTTAAGTTCTTGGGGTCAACCTCCCTGCACACTCAACCCCTCCGCTCCCGTGCTAACAACCTTCTGGAAATTCCTTTGTGCCGTACGAAATGTTATGCTGAATCCTTCACGATCAAGACTGTTAAGTTATGGAATGAGCTGCCACTTATAGTTAAACAATCTCAGTCAGTTGAAATATTTAAACGCCGTCTTAAACTACACTATCTGGAGCAAAATCTATGAGAATTTATTTTGTGTATGTATATGTATGTATATGTATGTGTGTGTATGTGTATATATATTTATATATATATATATATATATATATATGTATGTATATATATATATATATATATATGTATATGTATATATGTATATATGTATGTATATGTATGTGTATGTGTATGTATGTATGTATGTATGTATGTATATATGTATGTATGTAGGTATGTATGTGTGTATGTATTTATGTATGTATTGTGTGTATTGTATATATATATAATTCAGGTAAATCAATACTGTAGAGTATATTTTAAATAAATATCTTATAATGTATAAATATGTGATACTTTTTGCGCCATTCTGCTTTTCATAATACTAGATTCTATAGTACCGGTTGCCTGTAAGAGATCACTTTCAGTGATAAGGCCGCCGTTGCACATTTACAGTTTGTGTAATGTAATATGTTTAATATGTGAAATGTTAACCCATACAATATGTAAAGTGCAATAAAGTATTATTATTATTATTATTATTATTTCTTTGAGGCTCCACAACTTTTTCCACGCTATGTTAATTCTTAATTTGACTTCCATTTCGTTATTATTTTGGTTAAATGATATATGTCTACCTAGGTTAGTGTAGTTATCTACGTAGGTTAAAGGCACTTTGTTTATATATATATATATATATATATATATATATATATATATATATATATATATATATATATATATATATTTATATATATATATATATATATATATATATATATATATATATATATATATATATATATATATATATATATATATATATATATGTAAGCATATCTTATAGGGGACGTTTATTAATGTAATAGGGTCCAAAAGTGATTTATATATTTTTTTCTCTTTGTCTGTGCGTTTGTACACGCTAATCTCAGAAACAGCTAGCCATTTTAATGCAGTTTTATTGAAATCTATTAATAAATAAAAAAGTTACGTCAATTTAAAATATTTACTTCAACAACATTGAATTAGAAATTTTAGTTTTCAATGTAAAAATATTATCTTAAAATTTACTTAATAATAATATTAACACCAGAAAGTAATTCAGATTAGTACTTAAAATAGTGTAATTCAAGCGGGCAAAGAATCGCTAGTATGTAATAAATTGACTGAATTTTTCAAAGTCAATATAGGGTGTCAACATGTCCGAACATTAATTTCGTTGCACCTCGATTTCTGCCCTAAAAACTTCTAATACTACCATAAAAACGTTAAAATCTTTTTTTAAATATCTTAACAAGCATTCTTTTTATTAAAAAATGGTGAAAAGTTTATAGATGCGATATGGTGCCTTTTTCATAATGGTGAAAAGCAATTCATTTCTAGGATAAAAACCATGTAAACATACCAAGGAATTGTATGTAAAAAATTATATTTTCTTTTTTAAACGTTAATAGTGTAGTAAAGGCGAAATATATTTTTCTATATCTAAAATTAACAGTCTTTAAAGTTCAAAATCATCTTCATAATTGTCCTTAAACTCAGCTAACTTATCTAAGCTTTCTTTGAAATCTGCATATTCAAGCCCTTCTTGTTGAAATTTGTGCAATTTAGCAAATTTAATTCTGCTCACATCCCTGTGAAGCTTTTCAATCATGTCTGCCATAAAATTACCATTATGTAAACCAGCAATTACAGAACAACTCTCGACTTTCTCTGGTTCGTTATCTTTTCTTACAAATCCATACTTATTCAAATTATCAGAAAAGAACTGTGGAAATGGAGTTTTTAATTCAAGTGGTTTTTCACAAACAGTGACATTTGTCGCCGAAAGGAAGTTATTTGCTTGAAAATACAACTCAAACATTTCTTTTATATTGTTACACCTATACGCTGGAAGATTCATCTGTTCTTTCGCTTCTTTTAATGGAGCTTTCAAATATGATTCTGGTATACCTCTTACAGTAATCAGTTGGAATAGCTTATCTGTAGCTATCTTGCAATTTGGTGTTATAGACTTATACAATGGTTTTGTTGTGTTATTTAAATATTCAATAAGATATTCAGACTCATTTATGGCAAAAGGCATTCCTAATGAAGCAGCAGCCATCTTCCTTCCATATCCAGTCATATCAGCACAAATGTCAGACATTGTGTAAGTGTTACTCTTGTGCCTATATTTTTGACCTAATGTATCAATAGCAGATGCTAATAATGCTGAAGTATGGTAATACAAATCCGGTTTATAAGTTAGGTAATCAAATAATCTGGGGTTGCCTGGCTTTCTCCATCCTTTCTCACCAGTGCATAGAGGAACATATAGATTAACATGCTGAGACAATTCTTCAATTGAAAGTGCAATATTAACTAATCTTATTGAATCTCTTAAGGTAGATTTTTCTCTTTCTTCTTCTGTTGAAGAATTGTTGTCGGGAAAATATGATGGTATAATAGGGTATGCTAATATACTTTTTGCGTATTCATCAGTCAGATGCTCAATACAACCTAAGGCTAATCCTGCAAATCCATCAATGCAATCAAAATTAATTTGAAATCCTTGCATACTATCACATTCTTCCACATATTTTCTGATTTTATCAGCAAAAGCTTCTCCAAAATCTGATTTCCAAATTGAGCGACCAGACATGTTAATGTCAAACCCTTCCTGAAAAACATAATAAAATAAATGAAATTTTAAAAGGCTATATGGCACTTTAATCAAACAATAATTTAAAAAAATGAGTGATTAATTTTAAATATACATTTTCATTCCCATGTTGATATTCTCTTATCACATTAACAGTACGAGGATGAAATCTGGGATACAGGTAATCTGTCCATGTATTAACCTCTTCATCCAAATTATATTCTTTATTTTCAACTTCTGTACTTTCAGAATCAATATCTCTTAAAAAATTGTTTCTTTTTGATTCAGGTTCAACAATTTTTTCAACAGCATTCCACGAAAGATTTTCTTCTTCGGTATTCGACTCTTCCAAGCCTCCGCTTTCTGGAAGAGTCTTAAGAGATCCTTTTAGATCAGCTAGTAGTAAGCGAGGAGTGTAAGTAACCTCCCCATTGGCCGTCTGGCCTTCTCGATATAAAACGTCGTGGTTGCATTCATTTTTGACTGTTCCAGTGTAATCAAAACTCAATTCTTGGATGTTCCAGAAATGTGTTCCTATATAATTGGAATAATGGCCAAATTGTAACGTGAGTATTTCTCGTGTAGACATTGTAAACAAATATTATTCACTGCTGTATTTGAAAATAACATGTGTAATTATATTATAACTTATCTTATTATTTGATTTTGATTTTATATTTTCCAACATGAACAACGACTGAACAAAAGCTTTGTATTTTTATATTATTTAAACCAATCTTTGTTTGTTATTGGCTTAAAAAGTAATATGTCAGAATTTGTTTCCTATTTGTTGAGATTTTTATTTATAATTTGTTGCTAAATATTAATTATTTAATAATAAATTAATTTTAAAACTTAAAAAACCAATAATTGACTTTATTCGATAGTCCACAATCAGCAATGGGATGGGAGATTCAAGGAAACATGCAACAATTGACAAATAACATTTAACAAGACAACAATTGTTCACATAAAATTCCGATTAGTTGTCTGTGATGGCTTGGCAAGTGACAAGCCGAACATTAATAAACGTTTCGCTTCCATCTATACACTTGCTCGTTAGTATTTTTATTATGTTTCTGATATGCAAAAGTGATAGAAGTCGATATCGTAATAGCTTCTGCTTTTTTATTAAACATTTAAATAAGAGGATGACAATAATTCAATAGACTACTATTGTACTATTGCAATCTTTATGTTAAATAATTAAAATTTCATACAAAAATGATTTATTTAATGAGGACTTAAAAAAAGGCTGATTGTTAATACAACCATCTTTTTATATATACTTTTTTTATATTAATGTTAATACATATATATAGTTTTTACTATAAATATAGATATGTACTGACATTAAAAATTGTCCTATGAGTTCATAACAAAGAGTAAAGTACTAAGAAGTACATAATTATACGAATCAGCAAAGTTTGCGTGTACCTTGAGAACAAAAAAATGTGTAGTATTTTTTTAATCTTTAAGATAAATATCTAACGAATTCTGTACTCACGGCAAGCTTTGCTATGCTTCAAAAAATGCCATAGTTTAATTAATTTTATCAAATAATTAAACTGCTAATTGCAAACACGAGGTTGTTCAAATATTATTTAATAGATATTAACACACGTGCAGTAATACAGGGCAGTGACACAAGTCTGTATTATACGAACTCCTGAGCCAAGTTGTGTACAAACGTGTAAACACATGACGAATCTCTTTTTTAAACTAAATCCTTTTTTGATTGATTATTATTAAGTATTAACTTAATATTAACTTTTTTTTGAGCCTGTTGTGGCGCAGTAACACAAGCGCGAGGCTATAAGCGCGTCAGGTTGTAGGCTCAATCATATCATAACTCAAATAAAAAAAATATCTAATATGTTTACTATATATATATATATATATATATATATATATATATATATATATATATATATATATATATATATATATATATATAGATATATATATATATATATATATATATATATATATATATATACATATATATATATATATATATATATATATATATATATATATATATATTAAGAGGATTGACCTAACTACTTGATATATTTATTAAACAAAAATTACATTCTAGTCAACATCTCTCTCATGTGTATTATTTTTTTTATAACACAAACACCTTTCCGTTAACTTGGATTGGGTCTTCTCAGAGTTGAGCACTTGCTGCGCCATTGGTACGTAGCACTACATTTTAGTGGGGTAATTTCTGCAAGTCTACAGAACATCTTGTACGTTGCAACGGTTGCTTAAGGTCCGTTGACATTGGTGACATGTAGATTTCCAGCGAGATTACTCTCGTCCATACAAGCAAGTGTTTTGTGCCCAACAGTTAACGCAGATTATTCTATTTTTCTATGAAGAATTCCTCATCATTACTTGATATATATTTTTTTTATCATTAGGCTGTACCATTGGGGGAAGCTAATTAAATTTCAAAAAGTTACTTAATAAAACTTATTACTGGTAAAAATAAACACAACATAAATTCATTTCATTTTTATTACCAAAAAATTATTAAAAATCATTCAACTTAGCTTGTTTGTCTAATTCTACAAAACTAAACTATCCTCTACCCTTACTTTCTAAGCTTACATATAAAATATGGATGTTGAAATACTGGCAGTGGAAAAATACATTTTTGTTTTATGGTACATAGCGATAAAGACTACTTGGCTATTGTGAACATTATGGGTGTTAAGTTACTTCATTATCTTATAAATGTTAAGAAAACTATTACTAATTATATGTACCTTAGCACTTAACTTGATATTAAAGCGTTAGTAAATTATAAAGCAAGGTGTTCTAAAGAGATAACTAATGTAAGAGAATATTTACAGAATTGCACACTAAATCGAAATCTATCAAGTATCTAAAATGTATATAAGACTAAGTCGTGCACTTCAATAGTACTGCTCTTTTACAATTTCTTGACACTATTTTATTCAATCCTTTTATTCTACTGACAGTCAACTTCAACATTCCATTCAATTCACACTTAACAATACTTCACAATAATTGATTATTTTGAAATTTTCTAAATTGTTTTTGAGTTAAGTAACAAAAGTTCAAATTGGTGTTTTTCATTAGAGTTGTCATAAATATGGCAACATTTTTTTTATTTCTTTACAAAAACGTTTCTGAATTAAAATTGATTTATTTCAATCTTTATTTAAGTTAACCTGTTTTAGAAATGCATATTTCAAGAGATATACAGACATTCTTTTTTGCTACGACATGGAAGGAGCTACTTATATTAACCACAAAAAAGAATGCCTACATATTTCTTACTACAAATTCCAATGAACAAATTATTGTGAACAGTCATCATATCACAGTTAAACCTAATCTTATATTTTAGGACTGCACTCATTTTAAACATTTAATTCAAATTTAGACATTGATTTTTGAACTATAAACACTTTGAACATTATATTATATATTTAACATCATGCATATTGCCTATTATTCAAGGTTAATCAAAAATGTATAACACAAATTAAATCCGTCTTCTCAGATATCTTACTTTGGACAGAACTAAGTCACAACCAATTCTACTAACTTTACCAAATCTCCTACTATCTAGAAGTTGACGTTTATTTTATTTAACCAATCATTCTAATTGCAAGGTAAAGTTCTCAATTTTTCATTTACTTAGGCGAGCATAAAGAAAAATACTTAAGAGTAAAGTAGCAGATTCACATAATATTACAAATTGAAAAAATTGTTTCTACTTATCAATATAATCAGAAAATTCGTTTCCTTTTTAAGTAGTTTTAGTTACGACCACAAACTGATTATATACTACAGTACCTAATAGATTTACATCATAAAATTATTGAGAGACTTAAAGTATACAAAAGGATAATTTTATAATCATAAACTAAATAGTTTTCGCGTCCGTCTATCATAATTAATGAACTAAAAACGCACCACTTCTAAAATTATACTTATCTTACAAGAACTAAAGTCTGAGAAAGCTTACTAAATACATACAGATGTTCAAATTAAATCTAAGCCCCTCATTCAAGTTTGTGAACCACCAAATGTTTTAACTATCCATATAATTTGATTGAGATCTATTTATAATAAATTGAAATATATATAATACATACATATAATTTTAACTTCTAACAGTGCTTTTCACTGAATTAGTTATTTTTGCCAAACTATGGTTACTAACTTGGCAAATTATTGCTTATGAAAAGGCTCAGAATCAATTTGCGTATACATAATGAGAGAAAGCTGCCAGCGTCAACATATAAAAAAAAATGCACACAATAAAATAAATATGTACAGCGGTGGGAACTTTAGTTAATTACCCGCTATGACTTTTGCTACTGTATTCATATCTTTTTTTTTTTTCACAAAAAAATCTAAAAAAAAAAACATGAGTAGGGCAGCAAAATACACGTTTTGTACTGAAAATGGTCTGAACCATTTAAACTATAAAACACGAGAGAAAAACAAAAAAAAATAATTATACTGTGCGGTGCTTATTAATAAAAAATGTACAGTGTACGATATGTAACGAGTGTTTCGTCGTAAATACACTTATCTGGTACTTATCACGCATTGTCTAACACAACTTTATACTTTAAAACATAGTCCGCCTTATTTAAGTGTGTAGCGTTATATTAAACCTATAGTAATTTATAAGCAAATTAATTGCAATAAAAACAATCAACTAAGTGTCATGATTACTATAATGTTTTCATACATTAATTAGTGTCATGAATGTTCTTTTAATTACTAATGAACGAGACATATAATATAACATGATTCAACGTTGTGATTGACAAGTTTAAATGTAAGCTACTTTTACTTAAAAAAGAAAGTTTTTCTTTTAGATGGTTAATGGTACATTTAAATAAGGTGGACATACATAGTTAACTAAGATGCTAACTTCAATAATAACGATTGAAAGGTAATGCATTGGGACTTTTCAATTACATGAAATAGTTATCAATCATATTTAGTATGACTTTTTAATTGATGTTTTATTGTCTTACATTGTAACAGCAGGATCTTTTTTACTTGTTTTAGCTATGTTACCCAATTTCCGCTCAAATTAAGTGATATTGGCGGAAATTAAAGATCCACTCTGCTCCAGAGCCAGCAATTGAGAAAAGCCCGAAAGAAATCGACCCCCAAAAGTAAAAAGTATGCGTTACGCGTTATGTGCTGTACGGCTTCAATGTAATTAATACAATATTGTTTCATTTTAATGTTTTGTAACAATATAGTAACTGAACGCCTTAGCGAACTGTCGCAATAATAGAAGGCATTTAGTCAGCATATTATTACTACAATATTAAATATCAGCCAGATATGTTACGTATTTAATATATTATACAATATCGGTTGCGGTCACTAAGTAATAACAAAATTGAAGTCAGCAACAAAGTAACTAGAAAAGGTACAATCATCAATTAATATTAGCCCATATATTGGACACTAAAAATAAAATACCATTTAAATCTATTTTATTTTAAATGATTTAAATCGTATTAAATATTAAACTAGAGCTATTCGGTTGACGAGTGGTGTTTTCCGCCTGCTCGTGTGTGTTTGTGTGGTCACTGGTTGATATATGAAACTGGTTTTCGCTCTTTTCGCCGGATGGACTGAAACAAAGGAATGATTATAATATAAGCAAAATAAGTGTTTTTTGATATATTTTTATTGTGTGATGAGGACTGATTATTAATATAATCCCAATGTGTTTTATTTAATTTAAAGAATTGAAAATAACAATAATGCTTTAAAAATAGGAAATCTTCGCAACACAACGCCGCATCAGTAATGCGTGAGCTGTGGTCTTTACTGATATAACTAATAAAGTATAATAAAAATCACGCAAATTACACTATACAATTAAATTTAAAAAATGGTGCTAATTGTAAAGGCGACAGGTTGTGGGTTCGATACCCACTCGAGGTAATAAAATATTTAACATTTTCACTTCTTCACTAGCAACTCAATGTCACAACACTAGGTACCTAACTTTCCCCTGCCTACTCTGCTATTTGAGGGATACAAGAAGCTAAAAATATTAAAATATTATAATTGATGTGATACTTACTTCTGTAATTTTCAGCGAGGGACAGATCGAATTTGACGGGTTTCGTTACATCTATGTCAATCTCTTCATATGACTGATCCAATACCTGCAAAGAAGTAAAATCATAAATAGTTTGCTATAGACTCCTTTAAATTATATATTTTAGAGTGTGTCTTAACACTAGGTTTCCAAGTTGCATCTACCTACCCTGCCATTTGAGGGATACAGCGTGAAACTGAGTTACATATTTAAGACGTTAAAATTAAATAAAACGTTTATTTAACAACAATTCATTTCTTTTTTTGGTTCCTTTTGAATTTTCAATTACTGCCTATCTCTTAAAAGAACAATAACTCTATATTATGTCATATAGAAATATAAAAATGTTGAATTGTATTAAATTAACGATTTAAATATTTTTATATATATTTTTTTCTATATAAAAAGTCTCTTTATTTATTACGAAAATTGTTACAAAACAAAAGAAGAGTAAAATGTTTTTATTAACAATTATAAAAAAAGTAGAAGCCGTAAAAGTACATCGTGTCTTTAAGAGTGACTTGTAGGTACGGTTCTCACTCAGGATAGTTAATAATATATATATATATATATATATATATATATATATATATATATATATATATATATATATATATATATATATATATATATATATATATATATATATATATATATATATATATATATATATATTTGTGTGTGTGTGTGTGTGTGTGTGTGTAAACTAAGGTAGGAGTACTACGGCGAACAGTTTTAAATTAAAAAAACAAACCTCAACATCACTAATGTCGTCTCCTGAATCGTCGTTCATATAAGAAGTGAGTGTTGACGCTCCGGTGGCTAACAAGCGGTATGTTCCACCAACCATGCCCGTACCTTCTACCTCTTCTACTTCCAACTCTTGATCTGATATTTCCTGTTAAAATAATTGATTATTATTTTATTTCATAAAAACTTTATTTTAATATTATATACGTAAAGTCAAGTTATCAATTTATAATGTATGGACTCTTAAGGATATATATGAATATAGAAGCCATATTTATATAATCACATTTGATATAATTCTATTTTTGATTATTATTTTATATTAGTAATAAAAAAAAATATCATCATATAACGAAAAGTGTGCACAAATACTAATAGACATAAACGTTTCTCATGAAACACTCTCAATTAACGGTTTCATAGAAAAAAAAAGACAAGCTGTTTTATAACAATTATTTTGCATATATAGTAGGGTATGCAGAGAGAATCTAGTGTGAATTCACTCCGTTTCTATTAAAACACTGCAATTCTCGTCAAACTTTCCGTCGAACTCTATAGGCTGATTTAAACGTTACCAGAGCGATAATAAAAAAAATATTTCATGTCTTCTAGTAGGGATCGAACCCACAACCTTTTACAGTTGCACGCATCTATTCATCTGCGCCACAACATGCATTTATTTTTTTAGAAAACCTGTGTGAATAACATTTAAAATGGTCAAAAATGATGTCATATTATATAGTAAAGAGCATTATCGCAAAATTCACAATAAACTGATGATACGGGATTTAAAATTAACAAAAACAACAAAACTGACGTAATCTCCCGATTTGGTTCCACATATGCATGTTAACAACAAATAAGATCGTCTTTATGTATAATAGAGAAAAAAAATATTTTTTTTATATAAGTACTTAGTGTTAATATTGGATTGATAACTAAAGCCAATTTATATTTAAAGGCATTATTTAATACAAAAGATAAATAAAAAATTCTTCAATGCATTCAAAATGTGCATACTATATTTAAATCAAAATAACTCAATTTGGACGAAAGGTGCAGACTGCAATTTTGTATCACCTTTTGGTATGGCAGATGCATAATCTAAGAACCAGTTATGGCTTACTTCCCGCTTTCAGTCAATTAGTATATTAAATATTAAATATAAACAAATCATTTATTTTGCCTTTTTTAATTCGGAACCCAAGTAAAAAAAAAACATTTAATGTTGACATTATGTGCCTTGACTTTGAATATTAGTTATCATCGTATTTGCATTCTGCAGAGGTCACTCACAGAGGATATATGCAAGCTCAATGTCAACCACTTATCCCACACATTGCAGTATAATAAAAAAAACATGTATTATTACTCTTTTTCAACCATAGCAGTGAAGCAAAGGGAAGCTAGTATTGAGACACTCTGTTCCCCACACACCGACCAATGTTAGAGTCATTGCGTGTTGAGCGGCGGAACTCAACGCAGCGTTCTACCTTCTTACCATAATTCGAGAAAATAAAAATATTTCGCCTTTCACAGTTTCCAATAAGATGCTACGCCGCGTGCCACGGACTCAAGTATTTATTTTAGGGACATGATAATAATTAGTAAATATTCTTGAAAATATTTTTTCTACATTTCAATAATTTTTAAACCTTTAATATTGATAAAGTACTGTTGAAGTCTTTTGTTATTATTTGGCTTATTCTTATTTATTTTGGACAAGCACATAATGCATTTGCATCGTGAGTCACTTTGTTTAATATTATTTATTTTGATAATTTAATTCATTATCGTTATGTGAATTTTAACACTGTGTATTTATATAGCAGTAAGCATTTATATAGCAGTAAATAAAAGTAGATGTTTTGACATCGATGTTGAGTCTCCGAAAAAAAAATCGAAACATTTTACGTAAATCAACTGATATATTTAATCGATTTGCTATTGTTAGTAGGTCATCTTAATAATAATAATAATAATAATCTATAATATCAAAACTAGAAGTAGTATTTTTGCTGTAGTCTTTTTTATTGAAGATACTACAAGTTTTGTTGAAACATAAACAGCAAAAACTTTTCATCAAATTAAAAATAGTTTCAGAAAACGACCCATGTGGACACTACAATAACATGGACATAAATAGAATGAATAAGTAAGTAATAAGTAATGACCTGTTCAATGACGGTCTCCTCGTCGGCCTCCTTGACCTCGGGGTCTATCTCCACGTCGTCCATCTCCACGTCCGCGTCCACCTCGGCCTCAGTTTCGTCGTCCACTTCGTTGTCGCTGCCGAAGCCGCTGTACTTCATCTCACCGCGCTCCAGAGCCTCTAGACTTTCTGAAATGATCCGTGGAATTTTAATTGATTGAATTGTAGGGGCACAAGCGTGCGACTGTGAACACGACAGGTCATGGGTTCGATAGCCTAGAAGAAATGACATATGTATTACTTTAGCTCTGGTAACAATGTAAATCGTGGCATTAAGTTCCGGCACTTAATACGCTTTGTCTTAAATTCGGCGGAAAATAGATAATTGAACGGAGTGTCTTAGCACTAGGTTCCTGAATAATCTCTGCCTACACTGCCTTGTGTGGGTTATCATCTGTAATAACATGTTTTAAAATTGTAATTGTATTTATAAGATGGAATTGTATGTAACTAAACGAAGCTATTTCTGTAATATAGAAATAAACCGCGTTTATTACTTTAGTGTCTTAAATAATCTGTAATTTAAGTACCTATATACCAAAATATTACAATAATTGTATAATTTTTGTTTGTATTTGGCTTAAACGCTGTATCCTGCATATAGCAGGGTCATCAGAAAGAACTTAGCGTAAAGACACTCCTCCATTCAATTTCTAGCAAATGTTCAAGATATTCCTTGTTAGGGAATGTCTAATTTTTTTTTAGTTTTAACTTTCGCATTCTCTTTTAAATAAAATAAATATAATATTAACACATGTTAATTAATGATCAAGTTATTTAGTTACAAAAAGGACTTTAATAATTTATTTAAGTAAGTATTGAAACTTATATGAGCGTCAAAGATTCCTTACTAAAAACGACATGTAATCCTTGACTCAGTCATTGCCGGCGAACGGTGGTAAGTAAATACGGAGTATTATATTTCAATAACTTTTAATTTTTTAGTACCAATGCTATTTATTATGTTTTAAATAAAAAAATACAAAAAAAAATGTGATAGTCGTGGTGGTATTGAGCCTATTCATATTTTAATTTTCTTGCCTTTGTAACTAGACAATACGCGGCGTTTAGCTCTGCTACTGCACGTAATGCCTCACATATTCGAAGATAGATAACGGTTGTCTTAGTACGGGGTAGCGGGGTACGAAGGTGAGGAAAACGAAAACAACAAAAGGAATAAACCGCAAAATGATAAGTTACTCATCACGTACAAAAACTTCTTTACCAATATATTGAGAAATTAACAAAATATTTGGATTTGTTTTTTTTTTACTTAATGCTACAGTAGGGTAGGCATAGGGAACCTAGTTTTAAAACGTTTTGTTTCTTTCGAGAGGGGAAATGAAAATAAATCATTCCACATTATGGGAATAGAACCCACAAGCATCGCGTTTAGAATCTATGCCACAAGGTATTTCAACTGATTAAAGCTTAGTATAGACAAGTAGTAGGTATTAATGTCACATATTTAATTACCTGGATAAATCATAGCCTTTTTGATTGCTTGCGGATCCTTTCTCGACCATTTTTGCACTTCTTCATCCATTTTGCCAACTTTGGATGGATTCATGGCCCATAAGCAACCTGTAAAATATATCATTTGTTATTACTGATATTCCATATGTTATGTTTTTATTAAAATATAGATATCGGAGACATGTATATAAGTGGTAACTGGGCCGAGACCGTCGTAGCGTAACGTCCGACTGTACACACGATGATTGTGTATTCAATTTCCACTTTGAATTAAGAATTATTTTCATTTCTCTAGCAAACAAGAACAAGATAAACGGCGGCGTTAAGTTTCGCCACTCAAAACACTATGTTTGTACGGTGCCTGGACAATGAGAGCTCTCTCAGAACTAAATTCCCTCTACCTACTGAGTTTTACGCGAGATACAATGCATAGATAAAATTGTATTATTTTATGTTATTCTTTATAGTTGAGATGATTTCCCTACCTTTTCTTTGACTTCCATTTGTTGAGGGCTTTTCTATTTTTTCAAAACATTTATTAAGACTAAGATTGTGTCGCACAGAATTTTTCCATCCATTTGGCGCCGTTTTAAAATATGGAAAATGTTGACTGAAAAAAGAAATCAAATATATTAATCAAATATATATTGAACATCATAAGAAGTCTACAAGTCCTGTCGTGGCGCAGCGGCACAAGAGTGTGACTGTAACCGACAGGTTCTGAGGAATGGAAGTGGAACGGAGTGTCATAACACTAGGTTTCACTTCCGTTCCCTCTGCCTACCCTGCTTAGTGCGGGATACAGCGTGAAGCTGAAGAAGATGAAGATAAGAAGTCTACATGGATATGACTTCAATAATTACCTTTTTAAAACATTATACAATTATAATATTTCAACAAATATAATTGAAACTTGGAGTTTATTAATGTGAAGTCATATTTTACTATCTTTAATTACACTGTTTATTTCCTTAAAATACGTTAATATATTTAACATTTGTAAAAGATTTTATAAAATAATTTGTCATTTAGTTTACTGAATGACATAACATACTACATTTTCTGGATCTTAAATATGTTAAGCACTAGCGACCCGCTAGCGGCTTCGCCCGCTTGATTTAAATTATTTTTTAATTTCAGCTAAATAAATAAACATTTTGTAGCAATTTTGTCGAACTAAATATACTTAATTGATATAACTTTTTATTTACTAACCGATTGAAACAAAACAAATACTAAATGTTGAGGAAAGGTTGCCAAAATATTATAGT
The DNA here is from genome assembly GCA_019049475.1 of Eueides isabella. Classification (NCBI taxonomy): domain Eukaryota; kingdom Metazoa; phylum Arthropoda; class Insecta; order Lepidoptera; family Nymphalidae; genus Eueides; species Eueides isabella. Next base: position 5,856,698 of record CM032393.1, read on the forward strand.
GACAACTGCATTTAAATCTGGTTAGCCGTCGCCTAAAGACGGCGTTTAGACATTAATTAATTACAAACTTATTATAAGTATAGATTTCCAAATCACAGCTTTAAATTTATCAAATAACATTTCGTTAACGTCAAAGAGCACGAAGGCAACTTCATTTTATTTATTACGTAAATATCTTGTTTATTTATGTCATGCCAGTCAACAATGAATATAGATGTTATTTTAAAATTACAAAAGTTTCCTTGTTGGAAAACTACTTACCACATGAAATTATAAATTTCTGAGACCGGTAAACTGCCAGTCCTGGAATTCTTCAGTGCCATGGCTATTAAACAGGAGTACGAATACGCTGGTTTAGGGAACTCCCCCGCCACTGCCTTGCTATTCACGTACTTCCCTTGACTCGTGTCGACTGTGAACGCTCCGTTTACAGCAGTCTTTATTATTTGCCTACTACTATTCAATGACGAATTATCTAACAAAATCGTCGCCTGACTTTTGTTCCCGTTGCCTAAAATTGTTCTAGATTGCTGAGCGTCCAATATGTGTATATTTCCCGATATTATAGTTTTCGTTCCTAAAGATTGTATAATTTTTTGGCTACTATTTAAAATTGAACAGTTCTTGTTGTTCACTTTCAATATTTCAGGCTGGCTCGCTTTTATTCGGACCGTTGGCGTGATGGTTGGCGTGTGGCTTGTGCTCTTTACTTTACTAGTGTCTAAATCTTTCAACAAGTCTTTCACAACAGTTTTGTCTTGCTTTCTTACGTATATAACCATCTGTGTGGGTTCTTCAAGTTTTTTAGGTGGAGGGTCTTCAGGTTCCTGTACTTTTGAAACTTTTATTGCGTTCGGGGAAAACGTTAAGTGACTCTTTTCCTCCTTTGGACTGGCTAGCGACGTACTATTGTTGAGATCATTGCTTGCAGCTGAAGTTAGTAAAAGGTTGGATGCTTCTTCTTTAACAACACTTTTAACTGGAGTTTCCGCAAAGGATGAAGGCATAACGGAGTTTGGATTCACCATAACCGCGTTAGCCTCTGACCCATATAGATCGAGATTGTGCACAAAACTCGATGAAGAGTTATTGAGCCACGTGACTGAGTTGTCTGTGTCCATATCCAATAGTGGTGGCATTTCTGAAAAATTTAAGCCTAACGAGTCCTGCAAAGGAAAGTTATAATTTTATTGCTTATTATAAAAAATAATTTTATATTTTAGTATATTGATGTTTATAGTTTAAGTAAATACTAACGGAAAAATCGGTGATGCTGCTTAAGTCTGTTGCTATTTCATTTTTTATGTCCATGTCCAGCATGTCCTGGAGTGAATCGGTTATGTACAAATCCATGTCTAAGCACGCCTATAAAAGAAATAAATAATATTTAAATTAATACTATACAATAGAAATTATTTTTTATTCAAAAATAAATAAATCTAATGAAAAAAAAAAGATGTCGAACTTTCGCGCCATTTTTGAGTTCAAAAATAGCAAGCCTTTTTTCGTGATGAAAAGAAGATGAGAATGAATTCCTATACTCTATAACGAAACCTGTTTCCTTGGTATGTGCGTCTTAGCAGTGAAAGAGTGAGTCTATATTTATATTGTTGTCTCGTTTGTTCTCATTTAAAGGACACGAAAAGTGAGCTCCGTAAATGGATTAATATAATGTTAATACAACTGCACTTGACGTGTAGTATCATAATTCATAGTATAATAGACATAAATGTTAATAAATTTATTGTGTTAACAAGATGATTGATTAATTTTAATTTACTTATATTTTTATAGACCTACATCAACAAATTATTTGTTGGATCGAAATGCATGGCTCGTTGAGATGCGTAGTGCGAGCGCGCCTACAAAAAAAACCTACATAGAGTTGTACATCGGAAGGCTTCCAACTTTCGGGACCACATTTTTTATCGAAGCTATTTAAGTTATAAATAACCTTCTTGTTCCGTTACCGAGTGTTCTTGTTCAGAGATCTATATATGGATGGTGTTTTTATCTACTATCAGAGGCTAATTTTAAACACTATTCGACTCGGACAGTAAACGGTACTATGGGACTGTTTGGGTCCATATGGGAAGTAACAATTACATTCGCTTTTGGCATTTTGGTCTTTACATTTAAAAAATCACAGCAGTCTTTGTTCATAGTTTGTATTGTCTACAAAATAAATGTGTCTTGAAAGTCGTCACAGTGTCATTATCTTTTTTTATAAAGGCGCAAACAATACAAGGCAAGGGACTAGTCAAGGAATAAAGGCAGCGGACCATGAAATAAAATTCATGGGAAAGGCACGGAATCAGCAGATGGTATGTTATCGTCACTATTTCATTGTAGTTCACACTCTACAATTGAATTGACTTCAATAAACGATGTGCAGCTCTTATTCAATAAATTAACTCTCGTTATTTCTGTCGTCTGATGATCTAATAATATAGAGTACGACAACTTGCTGGCTTATTTATGTATTAGTTTTAATATATATTATTTAATAGTACACACAATATAATGTTTACAGGCAATGCCTGAAATTAGGCGGAAACTGAGGAACGGAACGTCTGTCGAACGTTTGTAGAAAATATAATGATATATAATTTTCAATTTTATTACAAATATATAGTTTACTTTTATTGCTTTTTAAACTTGTTGATACTAAAAGAGTGGCTTGAATTTTTCAAGTTATGCAGCCTTTTGTCGAGTGTATAGCAGAGTTCACGGTTGTTATTGGTTTCATATTAAATAAAAAAAAACCACGCACGGGCAGTCGTGTGCAGATTAATGTATAGCACATTCTTGCAAAGTCAAACTGAAGACGATCGTAAAAAATATAGAGCGACTTGATTTACATAAAAATAAATTGCGTTCTCATTGTATAACAAACATTATACATATACAAAATATTATTCTGAATGCGAAACGAGTGCACTGACAGATAAGAGAAAAACGTGAGCGTCATATCTTTAGCCAATCGGAAGCAAAGTCTACAGTTGTGTTTTTTTAAATTATTTACCTTTTCTACTAATCGCTATCATACATTTTAAACGATAAGGAATTAAACAATTTTAGTAAACAAAATTTCATCTGCTGAGATATTCCGCATCACATATAATTTTGGGGTATATATTTTATCAAATCGGCAAAAGAGAAACTCAAATTGGGGTGGCAGACAGAGATGGCTATAGGAGATCGAAAGAGGGTGAATCGACCCCTAATGACATCGCAGCCGCCATACCGCGCCCTTTGAGCTAACGAAAGCAAGCTGCTGGTATTTTGTTTGAGATCTCCGAGTTATGTATTTATTTTGAGAGTATAATTAAAATTTAAAAATAATAATAATTATTATTCATTTTAGAACAAAATCTAATTTAGGCATATTTATTTTTAAAAATATAAAAGAATAGAGCATAGAATACGTGTCATGAATATTTTATTCATTAACTTTTTTGTTATAATGTTTCACGGGCCGAAAATGTCTGTAGATCCGTCTCGGCAGTACTGAGTAGTGCCATGCCGCAGAGGGCCATGAACTCGCTCTTTATTACTTAGAGTTCATCTCGCTTACGTGCGATATGAAATAGGAACTATTAAAAGATATTTCTGAACTGCTTTTCATCTTATGGACACTTAGATAACCCTATTGAGCGCGTGTAATAGATCTATTTATTTATTTTTTTATTTCATTCAAAGTATGTATTCAATTATCATTATAACATAAACAGTAGGTTAATCAAAACACCTGCTTTATACTTACAAGTAGGTTGTCAGTTAAAAAAATAACAAAAAACAGACAAGGAAACACCATCTGAAGTCTACGACACTCAATAAACTTGTTTCGCATGGTATGAATGAATATTATCAGTCCAATTATATTAATACCTATTAAAAAAAACTAATATTTAATTTATCTATAACTTAAATCAAAGTAATTAAGCAGAAAATTCGTTAATGTTTAAATGAGGAAACAAATTAAACACGTCGAAGTTTCAAAATTAGCTTTAAATATAAAATTCTGTGTTCAACAGAGCAAATGTCTGGTAAAGGAGCAGGTAGTCGGCAACGGCAAAATCCGACCGTCAGTTTTTTAGAGCACGCCTTTATTATTTACCTTGTAACAAAAACGAATCAAGTTACATAAGTCAGCAGAATATTTATTTTTTGTTTTAGAGTTAAGTTGCTTTCGTTCTATTTCATATTCCTTTATTAGGCAAAACTTCTTGAGATATATTTTCAGCAAAGGATAGTGGGGCCATAGAGGCGCCGTGAGGGGCCGCCTAGTGTCCTCGAACCTGACCGCGCGCTATCGCCTTGAACTCGCCGCAGTCTGCTCGTACAAATTACCTTATGTCTACGCTGGCGGAGAATTAGCGCGAAAAATTGGAAAATAGATACCGAAATTGCATACAAAAAACCCTCCCTAACTGATTTACACAATAAAACTTCTAGGGTCTCTACCGCTTTATTCTCTTATTCCTTTCTAAATAATCTTGTCATATTATACGTTTAAAATTTATTACATTTACTTCGATCTAGTTAAGTATTAAGTGAATACGTGTAGTAAGTTAAAAATTCATACATTAAGACAAAAAATATCCAAAGTTGCTTGGCGCGAAAATTATTTATATGTGTTTTTCTTCTGCGCGCGCATTGTTAGGATGATTTAGGAGGGGTTCCGTATTGATTATATGTGCGGCGCAGTCACTCCCCTCTGTCTACTTCCCTGTTAAAAGGGAGGGAAACTGAAATATTCTCTGTATAAACTTTCATACATTTTATTATGTCTGGACTTCAGGATTGGAGCGAGCATACTACAACTTTGAAAGAGTAAAAAGTAGTAGTAGAAGTATTTTTAAAAAGTAGTAGTATTTTGAGTTAAATTTATTTTAAAAGGTTTCAAAGTATTATTTTAATGAAATAATACAAGTATTCAAATATTTTTTGGTATTTACCTTCATCAATTTGAATATTCAGTTGTTTGTTCGCGATTTACAGAATGATGACACCTGCCGGGTCAACGCTCTCTTCGTAATAAGTATTTGACTCAACCTTGGTAATAAGCAAGATTCATCAGATACATTTACTTTAAATTAAGAATTATGTTATCCATGATTAACATTAAAATTTGTCAGTTTATATTGATTAGAGACAAATGCAATATATTGTGTAATTAAATAAGGCCTCTCTTAAATTAGTTTTTTTTTTTTGCATAAACGTACTAAATAATATCATGGTTAATATTTTATATCGAAACCAGATACGCCAGCAAATGTTTAAGAAGCCATGTAATAAAGGAACTAGGTACCTATGAGCCTTCCAAGTTGAGTACCCTACTGTAAAGGTCTTGCTTCCGGTGTAGAGCATACGCCCGTTTTTAATTACTATTGTAAGTTAATGTTTCTTTATAGAATAGAAAAAACTAAATATGAACGTGTTACATTTTTTTTATTTTGTATGTAAATTAATAATAATAATGGAAATTAGTTGATAAAAGAAAATTGTTATACGTATTTAAATTATAAATTAAGTAGATAACAGAAGAAAAGCATCTAATTAAGAGTATTATTTTGTTGTAGGACCTATAATATTAACAAAAAGTGTTTATTTACAGCTTTTATTTCCGTTAGGCCTAATAAAGCGATAAACGAGACAGAGTTTATAATAATACAAAACGATTTCACATCGTCTTTTCAATGGCTTTAATGAAAATGAGTAAAATGGTAAGGATGTTTTTATTTTCGCTTATCCGACTAACACCAACCGTTAACATTAGGGGAGAGTGTAACGGCTGGCGGAACAACTACAGGTGTGTGCATGTTATATCCACATACAAAAACTACTACATTCACACTTACGCACACTAAAACAGGTTGCAGCCAGTCCCTTTTTCGTTGAGTGCACTCACCACAGACTAGCATTATCAGTTGTTTACATAACATAATATCATGATAAGTTATTTCGAAATTATTTCAGCCATGACCTTAATTGTTTATAATACATATTCTGCGTAATTGACTGTATTTTTGTATTAAAAATAAATATGATTATCAACACACATTTATTAATCCTCAATAATCTCGGTAAATGTTTAACTACTCATTAAAATTATTTGTTATTATTTAATAATATGTTATACAAATTTCCTTGTATTACTGAAATTTATAGGCTATGGTATACGACACACGAGTTTGTTCGTTCGATAACACACAAACACATAGACGTGGTGCACTCATTGTTAAACGTTTTGAAATTCTCGCTCGAAACCGGCCGTGGGAACCGCATTACTACCTCGTAGACAGAATCAATCTATATAAAATATATTAATAATATTAAAGCAATGTACTATTTTTATTGATTATATGGTTTAGATTTTGTAACATAGAACACGGTAGGTATGTTAACAAGCTTTTAGTTACTTCACAAATTTGAAATTGGCTATAAATAAATTACTACAGCCTAAGTGTGCATACGTTGATAGTACCTAACTATAAGGTCATGTATATAGAAGAATGCATGCACAATCACATACGTATATAATATAGTTACAACTTACGTTAAGTTCATTGACGGCGAATTGGCGCCGTTTTAACACGTACAATTGATATCGGCTTATATCTCTTCATTAAATAGTATTAAAAATTTAAATAATTATTTCAATTTGTTTTGCATAAATGATATCAAAAAAGAAAACATGATCACATTATTCTTTACTAATTACTAAAATAACTTGTTAAATAATAATAGTAATAATACTACACATTCCATCCTTATCAAACGTCAAGTCAATGAATGTGAGAGACAGAGACAAAACACGAAACAATTTCGTCCGTTACAAATATTTATACACCGCGTGTTTAGAAATTACTTTATTACTTTAAAATTAAATAGTACGTAATCAGTATTAAATTAAACAATCAGTATGTAAATAATATTCACTAATAAAATATGACAAACCAGCCATAACACGTAATGATTTTGATGAGGACTACGTAACTAAGTGGAATGATTTCCCGCCACTTTGACACTAATAAAATATCAACATCACTTCTTGGTAATTTCATAAAATATAAACATTACACTCTTACAGCATAAAATATACCAATATTAATACCAAATAACCATGCATTATGAATGAATGACATTAAAAAGAGCGGGACACGGGTCTCTTACTTTCTCACTGCCCAAAACATGACTTATACAAATCGAAATGTCGTTATTTACGTAAAATATGACTTACCGAATATTTATCCAAATAAATATCCTTATGCTCAATAGAATAATCCTGAATTTCACACATTTACGTTTTTAGCGTCATGAAATTGACAAATATAACACCACTCACTCCATAGACTATGTATTCTGTTTTGCTATTATGTGAAAAAGTACACAAAGAATGGCTCGAGTTTCTATTGGCGGGCTTCTACCACGTGACCGACGTTGAGGAAATATTATTGGTCCAAAATATTCAATACATTGACGTCATGATCGTTTAAATACTTTTTAAACTAAAATAAATGTTTTTTAATTCAAATTGTTGCAATATTATGTAATAAAAAATATTCAAATATTTTACGATATTTTGCTCATAAATATTTTGTTTTAAAAAAAAGACAAACTACTTACCAGAAACGGTGACTCGTCCATTTTCAACAACATGGCGGTTTGTTTACACCGGCATGATAAGGCGGGAAGTATTTTTTTAGTTTATGTGCATATTTTTTTAAGAACATCTAACCAAAAATAACCGTTTTCAAATAAAGAACATATTTATTAAAAGAAACATGGGCATTTTTAATATGTTAATAATATAGAATGAAAAACAAGGCACATGGGCGATACCAATTTCGGACACCAGCGCCATCTTTTATTACAGCTAAGCAAGAAACGGCGGGAAATACAAATCATTATTCCCAGTCTATCATTACAACAAACTTAATAATAATAATATAAAACGAATACAATAAACAATAATGGTCATTACAACTAGCGAAACCTAAATTATAACATCATAAATCCTGTAAGATTTCATAATTTATTAAAAATCTATTTGTTGAAAAACATCACATTGTTAATTTAAAGGAAAATAGCAATTATCAACATCGAGTGTAGTGTACATTTACAATTATATAACGATTTTGTGATTTAATTAATAAAATGGAACGTAATGGTTAAATACAAAAATACTATTTAATATTGGCTAACAACGATATAATAATAGTCTTATACAAAGCAATGAGTAATTTTAACGGGTATTATTCATTATTAAGGCGGAACAATCTTGTCAACATGGCTGCATATCAAAATAACAAATGTTAGAACTTGGATATTTTAATATTTCTATTTCTCTTATACAATTCATATGTTCCTTGTCTTTTAATTTTTTTGTTTAAAATATAATCTTCTTTAAAATTAGATATATTGCTCGTTTGGGCAATAAACTTAGTTTCTCTAGGTATAATATTGACTTTGAAGTCAGTTGTATAGCCACTTCCGGAAGTCGACGCTGTTGGAACAAATGGCAGGACTTTTGGTTTCGGTAGACGTTTCTGCATTTTTCTGTTTTCCGTTTCATCGTCATTCAGATAAACACTTTCTTCCAAATAATTAGACGGTTTGTTTCTACGTTTCCTTGCTTCTTCTACTAAAAATTGAGTCGTTGATATTGCGACTTTGGCTTTCTTTGGCACACGAATTTCCTTTTTGGGACTATCATCCAATTGATTTAAAATGCTAGCAGGTAATCGAGGAACTTTTTTATCAAATGAATTTTGCTTCAAAACCTAAAAAAAAAGAATAAATTTAATGTGTAATATATTGACTTTTTAAATAAATCCAAGTGAGTAACTTTACACAGTATCCTGCACACGTCAGGGTAGGCAGAGGAAAATTGGGAACCTAGTGTTAAGAGACCCCGTTCCACTTCGATTCCCCACTTTCCGCTAAATTTGAGGCATTACATGTTGAGTGGCGGAATTCAATGCCGCGCTTTGTCTTGTAACCAGAGCGAAGAAATGAATACACTAAATATTTAATTTGAAAATATTAATTATTAAATTTCCTCGTGTGGTAATCAAACCCACAACCTGTCGTTTACTGCCACACGCTTGTGCCGCTGCGTCACGACAGGCCTTAAAGTTAAAATTATTATTTTAAAATAAATATCACAATCAAATATCTAAATTACCTTTGAAACTGTATTTTCATCATCATCTTCTCGTCGTTTACGTTTATTCCTATTTGCTTTTACCGCATCTGAAAAAATAATATAAATTAGTATAACAAATATCTAACAAGTAAACCACTTTAGTATTAAATGGATTTCATTATTACCTTTACCAGGGATTTCAATTTCAGTGTGAATATTAAAAGTGTCTTGTTTTTTCAATTTCTTTTTATCTCCAGAGGATTGTACATTATATTCTTTTTGCTGGTCTTCTAAGACTGAATATAAAAAAAGCATATTTTGTTAGTTATGTAAATTTATAGTAGAAATGCAACATTTTAAATGTTATATATGATTTTTTTAAACACTAGCCGATTAATGATGAATAATAAAACAAACAAGGCAATCCCCACTGATCAGAGTGTGTTGATATTTAATTCTATAAGTTGAAAAAATATGACTGGTGGTTAGATAATGGTATATGGTAATTGATTGCAAGCATGTAAGCAATATATTATTTCTCACCTATAATATTTTCTTGACTATTTTGTGAAACCTTTATTTTTTTCTTCTGACTACCAACTAGCGAGTCATTAAGGTTTTCAGAAATATTGCTTTCGTCATCTGAAAGAATATATTTCATATTAGGAATACTTTTTTTAGCTAAATAGTTTTTCCTTATCTCATAGGATTATGAACAAAATAACCACTGTATAGATGAAAGGTTAGTTCAAGCAATTTAATTAATATAGCATTCATCATAATTTAAATTAATGTGGTCTTTATATTTCAACATTCAATTAAAATATTGATTATGGTAATAAGTATGCATTTTCACCTTTACAATTAAGTTCTTCAACAGTCTTGTTAAGAGATGCCTTTCGTTTACGTTTTTTTGAACTGGTTTCTTTTACTTCAGGAAGTTCCACTGTGACAAAAATGACAATCATATATATGAGATGCATATAGCAGAGTAGGTAGACTACGGCCGCGGACCGATTTGTGCTCACAGTGCTTACGACGCATACACTGCTAACGTGCGTCCGATATTAGTGAGCGCGCCAACGTCTGTTAGCACTACTAATAATTCGGACCACTTGTGAACGTACTCACGAATTTAAACAGCACACACAGTTGTACAAACAAGCACTTTCCACAATCGAGGAAAGTGACAATAGTGACATTGACGTGGAGGATATATTAAACGTCAAAATAACGTCATCACTCACGGTGCTAACGCTCTGACCCGTCAGCACTGTAAGCACAGGATGGTACGCCATGGTGTGAAAAGCACAATTCGGACCGCACGTTGGCACGCTATGAGCACTATATACACAATTCGGACCGTGGCCTATGTTTCTCCTGTAACCTCAACTTTTAAGTCATTGCGGGTTGAGCTGCAACACTCAACAAGTTCCAGAGTGACGAAATGATAATTATTCATTATTCGGAAGGCAAACCCAAAATCGTCACTGTTACATATCTGACGCTGTTCTACGACCAAAGTGAAAATATTTTTTTTGTATTGCAAGGAGTTTCAATAAATAGCAGTTCGTATAGTTTGTATCAACTAAGCAAATTTAGTATGTAATATTTTTTGTGTAATAAATAATAAATACTAAAATTGGCTATAGAACTGAAATAAACAAACCTTGTGCTTCACTTTCTAGAGTCTTCTGCGTGATTTTCTTCTGGCTTCCTGGAGTTTTTATTTTAGATGTATCAAGGGATACTAAAACAGAAAAATAAAAATTATGCACAGTACTATGGACGAGTCGTACCCAAACTGTCGTAAGACTTTATTAACTTTTGGCATTGTATAATCTTGAAGAAAATAGTCTAACTGCGCTGCCGATCGTTCTATTTTCTGGATTAGCGGATTTAGTTAATAACAATTATAATGATAAATAAAAAAATATTAATTCATTTTATCTCTTCTCTTAGCTTCACGCTGTATCCCGCACGAGGCGGGGTAGGCAGAGGGAACCCGGGAACCTAGTGTTCTGACACTCCGTTCCACTTCCCCCACTTTCCGCCGAATTTGAGGCATTGCGTGTTGATTGGCGGAACTCAACGCCGCGCTTTGCCTTATTACCAGAGTGAAGAAATGATACATTCAATATTTAAATTGAAAATATATTCATTTTATCGTTTGTATATATATATATATATATATATATATATATATATATATATATATATATATATATATATATATATATATATATATATATATATATATATATATATATATATATATATATATATATATATATATATATATATATATATATATATATATATATATATATATATATATATATATATATATATATATATATATATATATATATATATATATATATATATATATATATATATATATATATATATATATATATATATATATATATATATATATATATATATATATATATATATATATATATATATATATATATATATATATATATATATATATATATATATATATATATATATATATATATATATATATATATATATATATATATATATATATATATATATATATATATATATATATATATATATATATATATATATATATATATATATATATATATATATATATATATATAAATATAAACGATAAAATGAATATATTATATAATAAAATATATATATATATACACACACACACACACACATTTGTATACATATATATGTATATCTATGATAAAAAATATACCTTGAACACTTTCTTGTTGTGACTGTAAAGATTTTTTCTTTTGACTGCCTGGCGTTTTTATTTTAGATATATTAAGGGGATCTTCTACCACAGCTTCTGAAAAAATAACATACTCAATTGTTAGAAGTAGCTTATACCATATACATATATATTTTTAAATCTTCGAGAAAATGAAATATTTAATATTTTCAGTTCTTCACTTTGGTAACAAGGCAAAACGTTGCATTAAGTTCGCCACTCCAAAGGAGATCCACCTCCACATGAAAGCTATCAGTAGTTTTTATGTGGATATGGACAGTTTTAAATGAAACATTACCATAGCTTATATATCAGAATAATGTATAGACTATAATTTGTATTTTATAATTTGGCTGTAATATAACAATAAGTGGGTGAAGCCACATTTAGGTCACTGGTACTATATAAAAAAGTTAATATTTTTTTATTATAAATTATATGATTATGTACTGAAGTATGCCTCACAATTCAACTCACCTATAGAATGGAGAGGCTAATATTGAGACTACTACATTCATATACTGAATTCGAGACACAGAATGTTGTATGGGAGAAGTAATAAACACACTTTGTCAGACCAGAGTGGAAAAAAGAACTAAATTCCCCAATTGGAGAACAAACTTCCAACTATTGTATTTGTATTAACAACCTGTACTACTGTGCTTTTATCGCCTTATGATGGTAAATTGTATATAAAAATATATACTTATATACCTTGATCATCGCAGATTGATTGTGAGAGCTTTTTCTTTTTCTTTCCACTATTTGGTGTTTTGGATACAGATTTGTTTGCTAGAATTTCGTCGTCATCTGTGAAAATAAAAAAAAATAATATCCTGAGGCCTGTCGTGGCGCACCGCCACAAGGGTGTGACTGCAACCGACAGGTTCTGGGTTCGATCCCCAGTCGAGGAAATGAAATATTTTCAATTTAAATATTTAATGTTTCATTTCTTCCCTCTGGTAAAGCGCGGCGTTGAGTTCCGCACTCAACACGCAATGCCTCAAATTCGGCGGAATGTGGGGAACGGAAGTGGAACGGAGTGTCTTAACACTAGGTTCCCGGGTTGCCTCTGCCTACCCCGCTTCGTGCGGGATACAGCGTGAAGCTAAATAATATTCATAGAATAAAAAAAAATTAACAATTTTTTCTTGAAATGTAATTTAGACTTGATTTTAGGAATAAAAATAAATACAAATCTAAATATTTGAAAGTAAAATAAATTTAAATGAACAGTAATTCAAATTATTCAGTAGTATAATACAACTATAATGATCAGGCATTTAATATATTTTTTTAGTTATTTGAAAACTGCAAAAAAAAAAACAACAGACAACAACATTGCAAATTAATATACCCTTTGAATTGACTCTCAACTTATTGGTTTTGTACTAATGAGTATGAAACTAACTAATGGAATAGTTTTCAAAGATTTCGATCTTATCCTGCTATGATAAGTCCTTTATACATTTTCTAAATTAAGTTTTTATAATTTGTGTGAAATAATATTTTAAAAAGATAAAAATAAAGGTCTATACCATTAACTTCATTTTGCGATTCAGAAGGCTTCTTCTTTTTCTTTTGGCTGCCAGGAGTTTTGACTACAGATGTGTTAAGAATTGCAGGTACTGGAATATCTTTAAACAAAATATACAGAGCATTAATCTAATTTATGTACTCCGCACATCGAACACTAGGCAGAGGGATCTAATGTTAAGATGCTTTGTTGCCCAAAAGCCGTCCAATATTTGTGTTAAGTATTGAAACTCAACATTATGCTTTGACTTGTTTCCTTGAAAATAATTAACTCCCCCGAGTGGGCCTTACTGTTGCGCCATAAGGGCATCAGTATCAATTTATAGTATTAATATTCCAATTATATAAAATCAATATATAATGGAGTAAAGAATTGCAATTCATCAATTACCTTCATCATTTTGTTCTTCTACATTTAATGATTTATTTATCTTCTTGCCAAATGAATTGTTCATGATTATGCCACTATCATTTTCTGAAAACAAATATATGGATTTATTAAGCTATAGTTTGTTTTGTTGAGCCCTTAAATCTCAGGAACTATGAGTGAATTATTTTTTAACCCCCGACAGAAAAGTTGTAAGTATGTTATGAGTTTGACCTGCCTGTCTTGTTTGTTTGTGGTCTGTGGCACTGTAGCTCCGGAATTAATGAACAAATTTAAGTGCGCTTGTTTTTAATCGATAACAGCTATCGATTTAAAACAAGTGCGCTTGAATTTGTTCATTATTTCCGCACTTAATTTTCATCCTTTTAGATGGACTGATTGGATGGATATTTTAAAGAAAATCGAATAAGCACCTTAAGGGCTACACAAACACTTTACCAAGAGGAGGTAGTAATTTTTTGGGTTTTAATGGAGGGCGATTTTTTTTGTATAGTCTTTTTTACTAAAAAAAATATAGATATAGATAGAAAGATATAAAAAATTTAAAACTTAAATTATCTTTCTTATGGTTTAGTTGGTCTCTTAAGCTTCAGGTGTTTGAGTTTCAGAGAACAAATTATACCTCATAAAATAAAGCGTACATTTGTTCTGGAAACTTGGCCCAAGCTTATTAGCTTTACAACAAAAGTTTCATTAAAATCCGTCCATTACTACACACACACAAACATACAATTTTTTTTTTCTAATTTATACTGTTTTATTATATGTATTGATAATAATATAAAAATATTATAGTAAAATAGGTAAAACAAAATACCATTTACTGTGATGTGGATTTCAGATATGCTACTCTTTTTCTTTTGACTGCTCGGCGTTTTAATTAAAGTTACATTAGTGATCACTTCAGAATCTAGAACAAATTACAATAAAAATATTTAATATAGATTTTTTTCATTTTCACGCTGTATTCCACATGGCAAGGGAACTTTGGTACTCAGTGTTTAGACACTCCGTTCTGTTCCCTATTTCCTGCCGAATTTGAGGCATTTCGTGTTGAGTGGTGACGTACTCTGTCACCACTCAACACGACACGACATACCATAGTCAAGAAATGAAAACATTATGTATTTAATTTGAAAATAATTCAATCGAAACCACAATCTGCCGCGTTTACAGTACACACTTGTGGCCCACTCCATGCAGGGTATACCAGTTAAAAAAAGAAGTTATATGTGCATTCTATATTACCTTCTCCATTTGTCTCATTTTCATGCTCTTCAATTAACGAATTGTTCTTATTTTTACTTACAGAAGCATTCAGTGATTTGTTTTTAACATTATCAGTTTCTGTAAAGCAAATTAAAAACATTACTTATGAACATTTAAATATTATAATTAGTTGAAAGTAAATATTAAAGTAATAAATTTATATGCAGACCATTAGTAGGGCAGCAGCACAGCGTCTAGCAATGCGACTGTTAGTTCGATTCCTACTTACATGAAAAAAAATACGAAGAATAATTTTCTTCACACAAAGTGTGAAGTAGAGTTTTGCCAATCACTCAATGTCTCAGGCCGATTATATTCGGGATGTAGCGTGAAAGTAAAAAATACATTTAATTTAAGCAATTATAAACAAACCTGTCTCAACTTGTACATCGCATATGGACTTCTTTTTCTTATTTCCACTCAAAGATACATTTAAGGATTTATCGGCAACATTTTCATCATCTGTAATTTATAAATACAAAATTATTATTTATATAATTTTATTTTGTCCCGTAAAGACAATTGCCGTCGGTGAACAAAATATGGCATTGAGTTCTTGAGTATGAATTGAGTTTCTTAATACTAAGTTACCCTCCTTTTCCTCTTTTATATGCTTCTAAAAATATTTTAAAAAATCTACTGACAAATTTAAACTTTTGAATATTTGATATGAAATTGTCAAAATGTATTACCAACTGGTTCAGCTAGTATTTTTTTATTTTTCTTCTTCTTCTTCTTCTCACTACCTGGTGTTTTGGCAAGTGATTTATTGATTGACTTCTCCAAAACGAAATCTAAAAATGTTATTCAAGGAAAAAGTTTAAATATGTGTTTTATTACATTATGCGAAATATGTATTTAAATTAATATTTAAATCAGTGATGTGATAGATGTAAGTAAGCACAAATAAGTATTAGCATGCCATTTGTGGAAATAAATTATTTTCATATACTCCCAAGAAAACACTTGGTGGTACATTATATCAAACTAGAGTGGAAGGTGGAAAACATCTTGATAGAGGAAAGGGATAAAGCATATTAAAAACAAACAAAAAAGTATTCACCTGTTTCATCTTCTCCATTGGAATCTGTATTAACATTTTTCTTTGCTTTCTGGAATGAAACCTCAATTGGGGCCTCATCTGAATCATTTTCATCTAGAATTAGACAATAAATAAAATTTATGTTTAAATATAGGTACAAAATTGATAATATTCAAAAACAAATTATATTTTGATTATCACAAAGAATTATTAAAACATTTTAGTAATATGTTAAAATTTGTATCAATAATTTCAAATACTATAAATTATATTTTATTCATTTATATGTCTTCACTTTTTGGTGATGACAATTGATCTGAAGTATGAAATTTATCTTAAAATAATTAAATTAATAATATACATAGAAATTAAATTTATCCATATTACAAACTTTACAGTGATGTAATTGAATTTTACTTTGTTATTTTGTATAAAAAATATTATTCTCTATATTTTCAACATTTAAAATGTAGCCTTTTTATAGCACTGTACATTTTCATATTTTGAAATGTTAATTATGTTATTGTTTAAGAATTTCAAGCTCTAACAAAATTTTACATACATATCTAGCTTAGGTAATTTAAAAACGAACCAAATTTATAAAAAGACCTTCATAAAAAAAACATTTTTTACTTCTTACTCAGAATATGCAAGTAATATTATCAGAGCCTTTGCCTTATTAAATAGGACCGTTCTGTCTGTTATTGCTGTTTCATGATAAAATATTCACATAGTTTTTACTTTACGTATTCTTTTTTTTTTCAATAGAATAGTGTAATGTTCTTGAAATATTTTTATCACAAAAATATTTTTTGTCAGTGATTGATTAACAACAGTGGTTTATAAGTATCAATAGGATTTTGAACAATTAATGAGTCGAAGTAGCCCTGAAGTTAGTCGGCTCGGCTGTAGAATGGTATTCGTAAAGAAAATGCTGCTCCATAGAAATTGTAATGGAACTTACCATTACCTTGTATAGACTTGTTGCCTTTGCTCTTTATATCTGCATTAACAGATTCATTAAGAGATTTATGTGAGCCTTCTGTATCAATGAAGAAGCTGACATTAGTTTCTTCTGTTTCATCTAAAAGTTTTAAATAATATATTTTTTTTAAAACTTAATTTAAAACACTGACAAAAACAATGAAAACAGCTAACTTCTCTTAATATCGCATTTCATTCCACTATAAGCCATATACACAAGCCATTTCTTTTATGTTACATAATTACTTACTTGTGCTTATATTTTCAATAATAGATTTACGTTTCTTGTTCTTTTTAAGATTGGCATTCAGTGAAGTGTTGTTGGCTTGGAAGCTAGAATCTAAATATATATTAGATTATTAACAATATTGTGGAATTTACAATTATTATTGTATAACATTATAAAACAGATAATACAATAATAAAATATTTAAGCAGAAGAAAAAAGACAATAAAATAAAATTAAGTTTCCTTTTTATACTTTACATTTTAACTGAGTTACATGAAAATATTACTTGATAAATAACAAACTCACCATTATCAGTATCTCTTATATCCATTTTGCCCTCTTTCCGTTTTAATTGTATAATATCTTCTTTATTATCCTTTTTCTTTACATCTTCACTGTTGTTACTGTCTTCAGAGAACAGCAAATGTAAATCAATTGAATCTGATGAACCATCGTCTTCTTGATTTGTGACTTTAGATTCAACAGTTGCTTTTTGTTTTTTATTTTTTTTAGTAGATTTAACTTGAGTGAGGTTTAATTCGTCAACTATAGGCATTTTTTGTTTTTTGGTTTTCTTATCAAGATTTAACGAGATGTCGACAGTTTTCGTTTTCTTTTTGTTGTTTTTGCTTAGACCTTCTAACATTGAGTCATAGTTTTGCATGATTTCAGTGTCACTGCTCAATGAAACATTTTCATCGTCATCTCCTTCAGACGCATCCAAAGGATCGATTTCTGTTTGAGTTTTTGTCATTTCATTTGTATCTACATCTACATTCATTTCGTCAGAATTAATAAAGGCAAT
The DNA here is from genome assembly GCA_019049475.1 of Eueides isabella. NCBI lineage: Eukaryota > Metazoa > Arthropoda > Insecta > Lepidoptera > Nymphalidae > Eueides > Eueides isabella. The sequence goes on from CM032393.1 coordinate 5,874,872, forward strand.
TGATGTATTTTCTTTTTTAGGCGTCTTTGGTTCTTCTTTTACTTGGACGGTGATTAGTGGATCTATCTCTTTTAGACTCTGATTAGTAATTGTTATTTCCTTTTCATTTAGAATACTTTCCTCACATACACTTGCGGAGAGACGTTTAGTTTTCTTGGATTTCTTATCTTCATCATTTTCGAGCATGCTGGTCTCGTTTGTTGAATCGAGTCTCATTCTATTATTTTTACGCAGTTTTGGTTCTGATTCAGAATCAGATTCAGATGAACTTAATTGTTGTTTTTTGTTCTTCTTTGTTTTACCCAATACAGAATCATTTAATTTGTGCCTAGATTCAAACATTTCTTTAGATGCCATCTTTTGTTCTTTTTGTTTCCGTTCATTATATTTTTTCTTAGATTTAGCAGTCATTTTAAGTTCATTGTCGCTCATAGTTAAATCATCTTCAGTGCCATCCAGTAGCTCATTATCTTCTTCAGCGGAACTCACAACAAAGGAATCTTTTTCATAGTCCGAATCGTCCGAAAACTCATCTTCAGAAGTAAGGGTTTCTCCTTTCTCTAGTATTTCATTTTCATTTATGTACTCCCGTTCGTCTTCATTTTGACTGTCACCAGACTGATAATCATCTCCAGCATCACTGGCTTTATCATCCAATAAGTTACTGTTGTCATCTGATTCATCATTTGATTCATTTTCACTGTCAGACTTTGTTTCTGCAGACGTTTGGAGTTTGGAAGTCTTAGAGTGTTTTATTTTTCTTTTAATGTTTAAAGACTCGTCTTCTGACTCTGAATCTTTGCTAAAATCATTCTGTTTTAGGGATATATTTTTAATAGACGAATTTAAACTTTTATTTTTAGAATTGTTTTTGTCATTAGCCACTTTGATTTCAGCATTCATTTCTTTGCCTCTTGAGGTGTTAAGCTTAGATTCATTTCGTTTCTCAGATTGTGTACTGATATCCTTAATATCTGGATTAACTTCTTTATCTGAATCATTTTCATCTGAAGAATCTAGGTTTTGATTGTTTTTAGACAAATTGACATTGTCTTTAAGATTTTTACTATCATTAGGTGAAATTATAGATGTGTTAGCATTGAGAGCTAATTTTTGTAAATTCTTTTGCTGCAGTGGTGTGCTTGTTGTAACACAATTAAGTGAGATGTTTTTTTTGTTAATTTCGTTTTCTTGTGTAACATTTAAATCTTCCACTGTTTTGGAAAGAATTTCATTTTTAAAACGAGGAGATTTTAAATTACTAATTTCATTGGATGATGCATCTTTTAATTGTGACAATATAAGAGTACTTTTGTTTTCGTTACCACTTTTCTCTAAATTGTTTGAAATGGACGATTTTCTCTTTGATTTATTTAATTTATCTCCATTAGTACTTTTGTTTAATTCTGTATTGGAGACAGAATTTCTTTGTGATGATTTATTTTCATTATTTTCCATTTCTAATAATAAGCTTTCTGGTATGGTCTCGTCAACATCCATTGGTTCACAACTTAAATTGGCTTTAGATTTATCTTTAGTATTGTTCAGTATACTTAGATTTTTTGTAAGTGCTGTCTCTTCTTTTTCTATTTGATTTGGATGTTCTACCACTGGGACACATTGATCACCACTTTCACAAATGTTTTGTATATTTTTTCCATGATTAGAATCAGAGTCCTCATCAACCAACACCATAGATTGCACATTGGCACTTGGTCCTTTTTTAAATAGTTCAAAAACATCATTATTTGATTTATTGTTAATGTTAGCAGAGACTGCCCCATCTATTGAAGATTTGTTGTGACTTTTATTTGTGGATACTTCAATGTCTTCTACTATAAAACTGCCACTATTGCTATTTTTTCTTTTAGATAATGATTTATCTTGCAAGCTTTTATTAATTGATGCATCACCTGAACCACTCTTAAGCAACTGTACAGGATCCATATTTATAATCTTTTTTTTAGAACTTTCATTATCACTATAGAAGTTACTTTCATTTTCTTGATTTAATGTTGTCCAAGATTTGGTTCTTTTCCTTTTATCTGGTTTATTGTTGTCATTGATACTAGACATTGTTTTGTTAAGATTATCTGTTTTCATTCTACAAACAGTCACATCCAAATCTTTGATTAAATTTGTACTTGACACTGATAATGTATCTTTTTTCTCATCATCTTTTGGTGGATCTTTTTCACTATCATTCTTTGCTTCTTGAGAATTTGAAAGTGAAGAGTCAATTGATTTCCTAGATGGCATATTTTCACTTTGTTTTTCAGATGTGGGTTCATTTTGATTATCTTTATTTACACGTTTTGGACTTTTTTTTTTACTTTTTTCTACTAGCCTAGGGCTTTTACGCACACTATTGGGTGAAGTATCATTGTCTTTCTCAGCATTGCTTATTGATTTTCTTTCATTGTTTTCAGGCTCTTCCACTATTATATCTGTTATCTGTGTAACTGGTTTAGTAGCTGATGGTATTTCAGCTGTAATTTTTAAAGAAAGTATTAGTATAAATACATATGAATAAATTCATACTTATTGCAAATTTAAGTCTAAATTACCTTTATCTAAACTAGAGGCAGAATCTTTTCGAGTCCTTCTTGTTTGTCTTATGGGTGTTAATGGTGCTTCAGAGTCGCTTCCTGAAATAACATAGAATTAGTTCTGTCTTATTATTTTCTTTTGAGGTGATAATGTCTTTCTTATAAGTTAAATAAATGATGATGAATGCAAAAAACACAAACAAGCAGGCGATCAACCTAAGCATTCACATTTCGTAAATAATCTGTAATATTTAGGGATTAATAAGCCTAAGTTTATAAGTACAAATAAATATTGATTTATTGAAAAAAAAAAATATATATATTTTACCTTTTCTTTGCATTAAATGATATTTCATCACTGTTTTCTTATTTTCTCTTTTATTAACGTACTAAATTTAAAACAACTAATAATTTTGATAAATAAATAATATAATAATAAATTATGGAACTTATTTATATTTTTATAACTTATTTATCAAAATTTGCAGCTGATAGTAGTTTAATGAAACAGAAGATTTGATTCATTGTAGCTATGAGCCCCAACAGTCAACACATTTATTCATTATTCACTCTCTATTAAAAGAAAATGCAGCTGCTACTCAAATCACAATAACTCAAATTCAGAGAGAATAGATAATGTAGTTCTTTGACAAAAAGAAATCTTTGCCCACCATACTAGTAAAAAATATATCTAGGATTTTTTTTTCCTATAAATATAAAAACCATATAAAGTACTAACCAACTGCAGAAGTTCTTCTTGCAGCCCTTTTTGCTCTTGGAGAGTCAACATTTACTGCAGTCTCTGATACAATGCTTGTGTTAGATTTAATCCTTGTGCTACGCCGTGAAGGAGTCACTGGTTTATCTTCAGTGGCATCTTTTATTTCTTTTGTAGCTGTTTTTTTGGTTTTCTTTGTAGGGTTTTCTGGAGCTTCAGAGTAAAATTTTAAAATTATTATGTATACAAACACAATTCAGAAATTATCAATTAATAAAATTGTAATATAGACTAGTTATTTGATCTTATAAAACTTACATTAATAAGTAAGACTAAATTTTATGATACATAACATGAAAAATAAGCTTACTATTTTCGTCAATAAGTTCTAACTCTGGCTTGGCTCTTCTACCACCTCTTTTCTTTGTGGGAGTGTTAAGTGCAGGTGATTTGTTCTCTTCTGATTGTTCAACAGATAACCTTCTTCTCAAACGAGTCACTGGAGCTGAATACATAATATAAAAACATTTTCAAATACGCGTCAATATATTTTAACATTTATTAGTAATAATTTAATAGGTAAATATTAATATTGATATTGATACAAAAAAAGATTTTAATTTTTATATAAAACCAAACGACTTAAGCAATAATACAATACAAACGAATCATTTTCTATAAAGGAGATTGCAATAAGTATAGTCTAATAATTCTAAGTAATTTGAAAGCATGAGGTGTACCGGCCAAATAATTGATAACGCGTATTACGAAGGAAATTCCGATATTTCGCAATTATATTTAGTAATAACTACAAACCTTTGACGCCTGCGTCTTCTTCCATAATTGAGTCAAATGTTAATAATAAAAATATTCCGTTTAAAATAAATTAGAAAAACACGTGCGATACGCCGACAAATTCAAAATCGCGTTTGAGGTTGAAATAATGGTCGAACAGCTGTTAAGACGCCGCGAACTGTCAATTCAAAACCGACGCGTGCCGGAATATGGCAACATTCCTAACTTCCGCTGAATTATCATAGACAAAAATAATATGAACGTCCATATTTATTGTAAAAATATATATAATTATAATTCATAAAATACATATCAACATCGTTCCTATCTGAGATCTGTACTTTTCAAATTTTAGTAGGCACCATATCAACAATTCTGAGAAATTGTGATGTTTGAGATTCATCATTCATAATATGTCGATCTAAATCTTTTAAATTGATGTAGCTTTTATTACATATCAAAATTATATTTATCTGACCGATTTAAATAAAAAAAACATGATGAAGAAAGATTGTTAAATATAATAGTGAAAACTGTATTTAAATAAGGTTAGCTGTTTTCGAGATTAGCGCGTACAAACGTACTGACAAACAGATAAACTGACAGACAAGGATATATAAAAAATACTGTTCTGGGTCCTATTACATTAATAAAGATTTTGAAAAAATATTTTTTGCAAAATCTTAATCAATTATCTATGTATTTCAATAGAAATAGTATTTGAAATAAAGCACAGTATGGTTTTACTAGATGCAGATCAACAACAGATGCGGCAGTTGCCCTCCTTAATTGCATTTATAACGCTTTTTTGTGATCTGTCTAATGCTTTTGACTGCGTAGATCACGATATGTTATTACGCAAACTTAGCCATTATGGAGTCAAAGGCAGTGCTCGTGATCGAATTGCTTCGTACCTGAGGAACAAGATTCAGCACGATACTGTAAATAATGTAAAGTCTTTTGGTAGCTTTCTGCCGATGGGTGTCTCACAAGGATATGATCACTCGGATCGATTCTGGGGCCTCTTTTGTTTTTAATCTGTATAAATGGCCTCCCCTTTTGCATTAATAATTTATGCGATGTGGTACTATTTGCTGATGATACCTCGTTCATTTTTAAAGTAGACCGTAAAACAGACCGCTATGACGAAGTGAATATTGCTCTGTCGCAAACACTGGTTTGCTACTAATAATTTAGTATTAAGCGCACAGAAAACCAAATGTATAAAATTTAGTATGCCGAACGTTAGGAAAAAGAAGCTTAGTTTAAACATTGATAATAAAATTCTCCATTTTTGTGATACAGCGGTGTTCTTAGAACTAACCCTAGATTCGAAACTACAATAGGGCCCCCATCTGTCTTCTCTTGCCGGCAGACTGACCTCTGCTGCATATGCTGTTAGAAAAGTGAGGCTGCTTATTGCACGGCTAGTCTAATTTAGCTATTGTCATAGCATATTGTCCTATGGAATATTACTCTGGGGCAATGCTGCAGATATCGAACACATACATCCCATTTGACCCATCTACGGCATGGGAGCTCGGAAATCCCTGAGGGACTTTTTTTAAAATAACGGGCATTCTTACGGTGGCATCACAGTACACATATGATAATATAATACTTGTTCGGAAAAATAGAAACAATTTATTAAAGAACAGTGACAGGCATGATATCAATACAAGAAGTAAAAACAAGCTGATCACGTCTTCAAAGAGTTAGTAAGTCTTTTTATTGGACATGGTTCACGTATGTATATAATAAAATTCCGCAAGTAATTTTAAATTTGCCACTTCAAAAATTTAAAGTGAAAGTTAAGAATAGGCAAAACATATTATTCAATGCAAGAATACTACAATGCTAAGAGTGCGATGAGAGGGACTTAATGCTGTTGGTACTCACTCAGGAAGCTATGTTATATATTTACTTTAATTGATATTTTGAGAAAAGAGCAACTGTTGATTTTCTTGCCGGCTCTTCTCAACAGACCCACCTTCCGAGCCAGTGGTAGCTTCCTGTAAGGACTGACACTACAGATACTCCTATGTTACTTGACGATTCAAAAGTGCTTATAATAGCCTAATTGAATAAAGAATATCTTGATTTTGACTTTGATTTTGAAAGGTCCCTACAGTCAATTTTTAATACATCTTTAGATTATTTACAGATATCGAGCTATTCGAGCTACAGACCATAAGTTTAGTTATGTCAGTAAATAAAGAATAACTACTACTACTACTACTTTTTGAGCTTGTTGACAGAGTTGATTATTGTGATTATTTGGTGTGTATTGTAATTGTTGTTGAGGTTCTGTGAACAAATAGAAAATAAATCTTCCTTTGCAGTTTTGTCTGTAATGGATTTGCAGTACAAAATAAGTCGTATTTTTACACTGGTAGAACATTATATAGAAATCCTGCTCCTTTGTTTGTGCGTACCGAACAAATACAACTTTCTTATATGTTATATCTCTTGCATGTCTTAGATATATTTAGATAGTTTTTATTGTACCTAATAGGCATAAGTTATAAAACTTATATTCAACTGTCTAAAAAATAAATATTTTACTTTAATATTTTTTGTATCAGTAATTGGAACGAATAGTGGAACCAATAGTCCACGTTAGGGTTAAGTGGGTCCGCACTTAAAAGGACATCAAGGACACTGAAATAGCTTTATACCCTCAGAATTACCGTAACAGCGTTTGATCCGTTTCATTTAGTTTAATAGATATAAATCTCTTGAAATAATAGATATCAAGTAGGAGGTAGTATTGATAGGAACCTATACGTTGTTTTTTTTTTTTTAATTTAAAAAATCAATGATAAAAATTATTATAAGCCTTTAAGTTTTTGATTTATTGACAAATTATACAAAATGTTTTAATAAATTGTAGCCAATGTGTTATTTAGATATATAAAATATATTTATTGTCCTGGCACAGAGCAGAAGCGTGTGAGTGTAAGCGCTACAGGTTGTGGGTTCGATCCCGACACGAGAAAATGAAATATTTATATTTTCAAATTTAAATATCTAATGTCTTTATTTCTCAACTCTGGTAACTAGGCAAAACGTGGCATTGTTTCCACCTCTCATAAACTTTTCCATTAATAATATGAGTAGTAGGAGTAGAAGGATAATTAGGTCGCAATTGAAGTGTTTTTAGTTTTTGCTTGCTTTTTGCTTATTAAACCACAATGGAAGGAGTGTAAAGGTGATGACGTTGTGACGGAATAAAAATATAGCGATGGAATAAATATATTTCTAGCGAGGATATTTTTTATGTTATGCTCAGAAATTAGTTTATTATAATGCAAATTCAGTATTATTCTTAAAACCACGAACACCCGCGCGCGCTCACACACACATACATAGTTTTTTTTATTTGAGTTTATAAAATGTGTAAAAATCATCAAGTATTGTATATATTTTTGTATTGAAAAAAACCATAATTGTAATTTTTTTTCAGGTAAGAAAAGAATTCACCTGGTTTAAATAAATATTAAATTAAGAGATGAAAATTCTCATTAAGCGAAAAAGGATAAAATACAATTTAAAAAATATAGGTATAGTGCGTCTGTAATCGGTGGTTTTCACACCTACTCGGAGGACTGAAATATTTAATGTGTTTATTTTTGGCACTGGCTAAGAAACGCGACATTGATTTCTGCCACTAAACTCACAATGCCTTGGAAATTCGGAAAGCGAAGCTTAAAGAGAACGGGGTGTCTTAACATTATATACCGAAGTTCTCTTTAACTACCCTGCTATGTGCTGAATACAGCGTGAAGTTAAAAAAATGGCTTGAGGAAAAACTAAGCCCGCATAAGTAAAGAATCCGAAAAATAAAATAATTGATATAATACAATTCGTCGACAGGCTAGTCATTAGTGACAAAAGTCAAAGTTCACGAGTAATGTATTTAATTATCTGCCGCTAAACATTCCTCACGTCGGAATTCCTAGAGTGAACTAATGAGGTATAAATTAGAGACGTTTTCTGTCAGCCGTTTAAAACCAGTTGATTACTTCTCTTAAACCTTCAGTAAGTTGGATCTCATCGTCAAGTTCTTTGCATTAGAAACTTTGCATTCGGCGTTGAAAGTCCAACATATTTCTAATATTAAAGAAAATTTAGTAACGGATTTTAATAATATATTATACTAAAACATGATACATTCTAAATCAAAGAGAACGTATAGATATCTAATTATAATAAATTTTAATTTTAAAAATTATTCTTGTAAGTAATTAAGTGACTAATATCAAAAACTGTGAAAACTTTTTGTTTGTAAAGTAAATATACTACTTTTATGAAAAGCTCTACTAAAACAAAATATTTTTAAATTATACATAGCTTTCAGACTTTCTTTTTATTTCTTGTTTTGGTAATTTTGTGTAGCCCTCGAATCCATAACATTTGTTAAACTAAAAAGAAAGAAGATATTAGCATAATGAGACCTTCCTATAAACGTTTTATTTCTTTTTTTATGTACTTTGTTAACTTTTGAAACGGTTGTCCTTAGAACAGCTCCAAGGTAATTACTAAGAAGCGAAAGAAATAAAATGGAAAACGACATTATCCTCAACATATTTTTAACAATCGTACATAAAGTTTAAGAGTTACGAAAGAAATAAATATGAATGCACGTTTTTCTGCGTAAGAAAAATTATTCTGTAAAAGTTGGGAAAAGAAACCTTCGAGTCTACCTTTTACAGCTTTACCGTAGAAAGGCAAATTGCAGGCTTTTAAACTTTGAAGCAGTCTCGAAGAAGCAATAATCGACGAAACATTACTGTTTGGAAGTCCAATATGTGGGCTCAAAGCAATCCACATTGAACGAGACCGGTTAGATATTTTCCTGGCTATTTGTGTGCATTTACGTATACCAGGTAGATGGGTGACTTAACGTTATTGAGAATGATTTGTAATGTAATATTAGAAAGGTTTTTTTTAGAAAATAATTTATTTGGATTTAATATTTATTGGTTTTTTACAATTAGTGATAGTGATAAAGTCATATTCATATATGAATCAGTTGATATTGAAATGCACTTACTTACTTACGAGATCATTTTGATCAATAATAAGCGTAAGATCTATATTTATGTATGTATCATAATTATTTGCTTACAGTTTTTATATTAAATGACATGTATCGATATTTTTACATAAAGTATGTTTTTAAGAACAGAAGATTTTATTTTAATTTAGCGTTAGAATATTATAAAAATTTGTAGATATTATCAAAGTTATCTAATTAAAACTTGAAAGAAAGTTTTGAGGTCGTTTCACTCACCTTCCATTTTATTCTTGGCGTAACGCCAACTCGCTTTGTAGCTCCATTGTGGATCAGCTGCATCAAGCACCGCGCCTATTGGCTTACTTCTGTATAAACAAAGTGGTGACCACAAAGCGATCGCACTACACTTAAAAAGTTTATAGACACAAAATATAAGTAAATTTGTTGTCTATATATATATATATATATATATATATATATATATATATATATATATATATATATATATATATATATATATATATATATATATATATATATATATATAGAATTTTAAAAATGATTCTATTATATAATATTCTTTTATTCCATAAAATGTGCGCATTCGTATTCTGATTATTATGCATTTTAAGAGAAACAGTATGCAGGTAATCTTCACGATTATTAAATTTATTTGCGGCTAGGATTTGCTAACCTTTTAGCTTTCGAATGTACCTATTACAAATATGAAATATTTAATGTTTTAATTTCTTCGCTTAAGTAACAAGGCTAAGCGCAGCGTTGAACTTCGGTGGAAAGTGGGTAACGGAACGGTGTGTCCTAATACTAGGTTTCCAAGTTCCCTTTGCCTACTCTGACATGTGCGGGACACGGCTTGAAGATGAGAAAAAAAATATCAGTAAAAAAAAAACAGAATGACAAGTCAACGTGATATCCTCTGATATTGTATTAATAATTAATTTTTCATACACACGTTACACGTTAAAATGGAGAAAGATGTAAATTTATGATTTTTTTATCTGTCAATCTATCAACGGCCCAAGATTTAATAAATTATCATAAAAATGGAGGAGCCTGGAGTTGATACCACAAAACTGGTCTAAAATTAATATATCCTACCACGTTCCATAAATGATTAGAGCGACCTATTACATTCCTGTTGCATATGAGATGTGATGCAAAAGAGAATTGTATATTGACGAAAGCTTCAGAGGCATTCCAGTATAGTGCAATTTACATTTCACCAGTGTGCAGCCAAACGTTGTATTATATATGATTATACATAAACAGAATTTTAAAGCAAATTTATGCACTTTAATATTTGTTAAGCGTTAGTATATTACCGTTCTCAGTCTCAGTCAGTTATTTCCTATTAGGTTACATGTAATAAACATAAATTTCACTTCTTATTCCTTTAATACAAAGTTAACGAGAAAAAATGATTAAACCGCAAAATTTGGCCTTTTGGCCTAGAATAACTTTCATAGTAGGTATGGGATTAATGGGGACTTTTTATATTTTTTTACCCATGTTTTTTTGTCAATATTAAGTAATGATTATTTTACTTCATTTGACTCACCTATTCATTTTATTAAAAAATCTCGCCCATGGTAGCGTAGGTAGAGGGAACTTAGGAATCTTAGTACACTCCGTTCCGTTCCTCACTCTCCGAATTGATAACATTGCATATATAGTGGTGAAATGAACACTGCGCCTTTTCTTGTTATTAGAGCAAAGAAAATATTAAATATATAATTTGAAAATATTCAATATTTCATTTTATCGAGTATGAATCGAATCCACACCCTGTCGCGTTTACAGTCACACGCTCGTGCCTTTAAACTAGGCCTCTAACTAAACTATCAGTGTCAGGTATAATTTAATTTAGATTATTGTCTTCCAATTTTGTAAGTGCAAATTTCAAATTAGCTTTTTAAGTGCTCCAATATCAAGCAAATTGCTACCTATAAAAGCTTAAAAGAAGTAATAATTGAAGAAACATTACCATTTGGAAGTTCAATATCTTGGCAGAAAGCGTTTCTCGTCGCATTGAGACTTTTACCTTAATCTGGATACGCTAGTATGTCGATTGTTATTTGGAAACCTTTTAGTTCTTAGTTACCATTTCTTAGGCATTATAAGGACTTTAAATACATAAATTAAAAAAAGACTTGCGGTGCAAATAAAGGATAAAAATTTTATATTACAGTAAATGCCATTATTTTATTTTTTTTTTTAGTAATTGTACCAGCATCTTCATTAGTAGTAGTTATACATGTTCATCAGTTATGTTAAGACACACGAAAAAAAGTAATTTAAACTCAATAAGTGCAATGTCACTTCACTGTCAATATATCGTAGTGCAATAAATGCAATTATCATAGTAAGAAGTTAACCATTGAATGGATGGTCTCTTTTACGTTTCCAAGTATCTTGTTAAGTAGAAAGGCTACGTCATTATTTTACTACAATAGTTTCATATTAAGTAAAATGAATAAATACGTCATGTTCTTCTTGATCAAAAATGTAAATATTGTTCATATATTTTTAAAGTAATCGTATATTTTATTTTTTACTGTATTTTTGTCTGTGGTAAAAAAATAATTCTAGTTTGAGTTGTGAATATAACTATGAATATACACGTAGCGATTATTATTACAATAGCTTTTATTGAGGCATCTAACGTAAAATATTGTGTATATTAAGTAGCATAGTATGTGAAATATGTACCTACGTAATATATCATTTAAATTTATTTCCTTCGTCATTGAAAAAAAAACGACATATTCTGTTACTTAAATTTTCTTTGTTCGAAACAGCGATTCTGTCCGTTCTTAATACTTGCTATGCATAGTGTTCACAGATGCTGAGAACGTGTAGGGTCTATATTGTATTATTCCATTTCACGAAACTTCCGAGCTCTTATTGAACTTTATTGAATACTCAGAACATATGCTTATTTTATTAAGAAAAATGTTTCTTTCTCATAGTACTTTTTCAAAGAGACTTTCTTCACTTTTTTTACACCTCTGGAAGGTTTTGCAATATATATATATATATATATATATATATATATATATATATATATATATATATATATATATATATATATATATATATATATATATATATATATATATATATATATATATATATATATATATATATATATGATGTGTTGTGTATGTTCAGTCCATAAAGATAAGGTGACTGTCACTCCTTTTGAAAATCGCCAACCACCGTTCAATGAAAATTAATAGAAGGAAACTGGGTACGGCTATGGCGTCGCCGCTAAATTTTTCCCAGGCACATCACTCTACACCTGCACAAATGGGCCAGAAATACCGTGTCAAGTTCGGGCACTACTAAAGACGCGACAACCCAGACGCTTTCATCCAGAAAACTCGTTGGAGGAGTAATACGTCCCGTAACATCGTTCTCACAAGCTTAATCAGTGCCTACGCACCCCAGGCGGGCTCGCGAGATCGAAAAAGAGTAATTCTCGGAGCAGTTTTAAGAGGTTCTACTTGCTACACCGAGGTTCTACCGAAGTAATGTGTTTAGAATACTGAAAAAGCCGTAAAGTCGGAAAACTTCTGGTACTGCGGATCCGTTATGCACGAGTCTGAAGGCATCGATCACGATGTTCATGGCAGGATAACCGTTGCATGGGCTAAATGACGGGAGTTCACTGATGTGTTCTGCGATCGCAGAATACTGACCAAACTCTAGGGGTTTATATACAAGAGCATCGTTCAACCGGTTTCTTTATACGGCAGCGAATGCTGGCCAGTACTATATCGGCACACTCAGGGGCTTCACGTCAGGGAAATGAAGATGCACAGGTAAAAGGCTGAAGGATTTGCGATGTAACGCATATGCTGAGATGGTAGAGTAGGGCCACGTTGTGCGCCTGCCTATGTCGGACTATATCAAATGTGCGTGCTTTACTATGTCTGTCCCTGAAGTGAGATCATGACGTGACCGTGACGTGACGTGACGTGACGCGTGATGCGCTGGTTGGATATCATGATGCAGGACGTGAGAGCAAATGGTTTAATCACCAAGGACGTAAAAGATCGTAAAAAGTGGAGCAGCTTAAGTAGGAAGGCAAACCCTGGTACGGCACACCTGGATTAATGCCAGAAAGAAGAAGAAGAAAAAATATATATGAACCTTTTTATTTAGTAGCTGTACTTGATTCGCTTCTTTAAAAAGCAAATAGAGTAACTATATTGCTTTATGGAAAATTCATTTTTCTGTAAGCCTTTGGCGAGATGAAGAAAATTTATTTAATTTCAATTATAACGCAACAGTACTTGTTAACTTTAAAAGTTGTATCTTCGGGCGACTTGTCTTGTGCTTAAGTTAGAATAAGTTTTTAATAGATCTCTTTGTTTCTTTTATATTTTACGTAACATTTTATAGTTTTCGTTTCAAAAGGTTTTGTTGTATTTCAATTTTAAAATATATTATTATTTTTTATATAAATTAATTATGGTTTGTAATTTATACTAACTTCGTATCTGGACCAGCCGAAATTTTTAGGTCAAATGTAGGTCAACTAAAAAAACATATGTCTGTATCGCGCAGTCTATGCATTTATATTCGTTTAGCTGATCGATTTATAGATTGTCAAGAATGATAAGCGATAACGTTATCTAACAGTATATTATATGCAGATGAGATGCAGAGGTCGGCAATATATTGAAATCTTCGCCTTGTTTGCTTCCGGGTCATACAGATAGGGTTACTTATCGTGATTATTGCTCGAAACGAAAAATTTGCTATGTTTAGTATGCAGAAAGTGAATTATTAGTTGGGTACATAAAATAAAGAACTTTCAGGGCGTATTCCGACCGTTAATAAATAATAATATATTTATTTTAAATGGCAGGTTCTCAGTTAAGATACTCGTACTTATTTATATTTCATATTTTATTTTATAATTAATAAAATTAATGAAGTGAGAGGCCTGTCGACTCACAGTGCCACATGCGTGGGACTGGAAACGTAGGAGTTGGTGTGTTTCGGTTTTTCACTCGAGTTATACGAAGTAAGTATAGATTAATACTTACTTCATTATTTTAGCGTGAGATTTTTTTAGGTTTCCAATAGGCGCGATTTCAAATCCTGCTACGTTCAAAATTTATTTTACGCTTTTTAAATTTAAATTTAGTACAGATATATTGTTAATATTTTCTATAGCACGGTAAAGTAGCTTATTATTTTCAACGAGTATAGTTAAGATTACTACAATTTCACAAATGGTCCTTAAATTAACAAGCCAAGAGTGCTGAGAAGTGTCGATTATTTTACTTGTTTTAAAACAGTAATAGAAACGTAGTATATTTCTTTTGCTTTTGCAGGTATTTTATCAGTTAATGAAAGTATATAGAAAATGAAATGAAAATAAAATATAAGCAATGCAAATTGAATTCAATGTGATAACGCGGTTTTAAATAAAAGCACTTGCGTAGCGTCGGCTCGAGTGTCAGTCGAACAAACGGTGACGCGAGGGAACCGTTTCATTTCCTTTCGCACATATTCAAGAGACTATGAACAATATCTCAGTAACAATGGCTATGTAATTTGGACGAGATGGCGCCTGCGGGACAATACGTCAAGTGACTCATTATCGTGGAAAACTGCTTTAGGCAGAAAAAATATTCTCGTCACTTAGCATATCTCTGTGTGGACTGTATGGGAACGGCAATGAAAACAACGTGTGATTATATTGGTCATGATAAAATTTTATTTTTACCCGAATCATTAGTCGATCAAATATTTTTCTAAGTTGACAAATAAATGACAAGTATAGAATAATCTTATTGATTACTTAATAACTAATACGTTTACTGCTGATATGCACACGAGCTAATTCAATCGAGTAGCAGTAATAAATGTATTTTGGTATATTAATAATATATATACAAATCAAGTAGGGGTTAATATAAATAATATGTATATATTCATACATATTTTAAATAATTGATATGCGAGGTTATATATTGTGTAGTTCATAGAAAAACCTCACCTGTCACCTGTGATCAGTGATACGTTGCCACTGTTGTAGAAAATTGAGCTTTTTGCTTTGAGCAACCGGAACAGGCGTTTGCAACCATGCGTAACTTTAGTTCTTTGTGCGAAGAGTTTACATGTAAACAAAATATCTAACCACGCATCAACTACACTGAACTTAGGATTAAATGTTTGCTACTCCGGGAGAAATAGTCTTATATCGATGAGACTGGAAGAAAAATAAAACATTTACAAATTACCTTATATGTTACCGATATATTAACTAAACTTTACTGGATAAAATATAATTTTGTAACTTTTTAATTAAATTTCAAGATTTATATAATAAGTCCCCGTTAATGTGCTTAAATTAATGTGCTTTATCACTGTAAACTTTTAGGTATGTACAATTTATTTTATTCCATAATACTATATGACAACATAATTTGTTGTATTGAAATGTTCTAATCATTATATAATATGTAGTTACTTTTTCACACATTGACATTGACGTTTCTACCCAATATTTTCCATGTCTCAAAACAGTTATTATTTATTACGACTTATTGTGGCATATAATCTACGAGTACATGCTTTTACTATAGGAATATATTTATTTTTTCATTTGCATTTCAAAGTGATACTAAGCTATTTCGTTCTTTTACCCGCTTTCCATATCACTTTTGTGTTGTAAATCAGTCTCTTTTTGGTAAATTTTATCGCTAATATTTGTTTTATGAAGGTCTTATTTATGACTTGTCTATTATATGTCAAATATTTTTTCAACATTTTTATATACTTTATTAATATTTCTTTTGTGTAGGAATTTCTTTAAGGTCAATCATTAATAATACTGAAGAGTTTGTTTGTATGGTTGAACGCACCATTTTCATAAAGTAATGGTTTGATTTGAAAAATTATTTTTACTTTAGATATGATCGTATTCTGTGAGATTCGGACCAGCGCGTAGCGTGTACTTATGTTAATTATCATACAATACGTTAATCGAAGAAGTTACTGGTTTGGATTAACAAAAATATTTTTATATGAGATCATTTATCGATAAGTGCTATGTTTCATTAGTAATTCCCACTCAAATAATAGCGGAGCTGCAAGCAAAACCTAGTCAATGATATATCTATGTGTATTTTACACGTATTTATAATTGATATCCACAAAGAAAAGAAAGTATATTGGTGTTGCTTTAGTTATTAAATAGTAATAACTGAGAGCTGTCTCAATTATGTAAAAGTATCTGAATATTAGATAACAAAATCATATGTGTTTACTTTTACCTGTATGATAAATATTATATAATTTATCGCTATATTTTATTATAAATACGCCCCTTAACATCTATGTCTCCGAGGTACTAAAGATATTTTGTTATTATAGTCTTATACACTTTAATTACATTAAAACACTTTATGGAAAAATTATAAAATTAAAAAGTCAGTTAACTGTTAAAACGTTTGAAGAATGAGCTGGGATAAATGGCAGAAATTTTTAAGAGGATTTAATGTAAGAAAAATTAAATAAAAGATAAATTTTACTAAAAGAAGAAAAGTTAAAACAAAAAAATACGTAAGCAGTACGTACATAGATTAGGAAACAACAGAATTAAATGTTTACAGAATACGAAAAAAAAATATTTTATCTCAATGAAGTTTTCCCAATTATAATGCAAAGTCCACTTCGTTGTTGTTGGGTAATAAGTATATGCAATACTATTACTCGTAACGGAAGTTATTATTCGATGTTTGTAATGTGTTACAAGTTCTGCATAACAATGTTCACCCTGCGGCTATAAAAGTTTGCGGATGATTTTATTAGCGATCCTCTCTTGATTTTTTGTTCAAGCTCTAAAGATCCTTGAATTACTATGTGTGGGTCCAACTTTTTTGGATACAATAAGATTTATTATTGTGTTTCAGATAGCTGGAAGCTGTATCCTGCATATGACAGGGAAGGCAGAGGAAACTCAGGAACCTAGTGTTCCCCACTTTCCACAGAATTTGAGGTAATGCGTGTTGAGTGGCGGAAATTAATGTCATGTTTTGCCTTGATTCCAGAGCGAAGCAATGAAAGAAATTTAATTTAAAAATTAATTTCCTCATGTGGGAATCGAGCCTTAAACCATTACCTGTCGCGTTAGTTGTTATAAGTGGCACGCTTGTATTCCTTCGGCATTACAGGCTTCATGGCATTTTTAGTATTTTTACATAGCACATGTGAGATAAAGTGTGGGTGGCAACATGCAGAACTTGGTGTCGAAAGACTTAGTTATCACGTTCCATTGAGTGACGGAACTCAACGCCGCAGTTTATTATATCGGAGGAAGAAAACGAAAGTTTTTTATTTTCCTAAATAGAGATCAAATAGACAACCATTACGTATGTAGTCAGGCCTCTTATTCTAATCAATATTTTACTACTCAACGTTTGTGTAACTACATTTTGAAACAAATTTAATTTAAACATTCCTCGCAAGCTTCTCGGTTTTGAGCACATATACATAATTTTGTACCTTTATCCGAAAAATTTCAATTTGAATGTTTGCCGAAACATTAATGCCAACTTGGTCGAATGAGAGAGCTCATGGGATTGCTTTGTAATGTAGGCGATTAAAGATACTGAATGGATGGAAACGTATTTCATCCTAAACGAGGCACAATCAGAACAATGTTTGACATCAACGGTGTTACTGTGTTAAAATGTTAGGTATAAAGATTATCTTTTTTAAGTCTTATATAATCTACGTATACTGTGAATATTTAATTTATATTATAATTTAAAATTCCTATTCAAAATGTTTTCATTTAATAAATAGCCATATTGTTTTTGAAAAGTTTCGTTGCTGAAATCTTTCTCCAAAGCTTTATTCTTAATATAGACATAAAAGCTTTGGACGCCATTATGTGGTCTCAGTCCAACTAAGAAACCATACGGGGCTAGTCTACACCTAAGGCTAAATAAAAGTAACTAGCCTTATTTAAAATATTAACATAAATTAAGGGAGCATAGTTAGAGGAATCAGCACATTTCTACTTATAAATTCCTGTCACGAAATCCGGCTCATTTAGACTCCAAAAGCTTTCTGCTTTTTAAATAATTTTATATAACATTTAAAATATTTAGAAAATTGTTAATATTATGAAATTTGAAAAGAAGCTCATAATTTAATTTTGTTGTTAACACATTTTTGAAGTGCCGTTCTATACAAAGGAGAGACAAATATTTTGAGAAAAGGTTAAAGAAACATAAATAAACTTCAAACTATGTAACTCATCTAATCGTCTCCTCGAAAATCACTTACGTCTTCAGAGGTGCTTTATTACCAGAATTAGGCAAAATAAATATTAAATATTTCCCCTTTCCCAGAGTGGGAATCGAACTTACATACCTCGTGCTTACAATTGTATACCAAACCCCTGGGCCACGACAGCTCATTATTTGCTGTTGTATTATAATAATTAAATATTTGCTATATTGTAATTTGTAACAAAACCTATTATTGGTGAACTGAACTAAAAAGGATTGTAGTGCAGCTAAGATACCTTTCTATTTAATATATCAATGAAAAATTTTGAAGAAAACCGAATGTTTGGCTGGTTTTTTATATAATTATAAAAGAAATTACTATGTATTACATTACCTTTTGCAACGAAAACAAATTCACCTATCTTCACCACCACGAGGAAAACGCACGTACTCCCCGACTAAACAAACTTTTTCACTTAGCAGCTTTTCAGAATCCGTAAATCTTACCTTCAGGAAAATTCCCGTTTTGTTTATATCCAAAATTATTTTGCAATTTAGTAATTTGGAAAATTGTACTACAAACTTTCACTAATACTAGCGTAGCGTTACGTACATATTTTCTAATAAACGTAGATAGGTCGGTGTAAGACTCTTACTTTTATTGATGATGATATTTATTTTTATAATATGTTGTGCGAATGCTAATATTTTCCCCTTTTTTCCTGCGTAATCTTTATACTTTTCTACGTGTTTTTGTAGACGCTGCTCAAAATGTTGTATTACTTCACTCAGTTGGGAAAGCTTTTTTGGCTTAAACACAGCTCCAGAACCGCTGTTTACCTAAATATTTCTCCCATCTGTTGTTTAGGTAATAATAATTATATTATATTCTCACGACTCTAATGATATATATATATATATATATATATATATATATATATATATATATATATATATATATATATATATATATATATATATATATATATATATATATATATATATATATATATATATACTATATAAAAGTTGTAACTTACACTTCAACTAAGTTACAGCTCTTAATTCTCACAACTCTAATTATATATTAAAACGTGGTATGCGGACATTTACTACAAGGTAAAAGATAGAAAATAACTTTTGAAAAGGTTTAGTAAACGGAGTGACCTTATAAAAGAGACGCTTCCACTTTATCTTCCCTGGTAGTCTTCTCATACTCTTATTTCGAGCTTGGCATAGCCGAGTGTCTTGCCAATGTGTCACCACCTCAACAATTCAAACCATTTATCATATGTCTATCTATTATTAAATTGGCATAAATAATTATTACTAAGTTTATAAAAAAATCTACTGGGCGTGTACCAAATGTTAAAAATAGTTAATTAATTCAACGTTATATTAATAATAATTTTCTTAATAGTCATGTTGAACAGCATATACTAAAAATGTATGTTGTATGTATAGATATATTTATGATCATAACGTAGTCATTAATTATAGTCAAAAAGTCATCTTTCGATAAGCTTAATATACTGAGTAAGTTAATTTCAACAGAACTTAAGCTAAGAAGTTTGTTTTCTCAAAATGTAATCAAGAGGACCAACGGCAGCGTGAGAGAAACTTCCTAACTCATTTGCCTGACTTACAGGAAGCATCCTGTAAGCTTTATTAAAAACATTATTGAATTATAAAATTTTCTTAAAAATAAATTATAAATGATAAATTTGGTATTTTTACTGTTTTTAAAGTGTTATTCGACACTGTGTTATTCAACACAAGGAAAAGAAATAACTTGTTTTAAAAACGTATAAAACAATTAATGTAGCAGGATTTGAACCTGCGCTTCTTGGAAACGGTCAAGCGCTTTGACAAATCAAGCCATACGCTCTGATAAGATTTTATACGTTTTTAAAATTAGTATTGATGAATTTCGTTTTATTACTTTTTGCGGTTTGGTTTCGCAAATTACGCAACATACAATATAAAAAATACGATCACATTTTTATTGTTCAAAAATATTTACAAATGAATGTTGACATTCACTGCATTAATTCTTGTTTTAATCAAAAGTAAAACCAATACTTTTATATTTTTTCTTAGTTTTTCTTACCTTGCTTTCGATAAGGTAGAAAAAAGAGCTTGGATACTGAACTGAGCGTCAATCCGCATTTTTAAGGGGCCTCTTAAGTCTACCCTTGCTTGCTCAAGTACAAGGCACTGCTCCACGCTTCTCACCCTTCGTGATGTGCCCAACACCCGCACAGTAAATCCATGAAATGCAAAGTATTTTGTTCTCTACATAGACCATTACAGGTGTTTTACTACGAAAAAATATTAATCTATTTTCTTAGCATATTTTCCAATAACAAAAAGGATAGTTGTTTCTTTGACATATGGTTTTAAAATCAAAAACTCTTTATAATAAACATAATAGACATTTCAATGTAAATAAAATATATATAATCGTAGAACGCAATTTCCATTTCCATTAAATAGAAAGATTAATTACCTACTTCGTCGAGAAAATGTAAAGTAATAAAGATAATTACAATAATTTATATTCCAAGTTTCATAAATGTTATAAACTACGTTATAAAAAATGGTTACGTAGTTTTTTTTAAATCAAAATACCTTTTTAATAATAGTTACAGAATGAAGAAACCAAGAATGATTTCACTTACCAAAATATGGAGGGACGTATACTTATCCCTAATATGCGTATCATCCATAGCGTCCTAATGAACTTATATTTATTTTCCTAGTATTATTAAATACTTTATTTTTCATAAAAACCCTAATGAAATATGAACAATAGAGAAAATAACAGGTTTAGCAGGTTATTATTATACTTTTGATGGACATGAATTGCCCGCTTCTACAAAAGAGATCAACGTATCGCTCGTGAGGCTTGTTGTTGGAGGATTTACATAGTTTATCTGTGATGCCCTTTGTGTCCTATTCCGCTTTCAGCTATACAAGGTATTTGTATAAAAACAAAGAGAAACGCTGCTATATTGTTAGCCTACAATAGGTTGATAAAGTGTTACATGTGAAATTAAAAATATTAATGGAACCACTGCTTTTAATCATTTTATGGTTATTATTTTTCAAGGAGGGATGACGTATAATTGTAAGGCGGATTTTTTTTAAATTACTAGCACAGTAGGTGAATGAGGTATATTCCGACTCTGGGAGAAAAATGCGAGGTTTTCATTTCCCAAATCAACCTAAGAGAGAAAAAAAATATGTTTTTTCTCGGTGAGTTGTGTAATGGAACCAGGGACTAATAAAACATATTGTAGGTGCTTCTTATATATTTTTTTATTATATCATTTCAGTCCATGAATCATTCCTTTTTAAAATGACATTTTATAAACGAAAAATGGAACAATCTCATGTTTTTCATAACATAATAAAATTTTATTAAACCTATTGTACCTGTTCTGTTAGCAATAAATAGCCACTCATCCAGTTATAATTCTGCCACATAGACTCTCATTTGCAGGGAACATGTATTCTAAGTTTTATGAGATTGCTCGCGAAGTCGCGAAGCGTTAGCGTTATAAGATCTGATGCGCAACACGTATGCATTAGAGCGCCGCGCCGTGTCAAAAGCATCTACTCGTATATTACACTTAAATTACTTTACTATTTATTATATTATAATAAATACTTGAATTTATTTAAGTGCATTTGGCTATTTGCTCTTTGATTTATTTTTAGGCGTTCATTCCTTGCTTAAGATATATTATCATCTTTCTCACGTCACGTCGTCGTCACGAAAAGTCAGACCCTACTTCAGTTTAGTTAAATTTACAGATATTGACATTCTAAAGTTAATGAACATACATATATATTAGAACACACAATTAATTCAGATTAGTAAATAAGTAACAGGTACTCTAAGCGGGTGAACTCGCGCTTCGTCGCTAGTTATTTATACATATTATCTAGCAGTACATTAAGCGTTTAATCTAAAACCTAAAACATTCAGAGGTAGCGTGAAATAAATACGTTATCATCGGATTTCATATTTTGGTAGACATAAAAAGGCCTTGATAAATGAGATGCACGATTACTGTACGACACAGCGACGGCAAAGGCCTAATATCTGCACATATACAAACATATGACGATTCCCGCATATGAGGGAATCGTTTTATTCATAAATCATATCGATACGACCGCTGCGCGAACAAATCGAAAAATATGCTCGATAGAGATTTCCTGGCATTGGAATACTACAGGCAATTCCTTCTCGGTTTTTCTGATATGAGTGTTATTGAAAAATATTTTTTTTACAAAGATATGGTACTGCTTTCGCACGTTTGAAGTAAAAACAGGCATATTATAGACATAACTTATTGGATCTGTCCATAAGGGGTTATTTATCTTAGATTTTTTTTTTAAATAATTTAAGTTTTATCTTTAATTTCTATATTTTATTATTACATAAAGTATACTATAATCAAATAAAATTAATTTGCACGTATCGTTAGTGTAAAATGAACACAAGTAGCTTAATATGACCAGATAGGTTTGGGCCCATCAGTTTATGTTTTTATGACAAAGTTACGAGATGATGTTAAGCGATGCGCGCTCTGGAGCATTGCCAAGCGCCTCGAGGCAACGACGCCATGCCAAGAGTTAAATGATCGATGGCTTTAGGAATTTGCAACTGGATTGCGAAATATAGATTCGAAATGATATAATGTATTGTCGTTGTTATTATATGTTCATGAATTATATTTAAATTGTGAAATCTATGTAAAAAGCTTACATATGTGTTCCTAATATGAAATACATTTTATTTAAAGAATTTTAAATATGGAATTAAATGAAATGCTTTTACTGAAAATAAAATTATTGATTTTGTACAACATTTTTTTTCGTCGATTATGTCAAATAAATGTCAAAATAAATCAAAAAATATATTTATTATTTAGTTGAGCATGTATAACTTTTTATACATAAAAAAAAGTTTAAATATCATTTTATTAAAAAATAACATACCACAGCTTAAAACATCATAGTAATACACTATCTGAACAAAGTCAGTTTCATTTCTGGAGAGAGCAGTAGTATTAGTTCATTTAATAGATGCGATTAGATCGTCCGCTTCTGCTGGATAGATCACAGTACGATTACTTTGCGAGACATGCTCGTGAGGAGGATTTCCATAGTTTATCCATGAGTGTGTTGCCCTTTGTGCATGGATTTGAATTGGATGGACATGCTTGTAGATGAAATGGGACTGAATAATATTAGCTCTTATCTAATAGAAAATCCAATTAGGTTAAGTTGTTGTTAAAGTTTTATAACTCAATAACGATACAAACTCAATACCGTTCGTTGATAGAGCTGTAGCACAGCGTCTGACGGTAAACGTGTGAACTGGGTTCAGTTCCGTCAAGGAGTTTAATTGTTTTGTATTTCAGAAAAAAATGCGACTCAATATACAATATCTCGAGGATTCGACGGGAAATTCCGTTCCCCATTTTCCGCCGAATTTGAGGCATTGCGTGTTGAGTGGCGGAACTCAACGCCGCGCTTTGCCTTATTATTCATTCATTTCATTTCCTCGACTGGGGATCGAACCCAAAACCTGTCGGTCCGATGCAGAATTAATAATAATGGATATAATTTTAATATTAATATTTTAAAATGATACAAATGATTAAAGAATAATCCAAATCTCTATTAATAAGAACAGATTTATTAATAGCAAAGAGATTAATAAAATTAAGTTAATAAACTGTTAATAAAACTTACTAAAATATTAGTTACATTCTATAACTTTCGTTCATTTTGAATAATATATAGATAATTTAACATGATTTTTTTTTACTCTACTCTAATCTGCTTCATGCTCTATCCCGCACATGGCAGGGGAGCCAGACGGAACTTGGAAACCTAGTGTTAAGACACTGCGTTCCACTTTGGTTTCCCACTTTCCGCCGAAATGGAGGCATTGCGTATTGAGTGGCGGAACTCAACACCGCACTTTGTCTTATTACCGGAGCGAAGAAATGAAAACATTAAACATTTAATTTGAAAATATTTCATTTCGTCGAGTGGGGATCGAATCCACAACCTGTCGAATATAGTTACACGCGTTTGCCGCTGCGCTACGACGTGCCTCCACGAAATTTCTCTGATATATGAAAAGAAAAAAATTACAAAAAACATTGTCAAAAATATCTAATTAATAATAAGATATAATAGTAAAAAACCTTAACAGTCAAACTTTTAATAAGCTCGTGGCAAGGCGGTCGCAACAAGCTTTCATAACTTTGTTATTTTTATGTCTGAGTTGTATATCTAAATTGTATTTTTGACATTTTAAAGACCGTTCCTGTAATATTATTTAAAAAAACACATTTTTTCACTTGTTCTTTAACTCTTATACATGGATAGGCAATAGGAACCTAGTGTCAGGACACTCTCCTTTTCGCAAATTCGTACATTGCGTGCTGAGTGAAGAAAGTCAAAGCTGTGGTTAATATATCCAAAAATTTAAATGAATTATTGTTACGAGTGGAGGCTGTACAATCATTACGTTCACGGTCAAAGCGGTCGCACTGCTGCGTTGAGCTATGATGGCCTCATTTACTCATAATTGTAATAAAATATACCTAATATATAGGTATAATTGAAAAATTATTTCAACATGGAACTTATTATTAATTTAATATGTATTAATGACATAAGTAATCATTCTTTTATTTAATGTATTTGATACAAATGATGAGTTGTACGAGTAGATGAGATATTGTTTTTTTTACATAACGGAAGTGGACCAATTAATATGAACTTAACAAAATTACTACTAGATGAAAGCATCATGATCGAGAGGTAAATTAGGTGCTAATATAATAAGCTGCGCTGCAAGCCCGTGCTTCGACGCGGCGTAATTACTCCCTGGACTCGTTATCTGCGCCTATTTTGTTTAAGTTTTACCTATTATGTTGTGGAAGAATCTATAGTCTACATAATATAGATGAACGTATTTTATTTTCAATAAAGCTATAATATCTGTAGTAAATATATAATGAGCTATGAGTATTAAAAAGATTTTTTATATATCATTTGTGTAATAAATATATTACCAAAAAGCACCTTAAAGAGCTTGTCAATCAATTTTAAAATGTAGCTTAGAACTTTGAGACAAATACAATTTAAATTTATAATTTTTATAAGTTCTAGTAGTTTTGTAAAACAATAAGAATTTTTATGACATATTGATTACAGAAGTAATTGCATTTTATTTATTACCTTCTAAAATATTTATATTGTGTGTAACTACTACGTATAAAATTAATGTTTTATTGATATCGTTTCAATAAAAAGGAGGCTTTCATTCAAGAAATTATTATTTTTTCTTTGATATATGAAACATAATTAAAATAATAATGTGTGTAAAAAATCCAATTCACAAAAATATAGGTTAAATATATAATATTTATTTTCAATAGCAATTAAACTTTGATATTAGATATATTGCTTAATATATTGTAATTCTAACATTTACCTCAATAATATATAAGATTTGACAAGATATACGTTACTCAGCGTCCCAGATGTTTCCACGTAAAGTTTAAACTAATTAAAGAAGCTCTTTGAGCCCCTGATTGCATTAGGCTTGTCAGGCATCTCCTCACTTCCGTTAATAGCATCGTGAGGAGGGGAGTACTCTTAAATATATCAAAATTCGACATAAATTTTATATAATGTTTTGAATCCATATAATATCTTCGATCAAAAAAATGTATACAGTAATATATGTACGTATTATATACTAGATGAAGTAACATCAAGTAAAGCCCGAAACTTAATGGAAGCTATGAATTGGAAGTATGCTGTAGTCACAGAATGTTCATAGTTAATTAGTGCGCATGTAACAAGTCAACTTCTATGATAACTCAGTAAGTACTACTATGTCGTAACTTTTTAGGTACAATGGAGCGTTGATATATCAATATTAGTTACAATACTGTTTTAAGCTTAATTATTATTTATGAATATAGTGATAAAAAAAACTAGAGCGCATCTATATCCATTCAAAGAAATTTTATATTTGTTTTTATTTCTTCGCTTTGATAACTAAGTAATGGGCAGCGTTGAGTTCCGCCACTCTAAAACGTCTTAACCTCAAATTAGTCGTAATAGCAGGTTCCCAAGATCACTCTACTAATTCTCGAAAAAGGCTATACGATGTAGTATAATACCTATATTAAAATTTATTCGTTAATTTTATTGAGGATGTTTACATAATACATAGGTATATAATACATTCAAAGGTGGTATAAGGCCTTAGCCTTAACTGTTGTCAATTCTAGAAAATAAATCGTCTATTTTAATTAAGCAAAAAATATCGTTCGCTTAAAACGTCAGAAATTTTCAAGTGTGCGCTCTTTCAAATAAACGGAACACGGCTTAAATTAGCTCTCTATAACGCGTTGATGAGAGGATAAAAGGAGCGAGTTTGGTTTTAAAATTATTTCAATTTTTTTTACCCTACAGAGATTTTGATTACTTTGACGTGTATCTGTTTGTGTCACTACTGCAAGAGTATTTATTATTTAATTCTTAAATATTATACTACAATGATTTTTTAAGCTTGTATTGAATTTTTAGGTCAGAGATTTGAAGTCACGATACTATGATTTACATGTTCATGGAGTATTCATTATTTAGTTCCTTATTTGGCAGTTATTTAGATTTTTAGACTAATCATTAATATGCTGTGTATAAATAACATTTTAAAATATGAAATCATCTGCTGAACCCTGTGATGTTTTTCTTATAGGATATAGGATAGGATATGTTGAAGTTGTATAAAACTTATATTATATTTTTTTTTCATTGATATGTAATTGACAAGCGGCACATATTTCGATAGTATACACGTGAAAATGTATATTGCAAGAACAATCAAAATAATTTTGGATAAAATAAATAATTGTGCTGCCAATTGTTCCCTCAGCGACACTTGCCAAACCAACATTAATGAGCAATAAAACGCCAACGAGGTCGCTGAATATATTGCTCGAACTGCGTATTCATTATGTCCGCCCTATTGTTAACTATTTAAATTATATAAATTTTAAACTATTCTAGACCCAATTAATCACTGAAGACAAATGATAGTCTTTAAGATGGTTATAATATTGTGGATTATATATATTTGAAAAAAGCAGTGTAATGTAAAAGGCAGGTTATTGTTCCGTATATACGCAATGAGATTCAGTGTCAAAACACTGAGTGTTTGTGATGATCGGGCGTTGGCAAGACCAAGTAGAGAAGATCGAAGTATTTTATTCCCATAACGTTTTGCATATCTTTTACAATACAATTAAATTGACATAAAAATTATTAGGTATAGTTAAGGAAGTTTATAATTGTGTATTAACATTCTGGACGTGTATAGATTTGGGTAAAATGCAAATATTATGAACTTGGACATGGGAAGATAGAAAATCCCCAAAAAAAAGTTGGGACGGAAAAACAAATTACACGGATGAAACTGCGGCCAGACATTTCAAGAATATTAATATTCTGCTATGCTTAAGCATGACCTTTGATTTTTTTTATAAAAGTATGTTTTCACTTGTTTCCTTGTAAAATTAGAAGAAATTAAAAATAAATTGAGGCCTGTCATAGCGCAGGGCCACATGCGTATGACTGTAAAAGCGACAGGTTGTAGGTTTGATCACCACTGGATGATGAATGAAATATTAAATATTTTCTAATTAAATAATTAATATTTTCAGTTCTTCGGTCCGGTAACAAGGCAAAGCGCGGCTTTGAGTTCCGCTACTCAACTACATTTAAAAATTGATTGAAAATGCAATATTTTTTTTCACAATTTAAAGGAATGATACACACAAATTAAAGTTTGATAGTGATTACTTCAGTTAAGAACTGGGTTGTATTCATTAACACACACAGTGAATAAATGAAAACATTAGATATTTAATCTGAAAATATTGAGGCCTGATGAGGCCTGTTGTGGCGCAGCGGCACAAGAGTGTGACTGCAACCGACAACAGGTTCTGGGTTCGTTCCCCAGTCGAGGAAATGAAATGTTTAATATTTTCTATTTAATGTTTCATTTCTTCGCTCTGGTATAATAAGGCAAAGCGCGGCGTTGTGTTCCGCCACGCAACACGCAATGCCTCAAATTCAGCGGAAAGTGGGGAATGGAAGTGGAACGGATTGTCTTAACACTAGGTTCCCGGGTTCCCTCTGCCTACCCGTCTCGTGCGGGATACAGCGTGAAGCTAAAAAAAACTGAAAATATTAATACATTCCTTGCAGTGACACGCTTGTGCCGCTGCGCCACGACAGGCCTCTCAGTATCTAATATGCTTAAGAAAATTCGGAGAGGCGAAAATATTTGTTAAAATAAATATTCATTTTATTATAAATGAAGTGATGAAAATTACACAATAATAGAGTTCGTTAATAATTGAAGACTAAAGTCTACATAGGAAATAAAATAAAGATTGTGAGTATAACTACTACGTTTAATGAATAAAAACAAAAAAATAAAACAGAAAAATACAATTTCACACACACATAGTTTCAGTGCCATATTCCGTTTAATTTCTGGAGGTCATCACTGTTACGTGATATTATTGCACTATAAACTTAAATAAACAAAAAAATATATCAAAGTTAAGAAGAAATATTTTAGCAAAACTTATATATCAAACAATCATCTAACTTAAACCACTTAAAAATAAACACAAGTCATATAAATTGTTAGCCACTAAAAGCACGCGCGTTGTTAATATCGAACTACAAGTAGAGCAAGTCTAGATTGTGTTCGATGATATCGTGGCCGCCGTGAAGTCAACTTTTCTCATCTTTTGCGCATCGTACACTAAAGAAAAAAATAATTTCTAAGTTTTAATAATAATCCTTAATTCTGCAGAGTAGCTAAACGCCTTAATTTGACCTTAATAATTTTGTGGTAACAATCGCTTTGTGTGTATATTTTATAATAATTTCAGCACAAAAATTAAGTGGAAGTAGACAGCATAGACTAGACCAATATTTCTTTTTAAATTATCAATATTTAAAGATAAATATTATTTACTTTTTATAAAAAAAAAACAATAACTGAAATATTTATTATCTAGTATTTTTTAGTCTATGTTTCATGTATTAGTAAAATAGGCAAATAGCTTGAAATTACAGCTCAACAGCACATTGTGTGTTATTGTATGCCATTCGATTTGCATAATTATACAAGGAGTGTTATGTTAATAATTATTGAATTATAATCTATTTAATACTAACTAGTTGATCAAATACCTACTTAATAAATAATAGCTAGTGCAAACACAATTCAAATTTTGGTATTGACAAACAAGCTCTATTAATTTTCGAATATATATTTTCGATGGAGAATTCCATCGATACTAAGTGTTTATGTATTTCAGGCTTAAAAAGTCACAATATTATGTTTTATAAATTAGATAAAAATATAGACAAATCAACATTTTTATGACGATTTAAATACTAATACTAAAGAGGACATTTTTGTGGAACAAAAACAAGTATCACTATGGACGATACTTGTTTTTGTTCCACAAAAATGTCCTCTTAGCTCTTAGAATTCAAATGTTAAAATTAAAGTTAATATTACAAAATTCTTAAAATAAGCCACTCAAAAATCTTTAATTCTAAATTTTCCACCCCGAATGTCAAGACAATGTCAGCATCGCTCTACTAGAATCCAGGGCAGTACGTGAGACAACTTCGAAATCGATTTTAACAGCTCACAGACAAATGTCACTTGAGTTTACCTTAGATCGTGGACCACTTTGAAGTATTCTAACTTTGAGGTAAAAACAGTTTTAAAATATTAATTTAAAAATGTTGATTTTCAGCTCCACACACTGCTGATTTTTATACATGCCCATTATCGATATCGGAGATGTGTTTGTTCACCCTAAAACCGACGCTTCTCTTTGCTTGGCCACTCAAACGGACTACTTCAAAGTGTTCAAAACGCCGTGTATCCAAAAATGTAAAGCAATCAATATACGAAATTAAACCGGTTAAACTTGTTTAATTTTAAAAGCAATAATCGCGGAAGTCAAAGATCTTATTATTCTTAATACATGTTATTGAGAATACATTTCACAAGAACGTGTTATTTTTAACTTTACCATGACAGTCTCCTAATATTTCAGAGTTTAAATATTTCCTATAAATAAGAAATAAAATTTAAGATAGAAGGAAAACCATTAGAGAAATATTAAGGCCACGATAAAGTAAAGGCAGAAAACGGTGAGCTAAAGACAATTCAATTATTGCAAGTTGTAGCGCAGCGTCTTTAATAAGATTTCGTTTGCCGATTGACCAAAAAAATCAATAGGAAAGCGTAAAATGTTCGATACAATTTAGATTAAATTCTTTGCGAAAGTACTTCAATGGATATTCTAAATAAATCACAGTATCAATATCACTTACGTTGTTGTAGATAAATGGATTACAAATGTAAAGCTAACTAAATTCTTTTATTGAACGTATTCTAAATCTTTTATAAATTGGCATAAAAATTTTGCTTGAACAAAAATATTTACGTATACTAAAACTCCTACGAGTATGTTTACTATGTACTAAAATATTTACAGTTTTTCAAAAATGTCACATGATGCTAATTTGTGATTAAAAAAAATAGTTTCTTAATATTAATTTGTTAACTATTTTAAAAGTGTTAATCTACACTAAGGAAAGAAAAATAGTTGTTCAGAAGACGTATAATTTTTTTATATAGCAGTATTTAAACCTACGCTTCTTGCAATCTGTCCAGACGCTCTGATTACTAAGCCATACATTCCCATCAAGCTACGTCAAAATTATTATACACATGTTAAAATTTATTAATGTTGTTGGCTATAATAAAGGGCGATACAATTTTCCGCTACCTAAAAAAAACTTTAATACGTTTTATTAATAGTTTCTATAATAATATTTATAATACTTTAATAGATGGAAATTAGAAAACAGATTAAAACCAGTGTAATAATAGAGTAGAAATGTAGTGAGAATTTCATTTCATTGTAGAATAATTACAAATACTACCTAAAAAAAACTATAATACGTTTTATTAGTAGTTTCTATAATAATATTTATAATACTTTAATAGATGGAAATTAGAAAACAGATTAAAACCAGTGTAATAATAGAGTAGAAATGTAGTGAGAATTTCATTTCATTGTAGAATAATTACAAATAAAGAGAATCAATATCGTGCAAAAGTATTCAGTAACGAACAATAGTTCATATTGCAGTGATCACAATTTCTTTCTCATATTTCTCGAATAAAAGGAATGTTTTTTTCAGAAGGTCTTTGCACGGAGGCAATATTAAGCGGTTAGCATTGTTATGTGAACAAGACTACGTATTATTTCATAACTTCGGGTTCATTTTGGCCGTTGTTTTCGCAGAAAATAGCAGATAAATCTGTTTCATTTCTGTTACGAGGATTTCCTACTGAGCCCACAATATTTTTGCATTATGTATCATGCAAATTAAAATACGATATTTAAATGTCAATATTTTGTGTAATTCGTTTTTTATATGTAAATATTTTCATGATAGAAAGTGATTAGTAAATTTAATAATCATAATCATGGTGATCAGTCTACCGACGCCCAATGTTGGACGTCGACAGAGTGATGTGATCACCATGATGATGAAAAGGAAGACCCTTTGACTAGAATAATTATCTAATTCATGGTCACCACTCGAGAGCATTTTCCTCCCAACAGCCGTCATTCCTCCGCGTTGTGTACCGGGTGACATTATATTCAATTAGATTTTAGGCATCTATTTAATGTATGTTGTTCAGTGTTCAATGCAGTTTAACTATAATAGTAAAGAAAATATATTAAGATGTTTTTAAAGCCATATAATAAACCGTACAAAATTAATTACATCTTTATTTATCTTTAATTGCTTTTATTAATAAATATTACTTTAACTTATTTCATGATAAATATTACTTTGGGTAGCACTGGTGTATGTTAAACAATGTTTCAATTAATATAAATGAAATAATGTTGAATGAAACGAAATTCCAATATAGGTACAATTTGCAGAATGCAGATTTATACAGCGTACGAGTGAATCATGGAAAATATTTGGAATATTGACTCACAATACGCTAGCAATATGAAGCTAAAAATAAAAAGAACAAAGAAATTCTAAAACACTCAATCCTCCTCGAATTTCAAATAGCGACTAGATTCTAAAAATCAAAAACACTCGAGTGTAGTCTAACTGTTGCGACAGGAAAAATCCTCCATCAATCTGCTATGAAGCTATTTCCTATCGCGACATCGTCTCTTTTCATATTCGCTACGTTGATATGTTGTTGATAAGTAAGCGTATATTAACGACGTTTTATTAATTTTTCGTTTTTTTTTTCGTGTGATGGACAGTAGTTAAATATATTGTAAGTTTTACTATAAATATATTCTGATGGTAATTCTAACATTGTGTATATATTGTAATTATATTCTCGAGTTATAATATGACCAACTATTTATTTTGAACATTACGAAATGTTTCGCAATTGTGAGTTATATAATTGCGACCTACAATTTTTCGAAACTCAATAGAAAAAATACATATCTTAAAGTACGAGTTTCAATGATTAATAAAATGTAAATATGATATGCGCCTTTTTACCAAAAATTTTATATTTCCATTATAGTTGAGTAAAACCGTAGGATATCAATACACTTCTTATAAATCATTTTTATATAGCCTTCAGTGAGGAGAAGCTCCATCGTTGTTATAAGCAGTAATGAAAAATTTGTTAAGAAATTGCTATCCTTAAAATATACTACCTTTATCTCTTTCCCATTCCCTTCAATTTAGATTAACAAAGCTAGATAATTTAATTACTCAACTATAAAGTAGCTACTACGCTAAGTGTAAAGTGATGCAAGCGTTAGTCCCAGCTGTCTCTGCATAAACTAATTAGCGCGCTCTTTGCCCTGATTGCTGACGCGTGAATGCCTTCCGCACATCTTACCGTGTAGTACATTAAATAAATTAGATTCATTCGTTTCATACAAAACTCCAAGTGAACCTTCTAACCAGAGTATTCTTTGTTTATATAACTTTTATACACATACTATGTGCGAAAAAGTTTTGTTTTATGATTAATTCCCAGAATAATTGTAAATATTTAAGAAAAGTGTTCCAGTAAAATAGATTTT
This sequence comes from Eueides isabella, assembly GCA_019049475.1. Taxonomy (NCBI): domain Eukaryota; kingdom Metazoa; phylum Arthropoda; class Insecta; order Lepidoptera; family Nymphalidae; genus Eueides; species Eueides isabella. Next base: position 5,908,483 of record CM032393.1, read on the forward strand.
CTTAGAAAAATGGAGGAACTTTGCTTTTTATTGTTGTTGCCGTAGAGGGAAAAATTTTGTGTATACTGATGTAAGTAAGAAAATAATAATGTAAGAAAATGAATTTATTTCTTTAAAAAAAATAATAATTCTACGAAAAACGTTTAATTAGCAACTATACAATATATTATGAAAAACTATATAATTAAGAAATATTTCAGGAATTCTAATACTACATGTTTAATTATTCATTCTTAAGAAGTGTGTCATCTCCACGCGCAGAGCCTTTGTTAAGGGATATATTATCTTGAAGGCAGTGTACACTGTAACGATTAAAATAGGCTTTGCTTGCTGCCTTCACTTTTCATTTGTCTTTTGTTGACTGAATCCAAACAAAACTCGGGGGAACAAATAATTATAGGACTTTACTACAATGTATTAGGAACAATATACCAGTATAACCGTTTGATATCAAACGTACAATACAATCTCTTTGGGTCTATGTAAATAACAGTGAATGTGAATTGAAATTAATGTTGTAGAAGCTTTTATTTAGATTAAGTTAAATATAATCTATATCGGATTAGTATCCGATGTAGATTATTTTTATATCTTTATGAATATGAGCTTTAAGTAAAACGAAAATCGTTATATTTGAAAAAAAAACAAACTAACTAATATTTTATTTAGTTAACTATATTTGGATAAATTTACAGTAGAATCTATGGGATACTTATATGTTACTAATAAATGAGACACACAAATATTCGTAATTGTTTTATCAAACCTATTTATTGGTTTCGTGTCGTGGCGCAGTGACACAAGCGTGTAACTCTTAACAGCATGTTTTGGGTTCGTTCCCCCCACTCGAAGAAGTGAAATATAAAGTATTTTAAAATGAAATAATACATTTTTTTCATTTGTTCGCCTTGGTAACAAGACAAAGGCGGCCTTGAGTTCCGCAACTAACACTTAATGCCTTAAATCGGTGGAAAATGGGGAACGGAAGTGGAACGGAGTGTTTTAACACTAGGTTCCCAAGTTCCCTCTGCCTACCCTGCCATGTGCGGGATACAGCGTGAAGCTGAGTGAGTGTATATATATATATATATATATATATATATATATATATATATATATATATATATATATATATATATATATATATATATATAACACTCTTATTATTCTAAAAGTATATAAGATAAAAAACGATTCCCGTATTACATAAAATAGCCAGCTTTATTTACTTGTATAAAATTTTATTTGGCGGTCGAATCGTAAATCTGTACTAACGAACAATTAAGGGATCATCTCGGATTAAACAAAATGTTGAACTCTAACTGCGGTCCTTTTATGAAAGTTTAGTTCACAGATGAGCTCGTAAATGAATTTAAATTTTGTAATTAATTCAGGTAAATGTTACAATCATAAATGTAGGTGTATATATATATATATATATATATATATATATATATATATATATATATATATATATATATATATATATATATATATATTCAAAGATCATATCAATTATCAAAGATCAAAGAAATTAATAATTTCTTCTAATCTTTTTGTAACAGCGGGAGAGAAAACTCTCACAAAAACTTGGCACAATATATACTCGAATTATTTTCGTTCACAATGATTCTACTTCACCTCATGTTTCTACGCCCATATGATATTAAGTGCTAAAGTTGCGAAGTAATGGTCAATAAATACGCTAGGCGGCTTTCTCTCCCTTAGGCGCTTTGTAAAAACATGTCTCGAGTTAGGGGAAAAGGTAACAAGCCTAACGGCAGTTGATAACGTGTAGGTATGTTCATTGTGGATGTATTTCTAAAGTAATGTTAGAATATAATTATTACTCAGCTTCACGCTGTATCCCGCACTAGGCAGGGTAGGCAGAGGGAACGGAAGTGGAACCTAGTGTTATGACACTCCGTTCCACTTCCTTTCCCCACTTTCTACCGAATTTGAGGCATTGCGTGTTGAGGAGCGGAACTCAACGTCGCGCTTTGCCTTAAAATTATAATTATTACATTATACAAAAAAAAATAAAACTTACTTTATTTTAAGGGATGCTTAGATTTGAGAAAAAAAATAACTAGAGAGATATAACAATATAATATAATATAATATAACTAGAAAACTAGAGAGAGAGAGAGTGAAAGAGAGAGAGAGAGAGTATTTTAATCTTACACTCGTGGATCCCTTTGTGCTCTTCTGGTTACACTTCCTCTCGTGTTTTTATCAAGGCAACATATTTGAAATTTTTCTACTACGTTTGAATTGTATATATGTTTGTTTTTTTGTTTTATTATATGTTTTGATAGATTTCATATGGTCGATAACAATAATTTTATTTTATTACGTATATAGAAAGCATGTTCTCCTTCATGGAGGTCGTTCTGTATTCGCTAACTATATAATTTTAATGTTTGTGTTATAGTTACACATTCATTTTGAACGTCAAACAATTTACTGTGTGATTCCGGCTTAGAATAGGATCACCCTGGTACTGATGGTGTCGTAAGAGGCGACTAAAATACGTGTGGGAGAGTCACGTTGTCAGCAATGACAACACGCATGGGCACAGTCGACCGGAACATTACCGTCCCGGTATTTAAAACCGGCGTTAAGTAGTGGCACTGCGTTTCGCATTGGGTAATGCCGTGCCCATCCATCTTAAGGACCGGCAACGCTCCTGTAGCTCCTCTAGTGTTACTTGGGGCCGTGGGCGGCGGTGATCACTTACTATCAGGTGATCTGTACGCTCGTATGCCATGTCTTATCCATAAAAAAAAAATACCACCAGCTTACTATAGTTACTGCCTCAGATCTGAAAATAAACCAGCGCAAGAAACTCAGCGGGAACTACTTTTGTAATTAATCATTAATAGATTTACATTTATTAGAGACCCTTGTAAGTTGTATTTTATGTATAGATTAATATGCCAAAGGAGATATAAAAATTATAATCAATAATGATTAACTCAACAGTTTGGCACAACTTAGCAGCTTGATATTCTCAATAAACACAAAAATAAAATATGTATAAAGATTTATAGATTATTTGGTTTATACAGTAATACTAAGATTTTCGTTTCTTTTTTAAATATAAGTCGGTGAACCGTGTGTGCAAGTTTTATACACTTCTTTATGTAATTGAGTATATCGAAGCCTAGGTCTAGTTGCGGCTGTCCACAACTTCTGAAACCTAAATCTGTTCGGGCGTTCTGTGTGGTTGATGATTGTAATATCTATTTTTTAAGGTAGTCTTTCTCACAACAACAAGCAATAATCTTAAATTAAAATTAAAAAGCAAAAAATAAAATGAGTAGAGAAGTGATCCGTCTAACTATATTTAAAAAAAAGGATTTATAGAAAACTATATTTTAATTTCTTATTCATCAATTCCTATTTGTAAAGGTTTTACTTTTCGCTGATTGATATATTTATATATTCTTCTCTGTTATTTTTTATAAATATTTTATGTATGTAACAGTATTAATCAAGAAAACCAAAATATACTTAATTTTCTATAATAGAATAGTAATAATGATGTATGATATATGTTATTATGGATATATTGATGGATTATATTATACAACAAAATATATGCTACATCGATATGTATATTTTTCTTAATATAAAACATTAAGCCAAATTCAATACGCGAAATGGCCTGTGAAAATATTTGAAAACACAAACTAATACAAAATGCTTAAAACAATCGCTTGTTAAAAATACAGTAGATACGTATACTTTGATAAAAAACGAGGTTTATTTTATTTGTTTGTTATGTTATCATATTTGCTTACCTGTGCTGCGAATGACGTTTACGAAGTCACGGCCGTTACACTTTTATGTTTTACTTTTAAAAAGAGTTATTCATATAATATATTTATACTGAAATGTGTTCTTTAAAGAACTTATTATATTTTTTATTATAAAATAAAAATCTAAAATAAAATAAATTCTATTTGAACGTTAACGATGTAATTTTCATTATCATTTTTGACAAATAAAAAAAATAATCTTCATATACGATTCATATACGATTATTTAACACCGCGTCGTTTGGGTCAAGGACACTCAAGGAAATATTAAAAACAAACAAAAATTGAAATGTGTATACTTGCACCTTATTGTGGGTGATATACCCAAAAGGTGTGCACCTTTGGGGTATATTAATCCAAATTCAACTTTGGTAAGTAAACAATTTGGTTCTGTTAAGAAAATTTACCAATATTTACTTATACTACGTACGTAAAAGTAGTCAATTTAAACACAAATTAAAATAATACCATAGTTAGATATTTTGGATTGAGATTAAACTTATTCATAGCTACAAGTATGTTCTAGCAAAGAAAATAAAAAATATAATTTTAACGGACATTCAAATAAAAAATTAAGTAGCTTAATTTATATAAATTAATCACAATATATCATATAATTTTCATTGGCATTTCTAAATACTATCATCATCATTATCATTCTTATTCATCATCGCTATAAGTAATGAATATTACAAAATTTAAATTTAAAAAGCGTATAAACATTTTGGACGTAGCAGTATTTGAACCCGCGCCTTTTGAAAACCGTCCAAGAGGCGCCGATTCAAATCCTACTACGTTCAAAATTTTTATACGCTTTTTAAATTTAAATTTAGTATTTTCTGTCCTAAGTGTGGAATAACACTTTGAAAAATAGTAAAAAAATATAAATCTTGTACGGGATATTTACGACACTTACAACAGTGGTACATAAAATCTTTTTCTCACGCAATAAATAAAAAAAAAACGATATTTTTTATGTAACATTTCACACCAGTTTTTCAACAATCTCTATGTAAAATAATTTCATTAAATGTTATGTATTAACATATATAATTCAGTTACTCCGTATATACGCATAGTGAACAAAATATTGGCGTAATATATGAAAATATTCAGCGCATACATGCTATAACAACGTTTATGATCACTAAAAATTTGATACTCTTTTATATTTCGGCCGGTATTTACGATGAGATGATATGGACAGTTTACGGAAGGATTGATGTTTATAAAAGAAGGTCCTCGGATGGATAAACACGCTATCCAATCTCCTTCCCCAGCCTCTTGAAATAAAGTAACACATACAATTCGTTTATGTTATATAGCGTCAACGCCACACTCTTTTCTTATTTTTTAGGTTTTCACATCGATCAAATTCGACACTTTTGTTATATTTAGATATTTCTTTAACAAGTTGCGTATTGATTTGTAAAACTTTGCCTGATATTGCTTTGCAAAGATATGAAAATGATTAAATATTTCATTTTTTCGCGTGAAGATCGATTCCACAACCTGTCTCATTTACAGTCAGTCGCTTAAGCCTCTGAGCCACGGTAGATCTCAAATGGTTTATGAGATTATTTTTTTTATATCTTCACGCTGTATCCCACACGAGACAGGGTAGGCAGAGGGAACCTAGTGTTAAGATACTCCGTTCCACTTCCGTTCCCCACTTTCCGCCGAATTTGAGGCATTGCGTATTGAGTGGCGGAACTCAACGCCGCGCTTTGCCTTATTACTAGAGCGAAGAATTGAAACATTAATTATTTAAATTGAAAATATTAAATATTTCATTTCCTCGACTGGGGATCGAACCCAGAACCTGTCAGTTACAATCACACGGTTGTGCCGCTGCGCCACGACAGGCTTCAAATGTTTGTAAGGTTAAAGATATTAAAATTCAATTACTAAACATCTCTCCAAATGCCGTTTAAACTCAGAACCATCGCATTAAAATTTTAGCAATAGTGTGTATGTACTATTGAAGTAATCATCAATTAAGTTTAATATGATAAACTTTGACAGAATATTGTTCCTCGTTTGGAATAGTTGACAGCAATAACAAATTACATTAGATCCTATCACAATCTATTTGTAGTCTGAGATGTGAGTAGGTCACATTTAATGATGTATCAACAAGTGAAATACTATGAGCTTATATAATATGATAAAATCTGATTATTTTTTTTATTAAAATATATTTTAAATAATTTTTTTTTAGTAACTTTCAGTAAGCGTGTCATTTGTAAACGTGACTGGTTGTGGATTCGATCCCCATCCGAAGAAATGTTTTTTTTTTTATATTTTTACTCGCTTTGGCATTGACATCCGCCACTCAACAATTCATGCTTTCATAATAAGGCGAAAAGTGGTAACTGGAAGTTACGGTAAAGCCGCCGTTAAAACATACAATCAAATATCAACAATATTATTTTATACCTTTACAATGTAAACAAAAATGTTATGTTTTTGTATTTTATATATATAATAAGCAACATTAAACAATTTCTACGTTTATGATAGTTATAAAAAATGCATTATCTGCTACAACAAAATTAAAATCAAAATTGTAAACAGTAAAGTTGGGCGCGATCTCGTCATCCGACTTTCCGCTCAATAAACGTTTGCTATTCGCAGGCTGCATTCTGGCCGCATCACGTCGGCCCGTCCTGGTTGCCGGCTAACTTTCATCGCCGCACTTTTATGCTCCATTCAGGATTTACTGATATTGTGCTTCAATTTTAATACTTTATTATTAAAAAAGTATCCCTTGTTAAAATTTGATTTAATATTTTGAAAATACTTTTAATACTATTTTCACAACTACTATTTTCAGGAATCAGAATGCTGAATAAAGCGCTGATAAAGAAGTTGATTTACTTAAAATATTTAATTAATTTTCTGTTAGGTTTGTTTATTAAATATTTTTACTACTTTTAAAGTGTTATTCCACACTTAGGAAAAAAAATATGAAAATTTTAACGAAGCGGGATTTGGACCCGCGCCTCTTGTAAACTGTCCAAGCGCTCTAACCAACTAAGCCATTCGTTACGAACGAAGCAGGAGGCGCGGGTTCAAATCCTGCTTCGTTCAAATTTTTATACGTTTTTAAATCAAGTAGGCTTATTTATTAATTTTATTTATCAACGAAATCAAAGAGGCCAATAATAACATCGATATTTAGACTGTATTTGACTGCACACCATTGTTGATTGTTGCGAAATGTACATAAGAGGAATATAACACTGCACGCGGATATATTCCCTAAATAGACAGAAAGCCGAAAATTGCCTGTCGTGGCGAAGCGGCACAAGCGTGTGACTGTAACCGACAGGTTCTGGGTTCGATCCCCAGTCGAGGAAAAGAAATATTTAATACTTTCAATTTTAAATGTTTAATGTTTCATTTCTTCGCTCTGGTAATAAGCCAAAGCTCGGCGCGGAGTTCCGCCACTCAACTCGCAATACCTCAAATTCGGCGAAAAGTGGGGAACGGAAGGGGAACTGAGTGTCCTAACACTAGGTTCCTGGGTTCCCTCTGCCTACCCTCCCTCGTGTGGGATACAGCGTAAAGCTGGAAAAATATTTTAAATTAAACTATTTAAACCGGACTAATCAATTATAAATAGTATTTTTCGAAACCCAACGATTCGTTCGGCAGTTCATATAATTATTATACCGCTAGAGATTTCTTTATCATCTCAAATGTTTTATAATACCGCCATAGACTTCTTTATGTCCTTACAATTTTATTCCAGTTTGATATAATAATTACGTCAACTGACACATCTCAGTCTATCTGTTACCACGGACTAATGTTAAATATTTTCTAAATATACGCTATTGATCCGGCTAAAACATTCATTTCATTAACAGAAATAAAACATCTTATTGATATGTATTCACCTACACGGTTAGTAGAAGATATTGAGTATAGAATTGAATCAGCATCCAATGGGGTATTTATTAAACAAAAACACATTTTTTAATAAAATTATTCCATTATTTAATTTAATAGTAACATATGTTTATATGTCACGAAATTCACAACTTTTTATACAAAAAGCTGGCTAGCGTGGAGAAAGCTTGCCAAAAAGTTATATGGGGGAGCGAATCGAGATGAAGCTCTCGAATTACAAACGTTTATTGGACGGAAAGCTAGCGCCAAACGAGTTCGTCCAACTTAACCTTCGACTCGACTTTATTCGGCGGCGACAGGTAATTACTATAATTGTATTAATATATTTGGCAGGACTGCCCTAATATACTATTTTTTTAATTCATTTATAGAAGTACAGCTTAAAAGAAAAATAAATTTATAATAGAAAAGATAAATTTTCTTGAATTTACGTAGAGAACTTTGTTAAGAAGTAGATGTAAATTGCAATATTTTAATGCAATATTCACATTTTATCACTTTATGAAATAAATATTTTAAGAATATATTTCCTGTATAATATTTGGCATGGCAGACAAAAGCTATCGTTAAGTTACATTTTCGTCACGGTTCACCATTCCGCTCGGACAATCCACTAATGAACTATACGACTGTCCAATCAATTCTCTGAATAATATTTTACGCTACATGCAGCCCATGCTATTTTAATAATCAATTATTTTGCCAAGATTAAAATAGTATATTATATAAAAATAGAGTATTATATTAAAATAGAGTATATTAAAATAGTATATTTTAATAAAATAAAGATTCAGTAAATATTATTTTATATTTTATAAAGTCTTGAAATCGAGGTTATCTTCTAGGAAAAGCGTGTGTAATGATTGACATTGACAACATTGTATATTTTTGTTTATAGCTTAATACTAAATGTGGACATAATTATTATTAATGATATAAAATAGAATAAATAAACTTAAAGTAAAACGTATAGCCGCCATAAATCATTAGCATCTTAACGTTTTACGTTGTTGGGCTATTAAATAATTTTACTGAACCTTTATCAAATTAGTTATAATATGAATAACGAAAATATTTTTACAATCCACAAATATATATATATATATATATATATATATATATATATATATATATATATATATATATATATATATATATATATATATATATATATATATATATATATATAATAAAAAAAACATATAATATGTAATAAAAAATATATAATATGTAATATAGTTATATAGAGAAACCCTTCAAATTCTTTGAATATAAAGAAAATACCGGTAAAATGCGTGTCGGGCTCACGTACTGGTTCCGTTCATATTCAATAACGATTGTAAGACAGCTTTTTTCTCTGAGTTACTTAACTGCTGTTGACCTGGGATGGTCTTTACAGCGTCACCGGGCTTGAAGGGGCGAGTGTGGCTCGCCCCTGAAGAAATATATACGAGATTTTATGAACGCTCGTGAAAGAAACAGCGATCGCAGGGGAATGCCCTGCATACGCTAATCAGGATTGTAAGACTGTTGGAAGTACAAGTTATAAAAGTTGACAAACTTGTAAATGAATGGTAGTGTGCACTTATTCTTTATAAAATTAACTACAATTACGAGTTTTTTTATTTTTTTCCTTTATTTCTATCAATGTTACTAATGTACAAATTTCATAATTGTATTATTTACTGGAAATATTATATTTGCTCGTGTCTATTGCAAGTGTTGCAATTTGTGATTGCTTTGACTCAGCAGATAAATTTTTCAAATGATCTTGACAGACAGACGGACGGTAAAGTAATTCAGTATAAGGGTTTGATTTTTCCTTTACAGGTACAAAACTTAAACAGTGTTGACTATTATCAAAATAGTTCTTTGCAATTAGTAGAATTTTCCTTCGTATTGGCTGCCTATTTATTTGTAAAAAAATGTGTGGTTTGGTTTTTATATGAGAGATTGGCCGTTAACAAGTAAAGTTTACGTAAATGATAAACTTTATGTACGGCGGTATAACGCGTCCTCTAAAAAAGGCTTTCACAAACTGTGAGCGGCGTCTCACTGTAAATATTTCATAAACATTTTCTATGTACATTGAACATAGACACTTCTGTATGTAAATATTCTCCTATAATATATGAATATAGTGTTACTTTTTCATACTTCAAGTAAATATAAGATTTTCTTTGAGTATTCATAATAATTTTTCATTATTTTGTAGGAGTGTATTACCATATATTCTATCTATTATAGTCGATGTTACTGAGTTTTTGTGTCGTTTGATCTAAAGTCTGAAGCATTAAATTTAGTGAACGCGTAATAACTTTTCTCCTCTCACAAGAAAGTAAACAACCATTCAAGAAGATGTACAAGTATTTTCTTTATGAATATAAATCATTGTTGCAGTATCATTCTAGCAGTTCCTGAGATTAGCCTGGACAAACAGAATAGACCACAGATAAAATTCTGTGTTAGTGTTTTGGTATGACTTAAATGCCCTGTTTTAAGGGCATTTCATTTTGAAATCACAGAGGGACACTTCAATGCTATTTATACGTATTTATGTCAGCATGTATAGATAAAATATTATTATAATGTTGCCATTTGCACCGCATCCAACTGTAAACCTACAACTGTGGGTTCGATTCCCAAATATGATTTATTTTTCGTTTTATGAGAAGATAGAGAGCTGCATAAGTTGCGCTACTCAATACGCAACATTTTGAAAATGAGGCGGTGCATCGAGAACAAATATTCCTAAAATTCTAAATCGTACCGTCTATACTTACACAAGTGTATAAAAACCTTCAGTTATAATACTATCTATATACGGGAACCGTATAGGGTTTAAGAAAGCGAAAATTATGCGTTTGCTTAGGATAATATGAGTCGTTCAATTTTTCTTCTTGACTTATATAATTGTGTTTATTATTTTAGTTTATATTTTAAAAGTAAGTTCAGCTATTTTATATGTATATAATTTAATTTGACCAATAAAAAGTAATATTTTATTGGTAAACTTGTATGTGTTGTGATTAAATTGATATTTAATTTATCGATAAAAATGAACTTAGGCTATTTCATAGAGCTTAAATATATAGTCGTATTTAGTTTTATATATAATGTATGTATAATGTGTGTACTTTTTGCAGTAACAATGAGAACAATGTTGATAAATATATATATATATATATATATATATATATATATATATATATATATATATATATATATATATATATATGTCGAAGGAAGCGATTGGAACGGAAATTATATTATAGTAGATGTATAATTGATTAGTTATAATCATTATTTGTAGTAACTATTGACAACGTGTTTGGCTATGATGATTTAAAGAGACAATGTATAGAGTTTTGTGTAACCAATAAGATGTATGCACCAATAGTGTGCGGTTATAGCCCTATGCTTGAAAGGAAGCGATCGGAAAGAAACTAATTGTTGATTATAGTAGAATTACGATTGGTTGATCTAATTTAAAGAGATATTGTTTTGACTGTTATTTGACCAGTGAGAGTATTTAACCAATAACGTGGAGTAACGTGGAGGCTCGTGCTTTGAGTAGAGTCGTGACGCATGAGGTTGTTCTATTTTAAAAAGAGGAGGAATTTGACGATCATTGAATCGGGGCATTCTTCGGTTGTTTGTCGCATGAAAAGGACTAGTCACGAATCTGCTACGTTATTCCTGCTTGCATTTACCCACAATGGAGCCCACGGGTCACATAAGAGTCGTTTACGATGAGCAATCTCCGACATCAGAAGTGGGATCCGTGCAGGCGCGGAATAACAGAGAAACACCAAAAAACGAAATCGAAGGATGGCGCGCCATATTGGATGCCCAACAAAGCAACATGCGCCTCCTAGTTGAAACATTACGCAATCCGCCTTCCACGGAGGGCACTAAGCAGATCGTGTTGCCTGAATTCCACCCCGAAGATGCAAATACAGATGCTCGAGCCTGGCTAACTACTGCGGACATCTGCTTGATCGATCGAGAATGTCAGGGGAGTAATCTAATCCTTTTACTTACTAAAGCTATGAAAGGTTCTGCTGCTACTTGGCTGTCTCAGATCGCTTTCCCTAATATAACGTGGGAGCAATTTAGACAAATTTTTCTATCGCGCTTCGACGCTTTAGATACAAATGCAGCGACTATATTAAAAATATTTAATGGTAAGCCTCGAGAAGGCGAATGTCTGTCCGCATACTCAAATAGATTATTTACATCGCTCATGTCACGCTGTAATGATTTAGAAAAAGAAGAGATAGTAGTGGCGATGATCCTCGCGCATGTTGGACTAATTGAACCTCGTTTTCAACGTAACATGTTTTCTGAAGAAATAAATACTCGTTCCAAAATGAGCCGCGAGCTAATGTCATTTTCATACAGTAAACGTAGTTTTCCAGAATGTAACACTAAATGTAATAATTTAATGGACTATAAGCGACCTAGATTAAGTATTACTTCGGTTAAATGTTTTAAATGTGGGAAGGTTGGTCATAGATCATTTGAATGTTTCAGCCAAAAAGTAGAAAGCAAATTAATTTCTACTTCCAATCGCTCCGACTTCACGGCAAGACCTCCGATCACGTGCTATAGGTGTGGTGTTGAAGGACACTTGGCATCCCGGTGCTGTAATATTCAACGAGCAACTAGCAATCACTCCACGCCTACCGGCATACAAAAGAGAGTGGACTTATGCGACGTTGCACCTGTCACCGGTAACTTTACACAATTTGGTGAGCGATTTTCATTTTGTTTTGATTCCGGTGCTGATTGTTCTCTTATTAAAGAAAGTATCGCTCAAAAAATATCTGGTAGGCTGCAACATACCTCTGTCACTTTGATGGGTGTCGGTAAATCTAGCGTATTGAGTTCCATACAAATTTTATCTAAAGTTACTATCGGCGGATATGACGTAGAAATAATGTTTCACGTTGTACCTGATCAATTTTTGGGTCCGGATATTTTGATTGGTCGAGATTTACTGGCGTTAGGATTTACTGTAGAAATGTCGCGATATAATCTTAATATTAAGAATTCCAAATTGTTAAATATTTGTGAGGTTAGTAGTACTGTTACAAAGTTTGATAATATAGATACGGATGTTCAAGACGATCATAGAGTACAGTTAATAAATCTTTTACGCGGTTTTGCTTTATCGTTCGTTGAAGGAACTCCTATTAACAGAATAAAAACTGGCGAATTGGAAATAAGACTAGTAGACCCTTGTAAAATTGTACAACGCCGGCCTTATCATCTTAGTCCTGAGGAAAGAGACATAGTGCGCAATAAATGTAGTGAGCTATTATCAACAGGAGTAATTAGACCAAGTAAATCTCCCTTCGCTAGTCCAATATTGTTAGTTAAAAAACGCGATGGATCAGATAGAATGTGTATAGATTATAGAGAGTTAAACTCAAATACGGTTCCGGATCGTTATCCGTTACCACTAATTTGTGATCAAATTCAAAGGTTAGCGGGAGCGAATTTGTTTTCTTGTCTAGATATGGCTAGTGGATTTTATCAAGTACCAATTAATGAAAATTCGATAGAAAAAACCGGATTTGTAACGCCAGATGCTCATTATGAATTTACAGCCATGCCTTTCGGTTTACGTAATGCCCCCGCCGTCTATCAAAGAGCGATTAATAATGCCTTAGGAGAATTAGCTCATTCTTATGCGATTGTTTATATGGATGATTTAATAATACCAGCGTCTGATATAGACCAAGGTATGGTGAGGTTGCGAAACATTTTAAAAATCCTTTCTGATGCCGGGTTTTCTTTTAATTTAAAAAAGTGTTCTTTTCTTAAAAGTAAAGTGCAATATTTAGGATATGAAATATCAGGGGGTATAATAAAATCAAATCCTTGTAAGATTATTGCACTAGGTAATTCTGAGCCGCCTCAGACAATTAGTCAGTTAAGGCAATTCTTGGGATTGGCATCATATTTTCGAAAGTTTGTTCTCAATTTTTCTGTAAAAATGGCCCCACTTTATAGGTTGCTAGCCAATAATAACATAAAATTAACCTGGAATCCTGAACATGAAAATATAAGACAAGAAATAATTTCAATTTTAACATGTTCACCTGTTTTGATGATATTCGATCCTAAATTTCCCGTGGAGTTACACACAGATGCTAGCAGTATGGGTTTTGGCGCGATACTTTTGCAAAAGGTTGAAGGAAGGTTACATCCCGTAGAATATTATAGTAAAAGGACGACTGATGCCGAATCTCGCTACCATTCATACGAGTTGGAAACGCTAGCCGTTGTAAACTCCGTCAAGCACTTTCGACATTACTTATATGGCAGATTTTTTATTGTTATTACTGACTGCAATTCCTTAAAAGCATCTAGAAGTAAAATCGATTTAACACCTAGAGTACATCGATGGTGGGCCTTCCTTCAAGCTTTTGATTTCGATATTCAGTACAGGGAGGGTAGCAAAATGACGCACGTAGACTACTTCTCTAGAAACCATCTACCTATAAAAAATAAAACATCTAGCAATAAACAAGTTACAGAAATTAATAATAAAGCTGAAGTAAAGCGTATTAATATTGCAGAGCTATCTTCAGATTGGTTACAGGTAGAACAAAGACGGGACGATGAGTGTAGAGAAATTATAGAAAAAATACAAAATGATAGTCTCGACCTAAATAAATGTCAAGTCTATGAATTACGCTCTAACGTACTTTTTAGGAAGATTCAAAGAAATAGGCGTAATATTTCCCTACCTATTGTACCAAGGGCCTTTCGTTGGTCAGTAATAAATCATATACATGAGAGTATTTTGCATTTGGGATGGGATAAAACTCTAGAAAAAGTATATCAACATTATTGGTTTCCTAATATGTCGAAATACGTTAGAAAATTTGTAGAAAATTGTATAACATGTAAAATTGCTAAATCTACACATGGTAAACGGCAAATAGAGCTACATCCCATCCCAAAAATCAATATCCCTTGGCATACTATTCACATGGATGCCACAGGCAAATTAAGCGGTAAGAGCGACTTAAAAGAATATGTATTTGTTCTCATAGACGCCTTTACTAAATATGTATTACTGCGACCTTCAACGCGAATTAATGCCGATAGTGCTATTACAGCTCTTAAAACGGCCACAGCGTTATTCGGATCCCCTGTGCGTGTAATAGTTGATCAGGGGAGATGCTTTTCTAATAAGGAATTTAAAGATTTTTGCAATAGCCACAATATCAATTTACATTTGGTAGCTACTGGAGCTTCTCGCGCTAACGGGCAGGTAGAGCGAACAATGAGTATGTTGAAGAATATGTTAACTATAGTAGAACTGAGCTCGAATAAATCATGGCAAGATGCGTTAGATGAAATTCAGTTGTCTATAAATAGTACGATACACAGAGTGACTAAATCAAGTCCATTAGAATTGTTAATAGGTAAAGTAGCCAGGCCGTTAAATTTGTTAGCAGATGATCAGGAAATAGAAATTGATATTAATGAGATACGTCAAGAGGCCGAGAAATTCATAAAAGAAAACGCTCGTATTGATAAAAATCGATTTGATAAAAATAAGGCAAAAGTGACATCGTTGTCTGTTGGCGACTATGTTTTAGTAGAAAATCATGAACGGAATCAAACCAAACTGGATCCGAAATATAGAGGTCCCTACGAAGTTATTGAGGTTTTAGACGGTGACAGGTATGTCCTTAAAAATTTAACGTCTAGCCGCGAATATAAATATGCACGAGATCGCTTACATCCTTTTCCTAGATCTTATATACCTACTGAATTGGATCCATGCCTCTCCGATACTAGTGATGGTAAGAATTGATTGTCGTTCATAATTTTATGGCGAAATTATAATTGTATTTATGTATTTAATATGTTACTTAAATATAAGTTTTGAAGCTGCACTTCTTGAGGCACATATGGTTGGTAAGATAACTAACTGTTAATATATATTGAAATACAGGAAATTAGTTGATTACTATTAATATTATTAGGCTTAATTATAATCCTGAGCAGTTTCGGTAAAGGCGATTTGGCCTGGAGAGTTGTGAATAAAGGTAAGTTGGCCTGTAAAGTTGAGAGTAAAGGCAAGTTGGCCTGGAGAGTTGAGAGTAAAGGCAAGTTGGCCTGGAGAGTTGAGTAAAGGCGAGTTGGCCTGGAGAGTTGAGTTAAGGCGAATTGGCCTGGAGAGTTGAGTAAAGGCAAGTTGGCCTGGAGAATTATGTAAAGTGGCAAGGAGGCCTGCAGAATTATCTAAAATGGCGAGTTGATCTTTTAGATAATTGAGTTGTTAGGGTATGGCTAGGTGGCCTGCAGAATTATCTAAAATGGCGAGTTGATCTTTTAGATAATTGAGTTGTTAGGGTATGGCTAGGTGGCCTGCAGAATTATCTAAAATGGCGAGTTGATCTTTTAGATAATTGAGTCGTTAGGGTATGGCCAGATGGCCTGCAAAATTATCATTCGTGGCGAGGTGGCCGAGGATAATTGAGTAATTGTGAGAAGGCCTGTAGTATATATAATTACCTATAGTATCGAGATGGCCTTTAGATTTTTACGATAATCGATGGGTTAGAATAAAGCGTGGAAAAGGTTTTATTGTGCCTACGTACGTTGAGTAGTTGAATTAAACGTTTAAAATATGAAAGTAAAATGTGACAACGTTGATTAAGGTTAATACTAAACAATTCATTTAAAAGCTGGAATCACAAACAAAATTATCAGGAGTGGCCGAACATGTAACGTATACTGTTTCTTGTTTTACAGGAAACAATGATGTGCTTACAACATCACGCGAGGACGCGTGAAACGTCAGGAGGGCCGTGTCGAAGGAAGCGATTGGAACGATTATATTATAGTAGATGTATAATTGATTAGTTATAATCATTATTTGTAGTAACTATTGACAACGTGTTTGGCTATGATGATTTAAAGAGACAATGTATAGAGTTTTGTGTAACCAATAAGATGTATGCACCAATAGTGTGCGGTTATAGCCCTATGCTTGAAAGGAAGCGATCGGAAAGAAACTAATTGTTGATTATAGTAGAATTACGATTGGTTGATCTAATTTAAAGAGATATTGTTTTGACTGTTATTTGACCAGTGAGAGTATTTAACCAATAACGTGGAGTAACGTGGAGGCTCGTGCCTTGAGTAGAGTCGTGACGCATGAGGTTGTTCTATTTTAAAAAGAGGAGGAATTTGACGATCATTGAATCGGGGCATTCCTCGGTTGTTTGTCGCATGAAAAGGACTAGTCACGAATCTGCTACGTTATTCCTGCTTGCATTTACCCACAATGGAGCCCACAGGTCACATAAGAGTCGTTTACGATGAGCAATCTCCGATATATATATATATATATATATATATATATATATATATATATATATATATATATATATATATATATATATATATATATTTCAAGAATAACGTAAACAGCAGCATATTCTGATTCATTAACTGCCGATTCTTCAGAAGCCGTCCCTAGTGCCCGTGAGAGCCGAGTATTGGGAAAGCATTAATGTTTCATCCCACAGAAACGTTGAAATTGGAATGTATTTTTTCTGTGAATGTTAAAAATCGAGTGTTCCTTAAATTGATCCTGTATGATAAAATCCACAGAAGAAATTAATAATTTGATTTAGAAAATTTGGTTATTTTTTGTTTTATACAATATCATTATATAATATACATATCATTTATATATATATATATATATATATATATATATATATATATATATATATATATATATATATATAGGTATATATATATATATATATATATATATATATATATATATATATATATATATATATACATATATATTTATGTATATAATTTTAATATTCTTTTTGATTCATTTTTGCCTCAGTTCATGAAATTGGTACAAATATATGTAATTTATATTGAAACATAATTATGATAAGCAAAGTATGGATTTGAATACTGGTAAATTCAATAGAAAATATTTTTAACTGCTTTAAAGTAAACAAGGAGGTCTCCTTGTTCACATACATTGCATTATAATTATAGCCCGATAATAATTATGCAATTACACATAGTTTCAAAAATCAATAGTAGATTAAGCGCTGGCTTTTGCTTGATATACATAGTAATATTAAACGTGGAGCTGAATTATAATGTAGATAATAGTCTTCGATTTAATTGGCAGTTGATTATATGACGTTTGATAATTGCTTGATTACCGTAAATGTGAGGTATATTGTACGTTAGGAAAGTACGTACTATAAAGGTTTTATACATTTCTTGCTTAGCTGTATTTAAATGAAATGCTTATTTATACTTTAACATTATTTTTTGCGTTTTAATTATATTTTAAAAGTTAATATATATTCATTATTTAAATTCTGTAATAAATGGAAATTAAAGGTAGGTAGTGTATTATAGAAAAAATATTTTTTGCTCATGTCGTCGTGGCGCCAATTGCGAGTTCAATTCTCAATTACAGACATAGTTTTATTTATATAATTAAATTTAAGCTATCATAATTACTTCAATTATAATTAAAATCTAAACAACTGTGCTACTTAAACTTACAGTTTGTGTCAGGCTAAGCTTTGAATGTATGTGATAGTTTATATAGAGTGCAGGAGTGGTAAGATAAAGTGACAAGTTACAAGCATTCACATTGTAAAAAAAGGAAAAATGTATGTGACCAAACAGAAAAGGTAGAATACAAAAGTCGTTGACATAACACTGTTCTTTATTATATAACTGAACATTGGCGATTGGCAGTATCTAGAAATATTTTCCAGGGGCAGGATATTTACCTAGACGTTTTTTAAAAAATATATATTAGTAATATTTCTGAAGTGGGTAAAGGTTGTATACTCATATTGTTTTCTAGCCTGTTTCTTTGAACGAGAAGAAAATGTCATATATTAAATATTTTCAATAACAAAGGAGACATTTTTCATCCTATGGTTCGTATAGTGCACGTAGAAATTGCTACTAGAAGTGAAAAAAGACTAGGTACATCGGGCTACGCAGTGCTACAATATTGCCTTACGTGGCCTTTTGTAAGTTTTTAGCACAAAAAATCATTTTTTTTAATATAAATTACTTAATTTTTAGAAATGCACTGTAGTCACTTGCTATTAATAATGTAGAGACAAATCTCAATTATCCTAATATAATTAATATTTAGGTTTAAAGATCTTTATTCTCACTTCGACATTAGGCAAATTGGAGTTTTATAAATATTATAATTTAACACGGCTTTGTTTTCATGTCATTATTTATGTATTTAATTATATATTATTGTGAAAAAATATAGTAACAATGAAATATAAATGTTATATACGTAATGTTATTAAAGTTTTGATCAAATTGAAAGCAAGCTATATCTCCGTGGCGTGTCTTCATTGTCCCGTTTGAACAAGTATTTTTTCAAGAACAGAACAAGAGAATATTTTTGTATAGCCAGTATTGTTTTGTAAACAACAGTTGGTAGGAACTTTTATATGACGTATTCTATGTCCTACAAATACAAGTTTTGGTGAATGTTATATTTATAGCAATCATTTTTCGAATAAAATATAGAAGAGCCCATATTTTATATTTTTTAGAAAAACGTTATAAAAATGTAAACATAGTTTTTGCAAATTTTAAAAAGAAAGAGTGCATTATTGATATACCATTGCGCCAAGTAACTTATTTTAGTACGAAGTAAAATCTATGTTATTAAAATGAGTCACTAAGAACTTTACTTTCACGTGGTATCTCACAAAACAGAGTAGGCAGACTTGTGTTAAGTCTTTCCGCCGAATTCTTGACGCATTGCATGTTGAGTGGCGGAGCTCAAAGCAACGATTTGACACACCGAATCGAGGAAATGAAAATATTAATATTTGTTATACTAACAGAAATTAAATAAATCTTTACACGTTATGCTTTAATATTTTACTACTCATATTATGTTGTTTGAATAATATGCAATTAAAAAATGCATATGCAAAACAAAACGGTAGACCTAGATAGCGTTGTCCAAATTCCGAATTTACGTAAAATATGAATAAAAAGATGTTTATTTTCTATGCTCAGGAATTTTTTGTTAAACGTTATGTGAAGCACTCACAAAAGGAGGGCGAGGACTCGCAATTAATTTTGTTTTTTCGCTCCGTTTTCCATGTTAACCTTTTTCCACGAATTTTTGAAAGATATACCACTTTTCTCATTTACATAATTATGAAATATTTTAAAGCCCTTTAAAAAATAATTCCTTCGTAAATGTGAATAATGTTTAATTATTCATAATTAAAGAAAAATGAGAATATTACCAAACAGTTTTAAATATAATTTCATTTAAAATATTAAAAAAAGGCTAGCATCGAAATCAAAATTACTCACTCAGCTTCACGCTGTATCCCGCACGGGGCAGGGTAGGCAGAGGGAACCCGGGAACCTAGTGTTAAGACACTCCGTTCCACTTCTATTCCCCACTTTCCGCCGAATTTGAGGCATTGCGTGTTGAGTGGCGGAACTCAACGCCGCGCTTTGCCTAATTACCAGAGCGAAGAAATGAAACATTATATATTTAAATTGAAAATATTAAATATTTCATTTCCTCGATTGAGGATCGAACCCAGAACCTATCGGTTACAGTCACACGCTTGTGCCTCACGACAGGTCTCACATAATATAATATCAAATAGATAGATAAATATATAAATATAGAGGGATATATAAATGTTGTGCTTGACAAGAAGTCAGCTGTGTTTGGAAGAATTAATAAGCGTTTTCATAATAAAGTAATAATTTCTAATAATTATATTTTTATTTTACTAATAGATATTGCAGGATATAGTATACATATATGTGTTTTGTGTAATTTAATACTCAAGAGTTTGTAAAGGATTTAAGGTCTATATTGTCTTAATAAGGGGGTTCGCTTTACTAGAGAATATATCTCTTGATTTGATTAGCTCTCCGTGGACTTTATCCACGTTAGGATAATTTATGTTTTTAGATATTCCTTCAGTACTTTTATTAAAAGTTTGACTGTTATTTTAAAACTGGGTGCATTTGGGCCTTACTGGGTGCACCCATAAAACTGATACTGATGATACTGATTCCAGTACCTTTTTTGGTGGGTATTTGTGTTCAAAGGGGCGCGACTGCTCAGACATTAGTAAGCAGCTATCTGGAAAAAGAGGTAACGTGATCAAAAACGGTCTTCCATCTGGTTGGCGGTGGGTGTTGCGTGATACGATTGCCCCTCGAAGTACTACCACGAATGTGGTAGGAGCCAGACCTATCTAATGGTTGCTGCCACTGGGGTAAAACTCGGAGGTATCTATACTGGCCCTCCTGATGTGACTTTAAGGTTGGTACAGGGGGACGGTTTAACATAAACGGTTATTCTCGAAAGAGAAAAGAGGGGAAGTAACAAAATAATAAAAAATATTTTGTTACCATTGACAGAAGCATATTAACAGTCGCGTGGAGAGGCCGCACAGTAAGGAGACACTGAGCTTCATCTCGCGCACAACATATGTAAACTAATTAAAGCTCTTTGAACGCACTTGACGCGTCAGGTATCCTTCTGCATCGGTTAACATCTTTGATGTATTTTGAGCAAATATCATAAATAACAAATGCTAACAACATAAAATGTATGATATATATAAAAATATTATATATTCCTAGTTATAAGTAAGATTATTATTGATTTTGATAATAAATAGAAGTGATGATTAATTTGAATTATATATCACTTACTTACTTAGCTTCACACTGTATCACCTAAACTTAGTGTTAAGACACTCCGTGCCATTTTCAGTTCCCACTTTTCGCCGAATTTAACGTATTTCGTATTGAGAGGTGGAATTAACTTATATCTCACTCAGTAATATCGCTTCTTTTTTCTAGTGTAAAAATATTTTTTCAAATCGAACAGTACTTCACGTGTTTAAACAAACAAACTTTTCAGCCTTGTAAATATAGATTATCCTTGTACTTTGTACTCTACTGGCTTTATTTCCTTTTTCCTATTGTTTTACTAACTAATCTCATAATGGTCACACAGAGGCACTTCTTACCAATTCGAAGAATTTCACTTACATTATTTCTGGGCCCGCCTAACTAATAGCTGGTACGTCGTTGTCGAATAAATTAATTACGTGCGTAGATTCAACAAAAAAATATTTTAAAGAAAACACTAAGCCTTAGGATCGGTTAAGGTATTTTTTGGCTTTACGAAATACTTCACATACAGAGGGAATCTGGGAACCTAGTCTTAAGACACTCCGTTCCCATTTAGGCACTTCCGTACAATAGAAAGAAGTGAAAGAACTCAACGCCGATCTTTGTTTATATCGATTTATGTTAAACTTGTGTGACTAGATTTTCACGTTTAAAAATAAAAAAGGCCGCAATAGCCAGTGTTTATTAAAAAAAAACCTTACTCTAACCACTAATATGTTTTACAAATTATAAAAAAAATATTTAGAAACAAATTTTTAGTTAAATTCAATGAAAATTAACGCTTCAATCCAAACATTTCAAAAGCTTGTAAAAACAATTACAATGAAGAGCATCGTCACAGTTTGGACCAAATCACGATTTGATTTTTTTTGTTTTTCTATATTTAAAAAAATATATATTACATTAATTAATTGTATCATAAAAATATATAGACGTTGATTTTTGGAGTACGGAACTCTAGGCGAACCTCAAAAAGCAAAACAGAACCCTTATAATATCATCTTATTGTACAGACAGTCAGTCAGATGTCTGTCTGTCAAGATCATTTATCTCGAGATCGTGTAAATGTATCAAGCTGAAATTAGCACCCAATGTTCAGGTTTACGACCCCTTGAAGAAAATAAAAATTTAAGGTAATATAAATAAAAATAATAAAAGCTTGAATTTTTAGTTTTTTTATAAGAAATAGTAAACACTTGTGCAGTTTTCCTTATTTTTTATGAAATGCACCACGTAATTAAAACCTATAGATACCGCCCATGGAACTGCAATTATGAAACTTGGCACTAAATAGCAACCTATTAAACAAAACAAAGGAAAAAATCAAAAAATAAATAAAAATGAATATTTATATGTAATTAATTCATTTCAATCACAAAATTAGTAGATATGTCCGCAAATTTCAATTTGTCAAGTACCCGCGTAAAATCTATATGGTATTTCTTGTAATAATACAATTATGCAATTTGGAAAGATGTGAGAGCTTGCAGTATAAATAAGGTAAAAAATATTAATCAAATAGATAAAAAATATTACAAACTTACCTATATCTAATTCTGTACAAAATTAGAGCACGCAAGCAGCCCTACCATCCTGAAATTTGTACGGACGCTTGGTAGGCGAGTCCGACTCGCAATACATTGTTTTTTTTATTAAAATACAATATTAACTTATGCAATACACCTATTTCATTTTGTAGAAAAGTTAACTAAAATTGAATATATAGTATTTATAATTTTATATAATATAGTCTTTTACCCAGCTAAATAGCACAGTTATCGGAGGGAACATAAGATCAGATTCGTAAACATTTTTTGTCAGATTCGTAAACATTTTTTAAATGGTAAAACTCAATGTAGCGTTTTGTCCGCCAGAGCGGGAAAATAAAACTAAATTTTGGGATGGGGACAGGGCATCGAATCCACAAACCACAAGTCACACTATGCTCCTGTGGTACAACAGTCACTAAAATTAATTTTATTAAAAATGCAAATGCTATGACCTTAGTAATTTGTTTTTGTACAGTGTTTAAACTAAATTGATGTATTGAGCATAACTTCAACTTTATATGGACTAAATAAATTTCCTTAACTTTGTGTGTTCATAGCTAAACAAAACTCGGCTTAAATTGGCTCTCTATCACGCGCTGATGAGAGGATGAATGGGGCGAATTTGGATATAAATTTACACCAAGGTTTTTAAATTTAGCTCCAAATGAAATCCACACTGTGTGCATATGAAGATGAACCTAATAATATATATATATATATATATATATATATATATATATATATATATATATATATATATATATATATATATATATATATATATATACATATAAAATAAAGATGTAATGTGTAATTGCGTCTGAGATGTAGGTAGGTACAAGGCAAAGTGCCAAGAGCGATTAAGATCTTTCGTTTTTTAATGACATAATTAATTTACTGTAACCAACTAAATTAAGAATATTTACATTTTGCTTTTAAAAATAAATTATTCAAAAAAGTTATTTGTATAATTTTTTATGAAATTTATTAAAATTATTCAACTTAAGCTTTGAGAGCTTTTGTAAATCAGATAGCTTTTAACAGTGACCATTCCCAACGTTTGTAATAAGATTAAAATTGTTGTACACTCTTTGTTTCTTCATCCTTTAGCTATTTCAGTCCTATTTTTTGTCTTTGTATCATTATAATACAATTGTCCAAAGCAAGATCCTTTAATATATGTAATAATTTAATTTAAAAATGTCATGTCATTTTAATAAAGACATTTTTAATGTTTGGATAGAGTATCTTTCTAGAGAGGGGCTGTAAAAAGTATATTTTCTAGATTCTTGCGAGGTCCTGAAATGTTATAGCATACAATGATTATAAATTTGTTTAATCATCAGTAAGTGAAATTATGAAATCGTATCATATAAGTAAAACATATATCAGCAGATGTTCGTTTCTCATATTTACAGTACTTTGTTATCGTCATCGTGTTGATCAACTTTTCTTAAGGCACACGCTATATCTTACAGATGAGATGGGCTACCCCTACAAGTATTTTGTATTTAAGTGTATATTTAACTAATTTGTAGTTGTATTATATTGAAACATTATCCTTCTTCCTTCCTTCTTTATATCTTTTGAATCTACTGACTATATATTTTATAGCCCTATTATTTCATTAAGACGCCAGTCGTGGCGCAGGGACACAAGTATTCGACTTTAAACGCGGCAGGTTGTGGATTCGATTCCACATGAGGAAATAATATATTTAATATTTTTAATTTAAATATTTAATGTTATCATTTCCTCGCTCTACTAACAAGGCAAAGCACGGCGTTGTGTTCCGTCACTCATCAAGCAATGCTCCAAATTTGGCGGAAAGTGGGAAAAGAACAGAGGGTCTTAACACTAGGTTTCCAAGTACCATCTTTCTACTAAGTGCGGGATACAGCGTGAAGCTTAGTGGATGAGTGAGTTTTATTAATTAATCTTATAATGGTCACACAGAGGCACTTGGTACCAATTAATTTTGACAGAGAGTTTACTTTGAAAAAATTCACTTACATCACCTCTGGGTCCGCTTAATTAATAGCAGCAATGTCGTTGCCAATGAAATTAGATACGTGCGTGGATTCTTCATCAAAAATGTTACGAGGAGGATTACAGAAACTAAGCCTTAGGATTAGTTGAAATATTTTCTGGTTTTACGCTGTACATTGGAATCAGCGGGAACCTGGGAACCTAGTCTCAAGACACTCCGTTCTCATTAGGGCACTTCCGTTCTACACTTTCTGTTAAATTCTGGAGCCGTTGCGGGGACAGTAGTGGAACTCAACTTTGTCTCAATAATTAAATTTAAATATAAAAAAAAAAATGTATTACCCCAAAAATCGAACCAACAACCGTCGTACGCTCTTGCCTCTGTGCCTCGACTTGCAAAAGTTAATACTAAAGAACGTCATTTTTGTGTGTTCAAATAATAATTGTTTTGAAAATATTGCTGTTTTTGACGGTTTTCTTATACAACTACCCATCAAAAATAAATTACGAAAAAACTGATTCTTATTAATATTATTTAAACAATGACTTGAGTAAGTCAAGTGTTATTTATTCATCTCATGTGTAACCTCCTATTATTAAACTGTCATCTGTGTTTTTTAATTTTTCTTTTTATACTGTAGTCTCAGCAGGCCAGGTTGAACGTGCCCGTGCCGGCTTATAGGCTTACAAAGTAAAAAATGTGGAGTGCTTACGAACTAAGTGTAGGTTTAAAGCCCTCTTCATAATACGCATTAACGCCCAACGCATAGCTTTTGTTTACATTTTTTAGACGAGCCGTCTTTCAAAAACTAAGTAAGTAGCTCTCAGTTAAGCTATAAAAATTTTCAAATCTTTTTTCAGGTTCACCATGTATCCCACACATGCCAGTGTAGGTAAGGGAACTTAAGAACCTAGTGTTAAGATTCTCTGTTCCCCTCTTTTCATCGAATTCGAGGCACTGCGTGTTGAGTGGCGGAACTCGCCGCCGCGCTTTGGTTTATTACCAGAACAAAGAAATGAAAAAAAAATATTTCATTTCTCCGAGTGGAGATCAAACTCACAACCTGCCGCGAGACACTCCGTTTCCATTAACATACTTCTGTTCTCTTCTTTCCGTGGAATTTGAGGCACTGGAAGGAACTCACCGCTCTTTGCCTCCTTGCCAGATGAAGAAATACTTAATATTTCATTTTGTCGAGTGGGAATCGAACCAACAATCGTTTACGTTTATCGTCGCATGTTTGTGCCCTTGAGTCATGTCAGGCGTTGTTACGAATATCACGTATTAGATAGGTAAATTTATTTAAATATTTAATATTTCTTTCAAAACGGTAACTTTTCCACATATGTTCTTAAAGTAAATTAAATTTACGACTATATGCTAACCCCAAAAGTACCCGCAGGACAATATTATATCAAATTATGAGAGCAATAAATTTCCTCTGTTTCGCAGAAGACAGATCATTATAATGCGAACTTAAATCATTTTTATTAACTTGAAAATGTTAAATTTATACACCACCACGCCTACTGCAATTTGATTTAAAGTAACAAAATATAAGAATGAAGTTGTACCATGGTCATGTACAAGTAAGTAAGAATTTTTAATTTTATACATTTATTATATTAATTTATATTAATTATCCATGAAGGAAAAGAAAAGTAAGAGGGAAAGAAAGAAAGAATTATCAAAATATAATAGTGAAATCTATATCTATTTAAATCTGGCTAGTCGTTTCTGAGCTTAGCGCGTAAAAGAATAATCTACTCTTTTATCGATATTTCTTAAAATATTTTAAGAAATATCGATAAAAGAGTAGATCATCCTTTTTTTATTTTCTGTAGACATTTTACTTTAAATGGACAGTACATAAGAAATAAGATATAATTTGTAAGAAAATATGAAACTACTAACATTAAGTATGAATATATTATAAATATTATATAACACCTTAAATAGCTGGAGTTATATATTGTCAATAGATATTTGTAGGCTTTAAAGTTGCTACATTTTGATTTTTTTTAACAAATAATCATATCTGGCAAAAAAAATATTTTTTATATTTCTCTTATAAATAGTATTTTATATTCTTTCGTATTTCAAAAGATATAGAATACTTATATATGAGATATATATATATATATATATATATATATATATATATATATATATATATATATATATATATATATATATATATCTTCTTCTTCCTGGCATTAATCCCGGCTTGCTGTGCCAGGGTCTGCCTTCTTACTGAGCCTACTCCACTTTGCACGATCTTGTACGTCCTCAGTGGTTAGACCATTGGCTCTCATGTCCTGCATCACGACATCCAACCAGCGCTTCCTTGGGCGTCCGGGAGGTCTCACTCCAGGGACAGACATATCAAGGCACTTGCGTCCGACATAGTTCCTAGGCCGGCGCGCAACGTGACCATACCACCTCAGGCGACGCTCTTGGAGCTTATCCGCTATGTCACGGACTCCAAGACTACCTCGAATGAATGTGTTACGTATGCGGTCAGACCGCTTTACGCCGCACATCCATCTCAGCATCTCCATTTCCGTGACATGAAGCTCCTGAGTGTGCCGAGATAGTACTGGCCAGCATTCGCTGCCGTATAAAAGAACCGGTCGAACGATGCTCTTATATATCAGCCCCTTGAGTTTGGTTGATATTCTGCGATCGCAGACCACACCAGTGACCTCCCGCCATTTGGCCCAGGCAGCGCTTATCCGACCGTGAACGTCGTGATCGATGCCTCCAGACTCGTGCATAACGGATCCGAGGTACCTGAACTTTTCCGCCTTAACGGCTGGTTCAGTACCTATATGGATAGTGCTCGAGTCCGGTCTCCCGCAAGCCATGTACTCGGTCTTCGACACATTTAGTTTAAGACCGCCGTTCTCAAGCGTACCATTCCAGAGGTTCACTTTACGCTCTAGCATCAGCCGGTTCTCTTCAACGAGTGCTATGTCATCGGCATACATCATTAGCCACGGAGGCTGGTCTTGGATGTGAGCCGAGACGGTATCTAGCACTACGTTGAATAAGAATGGGCTAAGAGCTGAGCCCTGGTGAACCCCTACTGTAATCTGGAAAGGTATGGTGTCGCCAACAGCAGTCCTAACCATGGAAGCGGAATTGTGATACATATCTTTGATAATCTCAATATAGGCCTCAGGGATCCCTTTCAAACGCAATGCCCACCAGATACACTGACGAGGCACACAGTCAAAGGCCTTCTGCAGATCTAAAAAAGCCACATGCAGAGCTCTCCTCTTTTCCCTGTATGCCTCCATCAAAGTTCTGAGGGCAAAAATGACGTCCATAGTACACGATCCAGGCTGAAATCCATATTGAGACTCAGAGACAGTACACTCTCGGCGGAGCCTGATATCGATAATGCGCTCGAAGAGCTTCATGGTGTGACTCATAAGCTTAATGCCCCTATATATATATATATATATATATATATATATATATATATATATATATATATATATATATATATATATATATATATATATATATATATATATATATATATATATATATATATATATATTTATATATATTTATATATATATATATATATATATATATATATATATATATATATATATATATATATATATATATATATATATATATATATATATATATATATATATATATATATATATATATATATATATATATATATATATATATATATATATATATATGTACCTCTAAGATCCGAAGTGTCATGATAATCTGTTCAGTAGTTTTTACTTGAAAGCGTAATCAAAAATCTATCCTATAGTAAATAAATTAAAGATAGAGGTAGCTAGAGAAAGCTTTGAAGTATATTCAAATTTCGAGAATGGTTATGAACTTCTTATACTATGTAGTTTATAGCAATATATAATCAAGAAAATGTATTAACTTTCTGTAATAGATTTGTAGGAATTAATGTAATTGTATTAATTACATTCGTAATATAAAAGGTTTAAGTAGATTTCTCTTTAGTAGATTAAGTGGATTTTTACTTACAAAAGATAGTTACAATATATCTAGAAGAGAGCGTTATTATGTCACCAGTACCGACACTTTAACTCTTATCTCACTATTCTTCCTTATGTCACAATAAAATTCATGAGACTATTGTATCATTCATGAGTTGTATTTGCTAAAAATAGTGTTTACACGCGTTGGCTGCCAATTGTGAGAACTTTAAATTGTATAAATTAAGCATTTCGCTTTGTAACACTGCAATGGTTGGCCTAATTACTTCTTGGTTTAAGGCGTTTGTAATGGAGGATATATATGTAGATCTAGACTCTTTGAAAGATTTTCGGAAAGATTTTTTTTATTTTAAAATATATTGTAAGATTTCTTGAAATACAATTCAGATAGTAAAAACAATTATAATTTTGTATTCTAATGTGCGCTAACCCAATTGGGATGTGCGATACGCACAATTCCACAATTTTTCAAGCTCAAATCCACTTTTAGAAAGAATTGAGTAAGATGAGAGATTGAGACTGTATCTAAGTATAAATTTAACAATACTCAAGCGTACTTTTTTACGTAATAATAATTAGTGAATTGGGCACTAAAATTAAATTTTGGATCTAAAAAAAAAAATTTGAAAAAAAAAATAAATAAATTGGATTTTAAAATATTTTTAGACCTTGTACAATTAAACTAAAATAAATTCCATAGACGGTAAAAAAAAATAGAATTTTTATAGTATTAAATTATAAAGCTTGTCACTAATATAAAAAGCTATAAAATGCAACTAAATAAAAATAACCTAATAGCAATTTCATAACAATGAGATCCATAACGTATTGTCTCGTATAACGTAGCCATTGTCAGTGAGATATTGTTTGTCGTCTCTTAATATGTGCAGAAGGAAATGAAGCGGTTTCTTTGCTATTTATGTATTACGTTGCTCACTAATGACCAATATGTGAACCTGTAGTCTCGATAAGGGATAAATAAATATAAATATTTATTTATTACAGCATGATGCTTCTGAAATAGTGCGTTTTAAGTTCAAGTTATTACTACAAACTATATATAGTGTTACATATTAACAATAATTTAACTAACTTAATTATATACTGTTTTTGTAATATAGATTAAAAAAAATATTAATAAAAAACAATCTCTTGTTTAAAAATTAACCAGAGAGAAAGAGAGGACAGAACTGGTAATTCCTTCAAATGAGTCCAAATTGCATGATGTAGATGGTGTCTAATATTTAAGAATACTTTATATAATTTATGTTTTTATATTTTTGTTAAATACACGTAGTCACTGGATCCTATCCTACTAAACTGCTACATATGTACTTGCTCTACTCTTCCGTGTGTCTATTTTGTACTGTACCAATATATTTAAAAAAATCATTTTAATAATTAAATAGAGGCTTATATAATAAATTTAATATTTAAGTTTCATGTGGTTCCAAAGAGGTAAAGTTGAGACTGAACAAGTAACTTTTCCGATAACTTTATGTACATAACTAAGAGACACTAGGCGTCCTATTTAGTCCGAGTACTTCCTACTTAGTACTTAGTACGATTATATATATATATATATATATATATATATATATATATATATATATATATATATATATATATATATATATATATATATATATATATATATATATATATATATATATATATATATATATATATATATATATATATATATATATATATATATATATATATATATATATATATATATATATATATATATATATATATATATATGTATATATATATATATATATATATATATATATATATATATATATATATATATATATATATATATATATATATAAAGTAATTTGACTATAATTATTGTAATATCATGTAATGCACAACATGTTTTCGAAAGTATCGGTGAATATGGAACAATCCAGCTGTCGTTAACTATGACATCCTTATTTTATGACTTGCAACATTTTTTTTCTTCCGTTATTTTCAGCAGAGTGACCATCATTACCTGTAACTGTAATCAGCCAATAAAGGATGCGAATAATGACACCCATCCTCTCCTCTGCAAAATATTAAAGGGTATTGTAATGCATCACAGGACCGATGCGTTTTGCTAATACGCTGAAGGTTGCCACCATCACGTCGTTTAATGATAATGTCGCAAGACTCCATATTCTCTCCAACAAATACAATGACAACTTCGTTTAACATTGGTGGGTTGAAACATCCCTCACGTTCTCCTGCAGGTGTTTTGTCTGCTTCGATTATTATTTTATGATCGTCCGATGGCATCATTTTCAAGGCTGTTTTAAATAATTAGATCAACTGATTATGTTCATGTAAGAGTTGTTGCAGCTCCATGATAATCTCTCTCTTAGGTGAACGATTGATAGCACAGCGTTGAATTACTTCATCTTCAGAATTACCCAGAAAATACTTGGTTTGAAACCACGTTCTTTAGTCATATTTGGTCCAAATGACGTCATTTGGAACACACGAACACACTATTGTAACTTTGAATATTTTGTATGAAATACTTTGATAGAGGTACTTGCCCTGAGTAATGAATTTAGTATTTCAGGTGGCGTCGTTAGTTGTGGTAATTTGACTTTTCCATTTGCACAATATTATCCTTGTGGTTCAAATTGATACAGGGTGGGCCCCGGAGTTTTATGAATTCGAAAAATTCATAAAAGAAAACAAAAGTAATATTAAAACCAATTTATTTTTAAATTAAAGTTAACATTTGGGAAAATCATTTCTTAAAAATAACATCATCCAGATGCGCACCATCCCGCTGCAAACATTCTTCGAATCTCGACCTCAAATTGACAAAAACTCGTTCGCACATGGCACGCGGAATAGCGGCCATTTCTTCGCGGATATTGGCCTTCAACTTTGCAATCGTGGTCGGATTATTACTGTAGACTCTACTTTTCATGTAGCCCCACAAGAAAAAATCGGGTGGAGTTAAATCCGGACTCCTCGGTGGCCATGGAATGTCACCTCGGCGCGAAATGAGTTTTCCAGCAAACATCTCCTTTGTGGCTGCCAAACTCTCGTTAGAGGTATGGCAAGTGGCGCCATCTTGTTGAAACCATGTCGAACTATTGTACCCTCGAAATTCTGACAGCTGTGGGTAAAAGAAATCGCGCAACATGGCTGTGTATCGCTCAGTATTAACTGTCACAGAATTCCCTCGCTGGTCTTCAAAGAAAAAGGGTCCGATGATTCCGTGTGCTGAAATAGCCGCCCAAACTGTCACTTTTGGCGAATGCAAAGGCTTTTGGTGTTTGAATTGTGGATTTTCTGAGGCCCAATAACGACTATTTTGTTTATTTACATGCCCATTTAAGTGAAAATGGGCTTCGTCTGAAAAAAGAATATTGTTGAAGCTCCGAAACCGCTCAAACATTGTTTCGACGAAATCACGTCGTAAATTGTGATCATTTGGCTTCAAATCTTGCACTAGTTGAAGTTTATACGGGTGCAATTTTAAATCTTCCTTCAAAATACGACGCAAAGTCGTTCTTGATATAGATAGCTCTGCTGATCGCTTACGAGTTGATTGCCCAGGATTGCGTAGTACGGAAGCTCCGACTTCGTTTATGTTTTTATCTGACCTTTTCGTCCTTTCGGGCCCCTTAGGTTTCTGATTAAGGGTCGAACCGGTAGCCTCGAACTTTCTGACCCACGCCCTAATCAAACTTTC
Source organism: Eueides isabella (assembly GCA_019049475.1). Lineage (NCBI taxonomy): Eukaryota > Metazoa > Arthropoda > Insecta > Lepidoptera > Nymphalidae > Eueides > Eueides isabella. The sequence goes on from CM032393.1 coordinate 5,941,239, forward strand.
ACTCGGACACTGTTTTAAATCATGCAATCCATAGTGGGAGCGAAATGAACGTCGAACAATAACGCACGAATCAGCATTTTTGTAATAATTTTTTACACAGAACGCACGCTGTTCACCCGTGAAGTGCTCCATTGCGACTAAATTTCCAAGGCCCGAGTTACAGATCCCCACCTCCCGCGCTCCGCCCCCCTCCCCCGTTCCAACGCTATGGCGATTTCAAATTCGCAAAACTCCGAGGCCCACCCTGTACTTCAAAGCATTGGAATATTGACAAATAATGATCATTTCTCCCAAAATCGACAGCTTTGTCACCAGCGTAATCGACTGTTGCATCATATCTAAACGCTTAACGTTCATATGTAATTGTTCTTAAGTTTATTCGTATATTTTGTTAATAGAGAACGTGCAGTATGTAGGTCAATTGTGTGATAATTACTATTATTATTTTTTTATCTTTTTAAATGTAGAAATAAAATAAGTTTTTTTTAATATATTTTTTTATATAAACCTTCTCCTGACAATAAGAAATACATAAAAAAAGAATAATCCAATTTGAAGCAGTCGTTCAGAAGTTATATATAAATATAACTTCTTTAATATATCGATATAGAAGCTAGAAAACCTCATTGATTTTATCTGTATGTCACTAATATGCAATTATATGATAGACATAAAGAGACTTAATTTAAAATGGATAAAATCATTCAAGGGAAAGTGTGAGAATTCATAATAAATTCAAAGCTAACCTCATTACAGTCGAACTTCACGCTACTCGGAGTCAGATTTAGGCCAATGAAGGTTTGTACCTTATGCTTATGCTTGAACTAGTAACCTGATTTATTTTTATTTAAATCATTTCAATTTCCAAATATGTTCATTTATTTAAAAGAAAAGTTACTTTTTTTTCATATTTCAAGCATTTTCATTTTTATATCAACATACGCTTATTATAGTTTATATTGACTTAATACTAATAAATACATACTTATGTGAGGCGTGTCGAGACGCAAGGGCCTTAACGTGTGACTGTAAAAGCGACAGGTTGTGGGTTCCAACTCGAAAAATTAAATACTTAATATTTTCATTTCTTCGCTCTGGTAACAAGGCAAAGCGTTAGAGTGAGGAAAGTGGATTCCTGAAATTAGTTGTTTGGCAAAGAATTACGATTTTCATTTGCAACTTTACTCATTTATGCTACTAACTAATAATTAGTAATTTCTGTTTTTAATTAGTATAAAGTACGATGTCGTTTATAAGTTTTTGGTAAAACACAGTAGCAAACTTTAAAAAGTTGATATAAATTGCACGTTTATTTATAACAAATATTAATATCTCAGTATATATTTGAGAAATATTAAGTGCTAAAAAGTAATGAAACCGCAAAGTTTACTTTCAAATTGACTATAAGAAATATACTTGACCTCATTTCAGCGAGGATCTCTTCCAGTTGAGATTTCGTTCCTTACAAACTGTAATGTTTTGTGGATTATTGCTTCTTCAAAGCTTTTAGAGTTGGCACTTTGCTTTGTTGGAGTACTTGGGAAAGCTAATCTAGACTCTGTAATTACCAATTTCATTATAATATCACAGTACCAACACTGCTCTCTCTCGCTAATTGTTTTTACTATTTAAATAACATATTAAGCCAAATACAAATTTAAGTAATATAATATGTGCTTAAATTATACTATAATAATAAGATAAGAACGAGAAATGCTAAATATAAGAAATCTTAACACCAAAAACGTTTTGTAGCCACTTTATGCTAATTTGAGCATGTCTCTTTTTAAAGGCCAGAACTTTTATTGCTATAAATGTAACAGCCACAGTTTTTAAAACTAAGACAATAGAATCGGTGATGGAAAAAGAGTAAAGGATTTTTAATTATATTTCTCATTTTGTAGTAATGATCCAGTAAGCAACATACTTCTTGAAATAATGAATTTGATACTGGCAATATATAATTAAGAAGTGCTAGCTTCACGCTGTATCCCACATATGAAAGGGTGGGTAGGCAGAGGGATCTCGGAAACCTAGTGTTAAGACACTCCGATACATCGTCGAATAAATATATTAACATCTAGCAGGTTCTTTTCACCCCATACATAGACATTCTTGAGTATGCCTCAACGGAAGACACATGTTGATTTCGGCGCTGGTCGACGTTTCAAGTTTTCGTTGCGAGTTGCAAGTGCAGTTTGTAATGAATTTTTTTTTTAATATTGTACACATATTAGCGCTCAGTGTCACGATCGAAGAAATAATGTTATTATAACGAGTCCGTCTGTAGGCGGCCGAGCGCAATGAATGCTGACAAGGAAAAAATATAGGGTGAATAGCGTCGGTTGAAAAAGATTTTTTAGAAATATTATACACTTATTTTTTAACTTAAAATAATTAAATAATAAGTAAAGTTAGATTAAAATAGGTTTAGAAAGATTAAAGTTCTTCTAACAACGAAGACAGTAATAGTAGATATATATATTAGTTTTAGGTTTAATTTGTACTTTTCTTTGTAATTTAATAAAATTTTATATTTTCTTGACCATCCAACTGTATCTTTCGTAGCTTCCATATAAAAAAAAAATATTTTTCATGTCTATTATGTGGTTTTTACTATTGTTATGGTAAAAAAATCTTATATTTTAACTATATTTAATATAATGCTAAACGTACGACGGTGTACCCACGTACACCATATAACCTATTCATAGACGACAGTGTCTATTACGATCGAGGTAGCACAAAACGTATGTTAAATTGCTGACCAAATATCCATGTAGGTCAATCGCCTAATGAAGTATAAATTCGAGAGCTTTCAGATTCGAAGTATTGGAAATTAATTTGTCCTCATTGTTCTCCGTGAATGGACAGCGAACTTTACTTTGAAGAATTAAAATTGTATGTGACAAAATTGCCTTTTCAATTGTCTCATTATCCAAATTAGTTTTAAAATCTAGAGTCAGAGACGCCATTTAAGGTTAATTGGGAATATAAATACTTTGTTTTTTTTCATAGTTTTACGGTTTTCACTTGAATAACATTGTTGGTTTTCGTGTGTTTCCCACTTTCTATCGAATTTGAGGCATTGCATTTTGAATGGCGGAACTCTATGTTACCAGAGCGAATAAATGAAAACAAGAAATATATAATTTGAAAATATTAAATATTTCATTTTCCCGAATGGGCATCAAACCCACACACTGTCGCGTGTACACCGTACAGTCACATTCTTGTGCCGCAATCATAGTAGTAAACAACTAACTTACATATATATCCTTGTTACTACAAGCCAATCATGATCATCTACGATTGAGATTAACATTATGTACACTTCTGCTATATTTATACAGTCACATACTTTCAAAGTCGTTAAAGAGATTTTTTCTTTACATGTCGAAATTACTTCGCGACTTATAAAGTTGAGGTGTTTGTTTTGTAAGGACGGAGAGGGCCGCCCGCATTCTATACACAAATTGTAACGAAAAACTTTTTACAATTCCAGTACGTTTCTTATAAATGGTTGTACTAAAACGGCTCTCATTGTGGTAACACCTTGTATTTTTTATCTTTACTCGTAAACGTATGCCGATTTGGGCGTTTCGTTACGATTCCGCATCTCGCTAGAAAAGTTTGTATTGCTTTGGAATATTTATACAATATATATAACTGTATTGTTTTTCTGATTAGTTATAATGCTTATAATAATTTCAATATAAAGCGAAGATATTAAACAAATGATTTGTATTTAATAAATTTTACTTTAATTAAAGAATTGAAATAATTTTATCAGAATTCGATAAATTTAGACATTTATAACATATATTCACACTCAGAAACACTTTACAAATATCCAAAAATTAAGTAAATATTAGATGAATTTCTACTTAGAAGGCTAGATACCGGTGAAATGTAGACACTAGGCATTTAGTAATATACGGCTAAGATTTAGCAAGGTGCAGGCTGGAATGCTTGTCCCCATTTCAAAGAGCTACCTAGACCTAAGATATTCTACTTCTAAATGCTAAGGCCATGTTGCATATATATAATAGTTTAAAAGGAACGTCATGTCGCATGTCAACTTTGAATACCGAGGATATCATTTCCTTTATATTTGTTAGGAAAATAAAAGAATAAACTAGACTAGACTCCGTGTATATATAAATATGTCATTTGCATATGTTATATATAATAATTCATTCCTTTGTTTGCTTAGTAGTGTGGATACACCTAAGGACAAGTTAATCAGATTTGGTGACGCATTCCAGATATGAATTTTGTATTTTGATAGAAAGGGGATGTTTTGTCTTTTCCTATTATGCCTTACTATCCTGTTTCGAATTTACCACATTAAGACTTAGTAAAATATATGTATGTCACTTTTTTTAGATAAATACAAAGAAATAATGATCATGTTATTTTTAACCTTTTTCCTTAAATGTGGAATTTCGTGAAGACTAAGAAATTAAAAATATTATATATGAATTTTTATATCGTGTTTCACATGTGTCTATAATTTGATGATAACAGAAACTAGATATAATACTCAAAGCAAAATGAAGCAGCCTAATATCATTGGGGTAATTTCTAAGGGTCATCAGGAAGACATAATGCCATTTCCGTACCCTTGATGTTTTTTAAGTGCGGTCCCACTTAACCCTAGCGCGCCTATATACTCGTGTACGGTTTACAGTTGGCGATGAAATGAATGATTTTAGATCACATCTTATCAACTTGCTTATTTATTCTTTTATATTTTCTTTAAATAATCTCTACTAAGCCTAAAGAGTTTTGCTTCTCATCTCATAATACCTGTTTAACGCACAAAAAAACATTTACTATATTACAATACATGTAGGTAAATTATTCAATACTTTTTGGTGAGATAAAGTCGGGGTTTTGGGTTTTTTGTTTGAGTATTTTTTAACTATTTTCAGCGCTTTTGGCAAAATGCGGCATTGAGTTCCATTACTCAACACGCAAAGCCCGTCGAGTGGTAGGTACAACTGATAACTGCCCATTTGTGGAAACCAAATATTGAATATTTTCATTTCTTCGCTTTGATAACAAGGCAAAGTACGACGTTAAATTTCTACCGCCTAACACAAAAGGCTTCCAAAATTTGTGCTTAATAAAAAATAAACTATTAATGTTAATAGTGTATTAACATTAGTTCCCCGAGTCCCGAACTTGGCAGGGTAGGCAGGAGGAACTTGGGAACCTAGTGTTATGTGATGGTGGTATGTATGATAAACTTGGCTAACTAACTAACACAAATGTCAACTTCATCGAACATCGATTATGAATAGTCATTGATACCTTAATAACATTTTTGTTAATAGAAGCCCATAAAGTGTTATTTTTTGGGTAATTTCTTTAAATTAATGTATTGAGGATGCTAATGAAACAAGCCCATATTGTAGCTATACATAGTTGTGAGGGGGACTTCAACGCAAGATAGGGTAAACCTTGCGGTGAAGAGTTGAGAGTTAGACAATTCGGAGTTAGACAACGGAACGCCAGAGGGCAAATATCGATTTCATGAAATTTTTAGACCTCTCTATATGACGAACGCTGTCTTCTCTGTATAATGAACTCCTTCTTTATGAAATCTCAATAGCAAAAGAGGATTTGGCAAATTAGAAATGTTGCACTTAAAAATGAGATTTTTTTTTATCATACCGACAAAGTAATAAATGTTCAGTAATTGATGTGGCAATAAAAAAATGTTGAAACAACCGACGAACTCTAGAAGTTTCTGGAACTTCCATACGTGCGCTAAGTAAAAAACCATTAAGCATACAAAAACCATACTTGCATTCTTTTAAATTTTTAAATGTGAATAATTCTGTTACAGATACAAAGTTTTTACATTAAATCAATGATTTACGAAGAGTATGCACGGAAAATTTCAAGTTGATATACTCGAATAATAGCTGAATGCTGATTGTAGCTGGCCACGATAAATAAGCTATGCGAAATATTTTTACTTTCTGGAATTATTATTAATCCACTAATTTCTATTAATAGCACGTCCAACCATACAAAGAAACAAACTTTTCAGCTTTATCATCTTGATTGATGATCGGTTGATTTATAATATTAATATTAAATTCAAATTAATTATCACTTCTATTTATCATCAAAATCAATAATACTCTTACTTATAACTAGAAATATATATAATTATATTTCGTATATTTTATGTTGTTAGCATTTGTTATTTATGATATTTGCTCGAAATAGATCAAAGGTGTTAACCGACGCAGAAGGATACCTGACGCGTCAAGCGCAATCAATGCGTTCAAAGAGCTTTAATTAGTTTACATGTGTTATGCGCGAGGTGAAATCTCCTTACTGTGCGGCCTCTCCACCCGAGTGTCAATGTGCTTCTGTCAATGATAACAAAATATTTTTAATATTATGTTAAATAACTTCATAACATTTTCGAGTTTTAAGATAACGGTCAAACTTTTAATAAATCGAAAAAAATACTGAATAAATATCTAGAAACATGTATAAAGTCCCCGGAGAGCTAATCAAATATGGTAACGAAACTTGTTATAAGAGATATGTTTTCTAGTAAAGCGGACATGAAACATCAAAAGAATGCCAAGTGCTTCAAAAGTAAGAAATTTGTATTTGCATTTAAAAAATAAAGCGTTGGATTGTTAAAGCTCTCTATAGCTTCGTAAAGAACTCATTGACTTATATTTTTTCGTTTTCGTATCAATACAGTAGTTCTAAATGTAAATTTATATGTTACTTGTTAGTCGGATATATTGTATTTCTGGAGATTCTTTTATATTTTCCCGCCTTTTGTGGCACTAAAGACCTTAAGTCCTTTGCAAACTCTTGAATTAATAAATGACACAAAACGCATATAATATTCTGCAATATCTATTAATAAAATAAAAATATTAAATTAATTAATAAAATAAAAATAATAAAATAAAAATATAATTATTAGAGATTATTAGTTTATTATGAAAATCGCTTATTAAATTCTTCCAAACACAGAAGACTTCTTGTTATGCACAACATTTATATATCTCTCTATATTCATAAATTTATCTATCAATTTGATATTATATTATGTGAGACATTGTATTATATTACCTGTTGTGGATGCGATACAAGTGTGTGTCTGTAAACAGGTTGTGAGTTTGATCCCCACTCGAGGAAATGATATATTTAATATTTTCTATTTAAATATTTAATGTTTTCATTTCATGGTCTGGTAACAAGGCAGAGCGTGCCGTTAAGTAGCCAACTCAACGCACAACGCCTCAAATTGGAAAGTGGGAAACAGAACGGAGTGTCGTAACACAAGGTTCCCAAGTCCCCTAAGCCTAACCTGTTATGTGCAGGATACAGCATGAAGCTGAAAAAAAATCCATTTATTTTGATTTCAATGCCTTATTTTGCGATTTTTTTTAATATTTTAAATTAAATTGTTTAAAAATCTGAGGTAGTATTCTCATTTTTCTGTAATTATGAATAATTAAATATTATTTACATTTAGGAAGGAGTTCTTTTTTTAAAGGGCTTTAAAATATTTTATAATTATGTAAATGCGAAAAATGGTATATCTTTCAAAAATTCGTGGAAAAGAGGTTAACATGGAAAACGGAGCGAAAAAACAGAATTAATTACGAGTCCTCGCCCTCCTTTTGTGAGTGCTTCACATAACGTTTAACAAAAATTGCTGAGCATAGAAAATAAACATCTTTTTATTCATATTTTACGTAAATTCGGAATTTTGACAACGCTATCTAGGTCTACCGTTGTGTCTCACATATGCATTTTTTTAATTCAATATTATTCAAACAACATCACATAAGTAGTAAAATATCAAAACATAGTATGTAGAGATTTATTTAAATTCTATGAGTATTACAAATATTATTATTTTAATTTTCTCGACTGTCCAATCGTGGCATTGAGTTCCGCCACTCAACATGCAACGTCAAGAATTCGGCGGAAATATTTCTAAATATAGATTCGAAAAATTATTGCTATAAATATAACATTCACCAAAACTTGTATTTGTAGGAGATAGAATACATCATATAAAAGTTCCTACCAACTGTTGTTTACAAAACAATACTGGCTATACAAAAATATTCTCTTGTTCTGTTCTTGAAAAAATACTTGTTCAAACGGGACAATGAAGACACGCCACGGAGATATAGCTCGCTTTCAATTTGATCAAAACTTTAATAACATTTCGTATATAACATTTATATTACATTGTTTCTATCATTTTTCACAATAATATGTAATTAATTAGATAAATATTAAAATAAAAACAAAGTCGTGTTATGTTATAATATTTAAAAACTCCTATTTTTCCGAATATTGATCATATTAGGATAAATGAGATTTGGTCTACATTATTAATAACAAGTGACTACAGTGTATTTCTAAAAGTGAAGTATTTTTATATGTAAAATAAATGAATTTTTGTACGAGAAACTTACAAAAGGCCACGTAAGGCAATATTGTAGAATTGCATAGCCGGATGTTCCTAGATAGTACCTAGTCTTCAGCTACTTTAAGGAGCAATTTTTACGTGCACTACATGAACCATAGTAATGAAAAATGTCTCCTTTGATATTGAAAATATTTAATATTTAGTTTCTTCTTGTTCAACGAAACAGGCTAGAAAATAATATGAGTATACAACCTTTAATAGAATTCTAATGTATAAAAAAAAATACAGAAATATTGTTGGTTTACTAATCGTAATCAGCAATGGTTTGCATTCAATAAAGCAAACGATTTCATTTATATGCAATTGATTACATGTAATAAAATGATAATAAGTTTAACAAAAAAATATTTTAATACTGTCTAATAGATACACTATTAAGTTTCCGCAAGATCGCTGTTCTGTAATGTAAGTATTTTTTCTAAGTTATAGTTCAGTACAACTCGCTAGACTGAGCATATCATTTGTGTGAATAATCTACTAGGAGTACACAAACACTACAAAAAACATTTAAAAAAAGTTATAACAAAAATAACAGATATATAAAAAAACCGATTAATTATATCCTGGTAATTTTCATGTAAATTTCCTGGTAATTCTGATGTATCGTCATGAGCATAAAAAGAAGAGGAAGCCGAGCCCACCTCAATATAGTCTTGTGCCCACTTCAGAAATTTCACTAACAAAAATATATTTTGAAAAAACGTCCAGGCAAATATCCTCTCCGTGGAAAATATTTCTATATACTGCCGATCACCAATGTTCAGTTATATGATCAAGAACAGCGTTATGCCAATGACTTTTGTATTCTTTACTGCTTTTCTTTACTGCTTGGTCACACAATTTTTTCCTTTTTTTACAATGTGAATGCTTGTAACTTTTCACTTTATTTTATCACTCCCGCACCCTATAAAAACACTCACACACATTCAAAGCTTAACCTGACACGAACATTATGTTCCAGTTGTTTAGATTTTCATTATTCATAATTAAAATAATAATGATAATTAAAATTAATTTATATAAATAAAAACTATGTCCGCGATTAAGAATCGAATTTATTATTGGAGCCACGACGACCTTAGCAGAAAATATTTTATCTGTAATACAATTATGAAACCAATAATACAACGTTACGAAAGGATACCTAAAAAAAACGCAATAATTAGTATAATGTGAACAATAAAGGATAATTCCAAAACCGAGTTACAAGTACCTGATTCCATTTATTACCAAGTCTGCTCTTGGCAGCCGCCCGTTGTTGCCTCGAGGTGTTTTGGCGTTACTCCAAACCATGCGATCCACCTATATAACCCGTTCGTTTTTTAACGTATTTATGTTTTGTAAGATTACCAAGTTTGAAGTTTAATTTCAAATAAATATTTTGCCTACGTGTGCTTCTTATTCCACATATATTGAATTAAAAGAATTATTATAGAAACATTTAAAAAATAATTAAAACGCAAAAAATAATGTTAAAGTATAAATACGCATTTAATTTAAATAAAGCTAAGCAAGAAATGTATAAGACATATATAATACGTACTTAACTAAAAGTACAATATACCTCATATTCACGGTAATCAAACAATTATCAAACGTCATTTAATCAACTGTCAATTAAATCGAAGACTATTATCTACATTATAATTCAGCTTCACGTTTAATATTACTACCTATCTCAAGCTATAGCCAGCGCTTAATCTACTATTGATCTTTGAAACTATGTGTAATTGCATAATTATTATCAACCGATAATTATAATGCAATTTATGTAAACAAGGAGAACCATTGATGCGCTTAAAAATATTTCCTATTGAGTTTGTCATTATTCAGATTCATACGTTGCTTATCTTAGTTATCTTTCAATATAAATAACATATTCGTACCAATTTCATAAACTGAGGCAAAAGTGAATCTAAAAGAATATTAAAATGACACACATAAAATGATATGTATATAAAAAAAGCTATAACCAAATTTTCTAATTCAAATTATGAACTTTGAATATTTTATCAAACAGGAACAATTTAAGGAACACTCGTTTTTTAATATTCACAGAAATAATACATTCCAATTTAAACGTTTGCTGTGGGATGAAACATTAATTCGGCTTCTGAAGCATCGGCGGTTAATGAATCAGAGAATGCTGATGTTTACGCTATTTAAAACAAATTATCAACATTCTTCTCATTGTTATTATAAAAAGCTCTTACATACAATCATTATATAAAAAGTTAAATAAGAATAATTATTGAAACTCTATGAAATAGCCTAATTTAACAACACATACAAGATTAACAATTAAATTGTTACTATATATTGGCCAAAATAGGTTATATACATATAAAAATACTAAATTTACTTTTAAAATATAAACTAGAATAATAAACACGATTTTATAAGTCAAGAAGAAAACTTGAACGACACTTTTAATATTATCCTAAGCAAACGCATAATAAGGGCTTTTTATACCCTTATTCTGTACGGTTCCCGTATATTGAAGGTATTATGGAGGTGTTTTTTTTCACTTGTGCAATTGTAGACTTTACGATTTAGAATTATAGGAATTAATTCAAAATGTTGCGTATTGAGTAGTTGAACTTATGCAGTTCTCAATCTTCTCAAAAGCAAAAAACGAAAAAAGTGCGTTCACAATAATGCGTTTAAAGTTGCATGCGGTGCAAATGGTAACATTATAATAATATTTAATGTATACATACAAACATACAAATATTCAAATAACATTGAAGTGTCCGTTGGTACATTCTGATTGTCCAGGCTAATCTCAGGAACCGCTAAAACGATATTGCAAGATCTATATTTAGAAATATTTTTTGCCTAAAGATTGTACAAATAACTCATGCAAATTGAATAGCTTTTTATTTTTTTTTTTGGAAGTCATAAAGTTAGGATCAAATACAAATAATAATTATTTTATTAAAAATAGTGCTTAATTTTATCTATATTTTATTTACCGGTTCACTGACTTCAGACCTCAAGAGAAAAGGCGCAAAACACGGCGGAATCATCATATATGTTACAATAATATCGACTATACTAATATCGAATATAATGAATATGTGGTAAAAGTACTCTCTTACTAAATCGTGAAAAAATATTATGAAAATTCAAAGAAAGTCTTTCGTATAATATAGAAGAATATTTACATATAGAAGTGTCTAGGTTGAATGTACATAGAAATTGTTTATGAAATATTACAGATTACGAAAAGGCTTGTTTTGATGTTTTTAAGCCTCAGTTAGAGGATGCGTGACACCGCCATGTACAAAAAAAAATGTCACTTACGTAAACTTTACTTGTTAATGGCAAGCCTCTGATATATAAAACAAACCACACATTAATTTAAAAATATATAAACAACAAATATTATGGAAAATTTTATTCAAGCCCTTATTTTATTTTCCGTCTGTCTGTCAAAACCATTTGAAAAAATAGGCTGCTTAGTCAAAGCAATAATAAAATCTATATACTTGCAAGAGATACGAGCAAAAAGAATGTTTCCGGTAGATCTACAATTATGAAATTTGGAGAATTGTATCAATTGATACAAATAAAGGAAAAAAAATCATTAAGAATATGCCCATTTACATTCAAGTTTGTCAACTTTTATAAGTTGTACTTTCCGCAGTTTTACAATCAAGAAAGAATATGAACGGAACCCTCAGTAATTGAGCCATTCCGACTCGCACTTGACCGGTATTTATTATATTCCAAGAATTATGATTTTGCCGTTAATTGTTAAGTTTGGAAGAAAGAACAAGAAAACCCGTTAAGATGTTAATGATTTATGGAAGCTATATACCTATTTTACTGTAAGCTTGTTTATTATATTTTATATAATTAATAATAATTAAACAACATTTTGTCAACATTTTTTATTAAGCTATAAACAAAAATATACATTGTTTTGAGGCCTATTATAGCGCAGGGGCACAAGCATGTTACTGTAAATGCGACAGGTTGTGGGTTCGATCCCCACCCGAGGAAATGAGTTCCGTCATTCAACACGCAATTCCCCAAATCCAGCGAAAAGTGAGGAATGGAACGAAGTGTTACACTTAACATTAGGTTTTGAAGTTCCCTTTGCCTTAATAACCTAGTGTTAAGTGTAACACTTCGTTCGGGAATGCAACGAAAGTGTCCTTATGGGAATAAAGTGTCTAAACTAATTTAATAGTAGGAAAGTTCCAAAGGTTCTTCTGCCTACCCTGTACAGCCTGCATGAGGCGGACAGCGTAAAGCTAAAAAACATATTAATTAAATATATAAGAAAATATTCACAATTATATATTGGATACACCGGAGAAAGTTCTTTTTAATCTTATTTATGCATCTTTAAGATTTTTGTTTATTGTTATCTATGATAAGCATCATTATTTGACTTAAAAATCCCCGCCTCTGCATCTGTATCCACTAATTGTACAAAGTAGCCCGCAACATACTCGTAGTTGTCTAAGAATTCAAAATCACTCTTATCTTCCTTATTATTATCAGATAAAACAATTGTCATCTAATCACAAATCCATATATTTTATAGCGTGTATTTGTACTATTCCTCGAGTTTCAATTTACAATTCATTTAAACCATTTAAATGGATGACTTACAGTGTGGCGAAATTTCACCAAATAATTATTTCATTTAGTAGTATATCATCATCTATTATAGGCTTACGTTTGACCACACCATGCCTGAGGTGAAACACGTAGAGTTTGTTAGGTTTATCATTACACACCCTTACCTAGAAAATAACCTCGATTTAAAGAATCTATAAAATATAAAATAATATTTTTTGAATCATTATTTTATTTAAAATGGTAACTTGGCAAAATAATTATTTATTAAAATATCATGTACTTCAATAAATATGCATTTAACGTAAAATATTACAGGCGTATTATAGTTCATTAGTGAATTGTCCAGCGGAATGGTGGACCGTGACGAAAATGTAACTTAACGATAACTAAATATTTATTTCATGAAGTGATAAAATATGAATATTACAGTATATTATAATATATATATATATATATATATATATATATATATATATATATATATATATACATATATATATATATATATATATATATATATATATATATATATATATATATATATATATATATATATATATATATATATATATATATATATATATATTTTTTCTTTTAAACTTTGCTTCTATAAATAAATAACAAATATATTAATACAATTATAGTAATTACCTGTCGCCGCTGAATAAAGTCGAGTCGAAAAAGTAAAGTTGGACGAACTCGTTTGGCGCTAGCTTTCCGTCCAATAAACGTTTGTAATTCGAGAGCTCCATCTCGATTCGCTCCTCCATATAAATTTTTGGAAAGCTTTCACCAAACTGGACAGCTTTTTATATAAAAATGTTTGAATTTTGTGATATATAAATATTTGATACTATAAAATTAAATAATAGAAAATTTTTATTAAACAAGTTTTTTTTTTAATAAATATTTGATTGGATGCTGTTTCGATCTTGTACTCAATACCTACTATTGTAGGTGTGTAAGTGTATAGAAATTAATAAAATTTTTCATTTCCGTACTCGTATATTAAGAATGATACATTTTGGAAACCCAAAGTTTAGAATATTTTTTATTAGTTTGTGGTCACGGATAGTCTCAGATGGCATTTGTTTGTACATATAAATATTATATAGAACTGGAAGAAAAATCTTAGGACATGAAAAAATCTTTGACAGAATTAAGATATGTTAATTAAATGAACCGCCAAACACCACCTAAGTCTACCCGTGACCATGACTGTCTACTGTAAAATACTCGACTCGTTGAATTACTAAAAATATATAATACTGAATATAAATGACTAATCTAGTTTAAATAGTTTAATTTTAAATGAAACTATTTAAACTAGACCCTCAAATTCGGCGGAAAGTGGGTAACGGAAGTGGAACGTGTGTCTTAACACTAGGCTCTGTCTACCCTGCCATGTGCGGGTTACAGCATGAAGCTAAGCATTTTACATATATAAAAATTAATATAATAAATACTCGTTCTTGGCTTTCTAATTATTTAGGAAAATTAACCGTGAAATCTCACGTTATATTCCTCTTATCGCCTAAATACATTAAATAGATAGAGGAAGATTTGACCAAGATACGGTATACCTATCGATGTTATTATTAGCCTTCTTGATTTCGATAGTAAATAAAAACAATAAATAAACCTGACAATAAATTAATGAAACATTTAAATAAATCAATTTCTTTATCAGCGCTTCATTCAGAATTCTGATTCCTGAAAATCATAGTCGTGAAAATAGAATTAAAAGTATTTTCAAAATATTAAATCAAACTCTAACAAGGGATACTATTTTAATAATAAAGTATTAAAATTGAAGCACAATATCAGTAAATCCTGAATGGAGCATAAAAGTGCGGCGATGAAAGTTAGCCGGCAACCAGGACGGGCCGACGTGATGCGGCCAGAATGCAGCCTGCGAATAGTAAACGTTTATTGAGCGGAAAGTCGGATGACGAGATCGCGCCCAACTTTACTGTTTACAATTTTGATTTTAATTTTGTTGTAGCAGATAATGCATTTTATAACTATCATAAACGTAGAAATTGTTTAATGTTGCTTATTACATACATAAAATACAAAACAAATACACATTATTTGTAAAAGTATAAAAAGAACATTGTTGATATACTCCGGGGCTACTACATGGCAGGGTAGGCAGAGGGAACTTGGCTCTCCGATGTCTAAACGGATAGCGTAACTGTCATTCCCACTATCCGGCTTATTCTTAAGGCATGAATTGTTGAGTGGCGGATGTCAACGCCGCGTTTTACATCATTTTCAGAGCAATTAAAAATATAAATAAAAAACATTTCTTCGAGTGAGGATCATATCCACTATTTGTCCATGTTTATAAATCGCGAGTTTACTGAAATAATAAAATAACTAAAGAAGTTATTTAAAAATACACTTAAAATAAAAAAATAATAACGTCTTATTTAGATTTTTGTTGATACATCATTAAATTTGACCTATTCACATCTCAGACTACAAATAGATACAGTGTGAAACTGGGAATTAACCAAAAACGTTAGGTTTTACGAATCAATACCCAAATTTTTAAAGCAATATCTAAATATAACAAAAGTGTCGAATTTGATCGATGTGAAAACCTAAAAAATAAGAAAAGAGTGTGGCGTTGACGCTATATAACATAAACGAATTGTATGTGTTACTTTATTTCAAGAGGCTGGGGAAGGAGATTGGATAGCGTGTTTATCCATCCGAGGACCTTCTTTTATAAACATCAATCCTTCCGTAAACTGTCCATATCATCTCATCGTAAATACCGGCCAAAATATAAAAGAGTATCAAATTTTTAGTGATCATAAACGTTGTTATAGCATGTATGCGCTGAATATTTTCATATATTACGCCAATATTTTGTTCACTATGCGTATATACGGAGTAACTGAATTATATATGTTAATACATAACATTTAATGAAATTATTTTACATAGAGATTGTTGGGAAAACTGGTGTGAAATGTTACATAAAAAATATCGTTTTTTTTTATTTATTGTGTGAGATAACGATTTTTTTGTATAGAGTACCACTGTTAACAAGTGTCGTAAATATCCCGTACAAGATTTATATTTTTTTCTTATTTTTCAAAGTGTTATTCCACACTTAGGACAGAAAATACTAAATTTAAATTTAAAAAGCGTATAAAAATTTTGAACGTAGCAGGATTTGGATCGGCGCCTCTTGGACGGTTTTCAAAAGGAGCGGGTTCAAATACTGCTACGTCCAAAATTTTTATACGCTTTTTAAATTTAAATTTTGTAATATTCATTACTTATAGCGATGACGGGTGATGAATGAAAAATGATAATGATGATGATAGTATTTAGAAATGCCAAAGAAAATTATATGATATATTGTGATTAATTTATATAAATTAAGCTACTAAATTTTATATTTTCCGTTAAAATTATATTTTTTATTTTCTTTGCTAGAACATACTTGTAGCTATGAATAAGTTTAATCTCAATCCAAAATATCTAACTATAGCATTATTTTAATTTGTGTTTAATATTTTGTTCGCCAATATTTTGTTCACTATGCGTATATACGGAGTAACTAAATTATATATACATAACATTTTATG
This sequence comes from Eueides isabella, assembly GCA_019049475.1. Classification (NCBI taxonomy): domain Eukaryota; kingdom Metazoa; phylum Arthropoda; class Insecta; order Lepidoptera; family Nymphalidae; genus Eueides; species Eueides isabella. The sequence goes on from CM032393.1 coordinate 5,957,940, forward strand.
TAGTTATTTCACATAGAGATTGTTCTTCACCATGCGACCATACACGCATATATGAATTCTGTACATAGGATTTTATCTTAAGATAATTATAAAGCCAATATAAACTGAACCACGAAAAAAACTGGTGTGAAATGTTACATAAAAAATATTGTTTATTTTTTTTGTAACATAAAGATTTCTTGTATAAAGAAGCATTATTAAAAATGTGCCGTAAATATCCCTTACAATATTCCTCACTTATAACGATGTCGAATGACGTATAATGAAAGACAAATGATAATAATGATTACGATATTTTGAAATGCCTAAAAGTGTGACTCATATATATTCTGAACTTCACGATATATCTCGCAAATGGCAGGGTAGGCAGAGGGAACTTGGTAACCTAGTGTTAAGACACTCCGTTCCATTTCCGTTCCCCATTTTTATATATATATATATGAACTAAATATGTCAACAAATTTTACATTTGATATTATTCAAAAATGATATTATTCAAAAATTTCCTTTGCTAGAAATGGACGTATCTATCATTAAGTTCAATCTGAAACGTCTAAGTAAGTTTATTGGTTACGCTTTCAAGTCAAAACTACAGAACAGATTATCATGGAACTTTAGATCTTGGAGGTTTATCTCTGAATAAAATAATAACACATAAAAATTATTCTATATCCTTTCTGATACGAAAGAATTTAGAATACTTTTTATGACAAAAATATAAAAAACAAACTTTTTGCCAGATATGAATATTTCTTAAAAAATCTGAAAATAGCAACTAACATCTTTAAAGCCTTCAAATTAATATCTATTGACTATAACTCCAGTTATTTTGAAGTGTTATATAATTTTTATAATATATTCATAATTAATTTTAGTAGTTTCATCTTTTCTTACAAATTATCTCTTATTTCTTATACATATACTGTCCATCTAAATTTTGCTTTAGCCTAAATAAAATACAAAACTTTGATCTACTCTTTTCTTGATATTTCTTAAAAAATAATACGTAAAAAATAGGTTCAAAATTTTTATATTTTTTTCTATCTGTCTGTTTATCTGTGCGTTTGAACGCGCTATTCTCAGAAATGACTTACCAGTTTTAAATACATATTTCACTATTATATTATGGTATGTTTCCCTCAACATTTAATGTTTGTTTTATTTAAAAATGTAAATAAAATAACCTAACGTCAATTTAAAATATTTCATTTTATATTTGAGGTCTGTCGTGGCGCAGCGGCACAAGCTTGTGACTGTAACCGACAGGTTGTGGGTTCGATCCCCACTCGAGGAAATTAATTATTTAATATTTTCAATTTAAATGTTTGATGTTTTCACTTCTTTGCTCTGGTAAAAGCCACCCAACACGCAATGCCTCGGCGGAAAGTGGGGAAGGGAAGTGGAACGGATTGTCTCAACACTAGGTTCCCAAGTTCCCTCTGCTTCCTTTGCTATGTGCGGGATACAGCGTGAAGCTGATAATTATTATATTTAATTATTATTATCAGAACAAGATAGTAATTGAAATAGTTAAATAAAGCAGTGTAATTCACATGACCATGGTACAATTTCATTCTTATATTTTTATTACTTTAAATCAAATTATAGTAGGCGTGGTGGTGTATAAATTTAACATTTTCAAGTTAATAAAAATGATTTAAGTTCGCATTATAATGATCTGTCTTCCGCGAAACAGAGGAAATTTATTGCTCTCATAATTTGCTATAATATTGTCCTGCGGGTACTTTTGGGGTTAGTATATAGTCGTAAATTTAATTTACTTTAAGAATATATGTGGAAAAGTTACCGTGGTTAAAGAAATATTAAATATTTAAATAAATTTACCTATCTAATACGAGATATTCATATTGAGGCCTAAAAGGTTGTTGGTTCGATTCCCACTTGACAAAATGAAATATTAAGTATTTCTTCATCTGGCAAGGACGCAAAGAGCGGAGAGTTCCTTCCAGTGCCTCAAATTCCGCGGAAAGTAGAGAACAGAAGTATGTTAAAGGAAATATTGTAGGTTAGATCTCCATTCGGAGAAATGAAATGTTTAATTTTTTCATTTCTTTGTTCTGGTAACATGGCAAAAGCGCGGCGGCGAGTTCCGCCACTCAACACGCAATGCCTCAAATTCGGTGAAAAGAGGAGAATCTTAACACTAGGTTCTCAAGATTACTCTGCCTACGCTGCCATGTGCGAGTACATCGTGAAGCTGAAAAATGATTTGAAAATCATTATAGCTTAAAATAAGAAATTTGGAAACAAAATATTAATATAACAATATTTTATTCAAATCATTGCTTTAATAATGTTAATAAGAGTTTGTTCTTTTCGTAATTTATTTGTGCTGGAGCAATGTGTCATAAACAGCAATATTTTCAAAATAATTATCACAAATAAAGTTCAAAAAATATTAAAAATAACTTTCTTTAATAGTGACATTTGCGGTCGAGGCACAAGGTCCCGAGCGTGCGACGGTTGCTGGTATTTTGCTTTGGCAACAAGGCAAAGCTCGGCTTTGACTCCGCTACTGCGCACGCAACGCCTCGAGAATTTGACAGAAAGAGTTTAGAACGGAAGTGTCCTAATGGGAACAGAGTGTCTTAAGAGTAGGTTCCCAGGCTCCTTCATTGTACGTATGCAATGTGCAAGTAAAACCAAAAAAATACCTTAACTGATCCTAAGACTTAGTGTCTTTAATCCTTCTCATAAAATTTTTGTTGAAGAATCTACGCACGTAATTAATTACCTCGGCACCGACATTCCTGCTATTAATTAGGCGGGCCCAGAAGTAATGTAAGTGAATTTTTCAAAGTTAATTGGTAACAAGTGTCTCTGTATGACCATAATAAGATTAATTAATCACTAATAAGATTAATTAAAAACTCACTTATTCACTAAGCTTCATGCTGTCTCCCGCACGGTCTTGGCAGGGTAGATAGAGAGAACTTGGGAACCTATATAGGAACTTGTGGTATTGCGGAGCGCAACGCCGCGCTTTGCCTTGTTACCAGAGCGGGGAAATGAAACCAATAAATATTTAAATTAAAAATATTAAATATGTCATTTCCCCGAGTGGGCATCGAATCCACAACTTGTCACGCTTAAAGTCAAAAGCTTGTGTCCCTGCGCCATGACAAGCCTTTTAATAAAACAATAGGGAAAAATAAATATAGTCAGTAGATCAAAAAAATATAACGATATTTGTAAATATAATAAAACTACAAATTAGTTAAATATACACTTAAATACAAAGTACTTGTAAGAACAGCCCGTCTTATATATAAGATAGAGCGTGTGCCTCAGGAAAAGTTGATCAACACCATGATGATAATAAAGATCCTGTGGATATAAGAAACGAAGATCTACTGATATCATTTTTTACTTAATATGAAATGATTTCATGTTTCTACTTTATGATGATTAAAAAAAATGAAATCATTGTACGCTGTAAAATTTCCGGACCTCGAAGAAATCTAGAAAAATACTTTTTGCGGCTTTTCTCTAAAAATGTACCTCTATCCAAACATTAAAAATGTCGTTATAAAAATTATGTGACATTTTTAAATTAAATTATTACATATATTCTTTTTAACTACTTAAGATAAAATGGTAAATGTAAAAAGAGCATGGTATTAAAGCTTGCGATCTAGCTTGCAACAATTGTATTATAATAATACAAAGACAAAAAATGGGACTGAAATAGCTAAAGGATGAGGAAACAAAGAGTGTACAACAATTTTAATCTTATTATAAACGTTGAGAATGGTCACTGTTAAAAGCCATCTGATTTACAAAAGCTCTCAAAGCTTAAGTTGAATAACTTTCACGAATTTCTTTAAAAATTACACAAATAACTTTTGCGATTCATTTCTTTTTAAAAGCAAAATGTAAATATTCCTAATTTAGACGATTAAAGCAAATTAATGATATCATTAAAAACGAAAGATCTTAATCGCTTTTCTTGGCACTTTGCCTTGTTTGTACCTACATCTCAGACACAAGTATTATGTTAAGTATTCGTAATAAAAAAAACAAAGATGCAACATGTTGCATCTTTATTTATATATTTATATTATATATATATATATATATATATATATATATATATATATATATATATATATATATATATATATATATATATATATATATATATATATATATATATATATATATATATATATATATATATATATATATATATATATATATATATATATATATATATATATATATATATATATATATATATATGATAGAGAGCCAATTTAAGCCGTATTTCGTTTAGCTATGAACACACAAAGTTAAGGAAATTTATTTACTCCCTATAAAGTTGGAGTTATGCTCAATTCATTAATTTAGTTGAAATACTGTAAAAGAACAAATTACTAAGATCATACCATTTGTACTTAAATAAAATTAATTTTAACGACTGTTGTACCACAGGAGCACTGTGTCTGACTACAGACGCGAGTGTTTTGGATTCGATGCCCAATCCTCATCCCAAAATTTAGTTTTGTTTCTCGTAAAAATGGGTTAAAGAGTATATTATATAAAATTATATATACTATTTATTAAATTTAAGTTAACTTTTCTAAAAATTGGAATAGGAGTATTATATAAATGAAGACGTTATTAAAGTTCTTTTACTTAAAAAAAACCATTTAAATGTAAGTCGGACTTGCCCACCAAGCGTTCCGTACAAACATCAGGAAGGTAGGCCAGCTTGCGGGCGTATGCACTTGTACAGAATAAATTTTAAGTTTGTAATAGTTTTTTTATCTATTTAATTAATATTCTTTCCCTTATTTATACTGCAATCACATCATTCCAGATTTCATGATTGTATTATTACAAGAAATACCATATAGATTTTACGTGGGGACTTGACAAATTTAGATTTGCGGACATATTTACTATATTTTGTGATTGAAATGAATTACAAATAAATAATCATTTTTATTTTTTTTTCGGATTTTTTCCTTTGTTTTGTATAATAGGTTGCTATTTAGTGCCAAGTTTCATAATTGCAGTTCCACGGGTGGTACCTATAGGTTATAATTACGTGGTGAATTTCATAAAATAAAAGCAAATACTATGCTTAAGAGTTTACTATTTAAAAAAAAATACAAAAAATTCAAACGATAATATAGAAATAGTAATTGGTCTTCGCTGACGTTTGTTTTGGTTAACACACGTGTTTGTGAGGGTTTCTTACTTAAGTGATATTTTTACATATATTTTGAGTAAAAAATGCGGTTTCTTAAAAAGGAGATCGATTTTATTAAGATGTTTGGTTGTTGTGAGTGTTTTTGGTGTTTTGTCCAATAAATTAGTTAATTATAAGGTAAGTTAGGTTAGTTTATTCCAAAATGGATGCTGATCCGCATCCGCCTGATCCCTCTGATCCTGGTGGTGGCAAATGCGTCTCTCAGGTAATCACGGTGGCATCAATCAGGCATCACGAAAAAGGCAAGGTGTTGACCCACCTTCACATAATATAGAGTCGATAAAAAAACAATATTTGACCCGGCTACTCCAAAATTTATATGTACACCATTCCCTGTCAGAAAGCCCAAAATCCTACTTCGATTCGGACAAAGGCGCTTTTATAGTGTATGTGTCGAGGTAAACTCCAGACCCTGCTGCTGGGACTTTTATTAAAGAAATCAAGTTTGGCCAATTTTTGCATATAAATAAAATAAATAACATCACCAGTGATGGTGTTAAAAGTGTTGGTCGCAACAAAGTCAGTGTTGAGTTCTCAACAGCTACTGTAGCGAATTTATTTATGTCCAATCCCATTTTAAGCCTGTGTAAGTATGTGGCAGTTATCCCTACTTTTAATATAACTCGAATGGGTATTCTATGAGATGTCCCAGTTGATTTTTCGTTTAATGAATTTGTAGACTCTTTAGAATTTTCTTCGGGTGGTGTACAAGTAACGAAAGCTAGACTACTAAATAGAAAGTGTGTAAGCGAGAGTGTGACTACATGAGTAGCGAGTAGGTCAGTTGTAGTTACATTCAAAAGTTGCCGGAAAGGATCTTTTCATACCATTCCTCTCTCCCAATTGAATCTTACAAATTTCCCACTATCCAGTGCCTAAATTGTTGTCGGTTTGGTCACATAAAATCACAGTGCAGATCGAAGCCAAGGTGCTACAAGTATTCCCAGTCCCACAATGGTTAATCATGTGACAATAATAGGGAAAATGTTTTTTGCTTACATTGTGAGAGCAAACATATTGATACTGACAAGGACTGTCCTGAGTTTGCAAGGCAACGGAAGTCCACCAAAATTATCATGTCTCAAGGACTGCTGTTGATCTTTCCCTATCCTCCCCTTCACTTGCTTCCCAGCTATCATTGTTTATTCTACCTTCTACCCATGGTAGTAACCATTTTCCTATACTTATTTCAATGCATAATTGACCTCCTCCTTCTTCCTCTCTTATTTCTTCTTCAAAATTTAACCTAAAACAAGCCAACTATAATAAGTACGCCGCCTGTGGATTGCATGTTGGGCAATCTTCCTGAGTCTGCTAATTTTGAGAATATCATTCTTTGCTATGATCATTTTGTCTCTACCATCCTGTCTGCGGCTGACTTACACATTCCTAGAAAACACTCCATTCAGAATTGGATGCATATCAATCCTTGGTGGGATCAGGAATGCTCTGTTTCTGTCAATCGGCGAACAACTGCCGAGGAGTCATATGCAGTCTGTATGAATATGGAGAATGGGAATGGATAGGCCAATTTTTGTGAACCCCTTAGGCCTCATTCTCCTTCTTCACTTGTATGGACAAATGTTAGGAGATTTCGCCGTTCTCTTAAATATTATTCCAGCCCTAATATAATCCTTCTTTGTGACTGTGTGATTTTGTTAACAAATTAGCTACCACTTTTGTACCATCTGAATACTTATTGGTTTTCCCACTGACTGATTGAACAATATAAGGATTCCGTTTTGCCTTTTGAGGTACGGAACTCTATATATTTAATGATATAATTAATTAATGAAATAAAAAATATTTAAATATAGAAAAACAAAAAAAGGTATCAAAGGATGATTTGGTTCAGATTGTGACGATGCTCTGCATTTTAATTACTTTTACAAGCTTTTGAAATGTTTGGAATGAAGCGTCAATTTTCATTGAATTTAATTAAAAAGTGTTTTCTTTTTATGTTTTTCTAAATAGCGTTTTATTTTTTTTATAATTTATAAAACATATAACTCGAAATTGGAGACTTTTTTTATTTTCAAAACTGAACATTTTGTTACACAATTTTAATTGTGTAACAAAATGTTCAATTTTGACCCGACGATGAGTTCCGCCACTTCTTCTTTCTTTCGAACGGAAGTGCATTAATGGGAACAGTGTGTCTTAAGACTGGGTTCCCAGATTCCCTCTGTATGCGAGGTACTTCGTAAAGCCAAAAAATACCTTAACTGATCCTAAGGTTTAGTGTTTTTGAACTTCCTCATAATATTTTGTTGTTAAGACTATGCACGTAATTTTTTCTTCGGCAATGACGTATTCAGCTATTAATTAGGCGGGCCCAGAAGTGATGTAAGTGAAATTCTTCAAAATTAATTGGTGAGAAGTGCCTCTGTGTAACCATTATGAGATTAGTTAATAAAAGCAACAGAAAAAAGGAAATAAAGCCAGTAGTCATTACAAAGTATAAGAATAATCTATATTTACAAATCTGAAAAGTTTGTTTGTTTGTTAAAATATGCGATTTGAAAACATATTTTTGAAACATATTAACTATATTATTTGAAGAAAAGATCTACAAGAATGGAAAAAAAACAAATAAAGCATTGAGGCGCCACTAAAATAGGGCGTGATCACTATATTATCATAAAGTTCGAACGGTTTCCGTCGAAAAAACCTACGCTCCGACTAATACCTGTGAAAATCCAAAACTGCAAAACCTTTTAACTTGAACTTAAAACCTCTTTAAAAGGCTTGAGTGAGGCGTTGAACAGATTATATGTAAACGAGCTAAACAACAAAATGAAGAATATTATCCAGGCCAGAATCACGGTTAAAACTTGGCTACAAGAACCTGGAGCCAAGCTTACTCGACAATATATTAAAAATATCTCGGCCATCAATCTGTGCGAGATTATGGCTTTTAAATAACTAAAAGTATAATAAGGCGCAGAATACTGATGGAATCATTACAGCGCAAAAATGCCACTAAACTAGCCCAGTTCCAGAACTAATTGTCCGATCTCTAACTAAAACGAAGTATGAAGAAGTGAAATGGTAATTATTCAAAACTGTGTTGTTTTTTATATGTTATATCTTTGAGCACTGCGGTGTCAGAGGAGATTTGTAAGCTTCAGTACTGGAAATGAACGTTAATAGGCACGCACATATCTTATTTTTTAAAACCATGGAATAGTGTTTCTTAAAGACTAACCGTAAGATAAACAAGATATAAAAAAATTTGGGACTTTCGATCACAGGTGTAGGCTTCTGCTTAAAATTCATTACCACTAGCATTAATTGCTCTAGTCTAGTCTGTAGTAGATCACATGTTATTATAAATAGGATTGACCACATTTAGAATTAATATATTAGTTAATTGACAAAAGTAAAAAATACTGTATAAAAACGTACAGACAACTTGCAATATACATACCAAGACCAACACATATAAAAACGAAAAAGAGAAAGAAAATGATTAAAATATAGTATTAATTTTTTTTATCGAGGTTATGAAAATGTTCTAATCTCATTTGAAATTGAGACGCATTGCCGACCAGTATACAATTGGATAGTTAGTTTTATAAGTTCGCTGCTTGAACTGTTTAAAGAATTTTCATAGATAGATGTATAAAATTTAAGATATGGACGTTTTCTGAGAGTGAGGCAAGAGCGTATATAACTATAACTTAGAACTGTTCTTTGTAAAACAAAAACACTTAATCTGAAGTACGTCAAGATTGTCTAGCATTTTCTCATTGGTATCAGGAATCAAAGACAAATAAATATCAACAATGGCGGAAGTAGAATTGAGTAACAGAAGTGTTCAGTGTTAATCTATAAAAAAATTAAGATTAAGAGAATGCAGAGAATAATTTTTACGTTTACTGCTTTCGTCCGTTTCGTGTACGTGATAAAAAAGGAAATAAAGATAGGAAATAAATATTCTAGGAGTCGCAGTGGTAGTGGGACACACAGCAATGAGAACTGATGGCTATTGGGACGTGGAGCCCCTCTTCCAGGTCGCAGGATCAATCGGCGCCGAAATCCTTGGAGAAGGCCCATATATATACATATACATATACATACATATATATATATATAAATAAATTTTCTTTAACTTGTTTCAGCGTCAGTTACTTTCTAATTTATTAGTCTTTAGTACGCGTATTTCATTATAATAATTTATTTCTTTAATGCTGTTGAAACACAATATTCATTAACGGAAAAAAATGTTCTAAATGTTTTACCTTAGTGTGTAATTCTTTGTTTTTAATGAGAAAGTAGTGTGTATTATGTCGATGTATACAAGTAGAAGACTACATTGAAAAACTGCCTCAAAATTTAGTAATTATTAAACTTTTCTATGTTTACATTTATTTGATAAAACTCTCTTTTAAATTATGAAGATTATTCATACACCCAATAACCACAGTCGAAATTAAGTTACTTTGTCGCAATCTTTGACGCATTTCGGCCCTACGCAGTAAATATGTTCGGAAAGTATTACTATTTGTGTTGCAAAAATATAAGGAGGTGAGTCGAGTTTGATTGCGAATTATGCTTTAAACATGCATAACAAAGACATTTTTGAAATAAAGGACTTAAGCTGCTCCTTTATTTCAAAAATGTCTTTGTAATGTTAATTATAGAGTATATACGTACTGTTGATCGTATTGTAACTAAATTATGAACATAATAAAGAAAAGGTACAAAGGTATACTTAAGTAAAAGGCACTGTAAATCAACTAATTATTATTAAATTATAGGAATTGACACTCAGATTAGCATAGGTATATATATACCTATGCTATAATATTTACTTTGGTTTTTAATGAGAAAGTAGTTTAGTAGTTTTGATTGATATTGAGACTATTAACGTCATTTACTTGATGAGTATCGCAAATTATTAGAGAATTTACATAAATTCTCTAATTATTTGCGATACTCATCAAGTAAATGACGTTAATAGTCTGAATACAATTTAAGAGTTCCGTTTTACCTGTATAATTCGTTTTGTCTTCAGTTCCTCAACTTGAATTGTTTTATAGAAAGAACGGCGTTGAGTTCCGACACTTATGAATTGGATAAATGAAATGAAATTGTATAGTTAAGTAAGTGATTTGAATCTCATAAAGTAAGTAAATTACTTCTCAAGTCTCAAGTAAATTACTTGATTAAACTTTATAAAAGGTTTAAACAATATATATTCAGAAATATTTCAATTATTCCTTGGCTATTTTCAATAAATCAACCCTAGGGCCTCGGTTGAACGTAATTAAATTCATTAGATACCTGTCGCCGCAAAACTGACATTTGAAACTACGAAGTTGAACAGAACTCGTTTGGAGCTAGTCTTGTGACCAATAAACGTTCGTAACTCGAGTTTCATCTCGATTCGCCTCCCTCACAACTTTTTGGTAACTTCAGTTCTGTAGTAATATACTTTCGCGTTGGATTGTTACCGATAACTTGGTTCCGAATAATATTGAATGTAACTTTAGTAGGATGAAAATTCCAATTTTGGCGCATCTCTTGAATTTTTGAACATTGTGAAACATTGTTCTCGAGTTCTCTTATAATAAGGAGAATATTAAATAGAGATTGCCGGGTGAAATATTGAGATATTGAAAAATTTAACGCCATAGTTTGTTTTGTCAGGCCAGAAAAAGGACAACTTGATATGTATATTTTAAGCCGCCAATAATAGTGTACGGTATAAAAAATAAAAATTTTCGTATAATATAAAGCTGATTACAGGTACTTAAAACAAATTTTGGAATTATGGATAGCCATAGCCAAGAACGTTTAACTAACTGAAGCACAACAAAATATTGATTTAGTTCAGTGAATCTGATAATATAGATCAGATTAAATAGCTATTCACTTTACTGTGTCTAGACAAGATCTGCAAGAATATTTTTTTTAAATTGGTTTTATATTTTAAAGCTTTACGCTATTTTCTGCACATATGGTAGGTAAAGAAAACCATGAAAACATTAAATATTCAATTTGAAAATATTAAATGAGGCCTGTCGTGGCGCAGCGGCACAGTTGTTTGACTGTAACCAGACAGTTTGTGGGTTCGATCCCCACTCGAGGAAATGAAATATTTAATATTTTCAATTTAAATATTTGATGTTTTCATTTCTTCGCTCTGGTACAAGGCAAAAGCTTCGCGTTGAGTACCGCCACTCAACACGCAATGCCTCGAATTCGGTGGAAAGTGGGAAACGGAAAGTGGAAGGGAGTGTCTTGACACTTTCCCAAGTTCCCGAGTTCCCTCTGCCCCCCTGCCATGTGCGGGATACAGCGTGAAGCCGAGAGTGAAAGAAAGAAAATATTAAATATTTCATTTCCTCGAATGGGGATTGAACCCACAACCTATCATTTGCAGTCACACGCTTGTGCGGCTGCGCCACGGCAGGCCTCAACGTGTCAATTCTGTGTGTGTTTTTTTTCACATTTCGTTCTCACGTTGGAAAACATTTTACATTATCAATATCTTCCTGTTCCGATCGAGCGAATCTCGGATTGCACCGGAAATTACAGAACGAGGAGCGATTCCCTCATTTTATGTTTTGGTAACCTCTGCACGGAATGTTATACGTATGTAATTGAGTTATAAATCAGTTTATTAAATCATATTGTGACAGAAAATTTGGATGCTTTACGATTCTGTTGATCTGTATTGAAAAACGTAGTACATTATTTTTTTTTTCAATAATTTTAAAATGTAATCCAATATGTTTACAATATAAAGTCATAATGTATAGTCATTAGGTTATTAGTTATTAAGTGGGGACCAGAACGGAGTGTCTTAATACTAGGTTCCGTAGTTTAGGCAGAGGGCTGCCTAACCTGCTGTGTGCGGGAAACAGCGTGAAGTTTTTTCATAATATTTCATTATGCAAGTGTAATTAATTTTGTACTCAACGCTTAAATTAATTAATTAAATAACATAAAAAAATATTATGACTATTTTGTAGTCTATTAGTAGAGGTCTAACATATTAATGAATTGTAATTGTATAAGTAACAGTTCAAACTAGTTTTTCGTTAGAATGCGTTTTCCCTAGTTAAAACTAGTTAAATGAACGAAAAACTAGCTTTAACTGCTACATGTACATTCATTCTTTAGCGCTGATAGTTGTAAATGAAATTTTCTATTACATACATAACGGATACTAAGAGGATTTTTTAAATATTCTAGCCATATATTTTGGCATTTTTTATATTATTTAAATAATGTATATTTGAGGCCTGTTGTGGCGCAGCGGCACAAGCGTGTGACTGTAACCGACAGGTTCTGGGTTCGATCCCCAGTCGAGGAAATGAAATATTTAATATTTTCAATTTAAATATTTAATGTTTCATTTCTTCGCTCTGTTTATAAGGCAAAGCGCGGCGTTGAGTTCTGCCACTCAACACGCACTGCCTTAAATTCAGCGGAAATTGGGTAACGGAGTGTCTTAACATTAGGTTCCCGGGTTCCCTATGCCTACCATTCCTCGTGCGGAATACAGCGTGAAGCTAATAATAAAAATAAAAATTATATTATGGACATAACTTATAAAATACAAAATATATAAACATAATGTTAGAATAAAATAATTAACTATGGTTTATACGATGAACTTTATACCTAAACGAAACATAAGTACATAAGACACAAAAAAAAAAGAAAGTGGACATCTAGTCACAGCCAACGGCACATGTTGTTAGTGATCATTAGAAGAAGTGGCTACGATTTTTTAGGGATTTTTTAGCGTTCATTCGTTAGTAAGCGCAATATGGTATTTGAGTGTTGTGTTTCATACTACTAAAGAATATAATTCGTACAGGTTTATACTTATTTAGAAAACGTATAAAAACTTGAACGTAGCGATATTTGAACCCGTACCTCTTGGGAACCGTCCAAGCGTTCTGACAACTAAGCAACACGTTCTCATCAAGCTACGTCGAAATTCTTATAAGCTTGTTACAAGTTATTTATGTTGTCGAAATTCTAACGCGCTTATCATAAGTTTTATATTTTGTCGAAGTAGCTTGATCAGTGTTACTTAGTGGTGAGAGTGCTTGGACGGTTTTCGAGAGGAGCAACTTTACTTGCACGCTACGTTCAATTTAACTAAGTAAATACTTTACTTACCTAAATGTGAATTATTTTTCACTTTAAAATTAGTAAAAATGAGCTTTAAGATACCTATCCTACATGAAATATTAACAATTTCAACTTTTATTAACATACCAATCGCAGTCAACACGACAAATGTACGTTAGACGAGTATCCAACACAAACTATCTAAGTTTGTCTCCTAGTTCCTAATATTCGGCGAAACTCCAAAACTACTGTTGCGAAGTTTTAGCGCTCATAAGCTTATTACTATTTGAGTAAGAAACTTCTATTTTGTCACTTAAGGCGGATTACTTCGAGCACAATATTGAAAACGGGAATTAAAGTACACCACAGCGATGCTTATGGTATTACGAATATTTTTCAAGTGTATTTATTTTATTACGTAAGTAGGTATTTGTGAGTTGAGTTTATATTCTAGATCATATTTTTTTTATAACTATGTAGAGGAATGGTTAAGAAATATTTTTGTATGTAATATATATATTAGTTTAGGTATTAAAGAAAATATTAAAAAAAAACAAATAAGGTAATGGAACAAAAATATTTCTTTTAATTTATTATGAGCTGCGTTTAGCTAATTGTGTGTTAATGAATACGAAGTACCATAGCACTATGAACTAAGGTTCCCTCTGCGTATCCTGCTATGTGCAGAAAGACTGAATGAACAAAAACTGAAAAGTGAAAAGTTCTAGCCAAAATAATGGGAAAATTTAAATTAATATTTAAACAGATAAAAACAAAAAGCGTATATACGCCCGAAACTTAAGTTAATCAGTTAGTTTACCTACCATACTGTAATTAGTACGGTAGCCTACCGAGGACGGTAGGCTAGTCCGACTCGCACTTGAACGATGTTGTCATTACCATTAGTTTTTATAGTTAAAAGACTATTCATTTCTTTTTAAATCTTGATATTCACTTACCACGTAAACTACGATATTTATGAACGATACTGTAGGAAAAAAAAAGATATAATATAAAGCAACATTACAACACAAGTATCTTCCCCGGTTAGAACATGCCATAAATTAGTATTCAAATCGGTTAAAGTTTTAATGAAAGTTATAAAAGACACAGTCATATCGTAAAGCTCAAGTCTAAGATGCAAGCAAAGCGTGCTGGCGCTTACGTTTTGTGAGGCTCAACTCTGAGCTTAGTCGTCTTTAAAGGTTTACAAGATGAAGTTGAGTAGTTTACTTAAAATCTTTTATTTATGTATGTATAACTAGCGAACTAGTGACCTACACGTGGCTTCGCCCGTTTTAATTTATTGTTATATTATTATAGTCATCAAATTATGTCAACTATATATGTAAATATGTTAAGTTTTATTTAAATCCGTTCAGTCATTTTTGGGTGAAAGGGTAACAAATACAAAACCTCTCTTTTAGTTCCCTCTGCCTAACTTACATTATATCTTTCGTAATATTGACTATATTGACTGGCGGAAATCAACGCCATGATTTGAACGCCTTTTCTAAGACGAATCCTTCGAGTAAGGATCGAATCCACAACCTTTTACGTTTACAGTTAAAGAGCGTAATGTAAATGGAGATCGAACTTCTACACTTCGCGTTTACAGACATAGTAGCACTTTAAGACCATGATCTTCTTATGTAATTGTTTTATGATTTAATTGTAATATTCATTATTTTATTCTTAATAAATATTTGTATATAGAGGGTTTAAGTATTTAGTGTACAGAGGTATTTAAAACGTTTATATTAGTACACAAAAACAATAATAATAACATGACATAAAAATAAATGAAGAGACTCTTTTGTAAAAGAAGTAAATAAATAGTTCAAAAAGTTAAATAAAATATTATACCCACAGTTTTCCGCCAAGGCATAGGAAATTTGGGAACCTAGTGTTCATTCCACATACTTCGATCGGTCAATTTCCGCCGAATTTAAGGCAGGTTACCAGAGCGAAGAAAGAAGAAATGAAATTATTATAACAAAACAACGTATAAAAAAAACGTGTTAATAGATGACTTAAAAGCGTTCTTCTTGCTTTTTGTATTACTTAAGAACGCCAAAAAAAAACACCATTAGATTTTCTAGCTCCTCCGCAAAAACCTGTCGAATAATTGAAGAGCTCGTAAGAGACTGGGTGGCACGTGTTTTCGAGCTTTAAGTAAGATTTATGTACGTTGTAAATCAAAAGCTACTTTCTGTTTTTTCAAATAATTGAGATAAAACGTATCTCATTTGCTCTCATTTGCAATCTGTTTGTACTGTATTTATATATAGATATAAAAAGATTAAACCAAATAAAAATGTATAGAAGCGCACAAAATAGAAAGAAACTGTTTAGGCAATATATTCTTTTGCAATAATTATACTTAATAATTTTATTCGTTATACTAATACATACATATTTTACATTATCGTAATGTTGAATCAGACTGTAATATCATAAGATTGTCATACAATAATTAAGATTTATTTATCGGAGAATGTACGATAAAAATCTGTGGAAGCAATTTCATTTTGGGAAAATTGTTGCCTTCGGTAATGTGATTAAATATACTTGCAGATTTATCAACCATTCATCGGCTTGAATGTTATAATGAAAATAAGAAGCTTACTTAGTAATTTATATTTGGAGGACTGTCGTGGCGCAGCGGCACAAGCGTATGACTGTAACCGACGTGTTGTGGGTTCGATTCCCACTCGGGGAAATAAAATTTTAATATTTTCAATTTAAATATTAAATGTTTTCATTTCTTTGCTCTGGTAAAAAAGGTAAAGCGCGGCGTTGAGTTCCGCCACAAAACACGCAATGCCTCAAATTCAGCGGAAAGTGGGGAACAAAAGTAGATCGGAGTGTCTTAATACTAGGTTCCCAAGTTCCCTGCCTACCCTGCCGTGTGTGGGAAACAGCGTAAAGCTGAGTGAGAGTAATTTATGTAATATTGTTTTACAGTAATTAATTGTGAGCGCTAAACAAAACTAAATAGGACAAAACTTTCCTATGCTGAAATAGTTTTAGTTTTCTTTCTTCCTTGTTCTTAAGAATTATAAAAAAGACATATATTTTACATTACGATTTGTAAAGGCTTTACTTAATAAAACACATAATCTTGGCATTATCTGAATATTTCATAAAGTCTGCCGAAAGTAAAATATTTTACCTTTTACTTCATTTTCAATTCTACATAGTGTAGTGTACAAGAGATATTTTTTCACTATAATCCCAGTATTCACGGAGCAGGTTTTTGCTTTAGCAAATAGAAGCTGCAGTGAGTCCCAGGTACATTGTAAGCCGTTTTAGACAAATTGATGGCTGTAGCGTTACAATAAAAGTTTTGTAAAGATTTTCAGTTTCATTTTATTTGGGGTAAAGTTAAAAGATTCCGTCTTTTATATATTAACGAATGCATAGCATAATATTTATGTAAGGAATGAGAACTGTGACATCCAAGGATTTACTCTGTTGGGTAAATATTTAAGGAAATGTTTTAAAATATATTATGAAGCAAAACGTCTTGGTTTGGATAATTTAATTTAGCCTGGCACATTCCGACCTTTCCGGCGGTACCAATTAGTTTCATTAGCTTTTTTCACTCTTTCTGGTATCAAGAAAGATTTTCATAGTGATTTGAACCTTTACAGTAAATACGTACAGATATACTAGACAAGTGAAAAAAAATAATAAACCAACAAGGACTTATTAATCGAAAAGAAAATATAGAATGCAAATTTAGATTACACAGAACAGGTATTTGCTTTAGCAAATAAAGCTCACGCTATGTAGAAATTATCTTTGTTTAGCGAAATTTGTAAAAATCTTTTTACAGAGATGCTATCAACATAAATCTGTTATAACAAGCATATAAGAATTTCGACGTAGCTTGATGAGAACGTATGACTTACAGAGCTTGGACGGTTTCCAAGAGGCTCGGGTTCAATTCCAGCTACGTTGAAATTTACGTTTTAAAACTTGTATTTTTGTGTGGGATAACACTTTAAACATAGTAAAAATGTGTTTTTTTTTTACTTTTACATATATATATATATTCAGGTATAAAACAATTATCGATTAAAAAATATAGTTTCAAGGAAATACAATAAAATTTAATTCTTATAAGAGTAACCTTAAGATAAAGTATCGTAAGAGTAATTACGCCGCCTCGAGACTTTAATTCAAATAGCCTGCAGCGCTGAGCACAGTTTATGATATTACCAGGTAATTTATCTTTCCAAACGCTTTTCTAGTAATACGGGTGATTCTACGTATCCTGAATCATCAGAGATTGCTTTAACGCCTATTAAGTTTGGCAGTAGCTTTGGAGTGAATGGCGTATCTAATCTCTCTGAAAACTTACATTTTCATTTGTTAAGCTTGTTGTGTAATTTTAATGATTCAGTATATGTCTATAAGTTATAATAACTAATAAAAACACTCATTTAGAGAACATTTTAGTCCGAAGTTAAAATATTATAACGTAAAGAAAAATAATGTTGAAATTAATGTTAGATATCATAATAAGATAAACAAGTGTACAGACCAAGTGTATGTTGTGTAATAGATTAAAAAAACATATATAAAAACAACTCAAAACTACTCACTCAGCTTCACGCTGTATCCCGCACATGGCAGGGTAGGCAGAGAAAAATTGGGAACCTAGTGTTAAGACACTCCGTTCCACTTCTGTTCCCTACTTTCCGCCGAATTTTAGGTATTGCGTGTTGAGTGGCGGAACTCAGCGCCGCGTTTTGCCTTGTACCATCAAAACTATACCTGTTAAAAAAAAACCAAAAATAAAGAAAATGTCGAGCGCTATGAAATTTTACAACCAACACATTGTTTCATATTTCATTTAATGTATAATACATTATGCAATCATTTTAGCTCAGTATAATATTTTTTCAGCTTCACGCTGTATCCACACACACACGCAGAGGGAACTTGGGGACCTAGTGTTAAGACTTTTCGTTCTGTTCTCTACTTCCCGCCGAATTCGTGGAATTCAACTACGCGATTTGCCTTATTACTAGAGAGAACGTATGAAAACATTAAATATTTATTTTAAAAATGTTAAATATTTTATTTCCTCGAGTGAGGATCGAACCCACATCCTGTCGTGTTTACAATTACATGCTTGTGCCTCTGCGTCACGACAGATCTCTAGTATCGTGAGTATTCATAATTACTATATCTGTACTATATGTGTTACGTCATACTACTATGCATGCATTAAAGTAATATATCGTATAATTTCACAGGCTGTTCAACGATAATTCTGGCAAAATGAGATCATTTTCTTCACATTTACCTTTAAAGCTCAATTTTATCTGATTAAACGAGGTCGTAAATGTAATATCATTATAACGAAAAGTAGCTGAGCCGTTCTTAATGTTGACATCTATCCCTACTAATATTATAAATGTGAAAGTAAATCTGTCTGTGTAGTTTGCTTTGACGTTTAAACTACTAAGCTTATTTTAATGATATTTGGTACAGATACAGTTGACCTTAGGAAATTACATAGGGTATTTCAGAAATTATAATAGATTGCGTAAAGCGTAGTCATGGTTAAAAATTGAAAGTAACGTCTAAACTATATTCTATATTTTAAGGTGTCTTATAAAAAAACAGCTAAATAAAGCTAAATCAATTTAGAATTAATGGCAACATTATAACTTTTGATTTTTTTTATTAAAATGATAACAATAACAAACCAATATTTCAAGTGCACACAAAAAAAAATATCAAGATGTCCTAAATATTGGCTAAGCTGTTATTTAAGTGTAAACTAGTTCAAATAAAAATAATTTAAACAGGCCATATTGATTTAAATTCCCGGGAGCTACATTCATTTGAATTCAATTGCCGAGGAGTGAACGCCAAAACGAAATAACAAACAAAATCAGAGCTATCATCAAGTACCTTTGCTTGAAAAGAAATGTCTACGAAATATATAGACACAATAACTCGACACAATAACCCGGTGGAAACTTGAGGGACTATTCTTTTCCATATTAGTCAGATATACACTAGGCCAAGAAATTTAGGCTAGAAAAAACATTGTTGAAGAAATTGTATTAGCAAATCGGAAAGCTAAGATATAAGATAGTTGAGATTCAAGAGATCTTATATTATGAGAATTAAAATAAGGATATTATTAAAGAGTATTCAAATTTTGCGAACACATTGCATAAGAGAAAGATCTTCGCGCTTAGGATGCAAAGAATGTTAACCGATAAACAATATAAGAAACGAGTGGATATTTTAAGAGTAAATCCAGAAACTAAAGGTGACAGGTTCGATCTCCACTTGACGAATTAAAATATATAATACTAGGTTTCTAAGTTTCTTCTGCCTACCCTGCCACATGCGGGATACAGCGTGAAGCTGAAAAAATCCCAAAACGTTCTTTGCAGACAGGAAGAATTTTTTGTCACTTTTCGTGTCCATGGACGTGCCCTGGACCTTTCCACGAAACTAAACAGCAATCGCTGATATGTGCCTTCTTTCTTTTTCCTCAGCTCACGAAACACCTTCGGGATAGTTTTGCTGAAGAGGTGCTCCTTGAACGATTTGACGACAATAACGGTGTAATGTCCGCTGATGCTGTGTTATTTGGGGTCAAAATCATAATATTTTACTTAAATAATTCAAACTTTTCAAAATTTAAATTGTTAAAATATTTCATACATATTGTTATAATGCTCTTATTAACACTTAGAAATGTAAATTGGCAAAATTCAATTAGGAAGAGACAGACAGTCTTATTACGAATAAACATATCGTATAATGAATAAAATTGAGTCTTCTTAATGCACCGTATTTCAGGAGACGTGAAATAAATGTACATATTAAATTTACTTGTTGGTGTAATAAATCATTCAGTATAACATGAGCTTAGGCGTAGTCAAAAAGCTTCTACATAAATTTAAATGGCAAAACCTTTATCGTGAATATAAACGTAACTATATTTTGTATTTTTAATATTTCTTTTGTATACGTTTTTAGAAAAATAATAGTTACGTAAATATGGCGGTTATTTTTTTAACCATCATATATATTGATATATACTGTAAGATGGTTAAAGAAATAACCGTCATATTATATGTATATATATGTGTGTGTATGTGTGCGTGCGTGTGCGTATATATATATATATATATATATATATATATATATATATATATATATATATATATATATATATATATATATATATAGTATATATATATATATATATATATATATATATATATATATATATATATATATATATATATATATATATATATATATATATATATATATATATATATATATATATATATGTATATATATAATCACAACTTATCAACACTATTATTGTAATTGATTTCATCAACATAATTAAAAACAGAAAATATTGCTAAGCTAATTTTCGCTGTTTCTATTCAATTGGTAACATAGTTTATATGAAAAGTGAATATGTATTGAAAAGTAGCAACAATTTATGTATGTAAATAATAAGAAAAACTATTTTGGTATTATATTTGCCATAATAAATGTCTACACCACAGGCACTTCACTGCTATGGACTTTGTTATCCGTTCATATCAAACTTAGTGCACATAAAGAAGACCCGAGAGAGGAAACAATAAAAATTTAATGAAGAATGTAGCGGTATAAGACCCAATTTCATCGCCACCAGTAACGAGCTCGTTCGTCAGTAGTGCTAACAAAGGAAATAAGGCAAACTATAGCTCTTACGTTATTTATTTACCAGGTTGACTTAAAAATACAGTACAGTACTAGATTTTACTAAAAAGTCATCATAGCATCACATATGCTATTTATGTGGAAGAAATTTATTAAATATAAGCTTAGCTTTTTTTAATAAAAAGTGTTTTTTTTTACGAATGGAATTGAAATCTTAATTGTGTAAAATTAAATAAATCATGACATTTTCGGGACTAAAGTAACACACAATTGAAAGGTTTCAAAGTGAACCCTTAGTAGATAGTAGTATCATTGATTTCAGAACAAAGCCTACCCTTTGGCTATTTTCAATGGCGTCAGTTTTATTATCTCCATTGTCAAGAAAATTGAAATATCAATATTAGAAATTTGTTATTAATAATTTCTAAAGTGATTTTTTTATTATAAAATAACCATTCCATTCCTTCCTACATTTATATTGTAATTTCCTATTTTGTGCCGAATTTCATATTATTCATAACTGTAGGTTCACGTGAACTATCCCAAGAAGGAAGGTTTTAATTACGCGGCGATTCATACCAAATGTTGTAAAAGTGATGCGATAATTCTCATTTCTTTTTTGTTGATGTTTTTTTCTTTGTGGCTCAATGAACCGCAAACGTAATTTTTTGATATTCATTTCAGCTTGATACCTCTACGAGATCTCGAAATAAATGGTCTTGGCATACATAAATAGACAACTTTTTTAACCTATAAAGTTTCCGTTTTGTTCCTTCTGGAGTAATCGTAGGTATAGCATAGATAACTGATATGAAAAGGTTATATTAATACCCAATATTAATATCACTATTTCATTGACATACTACAGTATATGTATAACTCGAGAGAGTGACAGCATAGATTTCTAACTGCATTGTCAGAAAGGCTGAGTACTTTGGCTAACTTCTAAAGGCGAGATTGTACACTGAAAGTTCTCTACGTGAGCTGCATACTACCTCGCCGACTGAACGCTGGCAATACCCTTCTGGTTATTGAAAGTCCTTTGTTAAAATCACAATAGCTCCAATGAATTGCAATACGTAAAGTGTAAATGTGAAGGCCATGTCAAATAGAAATTTACTTATATAATTAGTTTTGTGCAAAAAACATATGGTTTCAGATCATCTTGGTCTTGATATATTTGGTTGTTTGATTTTAAAAGTTATATTTATATTATAAGAAAATAACAAAGATATTTATATTTCAAATGCTTTAGTAAAAATGTTGCTTATATTCTCTAATTCACAAGATTTTCTCTTCTTACATTGTAAACAGCAAACATTGAATAAATGAGCTTTATACGAATGTAATCGAATTTTCTGTCCTTGCTTCGAGACAATACAAAATGTATCCAATAACACAGGATACCTGGTCCTGTTCTCGTTTATAATAGTACTGGTATATCTACGTCTGTATATCAGGATGCGGATATTTCTTTTTCTTACATTTAAAACGTCAAGATTTTCTTGTAGTTTACCTACAATTTGTTGAAAGCTGAATTTGACCTGATTTCGTAAGTTCACTGCAATATAACGATAGTCTCAAACAATATTTTAAAAAGCATCTTTAGTTTTTTTTAAAGAAAACTAAGATTTATATAGTAAATAGAAAGAAAAAACGACATTGTTTGTATATTTTATATTCAATGAGCGCATAGTTCTTTGACATTTAGTATCTAATCAAGCAGCCTACATTCAGAAATATCACAATTTCCTATAGCCATCTATCAGTAAACTCTTGGCAGGGTCATATTGTCACCTCGAGGCGCTTTGGCGCTCCTCCAGGCCCCTTATAGAGCTATATAATCTCTCAATTAAACTTGTACATATTTATTATTTGCTATAATAAAGATATATCATAATTGTATATGTATCAATGCCCTATTTTTGAAGATTTCATTTAAATTACAACTTTATAATATTTATGTAAAATTATTCCGAAAAAAATAATAATCAGATGTAAATGCTGTATATTAATTTTATGTCGAAGTGTGACCATCATAAGGAGGTTAAGCGTTTAAGTGTTTTCCAACAGAAATTTTGAAATTTTATTCCAACTTTAAACATAACTATGATATAAAATCATTTACCTGATCGGTATCAACACTCCCTAAAGTAAAGCGTTTACTTATTTATCTTGAAAAAAACTTTTCAACATAAAAAATAAATGGTTACAAAATTGATCTGATATAAATCATATAACTATAAAATATGTTTCTATTATAATAAATTGAAAATATTCTGATAAAACTTGAGTATAACTCGGATGCGATGGGAGGGGTCGAATGTAAGGAAATAGGTTCTCGGCAGATTGATGACGGATTTTTCCTGTTGCGACAACACGACGACTCTTGAGCGTTTTTGATTATGTAAGTCTATATTATATATAATATAATATACACTTACATGTATAATGTTTTAGAAATTATATTGATATTTCTTTAGAAAAGTGTCAAGATTCAAGTGACCCCAATAGAATGAACGAACCCCCAACCATGGCATTTCTAGTGAGACGCTGTCGAACTGCTTACGGTTTCAATTATTATAATCATTACTGCCTAGTATTTTTATATAGCAAACTTTAAAAAATATATATTTTTAATTATCATCGAAATTATTATCGGTATTATAAAGAACCATAAATTTAAATTCATGGTTGTAAATCTCTAAAACCTTATACAATGTTACTTCCGCGTCAGCAAATTATAGTATGCTATTTTTCCAAGATGAGGAGTAGGAAGAAGGGGAGGACCACAAAGATGGTGGAAGTGTACTTGTGCGTGGAAGTTTTTTTTAGAAAATACGTCATGCAGGAAGTATCGGAAAATTACTGCAGAAAATCCTTTTCTTTAAGACAATTTTAGTATATCGAGATAGCCTGCTAACAAGAGTGAGTGAGAGAGAGAGAGAGTAACGACATTAATTTAAAAAATATATGTTATATATATTTAAATTAATTTTCATGCTTTAATATAAAATAATGTAATATGATGTTTCTACCTACACAACAAAAAGATGAAACGTGCCTATATTATATCGGTATAGCTCCCAGATAGCTGCCTCCCGACAGGGTGAAACTAGGTGGTGCACTTTCTACGAGGAAACATAATAAAAATAAGAACTACACTTTCAATAATTGTGCAACTGTTCAACTATTTTTTACTCTTGTATGTACGATTATTCTCAAACACAACAAGTATTTTCTCAAGAGCGCTCGTTCTTAATTCTATTTGTAAAGTAATAAGTAACTAACTCAGTAGGTCGTATTACGACAACTTGATCTTAATAAAATAACAAGACTGCGATGAACAAAGAGGAAAATATATTTTCATAATATAATAACATCTGTCCATCATAATTTTAATCAAATAGTGAGGAATACGGAGTAATAAAAATACGAGCCAGCGATGAATTTCATATTCTATATTTACTAACTTTCATGTTTTTGTTATAAGAAATAAAAATTATAGGTGAATATTAGAATATATAATAATATTTGCGTTTACTGTGTGTATCTTGTATTTATTGTTATTATTTTTTTTAACTACACGCTGTATACTGCACTTACTTGGGAACATAGTGTTAAGACACTCCGTTCCATTCCCATTGCTACTCTTTTTACTCTCCGCCGAATTTGATTCGTAGCGTGTTGAGTGGCGGAACTCAATGCCGCGCTTTGCCTTCTTACTAGAGCGAGGAAATGAAAATACCAAATATTTCATTTTCTAAAATGGAGACCAAACCCACAACCTGTTACGTGTATAGTTACACGCTCGTGCCCCTGTGTCACGACAGGCTTCACATCTATATTTATTAAGATAATCATAGAACTTCATTTATTATGGTACTTCATTTAGTAAAGAACTTAGTTTCTCCCACGTATTCTTCTCTTTATTTTTATATCTCTGTACGTTAAAAATCGTGACGTTGTTGGACTTCAAATTATTGTACAAAATTTCCGTCGAGTTTGCCTCAAGACAGTTTAGATTTAAAAGACATATTGGAGTCTACTTCGATTTAACGTTTTTTTTCGACTTCATTGCCTTTACCTTCTGATAAACCGCACAAACGTGTGACTGTAAACGATAGTTTATGGGTTCAATCCCCACTTAAGGAAATTAAACTTTTATTATTTTAATTTAAATATTTAATGTTTTCATTTCTTCGCTCTGGTAACAAGGCAAAGTGCAGCGTTGAGTTCTGCCACTTAACACACAATTCGGCGGAAAGTGGGGAACGAAAGTAGAACGGAGTGTCTTAACACTAGGTTCACAAGTTCCTTCTGCCTACCTGACAGGGTGTGCGGGATAGCTGCGTAAATTACCTTTACCTATGAGTTAAATCTAAAGTATGAATTTGTTTCTGTGAAATACACTAGAGTAACCTAGATTTGTAGATTGAAGTAAATCTTCGTAATAATTGATAAAAATAAAATAAAAAGCTTATATCACACATGACACCCACTTGCCGCTTCACCTGTTTACTGCATTTATTAAATCTACTAATCTCTTTAATTTAATATTAAAGAGATTAGTAATTTAATATTAAAGAGATAATTTAAAGGACACAGTTATTTTGTAGCAATTTAGTGTAATCAAAAAATACTTTATATTGATTGTACGGTGTATGTATAGATGTATTATATTGCTAACACCGCAACTTTGTTCATAACGCATAATAATAAAAAATAATTATTAATACAATTATTTATTTATACAAATAATGTGTAGTTGACGAGTAGCGTAATATGTTATCATGTTCATCGCGGATTGTAATCCTACTTGAAACTTTATTTTTTTAAATAACTCGAAAAATATTTACTCGCTGTGGGTTGTATCAACTCAAGTCAACTACGACTCTAAGCCATACATGAAAAAGTGTGACATGAAAATGGTTTTTCGAGCTTGATGTCACTCAATATGTCACAAAAAAGTGGACCTTCGAGAAATTAAGATCTGCGGAATAACTTCATGAGCAAGCTGACTAAGCCATAAATTTAACTTATAACTACTTTATAAGTAATCTACAACTGCAGTCAATAATGGTTTAGAACGTCCAGGATATCATCCGCCAAGAAATTAATTTTGGAGAACTAAAGTAAATAAACAACAACTATAAAAAAGAGTGGATTTTTCTCATCTGAATGCTACATCAACTACTAAAGAGAACTGGACCAACAATTTATATTCACTACGCCAACAACAATGTTGAATATAATAAGCCCAAGAGTAGTGACAAGAAACGCAGAGACCGGAAAAAGTAAAAAGAAAGAAAAAAATATTCCGAAGATATCAAAGTACACGCACTTCCGCTTCAAACTAACAATTCAACTAAAAAACAAGATCTTTCACTGCAACAATTTTGTAACTTTTCAGCTTTCGAGCGGACTGCGGATAAAATTAACTTTTATTCGACGAGGGAGAAAGGGAAACTAAAGGATAACTTAAGTATACTGGAAATAAAATGGGATCAAATCATAAAACTATTTGGAACTCAACTACTACTACTTGGAAATCACAGGAAATAAAACATTTACGTAAATATAATCTACATGAGAATCTCAACATAGTATCTGAAATACTTTGCATTACGAAAGGACTGCAAGGAAAATTGTGCGATACCGGTTATACAATACTAATTGCTGAACTTACTAATTAACTTATTTCTACGTAAAGATCTAGACTTCTGATTTCATTTCCATAAACATGATTTTAGATCCACAAATTGCACCACAATTGCAAATTCTGATCCAAATTTGTAATTTCACATCTACAATCATTAATTTTACATCCAAACGTGAATACACATCCATATATACACATCGACACATGTCACTTCACATTCTCACATATGATCACATATTCTTCCAGTATTATAGTCTAACTATACAGACGGAGACTTTCGATACAGATCTTTATTCTCAAAAAAGATGTTCCGTGTAAAGCTAAATTTTGTAAATTTGTAATTCAGAAATAAATACCATGTACCAGTAATGTGATAATGTTGATTCGTTTCACAATAATAATCAATTGTATAAAGTATTTTAAAAATGTTGGTTTGGATAATTTGATTTATAAAGCAGTTGTAGAAGCGTGGACTTGGCGCGGCTAGTCACGCTCGCGATTCGGGGAAGCGCTGACAAATAACTGAAAACTTCCTCGGTCCGAGTTTACTTCCTTAACCTACTACGTGTTTAGGTTTACGAATGATTGCAATAAAAATTGCAGAAAATAGATTTGGTCACTTATAAAAAAGAATGAATATTATATTAAGACAAAATGTATACCTAGTATCTCTTTTGATTAAAAAAAAACGATTAAAATCTAAATATCTTAGAAGTCATTTCGTTTCTATGATAAATTATTTTTAAAATATTTACTCAATTATTATTATTTATTCTTTTAATTATTTATTTTAACCTCAAAACGTTTCATCGTGGCGCAGTGGCACAATCATCCGAATATTTATATTTTATATATATTTATATATATATAAGTACGTCGTCATCTATGGAAACGATTTAATTCTATACTCCCCTGTCACTAGTTTCTATCTGCTTGTTCTCTAGCATAAATCTTAATAAACATCATAAAAGAAAATTATTGATTATCTTTTATGGTCGTTTCGGACGCTTATAAGAAATTATAATATGCATTTTCATACTGAGGCCTGTCGAGGCGAGTGCCCCTGCACAAGCGTGTGACGCTTAAACGCGGCAGTTGGTAGTCGATCCCCACTAGAGGGAATAAAATATTTAACATTTTCGAATTCAATATTTTATAATTTGGTAACAGGGCAACTCCACAACGACTTAAATTCACTAGGTTTTCAAGTTCCCTCTGCCTATCATGCCATATGTTATATCATGTTATATCCCGTATAACATGAAAAAGATAAAAAAAAAAACATATTCATAATTTATTTAAAAGATAATGTACGATAACAATATCACAAATATTTTCATAAATATATAATATAACAAGAACAACTCTGTTACAGGATTTGAAACTTAACTGTTAGAAGACATATGGCACTCTGTCTAACTTTCGGAAACGCCTGATGCATCCGTCCGTTCCTTCCTTATAAGTTCAGTACGTGCTCGGTGTTCTTAGCAAAGTTAAAGTAATATGAAAAATCTTTGTATTTTAATTTTATTATCAGAATATTTTTTGTATAAATTGAAAATCTAAAGATAAATTTCAATAGGATATATGTGTCTTTGACAATTATTAGAAAAATATTAGAAAAAAAATTGTATATATACAATTTTTCATGTCATTATCATAAAAAAATAAATAATTTTCTTGCTCAAGATGGTTATTTCAAAAAGCTTATCCGAAAGCCTTATTTAATACTTAATTTCAGGAACGGCGGGCATTATATGAAGTCCACGGAACAGAAATGAAACGGAATGTCTGATATTTTTTGCAAAAACAATACCCTAAATGAAACCGATGCTTACTTGTATTATACAACCATGCAAATCACGTAATCACTTTACCCAAACATCTCAAAGAGAGTTTTCTTTGTAAACAAAATTGCGAATATTAGTTTTATGCAACAACTAGGGATCGCTGGTAAACAAAACATTACACATAGTATAATTTAGTTATTATGAAATATATACAATTTTAACTTTAATAGTCTGTTTTGGTGCAGGGGCACAAGCGTGTGACTGTAAACGACAGGTTGTGGGTTCTATCCTAAATCGAAGAAGTGAAATTTTAATGTTTTCAAATAAAATATTTAATATTTCAATTTCTTCGTACAAGGCAAAGCGCAGGGTTGAGTTCACACTCAGAACACTCTACACGCAGTGGCTGGAAATCGACGGAAAATGCGTTACGAAATGGAGTGTCTTAACACTAGGTGCCAAAATTCCCTCTGCATATCTAGCCATGCGCAGGATACACCATGAACCTGAAAAAAAAAAGGCTTTAATATTTTCCTTATTGTTTCCGATGATCTCTTGATAACGTTCCTAATTAACTTACAAGATTACAGGTTTATTAACCTGAAAGTTTGATATAAAATATATCTTAATTATTGTGTATGAATATTTGTGATCCATACAACGTGAAATTGGTGAAGTAATTGCACGTTCGGAACGAAATATCTATTTATCGAAATGTATTTAGTGTTCAAAGTGGGGAACGAAGGTGGAACGGAGTGTCTTAACACTAGGTTCCCAAGTTTCCTCTGCCTACCCTGCCGTGTGATACAGCGTGAAGCTAAGTATCGAAATATACATTTCTCCTATATGTATGGTGTTTTATCTTAGGAAGGTTATTATTTTAAGTATTAGCATTTATGTAGTAATCATAGTTCTTTTTCCCGTATATAGCAGGGTAAGCAAAGAGAACTTGGAAATCTAGTATTAAGACACTTAGTTCCGTTTTCAACTTTCAGCCAAATTTGAGGTATTGAGTGTTTAGTGTAGGAACTCAGCGCTGCGCTTTGCCTTTGTAAATAGCTATAGCTATACCATGGCAAAACTTGCGTAATCACAAACAATGGTGTTTCTCTATTCATAGCACCATGGAGATTTATAATGCATGTGAATGAGAGATAACCTTATTAGATTTTCAAATATCTGTTGTTTATTGCCTTATCTGTGCTGAACATAGAATAATAACTAGTTTCTATGTTAATTTCATGTATATTAGTACGTATGTTGTACCAAATTAAAGTGTTCAATGTAGTTAGTTAAACAGAAGTGCTATTTTATAAGTAGGTCATAGGTGTTTAATCTCTATGATTTTTATTATTTCTCGACCAAAAAGATGACCATCAGGTGCAAAGTAACGTTGGTGAAATGAAGTTGGTGAAACTATTTATGCACTAGCGTAGTAAAAAGTAGCGTAGAAATAAATTCATGTACTGCTGTAGATCGATGTAGTGTTCAAATTTAGTTTGAGATAATTATTTTAATAAACTATAACTTGGTTAGAGGAACGTGAATACAGTAAACCGTATTTTTGTTAGATTGAAAGCTTTTTGTTTTTACAAAAATTATAAGATCTATTTTGTCCTCCGCTAAGAAAAAACAAATGTTCTTAATGTATCTTTAACTTAAGATTTAAACAAATTGTTTGACTTTCAAAAAACGAAGCTTGTAATTTCTTATTCTGAATAAAAATATTTGAATTTGAATTTGAAACTCAATTATCATTCTGTAGGGTTTTGTAGAAACTGCTTTTCGCGCATTCTAACTTGGGAATAGCTTGCGCCAGTGTTTCCAAATCGATACGACATGGGAACCTTCAAAAAGCGTGTCTATATCCACCTCAGAGGCTGATATACACCTATAGCTCATCTAGTATTACACGTGATTACGTATGAACAGCGGCGGTGATCACTTACCATCACGAGATCCATACTCAATTGCCTTATTTGTTTCATAAAAAAGAGAGCGGATATAAAAAAATGTAAATAATTATCTCTGCCACTGTACCATCATGGCATAAAAATTTAATACTTGCACATATCATTAAATGTAAGTAATACTTAATGACATAAAGCTCATATACATTTTTAATCCGTAGTTTATTAAAAACGTGAAATACTCGCGAATATAAAAAAGTACGCGTAGAAATAAATCATTTCATCCAATTTATTTAAGTAGAACGTGGTACGACTTTATTATGGGTTACTTTATACTTCTTCTTGCTGTGACCTACTAGGCTACATGACAAAAATCGCACCAGCCTGCTCTCGGTGCAGTGAAACAATGATGAGAGCAAGTATGAAAACGTAGGTAGACGCCAACAGTGTAACGCGAACATATTTATGAGGATATAGGACGCCGTAGCTCCAGGTTACGTTTCGATTTGTTCTCTGCTTGTAATATCACTTTTGTATCACTGCTGAAATGTATGTATATCTGGTTTTGTGTTTATGGTGACGTTTTGGAGCTTTTACAATGACGGTGGTTAGATCAGTTCTATATATCGTGAAGGTATTTTTTTTTTCATATCCTCTTTTGTAGCTTCACGCTGCGTCCGGAACATAGCATGATTAAATATAAAATATAGTGTAAGATATTCTGTTCCCATTTTGGATATTTCACTTTTTCACATTCACTTTATACCCAACTCGACGTTGTACTTTGCGCAATTAATTACCAGAGCAAAGAAATAAAAATATTAAATATTTTGATGTTTTCGAATGGAAATCGAACCGGCAACCTGCCACAGTCACTTACATCCTGCGCCACAATATTTTTAAAAGTTCAGGCCTTTTTTATGGGCAATATTATATTTAAGTTTACTGTCATTCACATATCGCGTTGAGTTTTTCGAAAATCTTACTATTAATCGCGCGATGATTGCATGATTAATAGATTAATAGTAATAATTAATACTCACAGGTGGGGATCGAATCTACAGCAATTTTACAGTCAGAAGTTATTATCCACTGGGTTACAATATCTAAATTTAAGAGTGAAAAATACACACGTTCATACCATAATAAGATTTATTTAATGAAATAGCTAGAAGCTTTAAATTAAAGAATAGAGTTATTGTATCTTTGAAGTTATAAAATATTTATTTTCCTCATTAGATAAATAGTGCTTTTCCTCTCAATAAGCATTTTTATCATTGAAGTCGATACGTATTGTGTGTATATCATTAAAATGGTATAAAAGCGGCACCTCTGAAGCTTTTTTGCTTTCACTCGCTAATAGCTACCTGAGGTTTCGTTATATTATGAAAAATATATATATATGAATATTATTTTTCATTGTTTGTGTTCTTTTTTTGGTACTTTTGGGATTTTGTAAAGTTGTCAATATAATAGTTACAATAATTAAATACTCGTATATATTCCTAAACGAAATATTTATCTATGTATATCTTATTCGATATATGTATTAATTCTATAAAGATCCGTCTTCAGATTGTATATGGTTTAAAATTATAAAATATGTTAAGTATTTTGAGTGAAATTAGATATGTACATAACATTTTTTTAGATTCACGCTGTATCCAGCACAACACAACCTTGTGTCAAAACTCTCCGATCTGTTCCTCGCTTTGACAGGCCCCATACGTAAATAATAAATATATAAATATTTATTATTTAAAAGTTATCTATATTCTTTTCATTCATTTTAATATTTTAGGTAGAAAGTGACGATTGTAAGTTTGAAGCCCAAACGACATATTCGATATAAAAATATAATTGTTTCCTTATACTTTTGTAGGAAGACCATCCACGGAGCAGATTTCAACTGAAAAATCAAATTTATTAAGGATAAACATCTTTAACCTAATTAAATTTTATATATTAAATCAAGTATTCACTAAATATACGAAATTCGTCGAGTTCTAAAATATAATTTATGCTTGTTAACTTTAAAAGTTATGCCTTCGGGGTACTGACTGCTCTAGGCTTTACGTGGAGCTTGTTATTAAAACACGAAATAGTTTTAAACACTCCTAGCTATCTTTAAGTAATAATAGGTATAATATTTACCAGATTATATGTGTATTTTGTAAAGGTGCGAGTTCAAATCCCGCTAAGTTCAATTTTTTATACGTTTTCTAAAAAAGTATTTTTGTTTCCTAAGTGAGAAATATCACCTTTAATCTATTAAAAATATTGTTTTATTATTAAAATTAATTAAACTTTTTATTATGTCTACTAAATTATTTTTTGGTCCCTTGCGTGTTATCTTTATTTTTTAAAATTTCATAAAACGCTAGGATGGTTTCCAATGGGCCCGGGTTAAATCCTCGCAACGTTCGAATTAATGTACGTTTTCTGCAATGTTACTGGCCAATTATCGGGACAAATCATAAGTAAAAAATAACAAGGCCAACAAACTTCTAATATTGAATATTTGCAGTCACATTCGGAATCGCGAATTTGCTTGAATAACGAATGAGCCTTAGGTGTGAAAATAAATTACATTCGTTCAACATTTAACAACATTACTAACATAATTACGAGACTAAAACGTACTATCGTCATTTGAAGATTTCCAGATCTTTTACTCCTCTTAAATAGTTTTGGCTATTGAGATGTTTTGTACGTTAACTTGACCAAAGCCACAATACTCTTGTACCAGTCCTCTACTACTAAAACGTGGGGGTAGCACAATGAATTTGAGAAGCTCTTACCTTATCGGGGTGGATTCGAGTGCCCTTTGTTTTGTAACGCTGCAGTTTGGTTGGATATATCTAGGACCAACATGTATAATAGGCAATTGAAATACCTCAGTCACTTAGTAGCGTATTATTAGGTAATGCTTAAATACTGATACAGATTATTTAGAAATATTTGTTAGTATTTTCATTCTATTTATTAAATTCTAATAATTCTGTAATCAAATAGATTAATCTTTGATATTTAAGTATTTAAGATCTTAAAAAGATAAACTCTTCGTAACAGCACTGTTTGTTACGATATTATGTATATTTCCAATAGATATTATGAATCTGATCACTGACTCACCCACTCACTTTGTGTCAAAAATAGTTCTATAATTATTTACTTTTATTATATCTAAAATTTAACATTTCTTTAAAGTTATGTATATATAGGCTATGTAGGCTTGGTGATACTTGTGCACGATAAATTTCGTACCATTATGTATAAAAACCGTTCAAGTGCGAGTTAGACTGACCTGCCGAAAATTCCGTACCAATTTCACAATTTTAGTTTAATGGAGAGTACAACTTATAAATGTTTAAAACTTAGGTTTGCGGGTGCTATTTTTTTAACCGCTTAACCATAAAACCTGGTAAAAGATAAACAGACAGACCGAGAAGGTCTGTCTCATTTTAGCCTTAGTAAAACATCACTTTAAAACACCCTTTAAAATGTGTATACATTTATAAGCACGTAAAACTAAAATGAACGTTTATCATTCTTTATATGAAAAACATTCATTGCTTTAATTTTAGTTCCATTTGGGTCTGTGTGTAAAACTTACACATTCCTACGAGTGGTTGCTGCGAGGAACAAAAAACGGCGGCTTTATGCCTTTTCCGTACAGTTTTATTTTCTGAATAATCCAGAGAGCTACAATAAGTCATGTACAAAATGTGTGCACTGTCTTTTGCAGCGAAATGGTAAAATGCGCTGAAGGAAAATGTGGCCTCTGTAATAATTTTATAGCTGTAATGGTGTACAAGCCGTAACTGTTATTACTCTCATAGTCATATTTGTTATGGCTTTTTATTTGGTATTAATCGTGTCTTATCTCCCGATTAATGGCTTTTTTTGATAGATTAATCTATATGTATATATAAAAAAGACAAAAAAAAATGTTATTTGAAAATGAAGAATATTAATTTTGGTTCTACATGTTAAATAATAAAACATTCACAGCACTTTTAATCAGAATGTTTAAGTTAGATGAGGTTTTACGCGAAAAGTTTCAGATCCACTATAAGATTTGTTAAAACCGCACAGACGTGCGAATGCGCTTGGTACATTCATTAATACTTTTATAAAAAGTGAACAAAAAGGTTTTATCTACCTAATTTTCTTCTATTATATGACCAAATTCTTTTCGAGAATTTTATGTTTGGGGAAAATTCTTTATATTATGGCATATTATTTTTTACGTTAAAGCGCTTATTTTATACAAGGCTGTACGGAATAAAATTTTGTCTACAAACACTGTTCTGCCATTCCAGCCTACGGTTAGCTACGTTGTTTCAAGTATTTGCTCAATGTATTTTGCCACCCTTCGCTTTATATTCAGGAACATAAGTCCAATTTGAATACTCTTTAAGTTTATCAAAATAAAATTTAAGATGTCTGCTTAATATAATATTTAGTAATATTGGCGCAGGGGCACTAGGATACCACTGTAAATGTGATAATATGTGGGTTGGATTCGAGGAAATGAAATATTCAAGATTTTCGCTCTGGTATGACAAAAACGCATTAATTACAAAAACGCTTTAATTTCAGCGGAAAGTGTTGAACGAAAGTATCTTAGTGGAAACGGAGTGCCTTAAAACTACGTTCCGGAATTCGTTCTAACTAGCCTGTCATGTGCGGTATACACATAGCCGGGATAGACAGAAGCAGGAACTGGCAAACTCTGAAATGAAAAAATAAAAAAAACCATTATCATATTATTCAATAAAGTATACAAATAACCTTATTGACTCGAAAGGAAAATATATTTTTATAAAAATTTTGTTATTCAACTTTTTTTCTAATTAATTTGAAAATTAGTAATTAATATTGAGTATAGTAGTTGAGTTCACTAAGTACGGAAGTTCCAATCCCTATAAGCTTTATCTATAAACCTGCCCGTAATATTTGAACACAATATTAAAATATAAATACAAAATGTTATATTATTTTGGCAAACACAATTTAGTTAATTTTACTTAATTTTATTTTTACTGGTATTGTTTTAATTTCTATCGTATCCTCGCATTAAACCCAAAATGCAGCAAAATCGTGCTATTATAGAACTATATATAAGGAAAATTAAAATTGTTCTTATTCCTTAACTTGCTTTTGCCAATTGGTTCACAATTATTATTATACAGCGGCGAAATGTTCACCGTAATGACTGGCTAATGTTTTAAATTATTAATAGGAAGCTTTAATAACCGTATTATTTTTGAAATTAGGAAAATATAAATGTTCCCTATCATTTTTTTATCTTCGTTACAAATAAAGATCTATCTATTTACTAAGGTGCATTGCAGATTTTTTTCATATATAAGAATTATTATTGTACAACGTTAAGTTTGTATTTAGTTCCTTTTATTTTTTTTTATAGCTTCATGCTGTATCTCACACGAGGCAGGGTAGGTAGAGGGAACCCGGGAACCTAGTGTAAAGGCATTGCGTGTTGAGTGGTGGAACTCAACGCCGGGATTTGCCTTATTACCATAGCGAAGAAATGAAACATTAAATATTTAAATTGAAAATATTAAATATTTCATTTCCTCGACTAGGGAGCGAAGCCAGAACCTGTCGGTTACAGTCACACGCTTGTGCCGCGGCACCACGACAGACCTCAAATTTAATAGTTTTAGTTTCATTAAGCTAAATGTGTAAATGAAGTACTGATAAAAATATACTTACATTTTATATCTAATTAAGATTTATGTAAAATAAATATAACAAATGAACTCAATGGCAGAAAATTTAAACTTTAATAGGAAAGTAATTATAGAAAATAATACGAAAAAAGCTACCAGTGCTAAGTAAAAATGTTGTAAAAAAATCATGTATTTTTTATGGTCATTCCCTTTTGCCACAATTTTCTCGTAACTCTTTAAGGTAAAGCATTAATCTTGTGAATCAAAAGACGAAAGAGGTTTCATTACGTTCAGGAAGTCGTTTGAAACTCATTTCATCTTAGTGTGGTCGAAGTTGACAAACAAAATGAGTACCAAGCGAATTTCCTAATGGTTTCTTGGTTTCTCAGCTTATTAAGCAAAGTAATATTTTAAATAGCAGAATATTTTATTTTAATAAAATATTTTTATATATTTTTAACATTAGGTATTTATGTAGCCAAATATGTACTGCAACATATAAAGATTTCAATTCTCCATTAAAATATTTCACTGGATTTTAATATGCTTAGTATATAATTTTGTATATCCTTATCTACCAATAATAGTTAATAACTGAGTTCAACTTTTAACTCATCAATTTCTGGTTAAAATGGGACCTGTAGTTATAACACAAGGGTAGAACAAGTTCTAACTAAGTGTTATCGCTTCTGCAATTGTCTTTGCTTATCCCTCGGGCTATAATGACAACATTGATGTTCTGTTTGTTCACTTACCACACTATATAAGCCTTTTTGTGTAATAATTCTGTTTGCGATAAGAAAAAATCAAAACGTCGTCAATTGTTTTACAGCATGGATTCTTTAGAAACTTATGTTTAGATACTACGTTCATTTTTCTACTTTCCGGAGATTTTGAAGTATTGATTGTTTAGCGGCGGAACTCAACGCCGCGCTTTATGTTGTCAATGTTTGATCCATTACGCCAAATACACTTAAAACTCACATAATTTAATTGAAGAATAAAAATTACAGTAAAATACGAGTCAGTCATAAATCATAAAGGATTAGTGCTTTCACATCGCTCAAGCCCCGGCTTCCAGCACTAAGTTCTATAACTTAGCAAAAACTGGCTGTCCAGATCAGACATTGTTTTTAGGAAATGTATGTCAATAAGTATCTACTCGAAAGTAGTAAAAATAGTCAATTAGTTTAAAATATCATTTAATATTTCTTTTAGAAATGAATTTGAAACTTTGAAACACACCCATTGTTCCGATTAATACGATTTTTATCAATATATTGCATTTACTGATTTATACTATAACATAAAACATGCGTTTTATAAAAAAGTAAAACCAAAAATATTAAAGCTACCAAAATGTTTTTTGTACGCTCAATTGACAAATGTGTGAGTTGTCTATGCGTGCAGAGCAGCAACTAGCAATTAAAGTAGTAATCTCCTTCCAAAATGTAGATATGAAAAAAAACATTATTGGCTTCAAAAACATGTTAAAATAACAAAGTTATATATTAAATATACAATGCAATAAGAACCAGCCTGAGTTAAGATTTATTGCTGAACATGTACAGCCTTTAATATATCAGATCTTCGCTCTGTTTCTCGAAAGCGTTTCCTTTCAACTTTATAATATTTACTTTGCGGCTTGAGGTGTCACCGTGAATTTATACTTCAAACTCTCACACGTAAGTTCTCTTATCGTACCCTTATACAAACATTATGATGAGAAAAGTTATGTGTATTTTTGTAATTGCATTTAAAATGTTATTAAGAGAGAAATATGTATTTTTTATATATTGTTATTTTTGTTCTTTATAATGAAATTCTTGGATATACTATAATACCGACAGATTTATATATATATATATATATATATATATATATATATATATATATATATATATATATATATATATATATATATATATATATATATATATATATATATATATATATATATATATATATATATATATATATATATATATAGTATATATATATATACTCTGAATTCTTTTTTTACAACTCCCCCATTAAACATAAAACCCTATCTTAAAATCTGAAACCTTAACGTCTTTGTCTCACAGTGACCTACCAGACTCCTTTTCCTTTTCTTTCAATACTGTATCCGAGGATGATGTCAAGAAGTGTATTCACTCCATTTCGTCCAAAGCTTGCGGAAGTGATAATCTCAGCTTAGAGATGATTCTTCCTGTGATGGAAAACATTACACCAGTGGTCCCTCACATTATCAACTTTTCACTGACACGTAATGTCTTGCCTTCACAGTGGAAAAGTGCATATGTCATCCCAATTCCAAAAGCTCCTAATCCATCCAATGTCACTGATTATCGTCCCATATCCATCCTTCCTATATTATCTAAGGTTCTTGAATCTTTAGTTAACAACCAACTGTACTCCTTTCTCTCTTCCAACCATCTACGGTGTCCTTTTCAGTCCGGTTTCCGTCCTTACCACAGTACAGTCGGAGCACTGCTTAATATCACTGAGGACATTCGGTGTGCTATGGATAATACCAAGCTCACTGTTATGACACTTCTGGATTTTAGCAGTGCTTTCAACTCTGTTGACCTAGATATACTTCTTGGCGCTCTTCGGGCAGTTAATGTGTCTTACGAGGCCTTAAGTTGGTTTCGCTCTTACCTCTTTGGTCGTCAGCAATGCATAAAAGCAAACGATAACACGTCGACGTGGCTTGAGCTTACTGCTGGCGTACCCCAAGGCGGCGTTCTATCTCCACTTCTTTTTTCTATATTTATTAATAATATCTCAAGAGTCATTACTTCTCCCTTTCACCTGTATGCTGATGATTTGCAACTTTATCGTCACAGTCATTTAAACGATTTAACTGAAGTTATTAATGGTTT
This sequence comes from Eueides isabella, assembly GCA_019049475.1. Classification (NCBI taxonomy): domain Eukaryota; kingdom Metazoa; phylum Arthropoda; class Insecta; order Lepidoptera; family Nymphalidae; genus Eueides; species Eueides isabella. The sequence goes on from CM032393.1 coordinate 5,996,932, forward strand.
AAATAGCGATTTGGCTGCTATTCAAACTTGGGCCGAATCTTTCGGTCTGTTAATAAATCCACAAAAATCTCAGGCTATTATAATTGGTAGCAACAGACTTAGAGTTAAAATCAACTGGGAGTCTGCCCCTCCGGTTCTTTATTCAGGAGTGACAATTCCCTATTGTGAAAAGGTAAACAATTTGGGTATCATTATTGACTGCAACTTAACATGGAGACCTCATATTTATGCAATTAGCAAGCGCATGCATTTCTCTTATCATTCTCTTAGGCGTCTCCAATACTTCCTTCCTCATAAAACCAAAATTATGCTAGCGCAATGTCTACTCCTCCCAATTCTCGACTACGCCGACGTGTGCTACCTAGATGTGACCGAGGAGCTACTTACAAAGTTAGAGCGACTTCAAAATCTGGCTATACGCTTTGTTTATGGCCTGCGTAAGTATGACCATGTTTCTCAATTTCGAGCTCAACTTAACTGGCTCCCAATTCGTCTTCGCCGTGATATGCACATCCTAGCATTCCATTTTAACAATCTCAATTACCAAAACTTTCCCACTTTTCTGCGTTCCCGCTTTAACGTGCTTCCTGCTCCCTCGCGCTCAAGGCGGTCGTTTGTCATTCCATCGCTTGACATTCCGATAAGCAAGACAAAATTTTTTCAAAAATCCTTTTCCGTGTATGCTGCCACCCTTTGGAATCAACTGCCTATTCCTATCCAGAAAAGTCCCTCCTTAATATCTTTTAAATCCCAATTGAAAAAGCATTTACTTGCAAGTGTAAATAATTAAATTTTTAACTTAACCCTTATTATTTTCTTTTTTATATATTTTTTTCTTGTATATTTATCATCAATCTATGATATATGTGTGTATGTGTATGTATATGTATGTATATGTATGTATTTGTGTGTATGTATATAGGTATATATATGTATGTATGTGTATTTGTCTGTGTATGTGTATGTATGTTCATATAGATACATATTAGATACTGTATTTTATTGTTATTTTTTTTTATTATTGTTTTAATTACTCTTTTTGATTTTTTTTACTCCGCGACTTCTTCTCCCACTTCCATTGGTTGGCTGGAAGAAATTTCTTATAGAAATAAGTCCGCCATTGTAAACATGCTTTACAATTGTTATTTATTATAATGTAGTTATTTATGCAATAAAGAATATATATATATAAGTATATATATATATATATATATATATATATATATATATATATATATATATATATATATATATATATATATATATATATATATATATATATATATATATATATCTGTCTGATTTATAACTTTATATTTACAAGGAATCACATCCAATCTTCCGAAGTCCGAAACGTAATCTTGTGAAATTACCCATGTTCCGTAGTTAGAACCGTTATTAGAATTATACCCACTTTCGACTGTCTATTACGACTGTTCTTGATGAAACATCAACTACCGACATTAACAAGCTATGTAAAGCTATGCGTGTAACCTAAGCCACAAAACAACGAATATTGCAACCTTTGTCATTATATAAAATATATTAGCTAGCGACCCGCTCGAGGCTTTGCTCGTTTTTATTACACTATTTTATTCTCTAATCTCAACTTCTTACGTGAACCAATAATATTATCAAATGTAAGATAATATTTATAGAATGAAAAAAACAATGTTGTAACAATTTTCTTGAAATAATATATTAAATAAACTAAATGTTGATGGTTGTCAGGGTATAATAGTGGAAACTGTATGGCAAAGCGCGGCGTTGAGTTCCGCCACTCAACACGCAATGCCTCAATTTCGGCGGAAAGTGGGGAACGGAAGTGGAACGGAGTGTCATAAGACTAGGTTTCACTTCCGTTCCCTCTGCCTACCCTGCCTAGTGCGGGATACAGCGTGAAGCTGAAAAAAAAAAGAAACTGTATGTAAATCTAGTTAGGTGTTTCTGAGCTAAGCGCTTACAAACATACAATAAATAAACATACAATAAATACACACACAAACATACAAACGGATAAAATATTTAAAGATCACTATTTTGGGTCCTATTATATTAATAAACGCTTCCCGTAAGTTTTTTTAAATATATCTTTTATGTACCGACAGTGATTATTTACAGATTTATTAAAAGTATAGTATTGATGAAAAAATATGCAATGTTTGGTTGATAAAGGCTAATAGAGTAGAAAATAGATGTCTACTCGTATTAGAGATTTCAAATAAAGAGACCGGGTCTTCTTTCGTGGCGGGCTATTTAAAAAATACTATCTTTATTTATTTATTTTTGATAAATATAATAGGCCTGTCGTGGCGCAGCGACACAAGCGTGTAAACCACAGGTTGGGGGTTCGATCCCTACTCGAAGAAATGAAATATTTAATATTTTCTAATTATTTTTTTAATAATATCATTTCTTCGCTCTGGTTACAAGGAAAAGCGCGGTGTTGAGTTTCGCCACTCAACACACAATGCCTTAAATTCGGCGGAATGTGGGGAACGGAAGTGGAACGGAGTGTCTTCACACTAGGTTCCCAAGTTCCCTCTGTATAACTAGCCATGTGCGGGATACAGCGTGAAGCTGTGTGAGTGAGGGAGAAAAAAATTATCTGATTAGTTTTGTAAGAAAATATTTACTCTAAAGTAAAAACAATACGAAATATTTTTTAAAAATATTGATCCATTAAATTGTAATTTCTGGCTTCACTTTGCGGCACCACTTGAAAGAGCGTACCATAAAAGAAAATGAAAAATAAAAAAAGTATTCTTTACCTTGGGTTAGTTTTCTACGGTCGTTAAATTATCACGTCTATTGGTGACTCAATAGTGCAATTTCACGGGAGAACGGACCCGCCACTCTTACGTACCAATGGCATTCCTTTCAGGATATCCCGACGGACCTATCACTATATTTTCATTTTAATGTTTATTTTACAATGACCTAATTGACTTCCGCATCCTGTTACGCTTTAATCTTCTTGTTTCTATTTTACATACGAGTACTTTATACACAAAAATGTTATAAGTGTGTGTCAATTGCTTCTGTTAAGATTTTTATATTTATGTTATAGTTTCATATTAGTAGGCAGAGTGCGCCCCTCCTCCCCCTGCTCCGTTCTTCACTTTCAATATTTTTATAAGAAATTATCTGTTGTGTGGCTCAATATTGCGCTTTGTCTACCAGAGCGAGTTTGAGCGCCCAACCATCAAATGTACCGACGCTGCTCCACTATGTCGAGAAGGCCTCTAATTTTTTTTAAATATAATATACTCAATACAACTTATGAAAGTGTATACGTTTGTGTTATAAGGCCTTATATGCCTCAATATCAACACGTATATTCAAATAATTTTTCAGTCTTTGAATACTTTTTAAATCAGCTTCACACTGTATCCCGCACACGGCAGGTTAGGTAGAGAGAACTTGGGAACCTAGTGTTAAGACACTACGTTCCACCTCCGTTCCTCACTTTCAGCCAAATTTGAGGCAATGCGTGTTGATTGGAAGAACTCAACAACTCGCTTTGCCTTGTAACCAGAGCGAAGAAATAAAGACATTAAATAATTAATTTGAAAATATTAAATATTTCATTTCCTCGAGTGGGGATTGAACCCACAACCTGTCGTTTGTTGCACACGTTTGCGCCGCTGCGTCACGACCGGCCTAAAAACTTTATAAAAAGTATTTATCCCTAGTTCCTTGTTTGTAAGTACATTTTGAGCCACTTAAAACGCTATGTAGCTGTTGAGATTGATGGGTTCTACTGTGAATTAGGGAACTGCTCCTTTAGATCGTCCATCTCCGGTCAGGAAATATATCAAAGACCATCGATTTTAAAAGCTTCAGGTAAATTTAATAATAGCATCATGTTGCTTATTTTACAAGTATTGAAACATATACCTATTTTTAATGAATATTTATTTATACATACGTATAAATGTAAGTATGTTTGTAAATTTCTTTTTTTTTTTATATTTATTATATTTATATATATTTTATTGTTATGTTTTTAATTTTTTTAGATAAATGAAACCTATAATGGTAAATTATCTAATTAATATAAAATAAATGCATACGAATTTTACGCTTAAACACATAACATTACGCTTTAATATTCTCAGCTTCTCCCTGTATCCCGCACATGGCAGGGTAGGCAGAGCGAACTTGGTAACCTAGTTTTAAGACACTCCGTTCAACTTCTGTTCCCCACTTTCCGCCGAATTTGAGGCATTGTGTGTTGAGTGGTGGAAGTGGTGGTACCAGAGCGAAGAAATAAAAACATTAAATATTTAAATTGAAAATATTTCCTCGTGTGGGGAATCGAACCCACAACCTATCGGTTACTTGTGCCACTGCGCCACGACAGGCCTCATAACGCTTTAAGTTTGTATAAATTGCAAGTCCCGTTGCAATTTATACAAACTTCGTATGCGTCTTCGTGGGCGAGTCTGACTCGCCTCTCTTGATAAAATCATACAATAAATGACCTTATACGTAAATAAAATGGTAAAAGATGCAACATTTACTTTTAGAAAATACTTGTTAAAAGACTAATACAATATCTCTAATGAATATCAAATACAAAATGTCTAACATTACAAGCAATTAAGAGATAACTCGCCAAGTTGAGTATTTAATTATAATTGTTGAAGCAAAAGCCAAAGCGGCTGCAAACCAAAATCTTAATCTCCAGCTGTAGTAGAGCAGTGGTAGAAACGTATGACCCCATTTCAGACGTATCTTTGGCCGACGATATTAGACTAGACGCCAAAGCAATGTCTAGTACTTGCATTGCTCCGTAGCCACAAAAGCGTTGTCACTACAATGCGGAATGTCTTAGAAACACATTCTCGATCTTCATGCTCGTATATATTTGTGGTAGAGTACCATGTAAAATATAGGTTTAAATAAACAAATAATGTAAAATTTAGTTGCTTATTATAATGATGGTAAAAGATTTCTGTTGCCGCAACATAATGTTAATAAATATTTAAAAGCAAGATAAACCTTTTCGTAACGTAACATGAGTCAAAGAATGATTATAAATATTATTCAAAAATATATGTATGTTTAATTGTATTTTGACTCTGAGTTACAACATTACTATTGGTTTTCAATCACACTTCGTACTACCTATAGGAGACTAAATTACACAAAGAAAAAAAGGGCTAGTGTGCGTCCGATCCGGCAACGGAGGGTTCCGTTTTTCAGGATCATATTTTAATGAGAAGTACAACTTATGAAAGACACATTTGAATTTGCAGGCGTGTGCATTTATTATGTATGAAATAAATTACAATTAAAAATTTTTAGTAGTTTTTGTTTTCCATATAAATTTCCATTTTAAGGATTATTTAATTTATTTGCATGTTCTTACTTCTTGCCACACTTCATATTTGTAGGTTTTGCTTACGCAGCAAATTTCATACAAAATACAGCAAAAACGATGCACAAATCTCTTGGTAGGTATGACTTAGGTTCTTATCTCTAGATAAATGGTGTTGACAACCGGGTAGACGGTAACAGGGTAATATAACACTAGATTCTCTGACGTATGAACTTCTATGTATGGAGAATGTATAATGCTATTGTTTCATAAATAAACTAAATCGACTTACATTAAATATATTTTACGTAAAGAAATTACAATACATTTGCCCTCTGGCCGCTACTTTAGAAATAATATTGTGGCAGACAGAAATACTTGAAAATAAATAAGGATATGTGGTTGTTCCCGGAAAGGAAACGTTCAGAGGCATTCTCTGCGCGGAAGTCGGCGACACTATCGTAACACGAATATACGACTATACTCAAGTATTATTGTTGTAAATAAAAATTATTTTTGCAGTTTATTTTTTTAAGAAATGATAACTTATAAAGCTTGTTTATATAATAGAGCTTTTTCTTAAGGTTACACTTTTATTACTCATCACACATGTGCTTGTATCGTTGAAGTTATGAGAACTTGAGAAAAAATAACTCAAATTAAACATTTTCAAAGTGATGGACGCTTTATAGTTGGTTAAACGATTATTAGTTTGATTGGGAAAATCTCTAGTTCTTGTTTTCAACTTTTCACCCTTATAGCTGAAGTCATTGCGCGCTCATTGGCTAAATTTAACGTGGCGCTTTTACTTCGTAGACAATAAATATAATTAATTTAGTAATAGGATTGGACCCATAACCTTCGAGCTTTCAGTCATGGTAAGAAGATCGTGTGTATAAAGAAGTAATAAACACGGTAATAGAGATAAAAAAAGGTAAATGATATCATTGCCTAATCATATCAATCGTTAACAACTTAGCTTGCAATGCTAAACTGTCACGTAATTTTATTCTTAAAATGTTGTAAAATGTAAGGTTATATATAACATTTTTTAAGGAAATTCTGACCGCAGGTAAAATTAGATGCTTCCTAGATTCCTTCCTTGACTAATACCAATACGAACCAGTAATTCCTGAGATCGAGCGATAAACGATCACCCAAACAATCTTTTCAGTTTCCAAATTTAAGCTTTAATATTAGTATAGACTATTAGGTACAATATACGTTTATAATATACTGTGAACAATATAAGAATAAGCTATTAAAATAGAAAAGTACAAAATGGTATGCTAAAACAAACAAATCACGAGAGTGCGGAGACTCGAGGAGTGCAGCGAGACACGGATGTAGCGTCGATAAATTATACATATCGAGTGAACGTTACTAGCAAAATGTGAGCATTCTTCCTCCAAGATAGCAAATAACCGTTCAAACGTTACTAAGCAAAAATTTTGTACACTATACTTACTTAATATATTGTAATTTATAAATTATTCTTATAAGTAGTCTGAATACGTACAATTTTGATTATTTTTGTCCATTTTGTAAATCCATCCATCTGGAGTTACATATTTCTGGTTCTTTTGTTCAATGCAATTTCCAAAAAAAAAAGAAAAAAGAATAAGACAAATTACTTAGATTAATGATAGAAGTGTTGTTATACTCATTTGTAAGCTAAGCTTAAATAAAGTTTTTCTATGAAAAATGGTGACAAAGTTAACTCACAAGGAACTTCTATTTATAGTTATCTAGCTTGAAATAAATAAAATATTATTTTAAATGGCTACTTCATGTTTCAACTAGTTAAGACAAAATATATACAAAACTGTGCCACAGAAATTTTCAATATTAAAATAATTTAAACAAAACAATTTATCTTTAACAAGATATTTAAAATTTACGCGTTATAAATCAGTAGAAGTGCGCTGTACATTAGAACACAGGCGTAATTCCGTGTTTTAAATAAATAATTATCTCATTTACGCCTCTCTAGTTAAAAAATAAAAATCCATGAAACATTTAAGCCGATTTACTAATATCCTTTAACATCGACATCATTACAAGAAATGTAAAGAAAACATTCATAAAAAGATTCATCTAATTGAATATGTTTTCCTTTCTAAAGCATATTTGTACAATACATTTTTTCACAATAGTCAGCAACGGTATTCTGGGTAAATCTGTAGTAACTTTTGTTCAGAAACTGGTTGATCCCTGCCTCCACATATTGTTATCTGCGTCGCTTTTGTGTGTAAAAAGTTTGGGTTTTCAATACACAAAGACAAATTTTGCCAACGTTTCCGAAACCTATTTCATATAAAAGTTAATGGGGCAAACTTGTTTTAATTACTTAACGCTTTCAAGTTAACAAATATTAGGGAAAAGTTATAAATATATTTTTTGTATAGCAATTTTATATAATTAACAAAGAATTAACAAATTAATAAGTAGATTAACAAAGAGTTCTTACAGCGTCTCCTTTAAATCTGTTACATAATCTTTAATGACCAAATACAAAATAATACTTTTGTCAATATTCTTTGAATTTGAGTTCGACTTTGAAATAAGCGGCCGACTGTCAATATCCTTGGTATTTTATAAGCTTAGGATTAGCATGAAGCAATTACGGCTGATATCTCGAGCCGCTGAAATTAGTCTATTGTTCTATTGAAGCTTCAGCTAGCTAAGTCAATTATATCAAGTACGATTGGTATGCACTTATGTACACGAATGTGATTTTCAATCTTCATCATATACAAAGTTCGGTGAAAAGAAAATTATATGATAAAATCTGTAAAAAAAATGTATACATTTTCGTTCTTTAACCTATTGCCTTGTGCGTCCAGTAAAATGCGGGTATCCCAATAAACTGGTGGAAAAAAGCTCTTAATCGTAAAGCAAACCGCTAAATATCTCACACACATTGTCAGATATTTAGCCGGTTTGATGACATGTATCTAAGCCATTTCTTTATTTATTATTTATTTTTATGGATAAGACAGGGCAAACGAGCGTAAGGGTCACCTGACGGTAAGTGATCACCGCCACCCACGGCCCCGTGTGGCACCAGAGGAGCTACAGGAGCGTTGCCCGTCTTAAAGGTGGATGGGCACCGGGGCCCGGCATTACCCTATGTAAAACGGTGGTGCGGTCGAGTCTGCCCACGCGTGTTGCCATTTCTGACAACGTGACCATCTCCCAGACGTACTTTAGTCGTTTCTTACGACACCATCCGTACTAAGGTGATCCTATTCCTATTCTAAGCCGGAATCACACGGCGAATCGGCTATCCATTTTTTCTCCTTAGAATGTAATGGTTCCGTTAGCTCCTTTGACTGCATTGGCAGCTATTTGATTATTAGATTTGAGAGTCGTGTTGTGTTTGTGCGGGGTCCAGGAAGGTCCGATGAAACGCTGGCCGCTCAGTACTTCGTAGGGAACCCAAACTTAGATCAAAACTGGTTAAGGATGCTGTCCCGCTACCACTGATAAAAGCTCGTTATTCTATTGCCGTGTTGGAGTGGGACACCGAATTTGACTCGGGAATGGATACCCAGGGTACATATTTAGCACGCGTTGACCATAGTTGTATCACCCACATTTAATTTCAATGGTTACCCTTTAGAAGTGCTTGGATCACATAAAACCGACCGTACTGGTATAAATACGGACAGTTTCTCAAAGACTCACGGTCTCTTAATTAGTATCTGATATCACCAGAATACCGAATAAAAGGAACGGCAGACCTTGTCTGCTGGATCTCCTGCTGCCTACCTACGAGCAACTGAGTATTTATCAATGCGCCTACATCCGCCTTCATCCGACCATTGCCCAGGCAGCTTTAGCCTAACTTGCTTATACACGACCAGTAAGATCGCGGTTGGCTAGGCACTATAGATTAGCAGTGTGGGATGGCTTGCATAAGTTTTTAGCATCGTACCGATGAGGGGTTCGTTGTTCTACGGTGCCATCTGCGTTAACGTAGTCACGGATACTATCCTACAGGAAATGGAATACTACATTTAAAGCAGTGTTGTTCGTATTGGTGGCAGATCGTCGTCCTAGTTTGACGGATCCTGCAAAAAAATCTTCTAACTCTAAGTGGGACAATGGGTTGCGGCAATAGCTACGAAAGACTCACGAGCCACCAAATTGAACAAAAGATTCAATGCTAAGCTTAAGACGCAATATTAACAGAGTTAAAAAGAGCCTAATGGACTTTCCATCCGGAGTTCGTGCATTTTGATCACTTGCCAAGTCAGTTGAAGGTATCTTTTTACTTCTGTAATCTTTTACTACCTCTACTGCGTAAATCAGACTAATCTCTGGCTCATTCTGCAAAAGTAAGATATCTTGTGGATTCTTTTCTACCGCTCCGACCCTTGAGGACCTGGGCAAAGCACCACCATCAACGACTAAATGCAAGGATAATATGCGCAACGTTTGCATTAATCAAACCACTGTGCTCTCAGTTCCCTCGAAGTCAGAAAGTCTAGTGGTCCCGGTGGTATACCCGCCATTGTGATCAGGACGTTTGCTTCTGAGCTAACCTCAGTGATAACAGGTTTATCCTCTCTCTTGTATACCACCGAAATTGTCCCATCCTCGTGGAAAGTAGCCTTGGTATATCCTATCCCCAAGTAAAGTGACAGCCTTGACCTATACAACTATCAACGTATTGGTCACCACCTTGCTATCTTAGGTAAAAGAGCGTAATAAGCAATAGATTATCTGAGGAAAGCCAGCTTATATGCGATATACGACTTTCGTCATAGTCGAAGTTCTAGTGACCTCCTCGTGTACCTTACTCACCGCTAAGCCAGCGGCATTGAAAGTAAGGGTGAAACTATGCCTGTCAGCCTAGACATCGCAAAGGCCTTTGATAGGGTTTGGCACAAAGATCTCTTATCGAAATTGCCATCTTATGGACTTCCCGGGAGATTGGGTGGACAGTATCTTTGATAAGCGAAACATAAAGGTCGTTATCGACGGTGCATGATCGGAAGCCAAGTACATTAATGATTGAGTTCACCAAGGTTTTGTCTTATATGCAGAATAAATGCAGTTGTATTCCAGCAACATTCATTGTTATTCAGATGACAGCTCAGGCAATACCTTTTTTTGGCCAGGCTTTCTCTCTCCAAAGTGGAAGAACGGTGCACAAAACTTGTGTCTGATATTGTGTCCACTTGGAGAGATATGGGTAGAAAATTCAAGTTAGCTTTAAAAATCTCGTGGTTCTGAATAGGGTGAAGCAGTACTTTACAGACTGGCGCCCCTCAGTATCAGCTGCAACCATTTGACTCCATTTAACGGCGAACAATTCGAATTGTCGATGATTGGAAACTGCTGTATACGCAGAAACGTTGGTTCACTCTCCGACCGTCTTTACTGTGGTGAATACTCCTGGATATCATTTCACTTGGTGCCACTTTCCTCCTGCTACTACCGTGCCTCCCGCCTTAACATTTTTAGCGTCTAATGGGTGTGCATAAAGATCAATCTTTCCGTGCATGTTTTCACGTGCAAACTGTGGAATGATCTACATCCTGAAGTGGTTCTACGAGCGTAATGACTTAATAACTTCCAAGCGTCGCGTGTGCAGGCACTTTCAACAGGCCGGCAACGTACCTGCAATCTCCCCAGCTTGTAAGTGTCCCATGGTTGAAGGTTCCGCTTAACATGAGGTGATCCTTCAACTCGTTTGCCACTTTTTGTCGTAAAAAATAAATAAAAACATAAACATATAGTCGGATAATTTATCAGGTCGAATGATCATCCTTTTTAATAATAAAAAGTCAAAATGAAGATACGTAACTATAAAATGCAATACAGAACACTACACTCTATTCACATTTATAATTAAGATTTTTATTAAAATATATGTATCTGACATACTGAATATCAATAAAATAATAGTACATGAATATTTCAGAACCTTTTCATTATTTTATCGTAAGGTCAGACAGAAAGAACTACTTGACAATTTTTCTGTTATGTTGGTAGGAGTGAAAGCCAACACAGCACTTCGAAATAATAAGCCTTGAATAAAACATATATGTATGTATGCTTAACGTGGACATTTCCTCGTGTTCAATTTTAACTATTTCAGCGTTCGTTACACACGATTGTCACAGAATTCACAATGACAATTTATTTTAAACAAAAATACATAAATGTACCTTAGGTTTTAAAAAGTTTTTCAATATTACTCCGTGAAAAGTTATTTTGTTGTCTATATCACAAACATTAAATTTATAGAGCATTGGTACATACAGAACTTGTTTATGACTTCCTATATCGAGTTGCAGGAGATACATATATTCAAAGTTGATGTTGCAGCTGTTGATATTCCTACATTTGTTGTTTTAGGCTATTAGTTTGTCTAACATATTTTGTATACAGACACAGGTATATTAATTTAAAATGGACACTCAAATAAATAATAACACATATTATGTAAAATAATAATAACTTCAAAGCTGACGACTGGCTGACTCGTAAATGATTGACCTATTAGTAAGAAATTCTTGCGTGGTATTGATATTTTACATTTCAAATCCTTTCAAGAACCTCTTCTGCTTCATATATTGCATAGTCTTTAAGGATAATCTAATATAAAATGGTCCAAAAAAAGACTACATTTTTCCCAATAGATAAATTGAATTCAATTCAAAATTCATTGGGGACCTCCGCCCATTACGTATTTTATAAATTGAATACTTTTTGCCGATTTATAAAATACTATTTACTACGTAAAATAATATGTGTATAAACTTTTTACTTTCCTATACTTTTATTTTACTACCATTATTTTTGTTTTATCTTTGGCGCCTGGCGATTTTTCTTAATTAGACCTAACTTTACTAAACGATACTTTGAATTCATCTAATCTAGATTACGATGACGTTACGTTGGTTTCTATACTGCTATTATAATAAAAACAATATTATGCTCGACTACTTATCCGATGTACAATTATTTATTTACACTATCATAGGATAATGCCAATAAAATTGAACTTTCTTCGTAGAATGAGACTAGGAAGCTAATTTGTATGACCAATTCTGTTTATTGCAACAAGAGCATGAAGTAGCTTAACAAGCTGAATTTAATTAACAATTTTGTTAAATTCACTGTTCAATAGGAAATATTTGATGTATATTGAACAGAAATAACAGTAATTATATAATAAAATAAAAAATAGACCACTAACAAACATCTACTACTAAAAATAAAGGACTGATTACATTCGTTTATATAAATTTCATTATAAAGATCTATAGATAAGGAAATACAGAAATAATGAACGGCCATTATGTTTATGATAATACATTTGTGTTTTATTAAACTAATATAGCGTAGATTTAGATCTTATATATGAGAAATAAATTGTGATTTTGGTTTAAAATATTGTTTTAAAGAAAAAATAGACTTAATATATAATAGAAAGCACATTAGATTACAACCAGATTAGTCATTTTCATTTCTTCACGCTAATAAGGCAAAGTACCTAGGTCGTTAAGTTCCTTTCCACAACACGCTGTGTCTCGAATTCAAGGGGAGAGCGGAGTGTCGTGTGTTTGTCTTTTCTACTACAGGTATATATTTTTCAGCTACGAAGTATATATGACGGAATGGTAGGTACTAGCGTGGATATCACATTGAGAATGAAGAATAAACGTGCTCAGGTGGTTTGGGCAAAGAATGGTAAAAAGATTTATGAAGGAAAAGTGAATGGTAAGAGAGGGAGGGGGAGACCTCGAATGACCTTTGAAAACACAGTATCGACGATACTGGAGGAAGGTCACGCGAAAAGCATAAGGACACCCTGGCGGTCATGTATGAAGAGGTTGATGACAGAGGACGGCGTGAAAGAGGTATGCTGAGACCGTAGCGTTTGGCGCTCCGTTCTCTCTGCCTACCCCGCTAGAGATATAGCGTGAAGCTAAGTAAGTAAGTAAGTACTCGAATATATACTCGTATCTATAATTTATGTGCCTCAATATAATTGTAATAATCTAACTTAACATTTTTAAGCAAATAAGATGTCGATGTTACAAAATAGCAATAAACCATATTTTATATTTATTATAAATCCTTTGAACTCGTATTAAATTATACAATTTATGTTATTAGCGGAGCCACCAGTAGGTAATCCTTTTATCGACAAGCGACGCGATAAAATAAGGTAACAAGGGTCTAGGTTTAATTAATTCCTCTATATTTTATACGGTACCTGTTTGGATGAACAATTGATATTAAAAACGTAAATAAGCTGTTGAATTTGATTTTTTCATTATACTTCACATAAAAGTGATAAAAAATATGTTGACATTGAAAAAATTTGCAGGCAGGTGGATCTCCTTTGATATTTGGGTGTCTTTACGTTGTATGTATATTAGGTAAAGAAATATAACCGTTTTGCAAAAGTTAAAAGTTGCGGGGTTACCCAAAATTTGCTTGGCATTCTGGCATCTTTAATGCTATACGTGCCGACGTGCTTCGCATTTCGCTCAGGACTTTGCCATTTTTCTGCATATAATAAAGATAAATAGTTGGAGTTACGTGCAAGCTTACTATAAAGTAATAAATAAGGAATAACATCGTTTCATATACTTTTAGTCTCATTCTAAAGTGGTTTTGTATTTTTTATTTTTATATTAATATGTCAATATTAGATGATTTTAATTTTTTTGTAATAAGTGTGCGATTATATGAGAAATTATAAACATACGTAGGTATACTTAAAACTAGTATTCAACATTACGTTAATCTTATCACTTGTTTTCAATACTGCTAACTACATATTAAAAATACAGGTTGAAATAAGCGGGAACTAAATTAACTATTATAATGTGTAGAATATAGAAAATGTATGTAATATAAGAAAGTACAATTTTCTAAACCTAATGGATGTTAGTTTTACCTAAAAATGTATCTACTTCTAAATAACCTATTAAGTACCTATCATTTAGGCGATACATAGTTCTTAGTCGCACTAAATAGTAAATACTTAGCATACTATTAGCAACTTTGTTTCCTTCGATCCAACTGTAACAAGCTTGAAATAAGCGAACCGTACAACTGTTGCTAGACTGACATGTTCGTAGCACCGAAGCTACGTAAAAAGTTTATTTTGAAATCAAAGAGCTACTACGTCTGGCTTTAAATATAATTAACCGACCGCTAGATGCAAAAGAGTGTAGTGTGTTTATGAATGTATGTATATAAGTGTTAAATATTTGTTTCTGTGTTGCGCCGTAGAGACTAAACGAATTGACTAATTCGTATGTCAACCGTTTTTATAACATAATATACCTGTATAAAAAAATTTAGATATTTTTGAGGTTATGTTTTGACATTCCGTGCTGCGTAGTGGAATCCATTAATGATATTACATAATCATATCTAAAAAAAAAATGTGTTATTTGTATGTTCTCCCCGGGAGAATTGAAACTACATTTAATGCATAATTAATATTTTTTAATAATTATAATGAATTTTAAGGGGTTCGGAAAAGGGAAGTTTACGAAATCCTTAAAAGAAAACTTCATCCAGACCAGACCATTTACTTTAAGATCGCGTAGAGGTATCAAACTAAAATTATTTTATACTAAATGAGTGCATACCCTTAATTTAAGTTTGTTAACTTTTATACTTTATACTTCCCGTTGACTTATACATATTATAGTATCGTAGTATATATATTACAATCCTATAACTGTTACGGAAGTTTCAGGGAACGAGCACGATTCGTACTTGATTGGATTTTTATCGTCAAATATCAAAATATCAATCAGCCATAAAATGATATCCTTCACATTATGCAAATGAAACAGATGACTTACCGCGTACACAAAACAGAAGCTATTTAGTACTAAACAAACCTCATTAACGTAGGAACTAGAATGACAAAGTAAAACATCTTTCTGTGGAGTCGCCACGGCAGGGATAAATTGAACGGTCGTAACTTGTGCACGCAACCCTGTGACACTGTGTACCATTTAAATGTCTGTCATCGATCCACGCCGCTGCTTACAAACGAAATGACAACAATAAAACCGCTGTATTGTTCCTCGTAATACTTCCGAGACTGCTAGACGAGTATTTAATGAATCTCAAATGTTCTTTCCGATTTGTGCTGAGTTTTGTTTTAGTTACGCCATTTACCCTTGATTTATAGCTTTTTCGTATTCGTATTTGCTTTGGCTGGAGGATTTATTATAAATGTTAGACAATTTTAAATGGTTGTTTTTTTTTTTTAATTTTAATTTCTATTAAATAGGTAATTGCGTTTTCTAACAACACATAATATATAACATTTTCAGTTTACAGCTAGCTTACAAATTACAGCTAGTTACAATTATGTTTGTTCAAATATTTATAAAAAAATAAATATACGTCATATCATTTGTACTGGCCCTATAAAAATAAATTTTAAATCGAGTTAACTAAATCAAAACATATGGAAGTTCCAGGCTATGAAAATTTGGTTTGCTTGTAAATAACATGTTTTTTAAATATTTTTATTCACATTTTACGTCGTTTTACGTTAATAAATAAACTATATTCTATTGCCGACATGAATTTGCCTGCACAAATAAATTCAAATGGACAGGATAATAAAGTTTTACGGAGTATGTACCCTACAAACATGTACTTCATATCAGTATTTTCATAAGCAATTAAAGCTGCTTTTATAATTACATAAAGTTCTTTGTAAATATATATATATATATATATATATATATATATATATATATATATATATATATATATATATACATATATATACCCTCGAAGATTGGACGGACGGTGTGAGTATAGGAGGCTAAAATATCTCAAATCTTCGCTACACGGCCTATACCACCAGTGTTGGCCATATGGATCAAATTCTGCACAAAATGGAGCATGTTAGTCTTGGTTTTAGCCTCAATATAAATCGTACCAAATGATGATCATCGATCGCGAAAATAATAAATCACCAGAAGTAGCCCAAATTGCGGGCTGCGAAGTCGTATAATCAATCGTACGTGCGTGGACGAGATAAAGAGGAGCATGTAAATTTTTAGTACACCATGGACAATTAGAAATGCCGTGACATAGCAAAGGCGACGAAAACACGTGCATGCGCTTGTGTTCCCCGTGTTCTTTTATGCGGCGGAGACCTGGACTCTGCGAGAAATTGAAAGAAAGAGGATAGACGCCTTCGAGATGTGGTGCTGGAGGAAAATGCTCAGAGTATCATGAACTGAGCACATAACGAATGTATCCATACTCAAAGAACTGAAGGTGAAGCAACGTCTATTTTCCATTGTCCAAGCCCGTGTACTTACCTTCTTTGGGCACGTCTCTCACAGAGGAGGCGAATACATCGGGCGTTTGGTAATACAGGGAAAAGTGGAAGGGACACTAGCGCGCGCCAGGTCTTCGATGCGATGGATCAACTAGATCAAGGCGGCTGAGGACATCTCCTTTCACGAATGTGTAAGAAAGGCGGCAGTGAGAGATGAACAGCAGCGGTCGGTGAAGCGAGCCACTGGAACCGATTTCGACCAACCCCTGGCGACCACCACCACTTTGCCAAGAGTGTAACCACCAAGAACAAGAATATATTAAAAAATTACAATTTTGATATAGATAAGACTTTTTTTATGCATAAATATAACACAAGTCGTTTTGATCGCATGCTCAAAACATTATTACAGCTATAATATTACGATGTTATGTCTAAACAAAGTTTGAATATAAATTTTAAATACACTTCCTCATATAAAAGAATTCTCTCGGGTAATTAATTACCCTACAGACCCAGTTGATAGACGGATGGGAAACAGGTAATTTCACTTTGAGACATTTTATTGAAATTGATTGATTGTAACTGGTTCCCGACGATAACTAACTTAAACATAATAAAAAGTAACAAAGATTACCTTCCTAGCAATTATGGTAATTTTGCGCGAGATACTTTTACTTGGTTTTCATTTCTTTTATTGAATTTATCGTTTCATTTTCTGTTTTATTTAATGATCATCTATATTATTGAGCCCTATCGTGGCGTAGCAGCACAAAACGTGTGACTGTAACCGATGGGTTGTGGGTTCGATCCCCACTCAAGGAAACGAAATATTTAATATTTTCAATTTAAATATTTAATATTTTAGTTTCCTCGCTCTGGTACAAGGGAAAACGCGGCGTTGAGTTCCTCCACTCAGCACGCTATGCCTCTAAATTCGGCGGGAAGTGGCGAACAGAAGTGGAACGGAGTGTCTTAAGACTAGGTTCCCAGGTTCCCTCTGCCTACCCTGCCATGTGCGGGATGCAGCGCGAAGCTGAGAGGGAGAGAGAAATCATCTATATTAAATCTGCTATTCAAATTATAGTAAGTCTACATAGTACGTTTATTTTTAAATAGCTCAAAATAAGCACAAAATGAAACATTTCGAGGGTTTATTATAAAATCACTTTGGAGTGTGTCTGTCCGTCTGTCAAGAACATTTATTTCGATATCGCGTGGATTTAGCAAACTGTAATTGACTGTAAATAAATATTCAGGTCTACAGTCTCTGAAAGTACAGAAAAAATAATTAAGCTTCTGAGTCATCATAGTCAAAATATACAAATATACGAGTATTTATCAGGGAAAGCTGTGTGCTTTCCCTGTATTTTTAGTATGGTATTTGCCGTGTAATTAAAACTAATATTTCCCCTAGATCCTAAATTATGAAATTTAGTCCAAAGTAATAATTCACAATATAAATTAAAGTAATAAGTCCGTAAAATGTATCCGTAAATTTATAAATATTTCATTAAAAAAAATCTTTATAAACTTATATTTGTAGTTAATGTCATATAAAATAAGTGAAAAGTTAAATATATCCACCGCGTAATCAAAACCTATATGATATTTCTGTTTTTCCGGTAGATATATGAAATTTACCAAAAATTGAAAACTTACAGTACAAATTAAGGAAAATTGTAAAAGACGGAATTTTATTTTTTTAATAAAAAAAACTCCTTTATTAACAAAATTTCACAGCCTGTCTCCGTACGCCACAATATGCATCAAATATCGCCTGGCCTTTAAGTATGACTCTTAAAAATTTTCTGCCTATTCTGTAATAATAATGTCATGTAAGATGAAAGAAATTTTCAATAAAATGTCAATTTTCATAACAATTTAAATTAAAAAAATATATATATTTATTAATTATTTAACAACTGAAAGTGTCACATGTCGTAAAAAGTTATTCCAAAGGGATAATTGCTTATATCTGTTGTAACAACATCTGTTGTAAAAATATACCTCTATAATAAAAAAATAATAAACCTTTGTTATAGCTTTGTAATTTTAGCGGAATAAATTTCAAATAATATTTGAATTTTTTGTATGTACCGGTTCATCAATTCAATTTCATTAGTCTCTGACGGACACAATCTCATAATATTTCCCCTAAAGTCATCCGTCAAAAAAGTTGAATCGTCGAATCGCTCATGTTGTATTTGATTTATTTAAAGAATAGCTTAGTCTTTTTTTTCTATTTATAAATGATTTTTTTAATATGTTTACGTATATTAATAGATTTATATATTCGTATTCGCGGCGTTGAGTTCCGCCACTGCCTCAAATGCCACACGAAATGTCTCAAATTCGGCGGAAAGTTGAACGGAGTGTCTTAACACTAGGTTCCCGGGTTCCCTCTGCCTACTCTGCCTCGTGCGGGATACAGCGTGAAGCTAAGTAAGTAAGGAAGTATATATTCGTGACACTTTAACACCGTAAAAGACGGAAAAGTCTTGAAGATGTTACAGTTTTATATAGGTAAAACTATGGACGAGTTACATTCTAATAATAATTAAATGATTTTTATGATTGGTTATTGTACAAAACATTAATAAATATCTACATGGATTTCGTCCATGAAGTGATCGTAAACCGTATAATAGCTATATTGGATAGCTCTTTGAATATGAACAGTAATACCTTGTTAGTTTATAATACATAAATATGTTTATTGCTATTACCATTTGCAATGTTTACTGATAACGAGGTATCGTCAGAAATGTACATTTAGGTCAGTACATTAAGGTCATGCCGCTGTATTCTAGAAAATTGAATAGTATTCAGTGGAGAGCAATTTTATATTCTTTTTGCGCCGCAAAAGTTTTATGCACGAAACGTAGATTCATAGAATTTACTGAGACTTGTAAGTAATATTTAAGAAGAAAATGAGGAACGACTGAAACATTTAAAGGAAGAGCTTATATTTTTGAACTTTTATATATGGCTATATATATATACCTTTTTACTTCTTCGAATAGGTTTTTTTATTAAATACTTATTTGTCATTCATCTTTGCCTTGAAACAGTAATAAATTTAACAGTTTTAAAAAAAGAAGTTATATTATTACGTAGCTTTATTTAAATTATACTGAACTCGTAACCTCTGACAATAACTTTTGAGGAAATGATATTTCATCATAATTACTTTTACATCGCTACTACTAACAAACTGAACTATGTTGTTATGTATTTCCTTTAGTTCGGATCGGTAACGTGATTTTAATGACTTCCTCGCTTTTGTCTTATACAATGAACATTTTTATATTCGTTTTCTATAGTTTCGTATCACAGGCAATTAATTCGTACGTTTTAAAAGTAATTTATTACAACCATTAGGTTTCTCATTTAGCGAGACTATGGTAATACAAAAGGACATCTACCTAAATGTAGCAGTTAAACTACATCGGCTAGCATAAACAATGTTTTAAAGACGTTCTACGTT
Organism: Eueides isabella; assembly: GCA_019049475.1. Lineage (NCBI taxonomy): Eukaryota > Metazoa > Arthropoda > Insecta > Lepidoptera > Nymphalidae > Eueides > Eueides isabella. The sequence continues at coordinate 6,017,047 of CM032393.1, forward strand.
CGTTATGTATGAAAAAAGAGATACCAATTAAAGAAAGTCCGTAATTAAAGAAAGTAATAAAAATATTGTATTTAAAATTTTACTGTGTTATAAACCACATTGTAATATCGCATCATATTGTTGTGGGGTACAATACAATGGTAATTAAGCGCATTAACGAGTTAAAACAGCGATGTATTCGACAGCTTATAATCTCACAAAGAGAATTGATTAACTCTACATGAAGCATGAATCATTAGCCGTTGTACCTTGCGGCAAGTAGAGCAGGATGTCCGACGAACAATATCCTATTTCATGTTGCTTTGTCACTATGTTCTCGAACATTTTCCGAGTTTAAGCAAGAGGTTTAAACTTGAGCTTATTACTATTTGTTCTGCAAAGATAGCTTGGAAAAGTTATTATAAATTTATAGTTGTAAATATTTGATACAGTTCGTATTACAATTGTCATCTAACTAGCTATTTCAGTGAATACTTTTGTTGCATAAAATTGCTTCTCTTTGAATAAAGAAATCAATTATATTTTATAGTAGACATTAAAGTAAATTTTGGAGCCTAACTAAACAGAAAACATTATATATTTTTAAGTTATGCTAGATACTGATGAAAATTACTTAAATTAATAATAAAGAAACATTTTTTTATAGAATTTAAATGTCAAATTCTACAACAAAATGTTGATTTTTTTAAAACTGTTGAATAATAATCCTTGTTCATTAATGAGTCAGTGACTGTAACCGCCAATTGTATTAATCCATTAATCTAATATATTCGCTATGTATTGTTTAGACGACAATAATTCGGTATAGCAATCAATTTAATCAATTCAATGTATATATGTTATTTGTAATTGAATCGTTTTAATTAATTTCAGTATACATATACACTTAGTTGGCTTCTCTATTGAAATTAAAGGTAAGGTATTTGTATATAATATACCATGATATTTTTAAGCTAAGTGTTATTCCTTTCCATAAGAATAAAAAAAAAGATTTTATTTTTAGCAAGGGAATGATGTAAAAACAAAATCTTTAAATTTTCATTATAACAAGAATACTATTCGTTAAAAGCAGCCATTGTTGGTCTAAAACGCAACAATCTCAAACACTGTAAATATATGTGCTGACACACTGTAACTATATATATACACTGTAAATATATTTTGTGTATATATTTATTTTATGTTTTACGTTGCGTTATAAGATAATAAAATGGTAACCATTAATTAGCGAATGTAGCGATATAATAATATATTAATAAATTCCCAAAGAAATTTGATTATTGATGACGATTAATAAAGGTGAGGTCTGTCGTGGTGTCTACCAAGTTCACTCTGCACATCCTGCCATGTACTGGATACAGCGCGAAGCTAAAAAAATATAAGTACTGCGTGGCGACATTTTTATGTTTCCGTAAACCTCATAAATTGCTTCACATATAACTATTATATATAAAGACATAGCTGTTATATTATTCTGGTTAAATTACGCACATAATCGACGTTAATGCTCAATAGATCGAACACTACTTCGGGTCAGGTCGATTGATTGTCCGGCTGACTAATTAGATGGTCCTTTAATTAATTGAGTCAGTCGGCCGAAGCCGGCGTACCCACTGTCGGGAAATATTTGCTAAATGACGGTCTCTACTTTGATATTCGACGAAATGAATCGAATCAAATATGCCGGCTTGCGTCGTTTGAATCTAATTCGGCGAAATTAATTGTAAGTTATTACTTTTAATTAAATATATATGCTACCGGCAATCCGTATCCGTGTTCTCTATTAAATACCTAGGTAATGTACAGAATACCTAAAAGGTGTAGGAAAGGTATGAAATATGATTTACTTTATACAATCGCTAGATATTCTTTCCTAGAAACTGAAGGTAATCTATGTAGGAATAAACTTTACATAATATTGGTAAAATATAATATGTGAAACTGAAATAAATATAAAAAATATATATTGATAAAATATATATGATGGATGAACGTCTTAGATATTATATACATTTAGGTATTGTATATGTCTAAAGTGTAAAGAGTACGAGAAATATTACGTAGAAAATTTATTATATTGTCAAATTGGTGAATATCAACACCTTATACTAGGTTAATATTTAGTTCAATCTCTGCTGTTAATAAATAGCCAAATCAAATTTAAGAGCATGAATTTCGATCCAAGTGGACACAGAACTCGGCAGCCGTATACTCGTAGATCTCAGATTCTTTTATGGGTAAAGTCGAGCATGACAGATTATTCAGCATTTAACGTTGCTCGCATTACACATTTATGTTTTAATGGGATTTTATTACTTTTTGCAAATATATAAATAATGTTACTGAAGTATACATATTTTGTCACTAATAAATTCACTTTATTTTCTTTTATGTTCTACGATTTTAAATTTTAATACTCAATTTTTATTTCATTTTCTTAACATCATTGGAAGAGGCCTGTAGTAGCGCAGCGGCACCAACGTGTGACTGCTAATGGCAGGTTGTGGGTTCGTTCCGCTCTCTAGGAAGTTAAATATTAAATATTTTTAATTTAAGTACATATAATATTTTCATTTCTTTGCTCTGGTAACATGGCAAAGCGTTCGTTGAGTATTGGTCAACAGTTTTTTTCATATGTCACGTTTTTTACTATTTACATATGTATATCAATCTACGTCCTTACCAAATATCAAGTTTGTAGATCAATAAGTATTATAAATAAATCATGTGGCATATGTTAATTGTCGCTTATTCTATAAATGATTTTTACATAATGCTTTTATATTTGACCAAAAAAAAACTGAAGATGCAATTAATGTTATTTATTACAAAAGAGACATTTATTAATAAATTAAATATAAGAGTTACATAACTAAAAATCATTTTTTTTAGCTTCACGCTGTATCCTGCACAAGGCAGGTTAGGCGGCAGAGGGAAGCTGGGAACCTAGTGTTAAGACACTCCATTCCACTTCCGTTCCCCACTTTCCGCTCAATTTGAGGCATTGCGTGTTGAGTGGTGGAACCCAACGCCGCGCTTTGCCTTATTACCAGAACGAAGAAATGAAACATTAAATATTTAAATTGAAAATATTAAATATTTCATTTCCTCGACTAGGGATCGAACCCAGAACCTGTCGGTTACAGTTACACGCTTGTGCCGCTGCGCCACGACAGGCCTCAACTAAAAATCTAAAATGGTAATATTTAAAAATTTCATACAAATACATCTCTTTTAAAAGGCGCATACTAAACACAATAGTAAGCAGTAAAACTATATTAATAGCTTATTAAATAGAGATCACGATTCATCATACATTTCCAATTGAATCGGTAGGAGTATCGGTGATCGTGATGCGAGTGCGGGCTCATCAAAATCACGTTACCGGCGTCGAACAAATCAGAGACGGAATATCACGGTACAACGCACTGTAAATCCTTGTTATCATAGTTTAGCAGAATATTAAGCATTACTACAAATTCTATGAAGCGGTGAGACGTCGTCGCACTGTAAGCGCTTTTATTAAGGAATCCGTACCTCTTCGATATTAAGCTTAAATTTTAACTTAAGCTTTAAAGTGCATAGTTGAGTTATCGTTCGTTTTCGGTAAACAATAAGCTATCTCTGGAATTCAATAGGAAAAGTTTATTAAAGTGCCTGAACTTTAGAAATTAGTGTGAACCTCTCATAATTATTATGTGTATAATAAGAAAGTTCATTTTTGTTACGCAAATAAAAATAAACCTGTTGTCATATACTACATTAACAAAAACATTGGATTTTCTTAGTTTAAGTAATTATTATTATTATAATTTAAATTAAATTATATATGTGATAAAATTTAAAGTTTTTCTTTACTTTACTTTCTTTCTTTTATATTTAAATGTATAAAAGATACAATGAGCAGTTGAATATAAATGAAAATTGTCATTTATGTATCATGTCTGTCAATGAGTTTCATGAAAATAAACATATATTTTGCGATGAATTTCTTATTAGGCCTCTAACATTCACAAAAAGCCCTGGGAAAGATAATTTCTTATGTGTATTTTATCAACACATAATAACACAGTTTTCAAAAGAATAAAATAGGTTAGGAATCAGTAAAACAGTAAATATTTGGGGGAATAAAATCTGTACGTTTATATGTTTATAAGTTTGCATATTTGTATGTTTACACGTTTACCTGTTTGCATGTTTGCATGTTTGCAAGAAAGTAATTTGAGATTATTAAATAAAATCGGAAGCCGCTGATCGGATCGCTAGTGTTTTAATAAAGGATAATAAATTATATAAGTACAATTTACAGTGATTTTGCTAATAATTATTAAATTATGTTTTCATTAGTATTAAATATAAAAGTCTAGATACTTTTTATCAATTTTGGAAATTCAAGTAAATAATATTGCTCTAAATATTTAAATTAAGTCAATGCATCTTTTTTCCAATAACACAGTATAAAAAAACCAACAGTTGTTGACTGAAATGACCTGTCTAAGTCGAAATAAAAATCCAGACGTGATCATAGCCTGCTAGAGACGCTCAACGGGTAACTTTATGTGTTTTTAATATTTCAAACGTAATAAGGTTTTAGAATAGACTTTTTATTTATATATAGGTTTTTATTTTATTTAATATTAATATTCCATACCATTAATATTATTTTGCAATTAAAAGACGTAGAAAACAAATTCAGTACGACCAATAGTTGTGAGTTCGATTCCCAATCGGTCACATATAAAAATTATTGACGACACAAGAACAGACACAAGACGACGATAACAGTATGAAATCGTCAATATGAAAATTATTTATTATCATTTCCACGCGCTGGTAGTAATCGCCACTCGACGAAATGAAATATTTAATGTTTTCATTTCTTTGCTCTGGTGAGAATTCAAAGCGCGGCGTTGAGATCCGCCTCTCAATTCGCAATGCCTGAAATTCGGAGGAAAGTGAGGAACAAAACGGAGTGTCTTAACACTAAGTACCTAAATTTCCTTTACCTACCTTGCCATGTGCGGGACACAGCATGAAGCTGAAATTAATATTTTTTTATTGATAAGATGAAAATGATGTAATAAATATTTTTTAATTGATTAGATGACAATGATGTATTGGGTACAAATCGTTATGGGGAGTTTTTTTTGCTTCCTAGAAATAAGAAAATGAGATGAAATGAATAAGCAAAAGAAACTTGAAGACAGAAAAATATATATATTAAATATATTTTTGTCCCAACGAATAAACAAACTAATTACAATATCAAACAGATCGAAGCTTTGTACAAAAGCGAGCGGCGAATGTATATCTACGTTTTTATGAAAGTTTATTTCGAGCTATTTATAACGAATAACGGTACCTTGTTAGCAGTCACATCGCGAATGGAAATGCAATATTTCCGTACCGTATCTTCTATCTAGATATAACTTGCAATATAATTATGTGATGCAAATGCAATGCACCTTCTGAGACATTTTTATTGCGAGAAGAGTTAATAACGCTTAACGTGAAATTTAAATGCTGTAATTTAAATGTGCAGCGCACTGTGCTCCGCACAGTTGGTGGGTTTAATTTTGTGATGGATGACTTTTTGTTACGAACGTAAGTATGTAATAGTTTCCAAGAGTATTCTAAGGGAAGATATAGAAAATAAAATAAACATATATATTTACACCAGTATACATTAATGATGAACTGTGTCTGACTGCAAACGCTGTAAAATCCACTACGGGTTTGATTCCCGATGGGAATGGGAATTATTTTTTTCCATTCGCCGCTCTGATAGACATAATGTAACATGCCTATGGAATATCTTCAACTTTTAGAACACTGCCTTACGTCTGGATATCTAGTGTTCAATCAAGATTTTTATTTACAAATAGACGGCATATCATATTCGCCTGTGTCCCCGGTAATATACATGGAGGACTTCGAGGAGATGGCTCTTGGCTTTGCACCATGTCTACCACTAGGTAGACATGGCTTATATATACTAATATATAAGCGGTACGTGGATGACACTTTCACAATTTTACCTACGGACAGTGTTTATATATTCTTAAACTACCTTAATTCTATTAATAATAACATTTAGTTCACAATGGAATTACAGGCAAATAATTCTTTAGCTTTTCTTGATGTTTTAGTAATAAAGAAAACTAATGGCACAATAGGCCACACAGTGTATAGGAAACCCACGCACGCCAATAGATACGAGTACCTCAATGGTGAATCTCATCACCACCCTACACAGTTGTCTACTTTTGGCAAATCTTTGTTTCATAAAACCCACCATCTCTACGATGCTAAACTCATAGAGAACGAGCTTCGACAGGTGAAGACTGCCCTTCATCAGAACAAGCTGCCGATTCCCAGCCAGCATTGTCAGAAGACCAACAAGACACTTACAGTTGTGAAGCAATCTAATCTTTTACATTTGTGAAAGGGGTACAGACAGGATCGGCAACACCTTAAGAAGAGCTTCTATTACAACTATATTCAGGCCTAACAAGAAAGTGAACCAGTGAAGTGTAACTTTGCAGTGTGCAGGTGTATACAAACTCTTCTCGATTGTAACTGTAGCTTATCATATATAGGTCAAACAAAGAAAAGCATCGGTGTATGGGTGCAGGAACACATCTTCGATGTCAAGAATGGCCATGTTTCAAAGTCAGCTGCGTGTCAGCATACATCGAACAAACCCAACCATTACATCAGGTTTAATAAACCCCACATACTCGCTAGAGAGAATTGATGTATCCCTAGCATGATCTGCGAAGCTATTGAAATACAAAAACACCCTAATTTCAATAAAGAAGATGACTGGAAAGTTTCCACAACCTGGGTCCCACTCTTAAAAAAAAATTAAGTCTGAAGCACACCACACCAGAGGACCAGATACAGTAAGCTCATTCTGCAAGTATCCGCCCTGGATTCCTGGAGTACGCGAGGCAATTAAGAAATCGTTGGCGGTAGTTTGATATAATAATTATACCAAATGACAGACGAATGCCACCTCGGTCTAGCCGAGACCACGGACTACTGCAAAGTGTTCGAAACGTCGGGTTTGCAATAATTTTTACCACGCAATATACACGATTAATCCGGTTTCAAATGTTTTATTTAAAATGTGTCACAATGGCGATAATCAAAGACATTACTCTACCATAAACGTTTTGTAAACCTGTAATATATTCCTCGATAATTAAAGAAATAATTATCGAGGAATATATTACAGGTTTACAAAACGTTTATGGGTAGGTCTACTTAGAAGCTGTAGATGTTTTAGATATTAAATATATTATAATATATGCATAATGTCTATAAAATAAATTCTATTTCTCTTAGCTTACTTAGCGTTCCACTGTAGAAAACTCTATTTCGGATGAGCGAAAAGCTTTTAGCTTTTCAGCGTAAATATTAGAGCAATTTAAATAATTAATTAAACAATCTTTAGTGTTTACTGTATGACATGAAGCTTAATTATAAATATTAAATTTAGCGTGAATTTTAGCGTAATATAATATACATTAAAATACTATTTAATTTTAAATGGCAGTCTCTTGACCTTCCTTCCTTAACCTTCAACCTAGTATAGGTTGTCTCTGCCTACCGTGAAAAAAAAAAACATGCAAGTGTAGCTTAAATTTAATTAAATTACGAGTAAACTAAAATCTTAGCTTTCAATTATTTATTCAAGCAACCATTATTACATCATAATATTAATTTTACGTCGCAGAATCTTTCCATTGGCGGTGTGCGCGGTTGATGCTGCCACATTCAGTGCAGTAGACAATACATTAGACCGCATTCCAAGTAGCGCCAAGATGACATATTTTCATAAATATAATTATTCTCTACTCAATTAAATACCAAATATTTGTAACTTTGTAAGTTTTAAAATGTCTATCATAATATGAGAAATAAACATATACGCGACGGATGTGGTTTCGACAATCAGTTAGGGAAGTTACTATATTTAAATTATTTTTATATCCTTCCTTAAAAAATTGCGCCTACAAAGTTATATTTGTTCGATATGGATATAATAAAAACAAGATTTACCTATTATTAATTACATGTTGGCAATAAATTTTGTTGGTGATGTTTTATAAGGGACAAAAAATATATAATATTGAGTAAATGTGTATACACAATTTTATAGACTCAGCGGCTGCTCAGTGTCAATTATTGTCGGGTTTGACGAAACTGGCGCATCGGACGGTTATCGGGCGCTCCTCGATCGTAGATAAATGAATTATGTCGGCCGCCGTCATCCATCACTGTCGGTTATTTTAAGATAAAAGCTATAATGTTCGCAGGTTGCTCGTTTCACCGACATATCGTACACTCGGAAGCTTATAAAGCCTGACGTATCTTATAGCAAGTGCTGCTTTCGTGCCAGAGTATCGAAGATTAGAAAAATAAATATTAAAAATATCACTGTTAATTAATAGCGAAGTTGTAAAAAGATTGGACTAAACACGGGGTTGAATCCACAAACAAAATTGGAAAATTAAGTGTCTTGATTCTAAGTTTTCTGTACCAAAAAACAGAAAAGTAACAATTAATGAAATGAAATAAATATTTGTGTCAGATCAGATACCACAATATTTTTGGTGGTTATCCTGTACAATTATGCATAAACTTTTTTAAACATTTATTAAATTTATATAAATTAATAGGTCACAATTTAATACACATATCTATTAAATCGTAGTTCTCAAGTAAAGTTCTTCTCAATTTGACCTGGTCCTGGAAGACTGTTCTTTAAAAGTAGATTTTCAAGTCGAGAAATTTTGAAGTAGGTACTACGACTTTTAACGTTTTCTATCGAACTTTATCGTCGTCCCGATTCAATTACATTCATTGAATGCAAATCTTTAGCGAAAGTCGAGTCTGATTGAATCGATTAAACTTTTACCTTTTCAATACGAATTCAAATTGAATGTTTCAAAGTAAAATTACCTGTTTACTGCGGTCCAGCGACGGGGCTTTGTTTTCCGAAATGATCGTAATGAAAAGCTATGAGGCTATGAGGTAAATGTGAATACATTTCCGAAATGTATCGCACTGAACAATGCTTGCGACGGTATAGCATTTTAAGATTTTACGCTGTATTTTTGTTCGATTGCAATGTACTCTGCTATTATTGTTATATGCTCAAATAATATTTCATTTGAGGCCTGTCGTGGCGCATTTTTTTTGTTTTTTTTTCAGCTTCACGCTGTATCCCGCCCGAGGCAGGCTAGGCAGAGGGAACCCGGGAACCTAGTGTCAAGACACTCCGTTCCACTTCCGTTTCCCACTTTCCGCCGAAGTTAAGGCATTGCGTGTTGAATGGCAGAACTCAACGCCGCGCTTTGCCTTAATTACCAGAGCGAAGAAATGAAACATTAAATATTTAAATTGAAAATATTAAATATTTCATTTCCTCGACCGGGAATCGAACCCAGAACCTGTCGGTTACAGTCACACACGCTTGTGCCGCTGCGCCACGACAGGCCTCTCTTGATTCAGATCTTAATATTAAGATTACTAAGCTGATTCTAATACTTCATTTAAACTTGCGTTAACTACGGTGTATTAACTGATACATAGAATATTACTTATAATAGTTTATTTTTTCTTTTAACAAGTTTACTTGACAATTTTAAATTAATTCTTTGACCTTACATTATATCTAGAATTGCACCCAAATTTTGAGACGCCATCTTAAATGAATTAATGGAACCTACAACTGCCCCCATTAATGTACAATTAGAAAAAAAAAACAAAGATTGTCGTTGAGATAACATTATTACATATTTACGTGATTAAATTAATTTAAGTTTAGGGCATTCTTTCCACTTTCGTTTTATATTTGTGTGAGAAGCGTAATACCTTTCCTGCTTTAGGTGTATATAAAATATCACGATGGCGTTTAATTTCTAGCCGGATACAGCGTTCAGAATAAGTGGTACTTAAGACCGATTGGAGTCGTTTAAAGTTTAATGATTTTCTTTTATTATGTTCTGTATTTTAGCCGTAGGCCACCATTACTCGGTAGGACGACGTCCTTATCCAATGGGGACTGGCCGGAGGAGGAATGCTTAAATCACTTTATTTAATCGCTCCAAGACCAAAAAGCGAAGCGGAACGTTTAGTTCTGCTACAGAAGTGATTTAACACTAGGTCCACTATATCCCGCTTGGTTTTTTTAACTTTTCTTTAGTAAGTGATATTTTATTTTATGCTTTAATAGATATCGATGACTAAGCTCCACGTCGAACTTTGTTTTACCTGCACTACCTACCGATAACATGTACCAATATCATCATTTTTAATATCAATAAAATTCCGTTCTATACTTTGTTTATGAAATATTTTTTTTAAATTTCTCTGTAGAATAATACACTTTAATTTGATGCAGTTTATATGAAAATAATATTAGGTAAACTAATAAAATAGTCTTTTAATTGTTTCTTGTGAATGGAATATTTAGGTATATGCTGAAAAAAAAATCACGGCATATCTTGACATTCTAATCCACAACATAGAGGTTTATCTTTTATTTTAAAAAAGGAAACACGAAATAAATAAAAAAAGATTTAATTTATTAAATCATTTAATAAAATAAGTGACGTATTAATTTCATATACAGAACACATTTTAAGAGCAGTCATTGCCTTTGAAAAATTACATAACATTAAACAAATAAGTGTAAAGGGGTTATTTTTAGCATTAAACCATATTAACTTAATATTTAACAAATTACTTCATACACTGCCGAAATTCGATGTAACACTATTAAAAACGTAATTTATTTTTTATTTAAATTTCATATAAAGATTTTTTAATATGTACAATTTTTTGCATTTCAGGATCAAACCTGTGACTTCAGAAGAAAATATGTTGCATTAAGATGCTTTTTGTAAAATGATATATATGTTTTTTAATACTTATATAAGATACGGGGTAGAAGCATTAATTCACAAACTTAGCAAGTAAGAAAAATGAAATTAAATATATAAACCCCAACAGATCCTCAATCCAAAGAGAAAATTATAAAATAATATTATGAATAGAAAAACTAAGTTTATTTTCAAAAAAATGTAAGGCCATTTTCTATTACCACCTCACAATCCATTAAAAACGTCAGAAGTGTATACATAAAACTCTAAATCTATAAAAGCTTTGTTGAAAAACGGAAAATATTTTGAAAATATTCGTCCGTAGAACACTGATATATTAAATATCTAAATATATACAAAGCATCATAGAAAAATTCTATAAATATAAGTATACGTAACAATTATATAATATAGGCATGATATTTCTATATATATTTTTGCATTTTTACGTAATATAAAAAAAAGTTGTAAAACAAATAAATTGATGTATTCAATCAAAAATAAACTGACAGGTTTAAAAGCGTCAGGGTCGCGCATCAACTTGACAAATCCCGAATGAATAAAATGGTATGAAATTTATTAAAAAATATATTTATACTATAAAATCGTTTCTGTTTTACAGTGCCTACGTACATTTTTAGAGGCAATGTTCTACGAAAAACATTTTCCAATACATATTTATATAAAAATGATAATTTACACTATATTTTTATTATTATTATTTCTTCACAATATATATATTTACTATGGAGATGAGATTTTTCACATGAACTTTAAGTACAACTATTACAAAGTTATGTAAAATCGTAACAATCTTCAGACCGTATCCTCGCGTAAATTCATGCGTATCAAAATATATTACAAATACATTTATATTTCCAATGTATAGAGACATTTATTGTAGAACAAAGCCGCGGGAATTATTCAATATCCTTGATTATGAAAAGAAGTATAAATTAAAATGTATTATAGAACATTTGATTATATTTTTTGAGCTTTTATATATATATATATATATAAAAGAGTATGGCAAGGTAAGTAAAGGGGAACCTAGTGTTAAGACACTCCGTTCCGCAAACACCTTTATTTATTCGAGACATTGCTTGTTAGTGGCGGAACTCAACGCCGCTCTTTGTCTTGTTACCAGAACGAGTAAAATAATTCATAATTACCCTCAGTAAGATAAAAAACTCAAAACCGTCTCGTTTACAATGAGAAAGGAGCACGGTGCTTATACAGTTCATATATATATAATATATAATAGCATTTATTAAAATAAAGCTACGTATATTCAACACGACTTTGCCCTACATTTCATTAAAAATAAAATAGAAAACTGTCCGTCTGTTGAAAGGTAACTTGTAATATTGTGACATTAAACAATAAAGACTTAATAGTAGGACTAGTTTATTGTTCATTGTGCCATTGAACTAAATGTTTTAATTCGCGTACATGCCTTTGACGTCTACCGACATATTTATTCTCTTTAATAACGTACTGAAGTTTTAAAAGGCGTTTACTAAAATTTATTTATTTATTTATATATATTTTTGGCGCAAATGGCACAGAATGTAAGTATTGAAAATAATTTTCCTATATATTAATTTAAGAGGTTCAAAATAAAATATGGCCGTCACCATCGACTTGACACCATTCTCTACATTTTTCGCTTGAGACATTCAAGCATCTAATGTTAAATATAAGAAATTCACATTAAAAAATAATTTATATTGTTTTATTTATTCTGTAGGTCCAGATAAAACAAAATATTTATAATATTAAGCTACATAAACAACATCTATTCTCAAAAAGCCATATTTAATTTTGAACAGCTCAACACAGTAAGGTACAAAATTAACTACAAATGTACAAATCGTCAGGTACGTATGTACACATTCGTACATGTAAATACTAAGCGTGTTGTAAGCATGGAATGAGATAAATCTGAATAGCTAAATTATTATAAAACTCGAGTAAAAAACGATTTAGATACCATGCTGTTCACATAACGGTCGGTTGTAACTTAACTAAGTAGCACCTATACAGTTATAGCTGGAATAATACTATAGAAACGTGGATTATTAAAAAATATATAGAGAAAGAGATAGCTAGCGATTGAACTATCTCTCTTTTAAAAAAATATAAGTATCGTAACATAAATAAATAGATCTATGTCTAGTATTATCCCTTTTGATGTTCAGTAGTATGGCTAAAGATTTTGGGCAAGCAAAATTATAAGAAAAACGAATTATGCTACCAAATTAAAGAACATTACATTCTAAACAAATACTCCACTCACTAAAATGGAATATCTAATAAATCATTATAATATCTCTGATATATTACACGTATATTAATAGATATATCTCAACAACGATACTCTGACACAGAAACATGAAAAAACAACATTACGTATTGAAAACGTCCACAGTTCATAACCTGGACTGAACGATATCACCTCAAGGGCGGATGTACACTATAGTGGCGGCCATCGATCGATCTCAGTCTGCTTCAATTTACTTATATGAGAAACAATGAGAGTATTCTTACTTTCGACCCGATCTGGTACCGGTCACGCAAATATAGCATTGTAATATTTCCCATATAAAAATATTTCAACAGACCGAGATCGGATCGAGAACGAAGTATGAACACTATAGTGTGAATTCGGCTTAAGGACTGCCAACATTTAGGAAACATTTTATTCATCAAAAATAGCACTAGAAACTCACATAAATACACTTTCTATAGTCTTTTATTGAAAAAAAAAACACATTCACTATTATACAGAGGCGTGAACCCCAGAGCACTTGTCTTTCAGTAGTTGGCAAATTCAAGGCATCGTCACCACACATACTTTAATAAGTTTATGCATCTTTTCAAACCTTTTAGGTTTTATGTAATGCTATCCATTGGATAATTCGTCTTTCAGCCATTGGGGTACAGGTCTTCCCAATCTAACCAGTAGTTTGGATAACGCTGTGTTATGTTGAGTATAATATCTTCTTAGAAATTTCGTCGACGTTTCGTCCATAGGTGGATATACCCTGCCCTTTGATTTTCCGAGACATTTCGTTTTCTCGTTACTCGTTACTTGGCAGAAAAATCCTTTTTTTGGGTCGTATCTGAAACAATTTGTTATAAATAATATATTTTTATTAACTTAGGGTGGGCAGTTAATTAAGATTCGTTGAGATATTGTATTGAATGGTATGGAACTCAATGCCGCGCTTTGGCTTCTTACTAGATCGAAGAAGTAAACCCATACCCGCCGCGTTTACAGTCAAACACTGTGCCACTAGGCCACGACGGCTGCATGATAATAATAATACTGTTAACTCAACTCAACTCAGCTTCACGCTGTATCCCATATATGGCAGGGTAGGCAGAGGGAACTTGGGAACCTAGTGTTAAGACACTCCATTCCACTTCCGTTCCCCACTTTCCGCCGAATTTGAGGTATGGCGTGTTGAGTGGCAGAACTCAACGCCGCGTTTTGCCTTGTACCAAAGCAAAGAAATGAAGTATTAAATATTAAAATTTTTAAATATTTCATTTCCTCGAGTGGGGATCGAACCCAGAACCTGTCGGTTACAGTCACACGCTTGTGCCGCTGCGCCACGACAGGCCTCCAATAGTACTGTTAAACAATAGATTTTCCTTGTATATTTAACAGGTGAATATCGTATTTCTAAGCTTGCATAATCTGATAGGATGAGTCAATACAACTGGAACTGGATAGAATAAGCGTAAGACAGAGCCTTATTGCTAAGGCTTTGTGTTTAAATCTAGTTTATACTAGAACTGGAAGTATGTTGATTTAATAGATTAGTTATTAGTACATGTAATGACACCATCGTGGCGCAATGGTACAGCATGTAATGTAAACAAGACGGTGGTAGGGTTAAATCCCCCCCGGGATATGTATTAGAAATTTAATTACCTTGGTCTGGTAAAAGAAAAGAAACATGACAAACTGCGGCATTGAATTGAGGTGGAAAATAATGAATGAAATCACTATATAAGTTCTCTCCGCCTACCCACCTAAATGCGGTGCACAGCGTTTAGCTTTTAAAAACCCAATATGTGTCAAATTATTTGTCTGCGAGAGAATAAAAATATGAAAATGAAGAAAATATATACAATCATTTATTTTTGTTATTCATAAACTTTATTTCATAACTTAACCACACTTTTAATACATCTAGTGTATTACAGACTCTCATCTTAATGTATGCAGTATTTCTTTTATTTAATGTTGTGTAAGAAGATATTATAGATTTACCATATATTCGTATAAAGATAAATGTTCTGTTTACCAGGTGAATATTCTACTGATATTGTTCTATAATCTAATAGGATAATTCAAAACAACTGGATCAATTCGGTCGTAGGGCAGGGTCTTAGTGCTCTTCGTGGCACATTGTTGAAACGATGCCAAATTCCTTACCCCGAGCAAGTATTCATAGATATAACCTTATATTGAAAATCTGACCGAGTTAAGTAGTTATTATGGAAATTTCGAACTGATGACATAGAGCCTCTCTTTACCGTTTCTAATATAATATAGAAAAAATACGCTCATATGGCGGAAGTTTCATTTGGAGGAATTATACATATATATTATTTCTCTTTGGTTCCTAGTTAGGAAAACCGCGGCGTTCAGTTCGGCATAAAGAATTTTGTATACTGATTTTTGTACATATAGCATAAAGCTATATTTAACCAAAATAAAAACACAATAAATATTTTCTATTACTAAAAAATCAAATTGTGACGAAATTTCAAGTGTAACTGCATCCAATATCTGACTAGTTTACATAATTAAACCCTTCTATATGCATCAGAAAAATACTGCGCTTTCGCTTAACTATAACTAATCAGTTATAGTAAAATCATAAAAAGAGTTTGAAAAATGATTTAAAAAGGATAATAGAATGCAAATACAAAAGTGTTTCTTTAAAATAATATAAAAAATAACTATGCATTTCTTATTTCTTAGGGAGCAATTACATTATATTATATACTATAAGTAAATGTAGAACAGTATCGCGTCCCGAGAACACGATATCTAAAAGACAACAAAGGAATAAAAGGTAAGTTCCTACTTAGAAACTAGACACCGTAATAGCATAAATATAGCTCGAGATAATAAACTAGATAAGATAATATTTTATATCAGATATGTTTCGCGAGAAAATATTGTCATGATTATAATGTATTTTAAAAGCCCTCTTAACATCTTTTTTATATTATCGATTTCATCTTAGAGGTGAATAGATATCTATATCAGTATACAACATTTTAAAATTACTACTCAGCTTCACGCTGCATCCCGTACATGGCAGAGGGAACTTGGGACCCTAGTGTTAAGACACTCCGTTACTCTTCCGTTCCCCGATTTCTGCCGAATTGAATTGCGTGTTGAGTGGTGGAACTCAACGCTGCGTTTTGCACCAGAGAGAAGTAAAATGAAAACATTAAATATATTGATTAAAATTACTATATTTCGTTATATTTTTTTTGTGTATTAGAAATTTTCATCTATTGCTAAATTTTATAATTGTAGATTTACAAAATTACCAATAAGTTTTCTTTACGCAGCGAACAAAGTTGATCGCCCGGTGAGGGTAGGTATCAATTTGTGTAAAATTAAGTACCAATATAAGTTTCTAATGTTTTTTTCTGGGAAATATCAATAAATTTTCTCTTTTTGGGGTTTTTCTTTTATATGTTAGTTCTCATTTGGGACGAAAAATTGATTTTAAATATAAAAAATCCATTTTTTTAAATTAATTTCAGATTCTTGATATCTCCACCCGACCTCGAAATACATGGCCTTGACAAACGGAGAGAGTACTAATTAATGTAAATATTTTATCTAATTTGTATATTTAATACACAAATAAAAGTATTGTAGACGAACAGGGGAAAGCGCGTTTTGTTAGCTATAATAAAAACAAATGTTTTTAGGTAAGAATATCCGAAATATTATTAAGAAATATAATATTAAAACAGTAAACAAAGTAAGATCCAACCTCGTACAGTGTTAAGACGACTTTCAATTAGTTAACAAGACGACTAGAGAACAACACTTTATATATAGCATAAGCAGCAAAAAGCGAATTATTTTGTTAAAATATTTACTACTAGCGACTCGCACACGGCTTCGCCCACTATTTTATTACCTCATCTCATTTTCTTTCTTGTAATGATAACATTGTCACTTTTAAGAAAATATCTATGCATTGCAAGCTAAAATTTTATCTAAATTAATTAAAAAATTGTAACAACTGCATATAAATCTGGTCAGCCGTTTCTTGTCAATCCTGTTTCGTGCGATAAACGAGTATAAACGCATATAAACGCACAGACAAACAGACAAACATATAAAGAAAAAAAAAATCACTATATTAGGCGCTATCACATTATTAACGTCTCCCATATCAGATTTTTTTGTTATAATAAGTATAGATTAGTTTTACTGTTCTGTTTTAGCTTAAAAATATATTAAAGTTCGCTCTCTATGTACTACCTAATTGTTCTGACATTGCAAGTTCAGTGCGAAGCTAAACGCCGTGTGTTGTCTTGTTTACTGGAGATAGCAACTAACAAGACATCGTTCCGACTCCATTCCGCCATTACCGCCACGATGACCTCCTCATCATTATTATTATTATGAATTTAAAAAAATAATAAAACAGAACTTCTTAATAAAAATGTTCTTCTGTTTCATGTTATTCTTGATATCTAGATTGACTCTATATTCGTGCTATACAGCAGTATCTAATCAGATTTTCTTATGGTTCTTTTAGGTTAAAGTTATTTTGATGTTTTGATTGTCTGTAGATCAATTATAGCGATAAGAACGCCCTACGACCGCCACTTTTTGTGATGTCATGTTAAATTTGGCATTTATTTTCTGACAGTACTAAAGAACAAAGGCACTTTATTATATTCGCGTTTTAGTTTTGTTATTTTTCCTTAGAAATAAAATAAATGTTCTTACATTATTAAGTACTAAAATATACTTATGTAATTTATTACAATCCAAGCATTAATATGAACACATTAGGGTCCAAATCCCGCTCCATTTTTTTTTAAATATATTTTTGTCTTATCAACAAGTAGATACTTCCATAGATCATAAAATTATACAAAATAATACTCACTTAAGTAATTTATTATAATCCAAATGTGGTATTTTGAGGAATTTCTGCAGTGTATTCATAACGGCCGCCGGTTCAGATCGCAGGAGCGACCCGTCGAGAATATGGATCTGATGCGAACTGTACTCCGCCAACCATCGCTCTAGGTAATGACTGTATTTACCGGGATTCAGGCACCGGTTTCTAAACAAACAAACAAATATATTTATATATACATATGCCTGTAGCGGACCAGGGGCAAAAGTGTGCGTCTGTAGTCAACAAGGCAGACTGCGGGTTAGATCTCCACCCGAGAAAAAAAATATATGTAACATTTTCATTTGCCGCTCTGGTTGCAAGAGAAGTTCCTCCATCCAAAGTCAACGAAAAGTGGGAAATATAACTGTCTCAATGAGAAAAACTATACATTTACATATTTAACTATATTATATTCCCAAGAGTGGTCTAATGACGAATTTTTTTTTATATATTATTCAATATTTCAATATACGTAGGTAGGCGAGCAGTGAGACACCGACATATATCTTTTATTTTTTTTAGCTATTATTTTTTTTTAAATGCCAATGATGTTATGAATATTTCAACTTTACGCTGTGTCCCAATCGTAGCAGGCTAGGTAGAGGGAACTTAGGAATCTAATCTTAAAACATTACGATCTGTTTCCCACTTTCCGCCAATATTGAGGTCTTGCCTGTTTAGTGGCGGAACTCAACGCCGCGGTTTGGCTTTGTCTGCAGAGCGAAGAATTGAAATTATTATTTTGTTTCCTTGAACGAAAAAACGAAATTGTTAATTGATAAAAAAGCTATGAGGCCTGTCGTGGCGCAGCGGCACAAGAGTGTGACTATAACCGACAGGTTCTGGGTTCAATCCCCAGTCGAGGAAATGAAATATTTATTTTTTTCAATTTAAATATTTTTTCGCTCTGGTAATAAGGCAAAGCGCAGCGTTGAGTTCCGCCACTCAACACGCAATGCCTCAAATTCGGCGGAAAGTGGGGAACGGAAGTGGAACGGAGTGTCATAACACTGGGTTCCACTTCCGTTCCCTCTGCCTACCCTGCCTAGTGCGGAATACAGCGTGAAGCTGGAAAAACAATCAAAACTGTTAGAGCGAGGGAACTGTTGCCTGTTACAGTATGTACCACTGCATGTTATCTAAATATATCTAGATGAGAAAACAAAAAGCTTTCTATTATTGAAAATTTATAAATTATACATGTTCATTAGATTGCCAATTAAATGCGAGCGTATGTATGTACTTATATTTGATATCCTCCTTCTGTATGACTTAATCGCTTTCATTCGTATATGATTATTATTTCAAGGCTAATGTTAAATTTGTGACAGAATATTCATAGTCATTTGGAAATGAGACACAGGAAAAATATTTAATTCATATACAGTTCCAAAATGACACTTGTTTTGTGGAAATATATATTTCTGGCAAAACTTCATAAATATTACGATTGCAGTATACTATCTTAAACGCGTCCTTTTTAGTTCTCTTGAATTTAAATGATAACTAGAAGAAAACAAGAATCTAATCTATCTTTCTGGTAATATCATTCCAATAAGCATTGCTCTTACACTAACAAGAACTAAAAGGGACAAACCAGCAAAAAATATTTATTTTTGAATTACATTTGTAAATAATTAAACATAGCATTATCGTTACTCTTTTCATATAATTAATAAATTTACATATTAAAGTGCTTTAAACGATTTTTCCTAACTGCAGAACAATTGACGAGACGTAGATACCCTGAAGTAAGCTCTAAATGCTTAAATTTGATCCTAGAGATTTTCTTATTTTTCGGGAACAATGTGCAAAAGTTGAGAAACACTAACTCCAGGGCGGGCACGACTCGTTGACTGTACCGTACTTACCTGAGATCTCGTAAATGTTTAGGGGCTGAATCATTAGCCGTAATGACAGTGTAGAACGTATAGTTGTTAGCGACGGGGTCCCCGTGGGAGCGTATGTGCTGATACCATGAGTACGCCCTAGGACAAAAACAAATATATTTTTTTACAGATTACCGCTTTTTCATAATAGTGTAGGCAGAGGGAACTTATTGTTAAGACATTAAGTTTCTCACACACCGACCAACATTCGAGACATATCTTAATGGCACATGGCAGAACTTAACTCCGCGCTCCATCTACCAGAGCGGAAAAAATAAAATTGTTTAATTGAAATAACATATTTAATATTTTCTTTTTTTTTTTGCTTTGGTAACAAAGCAAAGCGAGGCGATGAGTTGTACTCAACACGCAACGTCTCAAATTCCGCGGAAAGTGGGGAACGGAAGCTTTGTAGTTCTTCTGCCTACCCTGACTTTTGTGTGTTTACTAAAAAAACTGAAAATAAAAAAATACAAATTTAAACAATATGTAATATAAGTATATTATTTTATTTATATATGATCATATGAGTAACTAGAGGACGATGGCTATCAGTCAAAAATTAAAATGTGTTAGTTTAAGCTTTTAAATGTCCAAGAGAATATCAATAATTAATCGCGAGCCATCTCCTATAATGTTATCATAGAAATACAAAAGGACTACATTAATATTCCTATAATTATGATTTAAGCTAAAACTTTCCCAAACTAGTTAATAGTGAAACATTAGTTTCTCGGGCTTTGCTTCTAATCAGAAACTTATAATTTGTTTTCTATTTAAAATATATAACCGATCAAAATAATATTATTTATTCATACTTAAATGGAGCTCTTAAATATTAGTTCTATTAATAACACTGATAAAAAGTAGACTATAAAAAAAGAAATTTGATTAAAAATTGATCCCCGACACTGAAGCAGACATTTCTATTTCTAAAAAGTTGAACAGAGTACACGGAATAAAGTATTGTTATCGGGAAATCGCAATAAAGTACAGAATTCTTATAAAAATATAGAAAACAAATTTAATCAAGCAATCTTACTCCGAATAAGAGAAACATTACGCTTCAGGAGAGGTCTGGTTGAAGTAATTTTGAGTTATTCGATTATATGATTGTGTAAGCTTTGTAAATAATAATATTTAACGAAAATGTGATTTCTTCTCATATTGGACATGTATTTAATTAAAATATCGTACATATGTACTAGTGTCGAGACACTTCGTATATATGTATCTGAATTTGAGTCAATATCCGTTGAGATGCGAAAAATCGCGTTTTATACTTCCGTAGAGGGGCAATGAATATAATTTACGCCACAATGTATGATTGAGTCCGCAAGCATTGTGTTTACAGTTAAATGTTGCCCTACCGTACCACAATGACCGCAAACAACCAATTAATTAATTGCACATATAAATACTTACTATTAATAATCAATATTTATCAATTTATTAATAATCAATATTTTTTTACAATACAATCATTTTAAACAGCTTTATACACCAATATTATTTTCCTTATTTCCTAAAAGCTAAAAGTTTCAAATAATAAATTTGAAACTTGTGTTGTGTTGTTCATTAAAACATATTGGAATTCTAAATAGGAAATTGCAAAGCTTTTAATTTATAGAATTGCATTATTGTTATGTAATTGTTTAATGATTATTCATTTCGTAATCACCAATATAATAGATTAATATCCTAAATAGCGACGACCGCAAACATAATAACAACGAAAATAAATGAAACACTAAAATGTTTCAAATGGACTTTATTCAATATACCTATACATATATGTACATGTACATGATATATTTGTATGTACCTAACGTTGAAATAAGTAACATGTATGACAAAATCGAGGTTGTCGGTTCGAATTCTTGGTGAAACATGTTGAAGACACGGTACAAAAGATTATTACGGAGTGTCTTAACAAAAGATTATTAAGAAAACAAAGGCAGGCTTTTGATTCCGCCACTTAGCACGCCATTGGCTCCAAGTGGGCGGGAAGGAGTGTGCGTTAGTAACAAAGGAAAAACAATAGGTGATTTTAATGGAATAAAAGTTATTGTTCCGACACTTTAACATTTTATATTTTTATATATGCTCTCGTTGTTGAGATACATCAACACTGGTTAAAGTACAAGGACATAGAGGTTAATATATATACAAATATATTTAGTGATTTTCAAATTATTATTATTTAGGGAAAATCCATATTATACTTAACAAGATTTAAATATATTTTTTATCTAATAAATTAGGAACAACTTTTTTTGTAATAACTAATACTACGACATCCTTTAACTCATTGGAAACCTTATCCACACCAAAAGAAATCCCTTTTCCGATAAACAATCAAATTACTAGAGAAAATACATTTATAATAACTTTTTTGTTTTCAGAAATCTATTATAATATAAGGACAGTTTAATGAACAAGGACGACGTATGTTAAAAACGTGTAGATAAAATATTTATTTATTGAGTAGGAGTTAGGCTTGCTGAAGCACATACAAACGTGCAACTGTAAACGCAACAAATCGTGGGTTCAATTTCAAGTCCAGAAAGTGAAATATTGAATAATTTTTTTCTATATTTAACCATTCCATTTCTAAAATTCGATAAGAAGTGGAGAACGCAAGTGTCATAATTGGAACGAAATGTACTATGTGAGGGGTAAAGTCGCTCGTAATAGTTATTTTATGTGTTTTTCAGTGTAAATTAGTTTAGCACATCATTGCAGGATAGGCAGAGGGAACTTGGGAACCCAGTGTTAAGGCACTCCGTTTATATAATATTCAATATGAACTTAATGATGATTTTTTCAGTATATACTATTATTTTGATTTAATCATTACATTTGACTACAAGTTGCAGTCTGAATAGCCGTATATTGAATTTGAAAGTACTTAAATATTATCTTATAAATAACAAACTTATCAAGGAAAATTTTAATTTTATGAAAAAGTTTTATAAATAGTACTATTACACGCCCATATTATTTTATGTACTTATATAAAAACGTTTATCTTTTCATGTTCAACTACAAAGATTTAATAACTTGACCTAAATAAAATATACGTTTATGAAATTATAAACGGCGTTACTAGGAGAAGATACAAAAAATAATTATAACGTTTACTATGTACATAGAGTTACAGTTTATATACAAAAATGTTCTCATGAGAAATGAAAAGGTATTAGTCGAGGAACATTAATTGCCCGTTTAGGGAGTGATACAGTGGGACGAAATTAACCGCCTGTATTGCGGTAATTTATATAGAAAAAAATATTTCGTACTAGAGAATGTTTCGCTTGGATATTTATGTAGCTATTTACTGAACCTGGATTACAGAGGAGAACGAAAATTAACTATTTAAAGCGCGTCTTTTGAAATAAAGTTTCACGAAACATTTTTCTAAGAACTGTAATTTTATATGATGCAGTGAGCAAAATATGTAATTTGTTTCTCTGCAACAAATATTGTAATGAGAAAAGCAGAGACAATAAGGGTTAAAGTATAAATTATAGGTACATGACTTATATTTATTCTATATTGTTCTCAAACCATTTTTGTCGAGTTTCTTATAAGTCTTAAGCGATAATATTAGAAATTCTAGGCAAGATCATCCCTAAATTTATTCTTTGAAGGCAAATAAATTTTCGTGACTAGTCTCATCTATTTAAATTGTCACTTTTGTTTAATATAATAAATAACAATTAGTCAATGTCAAGACGTTGTAATTAGGTACATCATGTTTATGTAATATTTTTTATTAGTTTCACGCTGTAGAGTGAACCTGGTAACCTACAGTTAGGACGTTACGTTTAAGCCACTTTCATTCTCCTCGTTTAGAGGTAGTACATATTGAGTGTTGAAACTTAACCCACCAAGCTCCCTCGTTGGCAGAGCGAACAAATGTAAATATTAAATATTTTCCATTAACTGGGATCGAACTCATACCCTGTCACGTTTAAAGTTACACGTTTCCTTTCCTTTCCCTACTTCAAGACAAGCTTCAATCAAAATTATGAAAATAACTTTGTTTTGCAACAATTAAGTCAAAATTTGTGTTATAATATAAACGTTATGTGACAGTTTTCTCTAATCTAGCGATGAGACCAACTTTGTAGCACATTAAGCGGTTAATTGTTGAAGTTAATCTCATTTTCCGAGATAATACGCAACATTTCAATTAATTTAACAAATTTGTTTGCAGTGTATGAAATTAGCAAATCTATTTACTTATCTCAAAGCATTAATAAATTATGAAATATAAATGATTTTGAAACTCCTTTATTGATTAATTATTCAGGCCCACAAACTTGTTTCAAGTCAATTAACTGATAAAATCATTGTGTTGTAAAAAAAATTGTGAAAATTGATATAAGCGGTGAGAAAAACAAAATGTTATTTATAAATGCATTATCAATTATTGAATGAAGCTTTGTATATTTTTTATGTTGTGACAATGGAAATAAATACTGTGTATTTATTTCCATTGTCACAACATAAAAAATAAATATTCAAATTTTATCCTATTTATTTCTGTATACATACGTTTATTATGTGTCTTACCTTTTCGATGGTGAAATCAGTATAGCGATGATCTTCGCGTTCGGTAGTAGCGCGTGAGCTCGTCGCGGCACAAGATCCCCATCGAAATAAGTTGCTGATTTCTCAAACACTATCTGCGTAGAGTTCCCTTGACTCGGCGGAAAGAAGTTTAAGTACCTGTTGTTAATTGTAATTATTAATAGTTATAATAAAAAAAATATATAAGATAAAACGATTATGACGCCCACGATGGCTTTCAATTAAAATATAATAAGTAAATATTTTAGACATAATCATTTCCTTGAGTGAACTTTAACTTTCTCGTTTAGTTTCAGAAACTATCTCACAACATGAAGGCCTCTCAAGATCCACTTTAACTAACAAATACTAATTGAAAACTATATTACAATGTTTCATTATAACATTCATATCAAAGATTTGAAATTATTGGTTCACAATTCAATATAATTTATATTTTTATATATAATGTACAATTTCAATCTTTTAAATTGGATTGATTGAAATAAAATATGAACGACATTAGATTTTGTCCCAATGGCAAAGTATGTAAAGATCTATTTATCATAAATGAAATAATCGTAACAAATCTTTAAGGAAAAAGTTTAAGTTTAAAATACTTTGTGGCATAAATAAAGTGACATTACTTTGTTTCATACCTATCGTGTTATTAAAAAAACTGAGTAGATATCGATTGGAGCAATTTAAATATTGTATGACATGATTGCGTGCAAAAAATAAAACTGTCTATTGCCATTATGCTACACGAACAATAAACTCCCGATTCAGAGGGAAAAATTTACTAACACGATATACATTTTTGCTAACAAAAAATGTGCAATAAAAAGAAATCGCTCGAAAATAGATTTGTATTATTAAAGATTGTTGACATTTTCAATTCGTTGTCAATCATTTGTTTATTTATAGTATTATTGCTTAAATTAAGATCAAATTTCTTGCCATTTTGTCCAAAGTTTTTGATTGTTAGAGAATTTCTCCAGAATACGCACGTATTTCGTAATGAAACAAATTGACAATTGTTTGTGACAATGTCTTTCTCGAAAAGTTGACTCGTTTACGAAAATGTACAAGACTTACATGTTACCAGGAGGAAAGTTTTAAGCATAGATGTCAGATGGTTAAGAAAGTTAGTTGCGTTGATTTTGCACGAAAACCAATTTTCTTAATAAATATAATAACTTTTGCTTTTGATATTTTAACATAAGACATACCAGCCTTGCGTAAAACACAAGGAAAATATACATTTAAAAATACAATATATAGATTCGGGCAGTATAGAAATCTACGGTTGTCTGGTTAAATTAATAATATGGCACTGATCGTAAACTTAAATATAAACAAATCTGATATACGTATATCACTTATTTATTTAATATATCCCGAAATATGTACAAACGTATAATAAATAAATATATAATAAATAAATAATAATAGTCGTACTTATGAAAATATTCATATGTTTACGTTATGTAAACATGAAAACGATTTCATATTTTTGTCCGTGTCAGAGTATTTAGAGTACAATGCGAGAGAATCAATATCAACACTCCGCCAACAAAAACCGACTATGATAGAATTTGGATCAAATATTCACACAACAATGACACGCTTTTCTCCAAACCTAAGTCACTAGATGTTAATAGTTTGTGTATACTATATAATTTAAAGCACAGGTGTATATTATAAGCGTTACTTTATCTTAGTTTAGTTCAATATATAAAACAGCATTTATAGTAAATTTGCTAATTTTACTTTTTACTCCGTTTCATTCACACAATAAATGTTTAATATAGCAGCTAAATAAACAAGTCGTACATATAAAGCGATATATTTTATTGTGGGAATTATATTACAATACAGAATACAGGCACCTCCATCTAACATTGACAAACAGTGACGCTGATTGAATCGCAATGAAATATTTGTACCACAATAGTACGCGCTTTTAGACTGTATTTGAATTACTAAAGTTCAATAAACTTTAACGGATTGCAAATGTATTCAAATAATCTGCACATTATATGGGAAATGTCATATAAGTGAACAGAGGTTGCAGCATTGATAAAATACTGACAATACCATTTCTAATAAAATACAAGCACTCTATCCTACTCATATTTAAAAACGTTGTAATTATACATTAAACGATACATAAAGATTAAGTTTTAGGAAAAGCATAATTTAATTATAATAAGTCCTTAAGTAAAAATCTCCAAATTTTTAATAAAAAATCGTGTATCACGATCATAAGCCAGTACGTTTTAAAAGTATTTAGAGCAGAATGTAGTGAATCAATAACTACGAATGTTAACAAACGGGCGACATTTATTGAACGGGATCAAACGTTTACTCTGTGATGGGTCGATCCTTTGTAACTGTCGGTCGCTCCGGATTGTGATATCAGATAGCGAATTTAAATTTATCGTATCACCTTTATATCTAATAGCCAGATTACGAATGTTTATTAATTTTTATATTGAACGAATTGATTTATTACTAATTGGTACCATTAGGAAATATGGGAGTTATCAAACTCGCAAGAGTGAGTTATATTGAAATTGTTCTTACTTCTCCGGTCTGGTTAGATAAATCGTGATGTTAAGTTCAGAACTCACAACCTCTTTCAAGTGTGTGAAGTGGAGCGTCTAAGACTAAGAACATTAGCACACCCATATTGCGATAGACAAGTCAAGCTAAGCTATTTATTTTGTTATATACTTTAATAAATTAATTAAATTTGCAATGCAAAATTTAAAGTATTTAATACAGACGTATTTAGATACTTCATTTCTATTTCGCGTGTACGGCCAATGTAATGGTTATATCTCGCGGAACATCCAGAATAAAAATAGTAGCCTATATTTTGCTCCACAAAACTCCCTATAGGTCAGTGAAAGTCCTATAAACATCGGTCCTGTTGCTCCGCAGATTAAACACACAATCAAAATAATATTGTGTAAATAACTGAAAAATACCTTGTTTTTTTTTTCCAACACAAATAGACAGAATACATATCTTCTTTTATTTTACGTAAATATATAATAAAAAAATAAAAAATTTTACTATTTGCTGTATCACAACACAATTTAAATATTCAAATGTAATACGTCCAATAGCTGTCCAAATATAAAACGTCTTCGTAAGCATACGGTGTTACTACAAATATTCATAGTAAGCATGCGTGAAATCAGACAATTTATCTTTATTACATACAGAAAATGTAGAACTCGGCGCGGAATGGTGTTATAAAAATAATCGTAAAGCTTATTTTATTTTGATACTATAAACATACGTGTATGATATTCATATAATTTATTTACGATTATAAACGTCAATGTTGTCTGTACGTATTTTTTTTAAGATAGAAATATGCATGAATGCAATTGCAAAGTTTATAGCGTGGATTATCACAGAACTTTTTAATTTCGATAAATAGTTGTTATGTATTTATGCTTAAATATTTTACATTTTTCATTTCTTTTCATGACAAGCTCTGAAGAGAGCAGATAAACTGACAGGTAGAATATTTTTATAATTGTTTTCTCGTGTTTCTTTCTTTATTCATAACTTTATTCTTAAAAACTTTTTGAGATAACGTTGTAGGTACGTCTGATCGCCTGCCACAATTATTTATATCTAGATGATTTATATCAAGCTGAAAATGACATTAAATATTCAGGTCTATTGTCCCTTGAAGTCCTGAAAAATTACGCTTCTAATGATTTAAAATCATAATTTTTCAGCATATTACAAGTTGTACTTTCCATTGACTTAAAATTGTGAATTTGTACGGAACTCTTGATGGGCAAAACAAACAAACTTGGCCGGTTTTAAAATATTTATTTCATTTAGTACTTATCTTGGGTGTTTTAAACATTGTACATTAACAACAAGTATAAATATATTTTGTTTCATAAAAGGCTGAAACAACCTTGTAAAAAACGTAAAAAACTTAAATTTTACTATTTTTTATAGTATTATTTTATTATTCCATATATAAAAAAATTAAATAGCAATAAAGGACACACATTTATCTCAATTATAATCATTCAAAACAGCCCAAAATATAATTAATCCTTGAAACATTAATGCAATTCATACGAATCTATCCATAAATCTAAAATACCAAACTATTAAATAACAAACTTACCAATCTAATCCTTTCAAATAGTTGTTGTTATTGAAGAACTGCAATTCTTCATACGTAGCCGGACTTGGCAAATTGGGCACTAAAGTTGGATGCATGGCCAGGAACGTATATAACGCCGTACTGCCCGTTTTCTGCGGTCCTATTACCAGGATCTTTGGTAATGTATCGCACCATTTACTCTTCGACCAAATTCTACGATGCCGGATATCGTCGCACGGGTTCTGTTTACATAAAAATAAATCTTAGCTCTGCAATATTAGTGAAATGTTTGTTTGTGATCTCATATCGAGGTTAAATGTTTCCTTGAATTTCTTACGCTCGAGTTGTTTACTATGAATCCAAATCGTACATTAATATGTAAGAAATAATATCTCTCATATGTATTTACGAGTAGAGCTTAGCTTAATGTTAGCGAGGACTACTTATCTATCTTATTATTACAAAAGGCAAATATAATCTAAAAGTAAAAATAAGGTCAATTAATTTCAAAGAACATTAAGGTTATTTATGCTTAAATATACGTAGAATATTAACTGAATATCAACATAATATTGAATGTAATGATAATATAAACATATAAAATTCATAATCGTCTTTCATCAATTATAATTTCATATTACCTCTTCACCTGTCAAATTATATTCACGAAATGTTAATAAATTATAATTTGATCATTTCAATTATGAAAAGTGAGCCGTGAAAATATTTCCCGTAAACGAAATTAATAATTCTGCCTCTATATTTCCAGACATAAATGAAATAGGACGCGGCGCAAAACATGCTATAAAATATTATATACAACAATTGATCCACCTTATAGCTTTTTTTAAATAAAAATATTTTAAAAATATTAAATCCATACGAGTGGATTACTGTTTTCATATTTACTAAAGTGAAAAGCTTTATAATATTTTGTAAGTTATGGCGATATATTGGGTATGGAATGTAGAGGAATCACCGAGGGAATCAATTCTGCAAATTGAATCAGCGGGTGGTTTAAAAATTGCTCCGGTGAATATGATGTAACATAACATTTTACGTCATCTGAAAATAGTTTTGATTTCAACTTCAAAGCTTCTGCTTTATACAAAATATATGTGTATAAATATGATGTCGAGTACATAAATACTAATAACACTATAAATAACAGAATTTCTGCGGTCGAGCGGTATCGGTACTACCGTATCGGTTAAAATGTTAACGTAGCGGGATTTGAACCCCCACCTCTTGGAAACCGTCCAAGCGCTGTGACTAACTAAGCCATACGCTTGTTACAACTTATTTATTTATGTTGTAAGCATCTCTACAGGGAGATTTTATCAAATTTCCGCTACCCAAAGATAATTCGTAAGAATTATCATTTGGCAAGAGAGAATGGTATTTATTTAATATTTTTACTATTTTTTGAAGTGTTATTCGGCACTTAGGAGAGAAAACTACTGTATACTCTGTTTTTTTTTTTTAATATTTAGTTTTATTTAATTCTCTACAATGTTGGTGTTTATTTTAACAAAATAACGGATACTTGAAGAAAATTAGAATAAAGCCTAACTGTAAGGTCTGGACTTCTTCCACAATAAATTGCAATCACTATACCAATATTTATAACAAAAACTTTTATAAAGTTAGTTCAATAACAATCATACAATAACAATTAATGGCAAAATACAATAACAATTAATGACAATATTATGATATTGAAAAGAAAAGTCCTTGCTATCGCCATAAATTCGTTAAATGAACTTGGGTAGTACTTGAAGTAAACTTTCACGGGCTGTGGTATATAAAAATATTTCACGAGTATTTTTTCTTTCTGCACTTCTCTAAAACTTATTTATACGAATATTGGTAAAAAGTTTGTTTCAGGTAACTAGCGAAAAACGCGCAATTTTTATATACTATTGATTAATTATAGATAGGGTAGAGATAATATATTAGGAAACTTTCATCACGTAAGTGTATAATTTTCTCAAAGTTATTACATTATCTATATTTTGATTTATTCTAATTAAAAAAGCTTTTTTTAACATTCCATTCTTACGTCGAATAGGTGAGCAACTGTTGACCAACCAGCTGTCCGAAATAAGGTCCAAGAAATATAAGCTTAAATACTTGGAAAGATGCTACTATTACAAAAGATAGAGCCAAGAAAAATTAATTTTGTTTTTTATAAGAATAAAACTTATTAGAAAATTTTTGAAAAAAAAATCGTTCTGTCACGCAAAAAAAAATGCCGCAAATATAATTAAACCAGCCTGGTTTACACTTTAACACAAAATGGCACACAACAAACAAACAACACAATAAACTTTCATTTTTCTTGACTTTGTCAAAGGAACTTGTCAATGCACTAAAATAGTATACACAGACTAAATAAATTTCTTAAATTTGTACGCAATAAAGTTAAACGGTAAATACAATATTATGCCTAAAACGCTTGAATATTCACGAGTGGCTCGTGGTCTAACAATGATCGAGTATTTCGCATTGTTGTTCCCACCTGGCGTGGGCATCCTTTATGTCTCGTACTGTTCAAGTAGGTATTATACCGTATACAATTGGGTATTCAAATATAGGTAAACTATTCTTTTACTATAAGTATTTTTTGTATTAAGTACTTTCAATCGCACGGTTAATAAAATTGATAGATTAAATAAAATGATTTAAAACTCATCGATTATTATTTTATTTATTTTTAAATATGCGTGCGTTAAGCTTTAGTTCTTGAAACATCCTAGCTGGGCGCTAAATATAAAAAAAAAATCTCACTTTTCGGTTATATAGTATATGAATACTAAAGAATATTTGGATTGTAATGTTTAGATTAAATATTTTTTTATTCTACATCAGCGTTTCGACTGCTCTATAATTATTGTACATTTAAACTTTCTAAGTAAGATTTGAATAATATAGGACTCATCTACACTGCTACAGCTTTATCTACCATAACAACAGAAAAACCAAAAATAAAAACCAAGTATCACTTACCCCCCATAAAGGATTTAATTCGTCCGGTCGTAATTGAAAGTACTTTTCAGCGAGCGCGAGCGGCGGCGCCGACGCGAGACGCACGTTGGTCCAGCATCGCAGGAACTTTACTACCGACTCGAACGTGTATAGTGCGAGACGATCGTTACCGTAGTTTGACATGTGCGTCATAAACACGTTGATCTGGATAGCAAAAGGGAAATAACAATTAAATAGCTTTTCTTCTTTTGTTATTTGGTTCGCGTAATTTAATTAAGACAATGAGAAATACAAAAAGTGCGACACTGATAAACTCAAACTACATAATTGTGCATTTTAGTATCTAATAATAAAAAAAATGTGTAAAAATATTCAGTACTAAAAGATAAGAATTGTAGTTTCATTTAAAGCTATGCATTTCCATCACTACGAGCTCAGTCGAGTGACGATATAAAGCGTGCATATGATAGACTATGTATGTATAGTTCACATCGGTTATGTACTAGTCATGAATGGAAGCATCCAATCAATTTATCGATAACGATGTTTTGATTTTTTAAAAACAAAAAACGTACACGATGACACACCAATGTATTTGCTTTAGTTGTTTTATTTTGAAGCGCTGCCGACTATCCATAGCTATACTGTGAATTGCTATATTTATGATTTACTTTGTGACAGTCGTTATATATTATTCAGATGCACGATCCATGAATAATATAAAATTGTTTTGCAAAAAACTATATGCTCTCAAGTTCACAGTTGTATTTTTAAATGTATTCAAATTATTATAATACCTTTGTAGGTACATTTTTTTTATTTAAAATAATTTTAACCGCCATTAGCATATTTATACATACAGCAATTATAAATTTATTCGTAACCGGCTGACCGTATTGTGTTTCAATTTGCATTTTGCTTCCACTTTGACATTTTAAGTAACAAACGGTACAAACCCGGAAGTCTACAACTGGCAGAATGAGCGTCAAATTAAATTTAAAAATCATTGAATCATATCAATACGAATAATCATCATTAAACCTAATATATTGGAAAAAAAAACAGCAACTATCACAAGTACCTATGCACGACAAGGTATTCAAAGAACTCAAATCTAGTGATACGTGAAAATCCAAAGGCTAGTAGTAAATTGAACTGGCACAATTATTGACGACCGTTTAGAACACTTCACGTGCGGTCCGCTCGTTTCGACCAGTAACGAGACCATCGACAGCCCACATGATTGTCGAGATAAATTCTAGCCAAATTCTAAAGTATTTTGTGGACACTACGTTTTATATGGACTTAAACGAGAAATGTTTGAATACGATATAATTTCCCAAGTAATGTACTTACATATAATAGCAACTTCCACTATGAAATAACAATATTAACCGTCCGCATACGAGAAGTAAATATATCAACCAACTATATATAAGTTTACACAAAACCACTTGGACGAAGTTCCACACGAGTATCCGCCCGCATGCAGCAAACTTGGTAACAACAATTACGAATGCAAATGGTCAATAGTAAATCCCACTTACCGGGTTATTAATGACGGTCTGGAACAATTCTCCGCCTTGTATGGAACGGTCGAGACGCTGCCTGCCTCCGGGATATCGTTCTAGGAGAAGCGTGTGTGTGAATAGGCCGCAAGTTTGCCGAGGAAGTACCATTACACCTCTATGCCGGAAACCTCGGCGTAGCCTAAAAAAGGGGCTTACATTAGTTGTATCAAATTAGCTTCACAGTATTGAGACGGAACTTGGGAGCCTAATGTTCCGTTCGCATTAAGACACCTCGGTTCTTCATTTTCCGTCCAAATTGCAGATATAGCATTGCGTGTAAAGTGGCGGAATTCAACGCCGCACTTTGCTTCATTACCAGAACGAAGAAATGAAAATATTGAGTGTTTCATTTCCTTCAGTGGGGATCGAACCGACAACCATTTACAGACACACGCTTGTACTCCTGGGTGAAAAGCTATTCAAGTTTGATTAATAAGACAATTTTTATATATACACATAATTCTGGTATTCAAAAGAAATAAAAAAGATTTTTTTTATATACACACATAATTGTGGTAATCAAAAGAAATAAAAACAAAAAAACAAATGTTGGAAATATTTTTTTTAAATGTAACAAGTTTAGAATCATATAATATAAGTTAACTTGTCTAACATATTGTCCATTTTGAATTTAGTAAATTATACACAATAATACATTTGATTTTGTTGTAATGTAATGTTTAATATTATAAATAGTATTGTTTATTGAATTTACAATAATCTATTTTGTCCAGTAGCCGATTTATTCTCCCGGGATGAGTAAGTGGCCTAAACTATTAAGCATTAACATCGCTCTCTGTTATATATTTATACAAATTAAACAGTAATACGTTACCTACGTTGAAATATTCTAAAATAAAATCACTGCGGCGTGTTTATTAAAAGGTACGTTTAAAATTATTATTCCAACACACATTTCATTTCCATAGAAAGAAAATAAAATCTCGTCGTTGGCTAGCCACGATAAAAAAATCATGCAAGAGATTG
Source organism: Eueides isabella (assembly GCA_019049475.1). Lineage (NCBI taxonomy): Eukaryota > Metazoa > Arthropoda > Insecta > Lepidoptera > Nymphalidae > Eueides > Eueides isabella. The sequence continues at coordinate 6,051,292 of CM032393.1, forward strand.
TACCTACATACAAAAACTTGTATGTAATTTAAAGTAGAATTATTCACCATTCTATGCTCTTATTTAAACAGCAAAGTAAATATGACACTCAGCGCCAATGGGAGAATTCTCTTTGGAGTAGACATGATATAAAATACTTATAAAACGTACGACGAAACATGTTTAGATTGCATATTAAACAACTCCGCGTCGCGTGGACTTTTCGGACGCAAAAGTTGGACGTGTTAATTACGACGCAATACGATATTCAAAGTATGTGTACAAACAGCCACACAAATTGCAATATTTGAAATGAATTAACATTGCCTTTATATGACTGTGTTGATTTTTTGGGTTTCGTACTTCAAAAGGAGAAAAGGAATTCTTATGAAATCACTTTGTTGTCCGCTTGTCAACATCATTTATTTCGAAATCGCTTGGAGTATCAAGCTAAAATTAATATCAAATATTGAGGAATACGGTCCCTTGGAGAACATGAAAAAATCAATCTTCTAAATCAGCGTTATTTACATTGTTTTTGCTGAACATTGCAAGAAATTCGCCGTGTAACCAACGCTATAGGATAGTTTTCGTGACTTACAATTTTGAATATATTGAAATACTCTCATGGAATTACACGGATTTATTTCATATTTTTATATTTATTTCATTAAAATGAAAATGGAACTGATGTTTAGATTGAATTCAATGCAATTTTGTTCAGATATTATTGGATCTAGACAAGAAGTGATACTCGAACGCGAATCCAATTTGTTCCAAAACTCTAGTTGGCTGTTGCATCCTATTTCGTATCGGATATTCAATCTGATACATTGGTGTCTATTGCACAGCCGACTATGTACAGAAATGCGCGTACGGTGTAGCAGGGCTTCCCCGCAACGCAACACGCATCGCTTGCGGTTTATAGGAGTTTGGTAACCGCAACACTGGCCCACTAACTATTCGCCCAGCTATCATAATTATCTATATATTAATAATATCTTTGATTTTCGAGATTGTTACAAATTTTCATTTTTTACCACAAGCTACTGCAGTTTTCAAAACGTCGGCTTTCCAAAAATGTACCTATAGAAAACAATTTACGCGATTAATCCGGGTAAAATTGTGTCATTTCAAATCTACTTAATAGTATATCTATTAAACAATTCATTGCTATACAATTTATAAATTCCGTATAAATAAATTAGATAAAAATATTTATGTATCAAAAATGATTTTCGATAAATAATTTTTCATGTGTTAAATATATACAGTTTAGTAAATATTCCGTTTTGTTGTGACAGTAAAAGTGATGTGCAGTTATTGAATACAATTTTAATATTAATAAGTTAAATAGTAACATGAAAGATTTTATAGTCACGAAAGCAGCAAAATCAATTGTTAGTTTCTTATAGTTTTAATTTTAATGATATAAGCAAATGTTTAGCTTTACCAAAATGTGTACTGCGTGGACTTTATGTACAAAAACATTTAAAAAATGCAAACAAAACATGTTGAAAATAAATCAAAATATTTAATAATTATATAAATCACCATTCATAGAAAATAAAGAAATATAATATTTAGCGTTCATTAGCGTATATAAAATAGATTTTCAATTTGACGCTGACATTTTAAATTCACGCGTCAATAAGTAAATGAGACAGTCTGAAACGTTTTAATTTATAAGTGACATTTACAATTTAATTTATTGGCGCTCGGATAAATACGGTGTGGAATGTTTCACTTATTCCTATTTACGCTTTCACTGGTCTAGCATATTATCTCGTTAGGATTTTGAATATATTTATTGATAGTTTTTAATAACTCTGAAATTTCGTTTTTTTTTTAATAAAATACAATTCTTCAAAATATATGACGTTTCAACGGCGTTCATATTTCATACGTTAACAAAATCGATAAAGTTTAAAATAATTTAAAATTAATGTAAAACCTGTAAAATAAAAACTATCTTTGTTGCAAAAATTCAAAAATATAATTTTGTATTTAGTCGACCGAGAAACCAGAACTAAGGTTGAAATTAAAACACTAGGACCGAAAAAGAAGTCATTAGTATTAAAGAAAAAAGACTCGGGCGAAAATTTTGAACGATGATATCTCGAGAAAAATGAATTTCTTAAGGAGAAATAGATGTTCTTTCAAGCCGATGCTTTAGTCTAGATTTCCCAAGGCTACATATTAGATTTACGGCTAAAGCTTTCAGGTAAAACATGTACACTGTATAGGTAAACTTATCAAGCGTATTTTAGGTGTCTGCTTTCATCTTTTACTGAACGTAAAAGTGTACGTGTTACAAATAGTAAGCTATCGCAATGTAATAATTAATTAATAACTATTTTTTTTTTCATTTACTATGATTCAAAAATCACTCGATTTAATTCGACCGATAGTCTCCTAACTTAACGAAACTTAGCTTTAATAAACGTAAATTAAAAATTATATAATCCCAATATTATTTCTCAAACAGCAACAATCTTCAACTATGGGAACTATAAACTTTTTTATTTAATTATCAATTTGCAAGTCGATACTATATTCAGTGAAGTTAGCAAATACGTAACAGCTGAGTCTGTTAACTCTGAATATACCGACCAACTCGATATAGGAAGTCGTAAACAAGTTCTGTATGTTCGAATGGTCCATAAATTGAATTTAATATTGACTCAATAGATACGATCAGATCAACTTAGCAATCAGTCTAAAGGAATTGTTACATATTTATTAAGTTCACTTTGTAGAACAACGTCGTCTACGAAGAAGCAGATTTCAATAGAAGTCGTACATTGTACTGTTACTAATAGAAGCTAAATTATAATAAATCTCTTTAATATTAATGTCTTTGAGCAATATTCAATTTCAATATTTGCTTTATTGACATTATACTGGTAAACGTAGCTAAGTCGATGAAATAATCATAAAAAGCACTAACCTGGCAGGTCTTAAGTGCGGATATTCTTCTGTACTTGTAACTTTCACATCCCATACTTTCCTCCAAGCTTCATATAATGGCTCATGGACGGGATACACGCCGGAGTGATGGGGCGATACAGAGTAGCACGAATTAGTTGGAATACCGTGCTCGATTGCAAATTGCTTGTTGAGCATCATTTCAGTTTCGAGTTGCGAAACGTTGTTGTATAAATGGGGTTGCTGGTGGTTCCACATGTGGCAAAACCTTTATAGACCAAAAAATAATATCAGATATTGGCATAGATAATAAATATCATATGCTACTATTTAACACTCGCATTAAGTGGTTCATACTTTTGCAAGGACAAATTTTAAATTAAAAAAAAATTACGCCACATACAAATAGTAAAAAAACTTAGAATGTATATATTTTTTTTAACTTTATATAATATTTTTTATGGTAGCAGTCAAATTAAACAACTTTGATATTATTTATAAAAAATATATATTATCGTTTATGTTTTTAATTCCTCTTATTCTATGATTACAATTCTTATTCATAAACAATGAATTAACTTACCAATTAAAATATTCCCTATTCTTTAACAATGCGTCATCGCCTCTGTTCTCTAAATTAGTGCCATGGTGGTAATATTTAGCACTAAACCCAAGATTGAATCGGAATCCTGGTACGAGCCTCTGCAATGCTGTTTGAGATGCTAAAAGTGCTGATACATCCTCCTCGTGTAGACGTGTACCTGTATTGAAGAAAAAAATGGTCAAATGATAACTTCAAATTCAAGTAGCCAGAGAGAACCTAGTGTTAAGGAACTACGTATTCACTTTATGCTCGTTTTAGCCACACTTTGTTTTACCGAGAGGATCGAACTCAGAAATGTCAAAAGTATTGTTAGACTGTTTTCCGCTGAGGCAGGATGGCTTCAGAGCGAAACAGAGCAACGTTATTTATAATTCTCTGCATAATTAAAAAGTACATTTTCTCGGATCATGAACTTGTATGTTTTTCAAATTTACCTTGATCACGGAACACGGTCTAAAAAGATCATATAAGAAGAAATTTATTATATTTATATGATACTCTAGGTATATGATGTGTTTAGTTGTGGGTAGCCGGTAGGTCATCAATATTTTTACTAACAAAACTTAAAATTTTAAGTGTTTTTCAATAATAAAACACTACGGAAGTATAATTAAAATCGTGGTGGAAGATAAAAGAATATATTTCATCATTACTATATTTAGTATTAATATCAGTAGACATTTGTATATAATAATATAGGCCACGAGATACTCTTGTTTTTACGACTTTCGATGATCTATTTAAAGGTCAAGCAATATCATCTTGCGCTTTACATGCTGATAATACGTTTGGTATAACATATTTTTATTTATTTTACATGGGAGCCGTACGACAATAACACAATTTAGTAGAGATTGTCTATACTAAAATTGAATCTATGAACACATACAAACTAATATAATTAAAAGAACACGTAGTTTGATATTTGTTAGTAAGTGTCACAACAAAAAAATATATCATCAAAAAAACCAAATAAATAAAATTCATCAGATCTGTAGACAAATGCATAAATGCCTAAAAGACGATTTCGGAGCGGACGTATCGTTTTATAAACACAATGTGCGATAGTCGCCATGCAAAGTCATTTGATGTACTGATCGCTTCATCAGATGACTTTCCTTATTTTGCAACAAAATCACAATACATACATAAGATAAGGGTTGCAATATTTATTTTATTTTGTAGTACTTCTTGATTTAAACATACAAATTTAGCTATGGGATAATCATTTTAAAATTGGATGGTTTCTAATTTATAATAATCCAAAGATAATGTTTACAGATACTTACAAAACAATATTGTTTTTTAACTATTAACTTATTATTTTGTTATTTTGATAAGATTACAAGTTCAGTTTTAGAGTAAAATGCAAACAATCTCGTTAAAAATAGCAAATAACATTATTATATAAGATCTAAGTGTGATTGGTTCTAGATTAGAACCAATTGTACTTAAATTAAATTTTAACTCGGTATCTATAGTTTCATTGATGTAATTCTAGCAATTTATCAATATTGTAGAATTACAATATTAAATAATAAAGTAGCTTAAATATCAACGTATGACCTCGATTTTATGCTACACAAAAGCGTTAGACGTTTGTTCAGATGATGTTAATATTCTCGTCAGTTAAAATAATGATGTTTTCATTTACTTAGATACTATTAGCAGAAGCATAGTTACATATGTTACATGTTCTGTAGCCCATGTGAATACCAATGTAAGCCCAGTAATTGCATTGAATCATTGACTATGTATTTCTTCTATATATAAAGTTATACACCTACAAGAAAGCTTAAAACATTTACAAATAACACCTACCTACTATTATTTAAATAGTCGCCTTTCAGGACCTTGATATTGCCTAATGGCTTAGTTTTTTATAGCTCAATTTCCGATAGTTACCTAAATGTCAGCTAATGCTACGTATACAATATTTTAGTTACCTGACAATCCAAGTATAACATTAATAAAGATATAATCTTCGACATTTGAAATCGATATTAAGTTATCATTTTTATTTTAATACGTTACGGTTATTAGGGGAATGCACTACTATAGTTACGTAAGATCACATAATTTTATCACTCACTCAGCTTCACGCTGTATCCCGCATATGGCAGGTTAGGCAGACGGAACTTGGGAACCTAGTGTTAACACACTCTGTTCCACTTCCGTCCCCCACGCCCCACCACATAATTATTATAAACATTAGACAAATTTGAAAAGAATTACCGTTTTGTTTTCATTCTTTCACAAAAGAGCGATTATATCGCGTTTGAGAGTCAACGTAATAACAATAATGGTAATTTATTAATTAACTTTGCGAAGGATTCCGACACGCTATATTAAATACTTAATAACGAAAGTAAACGGTGTAATATCGATGATTTTCGATTATCCAGCGAACGCGTTCTGAACGCTAGAGCACGTCCTCATGCGTAACCGTTTTATTGCATTATTACAGATTATTCCAATTGAAATGTATTAAATAATGAAACTTATTAGTGTGTACTTAAAAGATGATAAAATAAATAGCTTTTATAGACAACGGCTTATAAAATCATCAATTAAGATCACATCTATGAGTACGTATGTAATTCAACCTACATTAGTTTTAGGAACATTTAGCATAAAACGTAAAACGTATGCCTTGATTGTTATAAAAAAAATGATAAGTAGATATCCTCCTATACATATGTACATACTATTATATTATATTAATAAAGTAAGTAAACGATGTTCATTTATGTATTCATAAACGATTTTTTTAAAGAAAGGTGTTAAATTTGACTAATAATGCAGTAAGTTATTATGAATATTACTAAGTTTCAAGTTTTTATTTTAAATATTCATATAAAATTTAAACATAGGTAAAACAAAATGAGATTCGGAAAAGCATTAAACACCAAGAGAACACAAAAGGAATTAGATTTACCTGATAATATAGGATAAAACTGAACCAGTCACGTTTCCAAAGGGATGAGGTCGATCCTGAACAAATACCATTTCACACGTTCTACAGTGGATATTATTGAAAATAAAAGCGTAAAACGCCTATGCCTTGGAGCAATTTATTAACCGAAAGGTGATGGTAAGATAAACCTCGCCCTCTTTTCAGATATATTTTATATTAAAGCTTTTTGTTTAGTTTTTTCAGATTTAGGGGACAAAAAATGTTAAAGTAGCTATGAAGTAAGTAAAACTAAATTTGGAAGTACATACTTACCATCGAAGGTTTTATAACAAAATTATTCACAAAATCTTATTTTAAATAGCCAAAAGTAATATTAGTTTATGTGACAATAAATTTGATTTGCCATTTGCAATAATATTAATAATTAATTAATTTTACATCATAATATTTTTGTAACGGAAAAATAAATTGTAACAAGCGTAAAATAATAAAGAAGGTTAAGAAAGAATATACTTATTGGACAAAACGCTTGGACAGTTTCCAGAAGACACAGGTTCGAGTCCCATAATACATTAAAAAAAAATACATTTTTTGAAATCATTTTCTAATCCTAACTTGAAGTAACACTTAATAACAGTGAGAAAAGAAATGTTTTCCTAATGTAATTAAGTAGCTATTTAAGGAATATAACATAGAATGAGTAGTTAGAAGGTAAAAAATGTAAATAAAAAGCCAAAATTGTATTTATAATAAATACATAATGTAATTTACGTCATGGCCACAGAAAAAAGTTTAAGCCGATTAATAGCCTTCCTAGCGTTCACCTGTAAAGTAATCACCGATTAGAAAGGCAGCAAAATTGTCGGCTTCACCGGCTAGCCGACGATTAATCAGTACTTTAGTAATCTAAACACATTAATAAAGGATGAAGTGGATTAAAAAAATATATTATATACTTAACTAAATAAATCTTTGAAAGCTTTACCTTACCTTAGGTAATTTGTTCTTTGCGTCGACATGCATTATTGTTGTTCAGTATTAACTATTAAGGCGTTAGTAGGTAGTTGTGGCATAATTAAAGTAAAAAAATCTATGCGCAAAGCGTAGTGGAAATAGCTAGTCCGTACGGACTCGAGAATTTTTTAAGTATATATTCCATAAAGTTAATAAAATAAATTAGATATTATTTAACAGCAAATTCATAGTTCAATTAGAAACCATATTAATTTGCGGTTTACGGTGAACGTCTTTGTATTAGAAATTACTCAAAGATAACCTCACGATATTATCGGTCGCCTTTACAACGATGGCGCGTAAGATAACCTACATAACAGTGATATAAATTTGTTAAGCTAAGCAACAAAATTACCGCTAATGATATAAATGAGTCAATCGTTTTAAATAGAATCATGTTTAGTTTGGACAATTGTTAGTGTTCCGCACCTCGTCTGAATATTTAATGTCAAATATTCAGATAAACGGTCCCGCGCAACACAGAAAAAAAAATGAAGCTTTAAAATCAACGCAATCAAAAGATACGATGATTCGTGCATCATTTTTGCTGCATTTGTAATCAAAAGCCTACATGAAAGTTCTCACGAACTGAGAACTTACAATTTACAATTTTAAACTTATACAACTATCTATAAATAAAATTCAAAATTCATTACAAACTTATGTGTGTAGTTAATTTTATAAAAAAAAGTGCACACGCCCGCAAATTTAAGCTTTCAATTTTATTCGTTCTGTAAACCAAACTAAATACGGGAGATTCAATCTATCAAAAATTACACTTTTCTTCTATCAGTATTGTAACTAAAATATTTATAATTATTATTTTTGTCATATACTTAACTTATCTTATCAAATTTTATAAATCGACTTGATTTTATTTCTAAATTTCAATACAGTGAAGTTCCGATGAAGTTGACATAACATATTACAGCAAAACATAGATAAAAATAGTTGTACAATACTGCATATCTACAGACATAGTAGCTAACGTGGAAATCAAGCAAATAAACATCATAAAAATGTTCTATTACCAGACATTCATGAGTCAAACCATTGAAATTCGTGATTCATTCAAGTGGTATACGAAAATATAACCAATATTTGTGGTCTTTATTAATATTTTCATGCTCGTTCAATTCAACGTATCGAACGCCGCAAATTTTGGTGGCCACATGTCGACAATTGTGGCTCTCAAATTTGTTGTTCGACCACTATGAATATTTGTTTAAATAATCAATAAAAACATAATAACGTAAATTCAGTGTTGCATTTTCGAGTAATAACACAATTAAGAGATGAACATTATGATGATTTAATAAATTTGTCAATATTTTGATGAATAATAACAATAATGTTTTAAGTATCAAGAACTACAATAAAGTTTTTTTTCTATTAGATCGTTTTTGTAAATTACATAAGATATATAACTCAAAAAAAATCATATTCTCTCACATAATAAATGTGTGTGATTATTATACATTTGTCTTACCTTCCTACGGTATGTTTATTTTAATATTTGATAAATAAGATAATAAAAAAGTACACTTACCTCTTTCGCCAACAAAGATGTCATCAATATCCACAAGTATCCATCTATCGAGGCTCAAGCTAAGCTGGCCATGGCTGAGATAACTCAGTGCGTCGAGGAACAGTATACGGTGTAACCAAAACTGGAGTCCGGATCCAAACAGAACTCTTTGGACGCCGTCCAAACGCCCGTGGTCTTGTACTACAGTCGCTAATGGCATTCGGTCCTCTATACGGAAATAGAAATATGAAAACGTTAATAATTAAATTTCATCGATGTTTGATATCAATATAAAAATACAACTTCGTCAAAACATACCGTGTTGTTAAAAAGGAATAACAAACAACTCGCCCAGAGACTACAAGACAGAAAACGATATTTTAATACAATATTTGTAGAAAACATTTTCTACAAAAGCCGCAAAATTGTTAGGAGCTCTAAAAAACAGAGTCGCTTTAAAACGTTTCTGTTAGCGAACCTTGTTTGCGGTTCACGGAACTGACCCAAAATACACACCCACGTTACGAAACAAGGCTAATTCCAAGAAACTGTTGAGGTCTGGAATAATGGCCAAGTTCTTGCTAATAGGCTTAAAATGGAATACGAGCCCACGGCTGTACGTTTTGTTATTAATTAGAATCATCTATTAGACGATTCATTAATTAATGTTATTATAATAACGGACTTGTTTATATTTAAATTTACAATTTCAAATTTACATTTTAACAGATTATATCAGTCGGTAAATAACATCCAAATTAATTATTATTTTCACAGTATAACATTAAAAATATGAGTCTAAAGAAGATTTTACTATATCTATTTAGACCGTATCACTAAACAATGACGCCGTGACGTAGTATTAAAAGGTAGTTCGTTTTTCATAATACCAAATGTCAGATAATATAATATTTACATATCTATGTATCTGCAAAACATATTCACATTTAGTATGTTCACATGTTATGTATCTGAGAATAAATATGAGGCAGCACGCAATAAAATATGTGTACATTACTTGCTAGGATCAACATATATAGAAATAACAGAACACGCGTGAAAGCGAGTAAATATACAGGAAGAAAAGTGGGGAACTGTCAATTTGCGCATTTTTATAGACTAGGCCCCGAGCTCCCCTCGAGATAAGAATTGTTTTTATTGGTCTGGCTATCAATTTAAATAAGTAATTGACTTTCCCACACCGGGGCAAAGGCCTCGTTGAGGATATTTTACTCAATAAACTGTAATTGTCTTAATCGTCAAGGACGATCATCATAAAGTTAGCCATTTTATTTCATATGAATCATACTAGGGGTTAGTTATAGTCTAGTATTTCTTTTACCTTGTAGACGTTTTAGGAATTTATGCGTTTAGTTATTAGGTATAATTTTGATTGGCATTGTGTCACTTGGTTTTTATTAAATTAACGGTGAGGCGTAGCGTAACAAATTCATTTGACCTTTTAACAAAAGTTATGAAGCTTATGTAATAGAAGAAGACCGAGACCAACCAAAGAAACGCAAATTTTGAAAATGTGCCTTTACAATTGTTTTAAATTCTAGCATATCAAAAACCAATATATGATATACATGGCAAAGTTTAGTAACAATTAAATAAAATTTATAGTACGAATAAAAAAAATGTAGTCTTACGATACAGTTTTTTTAAAAAAAAACTGGATTTTGTGATTTTTCAATTACATAATCAATAAGACTCCTCTCCTCTAAGGCTCCTAAGATTAAATAATTTAAATCTGGAAGAAATAATATGCAATCATTTCATGAATAAATAAAAACGACACCAACGATGGGTTTTGAATTCTTGAATTTGATTCAGATTACAAGCAGTTATTACCAAGACCATCTCAATTACTCTTGCACCATATGATTATAATTAAATATGAAAACATAGTGTTTAGTCACTTTGTTTCCCACTTTCGGCAGAATTTCCGAGACATTATACGGCCTCATCACAAATGTATTTATAGTAGGCAGATAAGTATGTTTACGAGATGCGCTAAAGATCACGTAATCTAATGTTAAACAATTGACCTAGACACAGTATAGGGTGTGAATCCGGCCAGCGCAAACAGACGATCCCTGCTAATGAGTAAGTTGAATGGCTTCATTCAGTATGTATGTTAAGTATGCAATAAATTTTACAAGATTTATTATTTATCTACGTTGGAAAAATCTCAAAAAAAATTGGTTATGTAATTCTTTAAAGCAAAGTAAAATTTTTAGATGTAATGCCGCCTTCGGATATTTTGTTTACTCATCATTTGGCACTTAGTTAATGTAATTATACAATGAAAATTGATTAAACATTTAACATTTCACAAGAGTATTTTATATTTAAAAATTTACGTATTTTTACATAGAACGGTTATAAGTGGCAAAGTTATTGCATCCACTTAAACGAAAGAAGAAAATCAACTAATAAAAAAAACTCATTTATAAATCAAGAAAGTAAATTCATAAGAAATTAATAAAAAAAAATCTTATCGTTTATTTTCAATACATATTGATATTATAGGTAGGCAATGTCCCTATAAGTTTCATGGGTCATTAGCACAGAGCGTGTCCGAATGGCGCCAAGTATTGTTATTCATAACGTGCGGCAATCGTGCCGGAATTCCAGTGATGTCATCTAATTCGATATTTTATGAATACTGTTGTGTCGCACGTAAACCCTTCCGTGCCACACATTTTTATTTTTGGGCATAATAACGTATTTCACGCGTGTTTGCTAAAGGAAAGAAAACGTTCGTGTTACGTGAGCTGACGGAGAATTCACCTTTTATCGTTGGGAGATATACATTGGATATTACAATATTTACGTATTTTATTGATGATATGCGTAAGACGAGGTAACAATGTACTTTATGACTCCAATAAATATTGCCTTTATATTCATTGATGATATTCAATTTATTATACACTATACAATACCAAACATAATATATTATTATGTATACATACCGCTTGATCCATAGTCATTTTGCCTTAATGCCCAAGCCACAGGTTCATAAGTTGAAGAATTTGCACGAAATACTGTCCAATGATCGCCTGGCAAAGATCCCCAAGCGGTTTCACCAGCACGAGCTAATCTCAACACTGGCGACGCCGGGTTTAAAGCAGCATCCTGAATCAAATATGCTAAGTAAGCAAAAATATAACATGACGTACACATGCAGGATTATAATTCATGTCAAGTAAAATACGGTTGTTAATAAATATTATAATCTTAATCTTAAATAAATATTTAATTGGATAATAAGAGAAAAGTAAGAAATAATACCTCCTCCTACACGCTCCGTTTACATCTACTTATTACACTACCACTATTACACTCTTATGTAATTAAAAACATTTTCTGTTAATCTGTCGATACTGGTACTTTTACTCTGAACAACTTTTACTCTCTATAACACTATGTAACAAAACAGTTAGTATAACATATGCTATGTAACATAGTTCCTCCAGTAGGATTTGAACCTATACTACATGACATCTTAATATTCAGTCTCATAATAAAAACACCATGACGATATCAAATTGAAAAATAGTAAAACCATAATCATAAAAGTAATTTCTCTTAAAGGAAGAGTAATAGCGTCGGTGACAACATAGTATGTAATAAATCAATTTACCTTAAGCCTTAAATTGGTATGCATGAAGAGTGGAAATCCTTTCAACTGAGCGCCAACAAGGCTCTCCTCCCCTGGTGTTGCAAATCCTACGACCCCTACTGAATATTCTCGACAATATTTGTCGAGAAGTTCTCGATTCCATTTGTCCATATTTGCATACTTCGACAGCGACTCGAACACAATTACGCCGTATCGCCCCTTATCCAAAGTGGTTAACACTGGCAGACTTTTGCCCGCTACTTCCACTTTATACCTGTTCATTATTTAAGCATTATAATTTTATGTTGTGTTTTATTATAAGCACATTACGATATACTTTGTGATACAAACTTATGATTATTATATTTGCATATTAAATTACCGTATGTATAACATAGAGCAAAATAAAAAAATGACCTTATAAACAATGGTAAATAAAGCTTCAACTCTTAAAGAACCATTCAATATAATAAAAATTACTCACAAATAGATAAATTAAATAAAACAACTTAATATGAATACTTAATTATTATCAGGCTTGCCACGACAGGCATACAGCACAAACGTGCAAGTTAAAACGCGACAGATTATGGGTTCAATTCCCAACCGAAGAAAGTAAGTATGTAATATTTCTTCGCTTTGGTAAAGAGGCAAAGTGCGTCACTGGGCGCCGTCACTAAACAGGCACTGCCTTAAATTCGACGGCCTTATTTCGTCCTTGCCTTATTCGTCTTAACACTAGGTCCCCAAGTTCTCTCTGACTACCCTGCTATGCGGAGCACAGCCTGAAACTATAAGTAAATTATAATGTTATGTAAGGGTCAAATAACTAAAATAAACCAAATAAGCATAATATATAAATGTACATATTTAAATGTCGCAAGAATATAAAACGGTATTATAGCCCTAAAGGCGTCATTGTCATTCATCTTAATACAAAAGCATGTTTTAGATATTGAGTCTAATTATTAAAAAAATTACATGTCCTTTGGAAAAAGTGTACAAACAATTGAACAGCGAAGAATGGATAAAGCAATTACTATCCTTGTATAAAAAGATCTTTGATTTTCGCGATTATTACACTTTTATAAAATAAATTCAAACTGAATAATCCTGTATGTTGAGTATTATGTATTTTTAGAAAATCTTTGTTTTGAACATTTTGCAGTAGTCCGTGGCCACGGATAGACTATTTCTTACTCACTTACTTATTAAAGCTGTAAATTAGCTATGCAAAATAAACGACCTTAAAAATTTTTAGGATTCTGTGCCTTGAAAAGAAAAAATTGAGGCCTGTTGTGGCGCAGCGGCACAAGCGTGCGACTGTAACCGACAGGTTCTAGGTTCGATCCCCAGTCGAAGAAATGAAATATTTAATATTTTCAATTTAAATATTTAATGTTTCATTTCTTCGCTCTGGTAATAAGGTAAAGCGCGGCGTTGAGATCCGCCACTCAACACACAATGCCTCAAATTAGGCGGAAAGTGGGGAACGGAAGTGGAACGGAGTGTCTTAACACTACGCTCCCGGGTTCCCTCTGCCTACCTTGCCTCAGTGCGGGATACAGCGTGAAGCTAAAAAAAAATATAATATGTATATATTATTAGAAAAATGAAACTTTAAACAATTACATAGTGTTTTTTTCCAATCGTGAAAGAAATCATAATAATTTACATGTATTTTACGTATCTACACATTTGTCGTGTCACAGAATTGCGTTTTTTATAATTGTCAATTAAAATCGAACACAGAAATGCTATGTGAATAGATGTTATGTTTTCCAATTATTATGAGAATGTTCTATTGTAGTAATATTTTCTATTTTTATCGGTGAAAATAAACATGACAATCAAAGTATTGAAATATTTAGTTTTAATTAGTTTATCGAATAACACACGTACACAACTGTGGAAACGTTGATAAGTTGTATATACAAATATAAGATAGGAACATATTGGTTAAATTCGAAGATATGAAAGGAAAGTATCGAAACGTTCATTTGCTGGAGTTAAAGCGCATTTCAATTTGGACGTTCAAAAGCGCACATACTAAGGTAAAACGGTAAGTTGCAAATAGCACTTATCTACCTTGCTGAAATATCTGTAATTCATATACTCTTAAACTGTAATATATGCTGCACTCGTTGGAAATTGGCGAGTTGGCATCGCAGTACATTATCAATATTTGGTATTGAAAATGGGATAGTATGAACTCAAAATCTGATCACGTTTAGGTATAGTGGTGATTGTATAGATAAATTAGCTTGCTATAGTCAGATTCTAATTATCCTAATTAATATGTCCTCCTATTACGGGAGACAGTGCTCAATTTAAATCTAAGCACGCGAAACGGTCCAATTTATCCGTGAACCGAAAGCTACGAGGCCTAATTCGTGATAAGGGAACGAGTGAGTTGAATAACAGGGGCATTACGATAGAGGCCCACGATCCCTGAGATAATAGAGGTAATCGTTAAAGGGTCGCGTCGCACTCATATAAAGTGCAAAGTGTAATGAAGTCAGAAATTAAAAGCTTTTTAGTTATTTTTTTTTGTATAGATTAAAATAGAATACCTAAATTAGGCAGTATACTTTACAGTGATATAGCTTTAAGGTATAATATTTCTGCTTACAATTGGTTGCAAATGTGGAGTTAAATACAACGCAGATAAAAGGAAAGCAATAAAACTGTTCATACTAAACAAGTGAGCAAGGAGTGTTATAAACAAGAAGTTGTGAGAGCACGAGACGTCACGATAAGGAGCGCTCGCGGTGGAGACTGGCTCTAATGGCGGTAGCAAAGTGCTACGAGTTAGTAAACTAACGGCCGCCGCAACCGCCTGCTTCTATACAACTTAGGGTCCGGTCCACAAGTTACTAGCTTTGTTATTAGGCGCTTGAATAAAATCTTTAAGAGACAAGTGTTTCGCCCTTGATTAAACTAAATCCAAATAACTTATATAAGGCCACCTACTGTTGTTTGTTTGATAATTAATCTTTAGTAGATGACACAATAAATATGTATGTATATTTAAAAAATCTTACGAGTGAAGATTTGAAACAACGACAAAAGATTAAATTGAAGCACGCTTAGGAGGTACCCACTCAAACCTGAAGCGATCGTAAAATCAGTAAACGGCTATTATGTAAATGTGAGCCATAAAATTTTCCATTTCCAGATCACTTGAACAAATCAAGCATTATTGCTCCTTATCTTTTATAGGATAAGTTTTGAAAGAATTAGAATTGCGGAAATTTATCCAAACGTAATTAAATAATTTTCGACAGCAATGACGTTTAATGGGGAAAAGGCAATGAAAGGCGAGGCGCGATACCATTTCGACTGAAACTAACTGTGACCGCAACGACTTCCGCTAGGCGAAGCGGCAACGTGAAGCTGCCACCTTATAACTTTACATTACTGAACACATTTACTTGTAGGGAGCACGGTATTAATTAGTGTGCATCACATGAGCAGAATAAGATGTCTCAATTATTAACAACAATTATTAACACTCTGGAATGTATCACCTGTTATGTAATACAATGCGACGTACGTGCTACATGGGAGAAGTTCATTAGAGTAGATTTAATTAACGTTAAGATACAGACAAGAAATTTTAGTAAGTCATTTTTAAATAAGCGTAAATAGAGGCCTGTCGTGGCGCAGCGGCACAAGCGTGTGACTGTAACCGATAGGTTCTGGGTTCCCCAGTCGAGGGAATGAAATATTAAATATTTTCAATTTAAATATTTAATGTTTCATTTCTTCGCTCTGGTAAAAAGGCAAAGGCGCGGCGTTGAGTTCCGCCACTTAACACGCAATGCCTCAAAATTCAGCGGAAAGTAGGGAACGGAAGTGGAACGGAGTGTCCTAACACTAGGTTCCCGGGTTTCCTCTGCCTACCCTGCCTCGTGCGGGATACAGCGTGAAGCTATAAAAAATAACTATCATTCACATATAGTAGTTGTGTGAAGTAATTGTAATCAATGGATATACACGAATAAAAAAAATGTTTTAGTTTTGACGAGTTTATAAGTGAAATTTCAACATTAACGCAATTGAGCGTACCAAGCACGCACGCTTAGGGGACAGACTGACCCTCCAGGTTAATTCGCAAAATTACATCCAGTAACTGTATTTGCTTCCGTTTGCTTCCCGTTTTATTAATCTTTTAGAGGCCAAAAGCAAATATGACTTGGAAATTGTCAATTTACTACAGCACTATTTCAATTTACGTGCAATCTACAGGGAACAAAGTAACTCCTCTTCAGTGCGGCACTTTTTCAGATATGATTTTATGTTTAAAAATATTTTATGAGTACAGTAGAGTAACCTTCAAGATTATAATTTGTACCCCATAATGTTGACAGACGAAGTCTTTTTTTATACTTTCAGTTAATATAATAACAACGTCAAGCACTGTTTATTATTATGTTAATTATTAGATATGAAAACAAAATCAATATTCCACAGACAAACTAAATTGTAAAATATCATAATTAAATAAAAAAAAACAAAACAGAAATAGTAGATATACTTAAAAACCTAACTTTAAAGTTTAAGCCAAGTTAAAAAAATAGCACAAGAAAAGCTATTCGTAGCCCGTAAAACATGTCATAAGCGAGCAACACCGACATCAGTTAAGTCAGTTCCGAACCGATTTTTATATAGCGATAGAGTGACAGGGACTGGAGGAAAGAGCCAGCCGGAGGGCAAACACGATAGATAGGTTTATGCCCCGCCTTTCGGGCCGACTCCTTCAACTAGTCTGTAAACACTGTACACTAATAGCTAGTCATCAACAAAGCAGCTTGAGTAAATATTGCGACAGCTTTTAAGACATTTTACTTAATTACTTTTGCGAAAAGGATATAAAAGTATTAACTTATGATACTACATAGATGCCATTAAAGTACCTACTTATATAGAACCTACTAATTTATGTTTAAAAACAAACTTAAATATATTAAATCTTAACATTTATACATAAATAAATATAATTTATCTTAAATTAGTTCCTCCAAGACTGCGCAATTAATTCAATAGAAAAATAAAATATAAACTATACAAAAATATAATATCTAAATCATAATATTTTATTCTCAAACCAAATTTTTGTTAAAAAGTATTCCGAAATGTGTCTAACATTCCCAATCATTCTATTACAAGCATGTATGTCATACATTTTTTGAAATCTCCTGTCTTAAATTGTTAGATTAACAGAAGTAGAAGATACAGAAACATTTAACAACAACTCTCTTTTATTTTAATCATACACATTGTTAACGACTGCGATATAGAATTTTAGCTTGAGGGAAATAAAGGATTAAATATTGAGATTTCAATAATACGAGTAACATTCTTGCTGGTAGTGAAAAGCTAATTAACAGATAGTCATTATGACTATATTTGCTTAATTAACTAAAATAGAAAAAAATTACTCTTCATCTTCATCTTTATCTTTCCTGAAGATAATATCGAACGAATTATATAAAAAAAAGTACTCGTATATTGAACTTTCTTATAATGATACTCAACTTCAGTTCAGCTGTATCCCGCACATGGCAGGGATGGCAGAGGGAACTTGGGTACCGAGTGTTAAGATATTCCGTTCTATTTCCGTTCCCCCGGGCGGTGGAACTCAACGCCGCGCTTTGCCTTGTCACCAAAGCGAAGAATTGAAAACATTAAATATTGAATTCGAAAATATTAAATATGCCATTTCCTCGAGTTGGATTGAACCCATAACCTCTTGTTTACAGTCAGACGCTTGTGCCGCTGCGCCACGACAGGTCATGTTATAATAATACTTTATTTTAATTAAAAATAAAAAAATATTGATATGCTTTTATTCAATATTTAACACGTACTAATGTCTCTTACGTTAAAATTAAGTTGAGTACGTGGCGTATTATTTTAAGTAAGTACATTATTAGTATGAAATGACTTTGATCCTGCATTGCAAACGAACGTATAATGGACAGTTCCGAGTTATGTAGCTACAACACCGATTAGAATATCCGAAATACACAGAAGTTAAGAACTTGCAAAATTCGAAGAGGAGTTCATTAGCCGTATATTTGATATTTTTATTAAATTTTACATATTTATTAGTGTATTTTGATTATAATTGCAACTAAAAGTAGCCGAAAAATAGTCAAATGGTATCGAAAAATAATAAGAATACATTCTTACCGTATACGGTTAGCCACAAGTAACTCGGCAATATCGCGTCCCAAACGAGAGTAAAGAGATTCTGCTATCACCAACACTTTGGCGTCAATGCGTAAACGTGCATCTGAGCGGTGGTCGCGTGCTGTTTGTTGCTGGGATGCGAGCAACGAACATTGCGACAACGGCCGCGGCACTCGATCCCGCCACACTAAGCTGTAAACCAAAATTCTGTAAAATATCTAGTAGAACAACATTTTTATTATACATTTTATAAGACATGTTAATAAGATATGTATTGTAGAGGGTGTAGAACAAAATACAAATTTACTTATTTACTTACTTACTACTTTGTATGTTAACTAAGTGAAAAAGTAAATAAGATTACATACTAATAATCAGGTGGTTTTCCAACTAAAAGATGCATAATTGAAATTTATGTTCCAATAATAAACCGTATAGTGAGCAAAATATGGTAACTATCAATGTCAACACCGACTACTTTTCTAGATAAAGTTTTGGTTTTATCCAGTAGCAAATAATCTTTCCCGTTACAAACAGCTTTTAATTCATTATTTACAATATAAGTTCAAGTAATTAAAACTTTACTAAAATTGATCACTTCGTAATCTCCTAGCAAAATTTTGATGAAAATCAATCAAAAGCTGCCAAAGTTATGGCTGCGTTTAAAGCCGGAGCCACATCAAAGAGCCATTACGGTCTATCTCAAAAGCGTGAGAATAAATAAAAGGCGGAATTTGTGGGAAATATTTATACGTAGGCACGGAACCGTACCGTGGCTGAGTTGCCTCTTTGCTTTAATGAAAGCCCTGCCCTATCCGCCCGGGTAAAACTTTAACGAGGAGCTGAAAAGAATAACTGAGGCAAAGGCACTGCTTATTTGCTATCCAATGGAGGCTATTACGGTAAGCAAAGCAATTCATTATTTACTTTAGACGTAACTGATATTAATTAAACTGTTAATTTTAATATCATTCTTAACCCATACAACAGTTTTTAAAACGGGCATATCTATTATATAGACCTAAACAGTAAATATATTCATATTTACAATTAATATAAAATTTGCATTGAGATAACGGTTCTTAAAATGATCGAACTTAGTAGTGTTTGGGAAACAGCTTCCATTAATTAGGCAGAACACAAGTTTCGCTATAAATTTACAAAGTCGGGAAAACTTGCCGCCCCTGCCGCTCATCGCAGCGGTGTAAATTTAAGCCGATAAAATAAAATATTATCGTCCTAGCTACACGACATCCGCCCTAATTACATAAAATCACGTTATAAATTACTCTGAAATATTCGCCTCCTCGTTCTAATTTAGAAGTGAAAAGCTGCCAAACAAAGGGCGACAAGGACGCTCGGCACAAAGTTAAACGCTTTTAATTCTTTTGCGAAGCAATTTCCTGCGTTAACGGCTAATTTTATGCGCAATAAATCTTTGCCAATATTTCAAACAAATGGTCATCATATCTTAATAAAGCCCGAAACTTATCCTGAAACACTAGAAGATACAAAGCTCATATAATATTTCATTCGGTAGATACTGCTCACCATTATATAAAGGTACAATAGATGCTGACCCATGTCTCAGACTGAAAGCAAATATTATATTTAAATATATAATAGGATTGAAAAGCTTTACTGGCTGTCACGCAATTCAACAATAGAGTGAAGGTAAGTCCACAACTGTCAAAGCGCTACTATCCAGCAACTTTGTGGAAAATCAAAGGATGTTATTAAATCAAAATTACGTTAGCAAAATCAATTGACCAATGTTACTCATTAAGTTGATATGAAAAAACAATTTAACTATTCTTAGTACACTCTTTTACGTCCAAATATCTATGTAAATTAAATACGAATATATTATAGGAAAAGTATAAATCAATACTATATCTTAGTCTATGAAATTGAGAAATTCAAAGAAGATTTATTTAATACTACAGGATATTGTAATTTTTTTATTTCATCGGCATTATTTATCTAAAAGTGTATATTAAATATTTATTCCCTAAGGATTATAATGTCCGAAAGCTAATGGTCCTGTATATTAATAAGTATATACCGTAGCGTTTGGCGCTTCTGTCTACCACGCTGTAAAACTAAGTAATTAAGAAAAAATATATATATATATTTTCAAATTAAATATTTAATATTCTCCTTTTTCGCTCTGGTAGCAAGGCAAAGTATGGCCTTGAGTTTTAACACAAGGTTTCCAGGTTCCTGCTTAGTTATGTGCTGGATAGGGCGTAGGGTTAAAAAAAATTCAAATTTCAAAAGAGATTTAGTTTCCCCTGTGATGGTGCCTATACCTATTAGATTTTACAAATATTATCTGACCAATGTAAATTAATGAGGTGTAGATAGTGCAAATAAACTAAACGAATATAAGTTGCGGTTAATCTGCCTTATTATCTAACAAAACATAAAATATGTTTGAACTGAACATGATTAGTTATGACTAAAACCTTAATTTACCGTACATTAAAACATACAATGTATGAAACGTTGTAAATGCTGTTACATCTAATGTTATATTTTAACAAAATGGAAACAATAGCTCGCTAATCCCAATATACAGTGAGGTGACCGAGCGCAATAATTTCATAATATTAATTTTCCCAACATCGACGTGTTTGCTACCGATAGTTAACAAGTAAATTGGATATTGTGCGAATGACGCATATTTCAGCCAGAGTAATTAATTATGCCGAAGCGTGTTTTACGACGTTTTAATTTAAAATTAATAACAATCGCATGACTTAAATTAAAAACGACACGTGTGACGCAAATCCTTACAATATATTACATACAATATCAATACCTGCCAAAAATTTAATTTCTGTTCCCAGGGCTTTCAGCTTAGTCAGACTTTAGCTTGCATCTACATAATGCTCATTGTTCATAGGAATTAGATTGCAATAAAGCATACTACAGAGGTAATTAATGTATTGCTGACGTAACGAACAGAGCGTGCTGATGCGCATAGACTACCCTGAATAATGTTGACAATAAAGAGAATCGACAAATTCTCATTATAGATGTACATATAACGTAATAATATTTCGGATAACACAAATCAAACCTTTTATTTCTTAATGTATACATGCAGATTTTACAGGTTTAAATAAAAATATTAGGAAGATAAATATATTCAAAAAACAAACTAACCTTGTGAGCGGCATTGTCACATAATATGTATAGAAGACTATGGTAAGGACGGTCAGCAGCATAATGCCGGCTACGCACTTCCTCACATTTACATGACTGGCTAACCAGAGGCAACAACGAGGAGTTGCTGATTTATGCATATGATTATAGTCTCCGCTCTCAAGCAGCGATCGCAAGCTTCTACTTTCTCCAGCCATCTCTAACAATTACACACCACTATATATACACAGCACAACACTTAGGCCTTTAAAAAGTACACTTTACAATCTCTATCTGGGAACTCTAATGGCCGCGTTTGTCCTTGGTGGTGATTTTTGTCGCCACTTTCCGTGTTTCCACATTTCATAGTAACGCGGGGAAATGTAAACGCGTGAGTGCGCTGGAAAGCTGTATGTGACGGCCATCTCGTGCCGACAAACGTATCCGTTGCCTGTTTAAAATGGCCGCCAACGCATTTTGGCGGGTTGTTCTCATCACGGCGACTGGGAGCGGTCCTGGCGTTAGAGCTCACGGCATCCGTGTTAAGCACCAACGGTCTCTCTCAGCCGATATCATCAGTTTTAACTGTAACAAAAACTAAATATTATTATTAAGCCTTTTTAATAAATACTAATTCTGATTCTGAGAATTATTTTTCTAAACAACTCCTTATCAGACAGAAATACGCTATCAAGCTCATAATTAATATTTAAGCTTATAAATAAATTAAAGTCATTTAAATTTCGCATGTGTTCATAAGTCTTATCTCTATAAGCTAGCTTTTAGTTATTCTAACAATATAATTGAATAGTGTTAAGGGCAAGTTGGATGGGCCCTTCGAAGGTGACTTACCATTTCCATGATCGCACTTTAAAAAGTTTACAAACTCAAGTTGCGAGGCATATGCGTTACTAATTTTGTATAAAATGAACTACAAATATAAGTTTGTACTGAAAATACTAAACTTAAATTTAAAAAAAGCGTATAAAAATTTCGAACGAAGCAGGATTTGAGCGGAAATTTGTAAAAATCTCCCTACAGAGATGCTAACAACATAAATAAGTTGTAACAAGCGTATAAGAATTTCGACGGGGCTTGGTGAGAACGAATGGCTTAGTTGGTCAGAGCGCTGGAACGGTTTTCCAGAGGCGCGGGTTCAAATCCTGCTTCGTTCGAAATTTTTATATGCTTTTTAAATTTAAGTTTAGTATTTTCTGTCCTAAGTGTGGAATAACACTTTAAAACATAGTAAAAATATAAGTTTGTACTGTTGAACCGCAAGTTCCTTTTTTTGCCAAATTTAATAATTGTAGGTCAACTGCAAGAAGCCTTATAGGTTTTGATTACGCAGCAATTTACAAAAAAAAAAATCCAGATAAACCGCTTTTCACTGCGTTATCGTACCTTGAACCGTACGAAGCGTGAACATTTAATAATTTCAACATGAAACTTTTAAGCCATGAGTTAAATGTAACTGACAATATCATTTGATAATATTTTTACTATGTTTTAAAGTGTTATTCCACACTTAGGACAGAAAATACTAAACTTAAATTTAAAAAGCGTATAAAAATTTTGAACGAAGCAGGATTTGAACCCGCGCCTCTGGAATACCGTTCCAGGAACGGTATTCCAGAGGCGCGGGTTCAAATCCTGCTTCGTTCAAAATTTTTATACGCTTTTTAAATTTAAGTTTAGTATCATTTGATAATTCTAAAAAACACAGAGCTCTAATAGCGTTTATTTTAGGCACAAGAAGAAATCGTACTTCCATGATAAAACAAACTATACAATTGATAATAGTTTTTTAGGGATCGTGGCACGTACCGTTGCAATCATATATTCATAATATAATAGGAATCCCTCGAGATTTCCGAACTCATCGAATCGTGAATACCGACCGGTCGGTGGTTCCTATAAATCCAACCTTCACGTTACTTGAATGATAGCATACATTGAAGCTCGTCTTTACGCTGAAACAAACTTGTTCACCCGTGAAATGGAATTACCAGGGCTTTAAATTTCTGTATATTATAAAAATGTTAATAACGGTTTTTAAATTATTTTTAAAAGACATTAGAACAACTTTTAAAATTTTAAAACTTAAAATAAAGAAGTTGCACAGGACGGAATTACAATAAGATATACTTTATAAAATTTAATATGTAACTTTAATAACATAATATTAGTAAGGATAGAGTAAATAACGCACAAAAATTTAGAAGACTGAGTTGGACGTTATCTCATTAGAATATCTCTGTTGTTACTTAGACAAAACGGTAAGGGTAAGTATAATTCAACCTATGTCCTCTCTTTTAGGAGATTATTTAAAATTTTAAGCTACATTCCTTTATAAAATAATATATACTAGTATGAACATCAGATTCCTAGGAAACGATTTTAAAATATCAAATAAATTATTACTTGGAGGTGTACGAATAGACCAATTTCGGTACATGATTCAGTCACTAAAAGGGAGAATTTGAGTGCTCAATTCGAAGCAGTGGTTACAAAGTAAAACGCGCCTAGAATCTATGATCACACAAATGTTTAGATAACAACTGTTTTTATCTTACAAATATCTGTAAAATTCTATTTTCTTCTATGTCCAATCGATTGAATGTTCAACCGAAAAGATACCACTACCAAATAAAATATGCTTAGAGTTGTACACAAGATATGAAAAGAAAGCTGTATTACTTCTAAGAATAATTGCTTGAAGATTGTAGACGAGCAATTAAAGTTCTTAATTAAAGTGTAAAAAACGGAGCTTCTGCTGGTGTCGCTTATAGAGGAGGCGTGGCGATAAGAGTTTGAAAAAGGACGGTTAAGGAAGTCGAGAAAAATTCTTTAGTACAATAGATACGTCGTATCTGCCAAAGACACTGGTAGGTAACTAGACAAAAAGAAAAGTAGAAAAGTTTACAAAAGAAATTAAGAACGGGATCTTTTTGTTAAATTAATCAATATTTGAAATGATTTCAATTACTAAATATATTTAACTTAGGTTTAATTGGTCACATTGTAGAGCAGTGAATATTTGACTACACATCATATATTTTAACCCACCCGGTTTTACATGCAAACCAAACTACACAAGACCAATAAAATTACTACCTTATCTTGGGAAACTTAAGTTCGTAGCTCTTAAGGCAATCTGTTTTTTTAAACATAAGCTAAGAACTAACGCGATGAACTAGGCTTTCGATTTAATGGTTGATGTGTGGTTCAGTTATTCAGGAGCTACAGCTCCAGACAAATGATATACAGAAAGATAGGCCAAACATACAACATCCCTCTTAAGTGTTGGTGGTTAAGAAGACTAAAGATAAAATGCAATAAAAGTTGTTCACCTCACAGTACAATATCTGTAAAATGGGCGTAAAGTGACATTTTAACTGTGTAACTATGCTGATTAAAGCAAAAGTACCTACGTAGATGAAATAAAAATTAATTAATATTTTTCTATATTTTTCTTCAAACATTGTTTAAACACAATCTCATATATCTAGAAACTAACTTTCATATTGAAAGTCAATGCTATCACGTATGGGTCGTCCCAACTTATTATAACTTTGGCCGTTCACAACACCTCGTCTTCGTTGAAAGCTTCAGAAATCCACAAAATACGATAAGCGTTAACATGAGATTCCCACAATGCAAGGATCTACAAAATATTACAATATGAATCATAATAAGACAGACGTCTTTGGTAGGATGAGGTTTATTTCTTGGTCTTATTTACTTTGTTTTGTTCTCATATATTTAAAAAAAACTTCTAGCTCTAGCTCTACTGACATTTAAACTGTACCTTTTTTTCATATCATTGTAAATTTTAAATATTTACTAAACCTAAATTACTCAGCATCACGGTGTACTCCGCACATGGCAGGGAAGGCAGAGAAAACTTTGGAACCTAGTGTTAAGACACTTTGTTCTACTTCCGTTTCCCACGTTCCGCCGTATTTAAGACATTGCGTGTTGAGTGGAAGAACTCAAAGCCGCGTTTTGCCTTGTACCAGAGCGAAGAAATGAAAACATTAAATATTTAAATTGAAAATATTAATATTTCATTTCCTCGACTGGGTATCGAACCCAGAACCTGTCGGTTACAGTCACACGCTTGTGCTGACGACAGGCCTCACTAAACCTAAATGATAATACTAAATGAGGCCAATACGCGTAAATGAGTTTTTTTAAATGTCTTTTAATTTTAATTTTATTTTTTAATCATACTTAGAAAGGGGCGTTTCTGATTAATTTGTTAACAGCCTTAACTTCATTCTGGCTATAGTAGGTGTCTGTCGGTATATCACGATATAGCTATGAAGATATCGTGCAAATGTTACTTAAGAAAGTTTCTATTTAAAACTGCGACGGCCGCGGTGGTCAAGTCTTGTGCCTTGTGTACCAATTTGAATTTAGCGCCTTAGAGTCCGTTTCTCTTTTTCATCCATACATTGAATTTATTTGTTTATTTCATTCTAACAAATTACAATTTAAAATAGGTCACGTCACATATTGCGACTAGATATAGACTAAAGTATTGAGAACAAATTAAATAGTATTATATCATGTATTATTATCGTGCCCATTTCGGTCTGTTTTTAAATAGACAGAGCTTAGAAATATTGAATTATAAATTTATTTAACATTGAATTTGATGTATATTACCTTTCTCATTTATTATAAAAATCGGATATAATTAGGTATAAATTTTCGATTAAATACAAAAATACATTTAAATATTAATAACATATGTGTAAAAATAATTTATAATATATTATACTGTATAAATACTTATCAATATTTTATAAATATTACATTTCGAATGTTCAGTAAAGTTAAAGAAATAAAGCTAAATCCGTTCTCCTTTAAATCTCATACTCCGCCGTGTCTGGTAAGATTCAAATCTAACACAAATTGTTTAATCATACACGTTCGAAATATTTCCAAGAAAAAAAAACAATTCTAATATAAAAATATTAAATTTAAAGTCAGAGTTTGGTTGACCTTCCAATATTTATGCAAGGCGTTATCCAAGGACAACGGAGCTCTGCATAACGACTTTAGTGTCCGAGAACCGCTTCGCTCTCCTTTATGCCGTCCTTGATATGATATATGAGGTATGATTGTATTATCTTATTGCTACTAAATAAAGAGTTCTATAAAGTTTAGATTTCTATATTATGCTTCAATAAATATTCATCATAATATTTATAAGCATTGTTTTTATTTATTTGTTAAAAATGTCAAATGTTAAAATAATAAGCTTTAAAAAAGTTATTTAAAAATAAAGACAAAATTGCATGTCACTGAATTGTTATACAGATATACTTTAGATTTTATTGTTGTTCATTTTTGTTTACGACATATCTAGTAATGACGTAGTCTAAAGTAATATACGGTTCCGTGATAATCCCCACAATCATTAGGCGCGACCAACCTTGCAAATCGTCCGCATATTTTGGGCCAAGATTAATTGTTCTTGAATATCATCTATCACGGTGAGCTCTCTCATGACGTTTCCAGTTGTGCGTACGACATTTTATTTGAACGCTTTCCCCAAATTACATCAACAATGTGAGGTTAAAAATACACATAAATATCAACATTTATGTTTACATAGACATAGGTATATCATAGACAAAATTTCACCAAAAATCATAGCTTTTTAGAAATGACAATAAATAAATTTATAAATATTACTAATATACATTTACTATTTAAAGCAACCACACCTACCGTAACATAATGTTTGCAATATGAGAATATGAAATAACTATATCATAATTGTATTAGTCTTATTTGAAAAGAAATTTGCCATACATTGTTTCATTTCGCTGATAAATCAACGTTTTAAGTCTAAAATTCTAAATTCGTTAGGCGAAATTAGGTCGATTACCGACTCCCCAAAAGATAAATCCTTAGTTAAAAACATCCCCCGGCGAGTTTATTGCGCAGCGGACAGGAACAAATGGAGTCAATCTTTTTTTGCTCCAAATGGAAAAACCGAAACTGCTACATTTTCAACGTGTAAAGTTCGATATCAATCAAGTCGACCTTTTTTCAATAAACCCACCACAGAGTTCCCCAAAGCAATTTTTCGAGTAATTTGACTCTTAGATACGCGGCGTTTATTGGCTTTTCACTGGCGTCAGGTTTGTTTCCGCCTATCGCAAACAATTTATGTTAAGAATTTCATAATAAGTGTAGAGAAATTTTGCTCGTTTATAGTATCAGTAGTAGTTATCAATAAATAAATCAGTAGTAGTTATCAATAAATGCTTTATTAGAAAATTGATAACAATAATTAATTAGCAAAATAATTTATTGTTATATTATAACAGCCTCGAGACATTGGGGTATCAGAAATAATACCATTTTGGAATAAGTGTTTTGAAATCGTATTGCTGCCGTTGTATTTGCCATTAGCAGCGGAGATTGTACGTTAGCAAAAGGAGAGTTGATTAAAGAGCGCCAGCTTATAGTGCGCGTTGCTACAATGAATATTCAGTATTTCAGTGCATAAGCATAATGCGGCCACAATCTTAATGCCGCTGTCGCAACCGCAATGCTGCCCATTTCTCATCTTAAATGCCAAGAGCAACTCGTTTGACTTCCTAACTACGCCTTTTTGTCAATTTAATTTGAAAGGTCTACAGGCAAGTTGTATATTTATAACGAAGACGTTTGATTTAAAACGTTCTAAATATACTATCTATATAGTATTTCATTTTAATTAAGGTATACAAATAGTGGATAGACTATCATTTTTGCCACCTCAAGTACCAATTGTCAATACCTACGAGATTAATGTTAACTTGCAGTTTTGTTAGGGAGAAAACGACACAATTTTACTCGAGTAGCGTGAAATTTACTTTTACATTCCATTTGATTTTAAAATGTACACAATTTCTAAGTTTCCTTAAAGAAATAAATTATTAATTGTTTAATACGTAGTAAAGGGTTAAAATAAATCAACAACATCTCATTGTACTTATTTATTTTGTTAAAATAAATAAAATTAACATACTGAATTTGACGAAAACGTAAGTATTTTACTACGAGAGAAACCACTAGACATGTTAACCTCATTTAAGGAGTTTCGCATACGTCGTACACTAAGCGAAAAGCAAATGGGCCTGGAGTGAAAGCATACTATTGCATGTATGAGCTACCGTTTCAAGTGCTATGTCAAGAAAAAGCGTTAAAGGTGTTGCTTCTATTCAAAGTTATCTATCTATACAAAGCAAAATAACTTTGTATATTGTGTGTAATTCTGTTGCTTGTAAAAATATTTTTATGTCAAAATAAAAATTGAAACGAAACAAATAAAATATTTGAATTTTGTCAAAGCTGAGCCTTACATTTGTGTAAGTGTTCATACGGTATAGGTCGAAACGTCACTTTCTTGACCTAAACTTTTTATAGACTAGTTTTTGACCAGCCTACTTCATTAATACGGACAGCGTTATATATTCTTAATATTTCATTTTGTATTCGATTTATAAAAAAAATAATGATTAAGTTGTCACTGTCAGTGCACAAAAATGGAAAAATGTCATCATAACCCGACGTTTCGAACACTTTACAGTACTGTAAAGTGTTCGACACGTCGGGTTTCCCAAAAATGTTTACCATTGAATATACGCGATTAATCCGGTTAAAAGTGTTTCATTTAAAATGTCATCATGTTTATGACAATCTAACGACGTATCACACGAGAGTAAATCCGTAAAGTCTAACCTTGAAAAACTGTTATAATTTTTTTTTATTTTGGAATTTTCTTATAATTTTATAATTAAAAACATTTAAAAGATTGTTTATGGGTATGGCTGTACTTTTATTATCACTTGCAGAAACTTAAAGCTTAACATAAGCCCCGCGAGCTATATACGCGATGAAACTAGCAGAGCTTTTAATTACTCTTAATTTCTTTTAATGAGCATAGTTCAAGCAATATTATTTTCTTATTTACTCATTATATTGTCTTGAATATGCTTATAGATGTTTACAAACAACCCCTCAATGAACCGAGGATTTATTTTGTCTCGCCCCCTGCGGAGATTTATGTACGCACTGAACAGAACTACTTCGTCCCTTTTGCTGTGTAGGAAAAAAATAATAATAACTAAAAGATTTTCTTTTAAAATGTACTTCAAATGTTAAGTATTATACCGTATTTATTCAACGTAAAATACGTATCAGTAAGTATTGAGATCTGCAAAGTCCTGATATATTTTCAATAAATATGTTTTTTTTTAGGTTTTTTATGTTAATTGACACTAACACTTATAATTGTACATGTATACATTTGTATTTCTATGTATTAATAATAATAATAAGAACAAATACATATTATGTGCATTGTATTTCACAGATTACTTGAAAGTAAACAGAATTCCAAAATATTATTCCATCGGTGCTTAATATTGATAACATGTCCGTTAATATTTTTTTATTTAATAAATATTTGTATGTATTAATTCTCCATTGAAAAGTGGCGGCGACAGTAATTTAAAATACTTTCGTAATATTTCTGAATGTAA
This sequence comes from Eueides isabella, assembly GCA_019049475.1. NCBI lineage: Eukaryota > Metazoa > Arthropoda > Insecta > Lepidoptera > Nymphalidae > Eueides > Eueides isabella. The sequence goes on from CM032393.1 coordinate 6,081,793, forward strand.
AAAAAGAACTTTTACGCTGTAAAAAGATATGGCATTTGATAAGATTTACTTTATTCACCTAAATCGTTTAATTTACCTAAGTATTTAAATCAACTTGGGGTCAAATTTGTTTATAGAATAATCTAATTCACTGTGCTAACAATGAAATACATAAATTCAACATTCATTTAAATAAGTGAGAGCTTGTGCATGCCTTTCGTAATTGTTTACCATTCTTCAATATACTGCTTTAATATTTTTTCGATTGTTGTTAAATACATATATATCTATTTAATATTTCATTGTCGATTTCTGTCACCGATTTTGGGTAGGTTAGGTTAGGATATAATTTATTAATCTTTTAAGATATTTTTTTCCCTAAAATAATTTATTATTTTCTTGATTTGTGTTCTCTAATCTCTTTTTATCTGTTAGGCGCCTATTTTTTTTAATTTCATATTTTTTGTGTTATTTCATGTGTATTTCATTTCATCAATGAATTGCTATTTTTTTATTCATTTGACCGACATCTTCTTCATTTTATAATGAGTAAAAAATGAGAAAGAAATTAACTCTAGGCTCTCTCTATCTCTATGACAACGCGTTACAGTAAAAAGGAGGACAATAAGAAAGCTGGCTATGGCACGAGACTGAATTGTATTAGATTAAACATTATTTACTTTCTTAGCTTCACGCTGTGTTCCGCCGAATTTAAAACATTGCGTCTTGAATGGCGGAACTCAACGCTTTGCCTTAATACCAGAACGAAGAAATGGAAACATTAAATATTTAATTTCAAAATATTAAATATTTCATTTCCTCGAGTGAGAATCGAACCAATAACCTGTCGTTTACAGTGACACGCTTGTGCCGCAGCGCCACGACAAGCCTCAACACTTTCCAATAGATTAAACTTGATTAATCAAATATGATGATTACACAACTCATATTTATTTGAATAAGTATTTTAGTAAAAAAAAATGTTAAATTGGGTATATAGTCCCTTAAATACATTATAATTTCTTCTCAGTCTATCAATTATTTTTCAGCCATTAATAGAAAATATTAATATTTATGTCCCTTGGCTTTTTGTTCGTATGAATTAATTAACCCAGCGCCCTTCCTAGATTGTTACTTCCCAACACTCTTTGAGCCAGGCATGAATATGTAATACTTTTTTTAATAATATTTCTTGATAATATTTACTATCAAAAATTATTATTAATAGTCACTACGTCAATATAAAACTGTGCATTTAACCCATGTAAGATAGCAGGGACATTTGAAGTTAAATAAATGGAATATAATACCAGTATAATTTTTTTTTAATTTAAATGTATAATATAAGTATTAATGCGAAAAAGTCGGAGTGCATATTTAAAAATAATTTAAAATGTCGCAACTTTGATCAAAAACTATTTAAATTATATTTATTAGAGCGATCAAAACTACAAGATAGCTGATATCAAAACTCTTTGGTTTTAAGTAAAAATTATGAAACCATATTTAATATTATATGTATAATAAAAACATAGTCATCAAATTGCTTATAAATAACAAATTGCTTATAAATAAATGAGTTCTGACCGAAAATTGTGTAAAATAAACAATAATTGATATTTAAAAATAAACATTCAAAATGACTTCATAGGTCGTGTAAAGCTATCTTTTAAAGTCTATTATTCAAATTACATTAAATTACTAATTCAAATTTAGGAAATTTATAATTGTGTTTCCAAACATTTAATAATCCTTATACAAAATATTATCAAATATATAAATTATTTCTTAATTGAAGAAATATTTAAATTTATACAATACTCAAAAACCTACTATATTTATAAAATAAGCATATACCAAAATAATAAATATCTTACCCCAGCACTGATTGCAGGTCTTGGCGATGAATAAAGCAAATCCTTACGATAAAATCTTGTATAGTGATTATAATAATAACTCTTGATGTACTATTTAATTAATCTTAAATATCAAAGAGGAAGCAACACTTATTGTCACACATTTCGTACGCGTAAACGACGAGGCGCGTTAACAAGTATCGTCGCGCGACACGTCAACCTTCCCGTGCGTCTCGAGGCAAACTGAAAACTCGGCTACGAGCGAATGCTCTCTGGTATAACGAAGGCATTATCAGCCACTAGGCTCGTAGAAGCAACCATTCAGGCTATGCTACGATACGCTACGTATCGAAAAAAATATTTGGTAAAGAAAAATTAGCCGCGTTACGACCGCGACAGACCATTCATTCAAGACGAGTCGGTGTTTCGATACAGTGCGCGATTCCGATTAGCGCTAAGCACACCAATAAATACTGATGCTGACTCCTTTGTCTTGCTCGAGATTCGTTTTATTTTATTAATGGTAAGATATATCCATATTTGTCTGACAAATAGTGTTTTCGTTTCTTTCTAAATTAATATGCTATTTATTCTACATTCTAACAATTATTTTTAATTTCATCATATTAACATAAAATTATTATCATATACATAAATAAACCTTTATTCTTGTATTTTTTTATTAATTGAAGAAAGCATATTATTTTAGGTACAAGAAATATTTATAGAAATAGTTTCCTTTTTAATATTTCCTACATTCTCTATACAACAATTAAGTAAAAAGTAACTTATAAGAAATTATCAATAAATGTATATCATAGAGTATTATGGTTGAAAAGGAATCTACAATCTGCTAATTGTTTATTAATATTATTACATCACGTACTTACTACCGTATGAATTATGTAGAGGTACAAAATAACGTAACCAACATACGCTACAAACTCAGCATGCTATACACAACACTATCTATTTCAATAGATTACAAACCAAATGTATTTATCATAGATTGATTTATTATCGACACACACGTGAGAAAAAACTCAAATCTCATATTTTCACTTTGTATTCGTATTTAGACTACATGCACACATAAATAGTATATATAGTGTAGACGTGTACCGTCGGCCGTTTAAACCATGCTCCACGCGTCTCAACATCAACTTAACGTAACACGTGTAATGGCTGTCATACAACGTACGTCTTGTTCGCTTCACGCAACAAAGTATCTAGTTTCTTAGATAACAACAGGCTTTTAGACGCTTTCCGCGAGTAAGCGGGGTGAAGCTCCTTCATTTATGAAAAGCTTTCAACTTTGGTACAAACAGCGCTTTATTCAAATTATTCCCTACGAGACTTTACATAAATCAAGTAGGTGTTAAAAACGCAGTTAACATATAGTTGTAATGTAAAATTAAGTAATATTACCTATTTTAAAAGGACTTCAGTATTTTAGATGTAGATCTAATAAGTAGATATAAAAGCAATTTTTATTTGTCTTTTATAGTTCATCTTCTTTCACGATAATTAGAAATTAAGAACCAGTTTCATTTGTATACATGTGTGTATTAACATAAACTGAAAAAAATCTTAAATTCTACATTATAGACGATTTGTACTACGTTATATAGCTCGTATACATTAAGAGGTCATACAAAGATAAGTATCTTAAGGCAAAAACAACGAAACATACTCGCGGTAACGGGATTGCAAACGTCTCTGTGTAAATAGATAAGGCAAGAGCGTCCGGTCCAGCCGTAAGCCACACAGGAGCGGTAAGCGGCTCAAGCGACTCGCTTGAGAATACATGTAAAAACACACTTGAGTATACGTGTTTCGATAACGTTTATTGAATTATTTAAAAAAAGTAAGTAAGCAACTTAACAATATAAAGTCTTCTGCAAAAACTTATATAAGTGTAAAATTTGTTTAATCCGACCTTTATAAATAAATACATATATTTGGTGGCCTCTAATAAAACTGATTTAGGTCAATTTCGTCGTAATAGGCGTTAAATGAAATTTAATGCCCACAAAGCGTTATTCGTTTCAAAGCTCTCCGAGGGGTGATATTAAAAAGAACCGCAGGTTACGCCACAGGGCGCAAGCTCGTAGGCCTATAAATCATTGTACCTTTTCGAGACAAAACTTTTTATACATCAGCAAAATATTACAAAACTTGACGACGGACAGATGTATCTACATTGTTAAATAATAGTTTCAATATATTTAAATAATAAGTATCAACACCGTACCTGTAAATATTTTATTAGCAAAAACAGTAGCAGAGCGCAACGAAGAAACTTTTTTCATAAAAGTACAACAAGTCATTCGGTTGTGAAGAAGCACAAACAAGCCAACAGTTACTTATTAACTTTTATAACTGTTGTTGTATGCGCATGCTGCTTATTTGCATAATAATTTTCTGAACGTAACTGCTTTTAAAGTGGAGTTGCTTTTATTAAAGAAATATTTCTATGAATTCTTTAAAAAGCCATCATAACTATTATAGATTTATCACTTAAAGGTTTTATGCCATAAGTCTAGATATTAACTACGGCTCTAAGTCAAAAATAGAAGCAACAGTAAGTACGTAGTAAGTATTCAATAAATTAGTGTCTTTTGAACACAAAAAATCAGTTAAAAAGTGTGAAATTAATTTAATATACATGTATGACTACGTAGGTACACACGTATGAAGTGAAAAATGTTCACCATAGAATAGTAATTTTTTACATGACATATATTACTTTTGTAAAATTAGTAATGAATGAATAATCTTTAAGAACAGTTAAAGTCACACATGATTTGATTATTATTATTTTAAAAAGTAAATTAAATTTGCTACATTATCCAAATTTTTAAATCATGGTCAAATTAATTTAATATACTTCAATAATATTTACAACAAAGGTGAAATTAACATAAAAATAGTACAAAAATCACAATAATTAAAGATTTTTCAAAAAGTAATTTCTCACATTCACTATTTATTTAAATTAACCTTTATATGACCATTTACTGTATGGCTTGTGATCATTGAAATATTCTAATACTATTTTTAAGTCACTTCTTTCAACCTATGTTAACATGCAGGCGGCGTGATAGTTCAAATGGACAGAAAATGTGACTAATTTTAATTTCATTTCACGTCGAGAGGTTTCACAACAAAAAAAATAGTTTTTTCTAGCTATAAAAAGGGGCACTTTGACAGTGAGGATATTTTAATAGAAAGCAAAACAACAAACAATATGAATAGAAAAATGAAAATTTCATAATCAACATCATACTGTTCGTTAAGCTTGTCCAAGAAACTTCACGTTGTTAATTACTTCTACGTGTTACAAACATGACATGACGTGGAGAAAATTGAATTTTAACTTTTGAAGCAACTTTGTATTGACGTAGCGTGCGTGCGTAAATGTGTGGTAAACAATTAATATTTAAATGGAAATTTTAGTGTTTTTTTATAAATATCCTGTATTAAAATATATTATTAAATTTGGTTTTTTTTTGAGTTTTTATTTAACTTTCCTTTATTATTTTTTATATTTTGACGAGATAATATGTTATAAAACGATTAACGCCGTTTCACACAGAAAACTGTCACGGTCCGCTAGAGCCAAGGGTGCAAGCGTTACCACGAAATAAGTGATGCACAATGGTCTAGGACCCGTCAGGTCTTAGTACCCGGCTTGTGGCGCATCTATTTATTTTCCAATCTATCAGAAATGTTGAGAAATGACGATTTTATAGAAAAAAAAAAATAATTTTCAAATAACTCCTTCGTAGGTATAATTTATAACAAAATAATTGGATTCATTTGATAAAAGTATGTAATTTAACATCAATATTATTTTATGACTTTTACACGTGAAACACACATTCGACTTACACCGATTAAACCAACTTTACAGATAACCCGTTTTTTTTAAGAGCGTCATGCTGTATCCGGCACTTAGCAGGGTAGGCTAGGAGGAAACTTGTGAACATAGTATTAAAACTTTCCGTTCTCATTAAGAAACTTTCGTTCCTAACTCTCTGCCGAATTTTGGGGGGCATTGGGTGTATGACGAGTTGGGGAACTAAGCGCCGCAACCGAAATTCTTTCTTTCAAGTATTCAATTCGTTTCCTCAAGTTGGAATAAAGTTGTTCAATAAATTTCGTCAGGTAGTGGGAATCGAAACCACTTTCTGTCGCGTTTACAGTCGTCCAAAGTTATATGAAAATAATATTTGATCATTATTAAGCTAAAATAAATCGTCATAGCAGATAGTCTATACTCGCCAACCATTCAAAAAATTGTAGGACAAAGTTAAAAAGCAGAATAAATTCGACAGTCGACAAGACAATGCGAAGAATGTAGACAAAAGTTTTTTCATAAATGTGCACGGATCGTAGAACTGGGAGAGTGAACAGCTGACGACTGGCTCCGGGCATGGCCGCTATACTTTAAGACTTGCTGGCAGATGTATTAAAAGAGGAAAATGGGGATATTTTGTCAGATTTTATCACTTAGCTTCGGGCGACATGAATAGAAAAGAGTTAAATGTTCCTACAGATGTCCGCTATCATCTTTTGTAATATTTTGAATGAAATCAGTTTCAACTGCATGGTGTCTAGTTGTTGGCATTTATAATTTACAACGCAATATTATATTAAAAAATATCTAATGTAGAAGAATATTAAATGAATGAGTTACAATATACACTTGTGTAAAATATTTTCGTTTTCCATTTCAGTATACCTATAGGAAATGTAAGTACGTTACACATATAACGTAGTCTACCTGGGTAATAACGTGTTTTACTATCTGTACTCGTTATTGCAAGTATTGGACAAGTTTAGCTACGCCAGCAGATACAGAACGAGCAGAATCCTATAATTGGATTCGTTATTGTTACTACAAACGGATTGTCGTGTCTAAACCAAATCTAAACTTTATTTCCGGTGGGAGTCACCGTCTCACCGGTAGTCGCCGTCATTATATTGAGAGCCAACCAACATATAATTGTAAAATCTATTGAATTTCAACATTCACCTTTAATAATTATATATATTTTTTAATTTATTTTTATAGCTTCACACTGTATCCCGCACGAGGCAGGGTAGGCAGAGGGAACCCGGGAACGTAGTGTTAAGACACTTTGTTCCACTTCCGTTCCCCACTTTCCGCCGAATTTGAGGCATTGCGTGTTGAGTGGCGGAACTCAACGCCGCTTTTTGCCTTATTACCAGAGCGAAGAAATGAAACATTAAATATTTTTAATAATTATATGAATTGTCAAATTTACTAGTAATATAAAAGTTACAAAATCATAACAACTATAAAACTTTAATACTTACACATTCACCTAAAATAGCTGTTACAAGCAACATGGAATACAACTTGTTTAATATTTGTGACTGCATGATTATATAATAGTAAAATAATATTTAAAAATTCAAACTTTTGCAGTGCGCAAAAACTATAGCGTTAATAAACATTACAATCATCCATGCACGTCGAAGCAGCGACGCGGACGAGAGAGCGCACATCGCGAAAGTGAAATCGAAAATAAATGAACACACATTTCTACTGGAAGACTATTAATTTCACTTTTACAATATTAATTAATTAAGATATTTAAGTTACTTACCTAAAATATTGTATAGTTTTAAGCTCAAAAATGTCTGTTGGATCATTAGATTTCTTAAACTTTACACTGTATCTTACACATGGCAAAGTAGGCCGAGGGAACCTGGAAATCTAGTCTTAGGACATCGTTCCCATTAAGATACTTCCGTTCTCAACTTTTCTGATTCTAAAAGCATTGCGTATTGAGTGGCAGAGCTTTGCCTCGATAGCGAAGAAATAAAAATATTAAATTTTTAATTTCATGAAAGGGAAATCAAACCCAAAACGAGTCGCGTTTACATTCGCACATTTGCACCCCCGTGCCGCAACAGACAACAACTAGATATACATGCAATAAATATTGTAGAGAAGTTAAACCAATGTGTTATAGTCAGATATAAATCTACAGTAATACCTATTTCAAATAATAATTAATAATAGATTTATAACGACAGAAACTCAACAATAGTATCAAGTTAAATGTGGTGATTTGAATATGAGCTATTTAATGTATTTATGACACGGGGCATTAGACGCAAATCTTGAGCAGGCGTTGCCACTTAAAATAAGCTGGCACGTATTCAAGTGCCGCCAACCCAAATGCAAACTATTCAGTTCATCAAAGCCAGATGTTTCCCAGTCTGATGAAAACGCGATGTTAAACCTTATAATAGCTCAAATGCGTTATGATTTCAAGATGCTAAGTAATTTCTAAGTCTACAACCTGTAAGTCACTTTTTTAGTACTTATGTATTGACTTATACTTATTTATTTACTCTTATATAAATGTAAGCAAATACTCAAACACGCCGACATGCGTAATTTATTTAAATAATGGACATCACGTACATCGTATCTAAATTACTAATGAAAGGAATGTTTTTGCTGATGAGACTACGTTAGATTACGTCACACCATCCATACATGTTTCTCCATATAGCATATAGCATAAAAAAGTCATGCGATAATTTCTATATGTCAATAAAGAATTATATAAAAATAAATATAAAAGCAATGAACGCGGTGAAATAACAGAATTAGTATTATAAACAAACAACGTATATTGGCTTTGTTCCAAGTAGGTTGGGGTGTCGGCGCTACTTGGTGCGGCGCCACCCATTTGGTATGCAACTAAAGCTCCATCTCTCAGGGCTCGATCGCTGATTAATCTTGTTATGCATATGTAATAATGCTCACTATAATTCTGTTACTTAAATTATATCTATTATTAATAACTATTATTATGTATAAACATAAGCGATAAATAATAGCTTCTTTAATTACAAAGCGTACATAAATATTCTATCAATACTTTGATATTAGGTAAAAATAAATCTTATATTCCTTAACTATATAAACTAAAAAAGGTGTTGAAAACAAAAGCAAAAATACAGATAAATATTTAAAAGTATAGTTAAAGCATGTTAAATATTTAAAAGTATAGTTTAAGTGTGGGTTCGACCCTAACTAGAATTGAAATATTAAATATTTTTATTTCTTCGCTCTGGTAACAAGGTAAAGCGCAGCGATGAGTTTCGCTAAGCAACATGCAATGCCTTTGATAGAAAATAGGGGAAGGAACAGTGTCCTATCTCTAGGTTTCCAAGTTCCACTTGCCTGTACTGGTACTTACGGCATCCAGCGTGAATTTGAAATAAAAAAGTAAATATAAAGAAATCACAAATTATGAAAATGTTTACGCTTCCAAAAAAATATGTATTTATAATACATACATCCTAGATTAAAAAACATAAGTAATTTAATTTAAAAATAACACAATTTCACAATATTTTATAACAAACAAGAAGGGTTTAAATTAATTCACGGTTTCAATTAAGTCACAGCTTATCTCACAACTTGCGCAGTAATGGAGGACCTATATTATCTGCATGAAATTTGACTCGCAAACCACAGTCCCCTTGTGGATTCGTATAACTCGACCCAAGTTGAAAGCTTCAATTACGCGAAGTGAGTTGTTCACGCAGGTGACTCCTTAATTACGGGGTTGAAATTGAGCTGCCCATTCGGCTGTCACGTTTGCAAACGGATTATCATGTGCTGTTTACGTAATCCCGACAGTTCGTACCGTAAGAGCTCATAATCATATTATATAACGAAATTTACATTACATCCATAGTTTGATTAGTACCGAAGACACCTTATAATTTGTGCTAATAATTGTATCACCACTATGTTTCATAGCAAACGAACAAACGAACTTTATTTCTAAGATGTTTAGTTTAATAATGATTTCATGAAGAATACAAAAAGTTACTTGTATATAAAACATTTTTCAGAATCAGATATACCTAGTAATTAAAGTTTTGTGTAACGCATTTTAGTCTTTGTGAAAACAGTTTGGATCTGACACTTGTTGGAAATCCTCCATGACATTCATTTAAAATTGACCGGTTTCAGAAACGTTTTAATTAAGCTCGGAATCGACATGCTGGACAGCCTCAGAATAAACGAGCGCTTTTGAATTTTGTTTTTACATAAACAAACATTACAAAAATCTGTGGTATACGTATCCCTCTTGGTAATTTAGTATTTTAAATATAAAAAATAACACAGTATTACTTACTTTGTAAGATAAAAGCACATACTTTCATTTAGAATGATGATATAAACCTAAACATTTGATTAATAAATACGGCGAATAATTTAGTAGAACAAAGCCATGTAGTTTTCTGAGACAAATGGCCGGTTGATCCTGCTGTCTTGCGAGGAGTCATGTACGATTGTGTTGTGGATAAATAAGTTGCGTCGGTAGGCTTTACCGCTAGCAAAAGGAATGACTAACCGTACACAGAATTAGGGTTGGTTTACCGTGGCTATTTAGTTATTTTTACTAATAAATCCTTAGTGGTATTAAACATTGAATAAAAAGCTCGAGTGATAATTTCTCTAGATCCTAGGTTCATTCTTCACCACATAAAGAATTAATGTACGTTATTATTTTTTAATTTTTGTTGATTTACTTAAAAAATAAAAAAAATATAGACTAGCTTAAATTACATGCAGCTCTGAAATAATTATTAAAAAAATATCATTAAAAAATAAACACCATAGCGTGTATAGCCTATGATTTTATCATAGTAAAATAGAATAGTGAGAACAATGGGCAAAAATAATAATTGATTGTTAGTCTCGGCCATTTCATCTCACACCCCGTCCGTATAAGATTCCGCACGTCGGAAAGTGGGTCGACCTTTAGGCGATGCAGCCTGAATTACAATATTTTAGAAAATCAAACCATTATTGTGAAACGTATATTACTAGTGAATGCTGTTACTGTAACTATTTAAAGTGAATTTAGTAAGGATGTTGCGTGATACACTATTAAAACGAACTAAATATTATGATAAAAATCTTAATATTATGAATTAATTAAAAAAAAATGAAAATGCGCTTTTCCCCTTGACCATAATGTTACTCTGCTATTAAATTTCATATGTACATATTGATTACTGACTTCTCATCTACACCTCGCCAGAATACAGAATAGAAAAGTAATCACTCACTCACTCAGCAGTTTCACGGTGTATCCCGCACATGGCAGGTAGACAGAGGGAACGTGGGAACCTAGTGAAAGAATGAACCTAGCGAATTTGTGCATTTCATATTAAATGGCCATCAACGCCGCGCTGTGCCTTGTTACCGGAGTGAAGAAATGAAAACATTAAATATTAAATTTCCAAATCTTAAATATTTTATTTCCAAATATTTATTTTTTTCGGGTGGGAATCGAACCCATAATCTGTCGCGTTTACAGTCACACGCTTGTACTCCTACGCCACGACAGGCTCGACAGGCACGACTATTAAAGAAATAAAGTAAAAACGCATACAATGCAGGAAATAAAAACTTATTTTTTATTTAACGCTGAACGGAAAAGTGAACAAAAGATCTTCGCTCTAATGAGTCTCATATAGAATTTGAAATACTTTTCGTAGTATTATCATGTATTACAAGGGACTGCCTTTATTTTTACTATAATATACATTTATAGTATTTGTTACTTCGAATATTAACGTCATTAGATACGTAGGTACAAAATTTAATATTTTTAGTCATTCGATTTTCATTGCAACTCCAAAGCAGTTTTGATCTTAACGAAATAGCGTTTATACTTAGTGCCAACATGAAACGAGCCGACAGCAGCGTGCTAGAAGGAAATTGTAGACGTCAACGAACCTTTATGATGTAATCGTATAGACCTGTAACGCGGGCCCCTATATCCGTCGTGAAATGAAACGTGATTCCATTCCAGCTATAATATGAATAGTCTTGAAAAGATATGTATCTTGTCTAATTTTAAGTGTATGAAAGAAAAATTATGTATTTCGGTATAATTCGGTTGCAAAAACGTAAAATTTTATTCTGGCTCGTAAAAATATATTTTGAGGACATAGGTACCATACACATATGATATAGTTATATCGTAATTACAAAGGAGTGGCTGAAATAAGGAAATAAGATCTGCAAGGATATTGGAAGATAGCCAGTGTCTCAAGTTTCCAAGCATACTCAAAAGTCCACTAGCATTTACATTGTTTAATTGTTTCGTAACACTTAACACAGTCTAAGTTATAATACAAATTTAGTGTTTTGACAAAGTAAAGCAAATAATTACAATTAAAAATATATATTTATTAAATTACATAAAACAAAAATACTAAAATCCTTATATGCAAGCTAATCCTATATGTAAATCTTTATATGTAAGCTAAAATAAATATTTTAATTTTCATGTTACGGGCTTTCTGGCGGAACCAACTTAACTTAAGATGGGCCACTGCCGAAGTTTTTTAAAGTAGTATATTTTTCAATAAAAATGCTAGAAGAGGCGTATATTTTATAATATTGATGGATTGTCAAAGAAATAAATTACACCTTTATGAATTGTGTTCTTTTATTTATCTGAATCAAGTGATTTTAAATGGTTTTGAAAATTAAGTGGTTGATCAATTTGAATTTTGAGCACATATTAACGCTCCCTAGGAAAGTCCCTATCGATAGTAAATAATTGCAATTTTTCTATTACTGTTTTGAGCTACCAACTAATAATTATTTTGTTAACAGTTTCCAAAAAATCTAATAAGACATTGTTTATGCATTTTTAAATACGTATTTTCAAAACATAACTGTTTATAGCGAATAACAACGAATGTTAAGTTTTCGGTGCATCAAAGAGTATGTGCTACTAACGCTTTTTAAGTGCACACCGTGTAGCTAGCGCGCTTGACGTTGTTTTGTTTCCTGCGTAATGTATTGTTTTGGTAGTATTTTTATGGTTTAAATATCCCCGATATTAGCTATAGTGGCAGTTGCGATCTTATTCGTGGTTCTTTCATAACATATTTCTATCAAAACTGACGATAGGTGGTATCACAAATGCAAATCTTTATAAAAAATGCCTAATTATTGATTTCTACTGAGATTTAATACTTTTTAATAAATTGCTTTTCTAAAAAGTTTTAAGTCAATCTTTCGTCAAGTACGTATCGACCAATGACAGTATGTTTACCGCATTTATCATTGGAAGTGTTATGGGCAACAATTTGACCTGATATCTGCCGCCAAATATACTAACCGCCCCAACCTAAAATACCATACGCGCATTCTGGATTACTACTGTGCGGTTTCGTAGGAACGTCCTTCCACGCAATTCCACACAATTGTGTGAATGACCTACCTGCGACAGTGTTTCTAGGTTAAAGTATCGACTCTGTTCTTTCACGGAAACATATTATCCTTTGGCTCCTTATCTTTTTCACAAAAAAATATATTAATAACAATCTACATATAATATACAATAAAGATATTGTTTTTACAATATTCAATACTATAGTCTATTCATGTGGGCTTGAGATTAAATGTGTTTATATTTTTATACACAACAAAACAAAGTTTCTAACACTTTTATTGATAATATTATATATCTACAAATGAACCCTAAGCTACGTTTCTTTTAAGTTTTGAACACTTTAACAATAGCCATCTTTCCTGAACGGAATAATAAAGATTAACTGAAAATAAGTTAACATCGATCTATTGTAAAAATGGAGAATATAACCCGACCAATTTTTAATCGTTGTTCACATTATCTCTGCTCTACAATCTAATAGTATTAAATGGCGTTGAAAATTTGACAATTAAATGACTTATGGGTATAAATATTAAAAATAAAGAAAATAATTAAAAGCATTCATAATATTTGCTTCTTATTAAGTCTGAAATATTCCCATGGGTTTAGTAGATAAAGTCTATTTATAGTGCTATCACAATATTATTTATATTATTTTCAGAGTGACCTATATTAACTCCTTTAATCATACATGTAGTGACATTTTTTGGTTTGTTTACCTTTTATCTCACGGCTTCCTGACTGCATTTGTTTGCCGTCCCACCCGCATTATCGATTAGTAATAACTAATTACATGTTTACTTTCCTAATAACTAATAACTGATTACATATACATTTCTAGGTAAATGGACTATGTCACACAAAAATATTTTCTAAATCTAGACCAGTCGGTATCTCAAAATAAAGCGTTTTTTAATAATTGATATCGCTAATAGGAACATATTATAAGTACGCGCTAAGCGCTGAGGCCCACGTTCAACGCGACGATTATATTGCTGATACATTTTAAACCTATAATATTTTCTTAAATATTATTTTTTTAGTATGCCATAAAAGTCAATGTTTACCTATATAATAATAATTAATAATAAGGAATCTGATTCATTCTTTATTTTTGTAATATGTAAAACGTAAAAATGGTTAGGTACTGTATTGTGAGTTGTCCTTAGGAGATAGAAATATGCCCACACCGAACTTTTTTTTAGAACTTTTAAAGGTGAATAATTCTGTTATATATGATTTTTGAGTAACTTCAATAGTTTACTCAGCATACAAAAATTCTCGATTTCACCGGTTTATTTAACATTTTTTATATTTTCTACACTCCTATAGGTCTTATCTTCATATAATATAGCCTATAATCTTCTTTGATAAATGATTTTTTTGCCAAAACATTTTTTTTAAATCGAACCAGTATTTATGGAGATTAGCGCGTTTAACTAAACAAACATACTCTTAAGAATTATAAATATAGATTTTAAACATCTAGAATAAACATTTGCATACATTTACTAAGTATATAATATAAAAAATAAGTATATAATTATATAAATATCAAAAACATAATCTGTAAAGAAACAGAAAGCACATTAAAGTTTATGGTATTTTATTAAAAAGTTTTGATACGAAGAGATTAATATTCTCTCAGTATCTAAAGAATAAGTATTAAAATTTCTATTCGATGTTATTTAACAATAATGTCTTTATATTTTCACATTATTAAATTTCTATGGTTATAAGTAACTTTGGATTAAGGATTCTTTTAGTGAAAAGTGGATCACACAATTATATGAAACGCTGGATAAGTGTCACTTTTTTGTGCATTTGGCTTTCAATTTTAAAAGAGGAGATACCAAGAAACAGAATAGAATTGACCGTGACTTCTTACCTAGCCATTCATGCCACAAGATACCGTTAATAAAAGACATGATATCGTTAATAAAAGTAATCGATAATATGAAACAAAAATATTTATACAAATGTAGGTGTGAGTATAAAAATCCAAAGCATTTATTTATAAAAACAGTTTTCAGCTTCTCGTTGTTTCCAGCACATGGCAAAGGTAGGCAGAGGAAACTTGGGAAGCTAGTGTTGAGACTCTCTGTTCCGTTCCCCATGACAATTAAAACCTCTCTAGGTCACACTTATTATATATACTCACACCTATACTGAAACGTTATTATATAATATACATTTAGTTTTATCACAAATAATTATTTACTGCAGGTAGTAGATTGTTATCCATAATCAGGATATTATATGATGTCGTTCGAGCTCGTGACTTGGCATCAAGTTGGGTTGCTAATGTGTAATCAAATAACGTCAGTGACTGCTAGTTAATTATAGGAACGCTATGTGAATGTAAATAGTGCTATTTATAGGCATATCTCGTAAATGTTAGGTACTATTTAACAAAATGTTTTGATGAATTCGGAGGAGATTGCAAACCGTCATAGAATGATCGTGCACAAGTTAATTTCCTATATTTCCCACATATAATAACTAAATAGTTTATATCAAATTCGTTTGAAAAATTTGAAATAATAATTAAAGTTTACAGGTACAGTCAAATATATTTCAGATTAAGTCGGCATTCTCATTTATATTTGTTTAATGAACATAAACAAAAAGTTGTTCAAAGGGCGGGAATGTCTCAACTTAACCACCACAGCCCGGATTTCGTGCCAAATATTTATTTTAATTAGATCTCGGTTCCTTTAGATCCCAAGTTAAACGTTCCAGCAACTGCCAGATCGGTTTTACAAATTAATTCAATATTTATGTAAACAATAATAAGAAATATATTATTTTATAAAATAACAGTTTTATTTGTAAAAAGAAAAAATAGCATTTTTTGAAATTGCTTAAGTTTTAAGTTGTTAATTATTATTACAAAAAAATTCAAGCATTATAGAGCAACGGATAGTTAGTTATATTACATTCTTATCTTTATATAAAAGCTCTTTATTAGTGTCGGAAATTAAAAGAGCATAGAATATACCAATGAATAGATTCCCTCGGGCAAAGCAGGAAGACGGCCTCATAATCGAGCTGAGACCTAGTTTCAATAAGTAAATAAAACCAGTGAAATGCACAGACTCCGCATAACGTGGGTTATGTACGTTGTGAACAATATAAAAGCAGCCATTGATTTTATTTGAATAGTCAATACTTCTATGTATATTTATAATAATCTAAAGATCTTCTTGGATTCGGGTGAATGTTAAGAGTTCAATGAATAGAAATACTTGTTACAAGTATATATTTTCTACAAATATGTTTTGTAAAAAAAAACATAATTTTAAAGTAGCATATAAATATCTTAAATTATATTTTTCTTTTTCATCTAAGATGTATTTTAAAGTATGCATACATATTATTATATTTTTAAGAAAACGTATTATCTTTACTATTAAATGTTAACGTACTATTGTCAATTTTATAGCAAAAATATTTTATAGGAATTAAAACCAACAAAAAATAAGAAAACGCGATTCAAAGTAAAAATAATATATATATATATATATATATATATATATATATATATATATATATATATATATATATATATATATATATATATATATATATATAGTATAAATAAATTAGAAAGTGAATAAAAGTCGAAGATAAAAGAGCTTCGTCGCAGTAACAAACATTTGTGAAGCATTAAACCGGTACTAGCAACGCGGTATCCACTTTTCCAATAAACCACCCGAGTGCATAACGTGCCGAGATTACTTATAGCCGCCGTAGCCAGCAACCAAACAACAATATTTGTTGGCACGAGACACTAGATTAGTTTTTCCTCGGGCGTTTAGTTAAGTCATTCACGATTACACTTACAATCGTAATTCGTGGACGAGTTCGCGGTTTATGACTTTATTGTCAAAATATTACTTGGAATAAAAATCTCTATTTTTCTTTCCTTTCAGCATTTGAACGCATACAAAAACGTTTGTTTCGGAAATTGACTTCTGATATGAATTTAACAATTTTAAGTAAATATAAAACTTTAAGTAACGTTAATATTAATATTAACATATAAAATGAAGACTGCTGTGGCGCAGGTGCACACGCGTGCTACTATAAATGCGACTAGATGTGGGTTTAATCGCTTTATTTCTTCACTCGTTAACAAGGCAAACCGTGGCGTTGAGTTCTTCCACTCAAAATGCTGTCTCAAATTTAGCGAAAAGTGGGTGACGGAACATCTCTAAGCTAAGTGTCTAAGCTAGTTAAAGCTTAGTGACGATGATACCTTTAAAACAGACTGGAGCGAGCAATTAATTTCAAGACGTATTATTTTTTATAAAATATTATTTAGGAATTGAGATTATACACACATACACAACATTCCAGGATTTTTTCTAGGATCCCA